>OZ018324.1:72569819-73769819 GCA_963969495.1 Ceratothoa steindachneri | reverse complement strand
TTACTGAAGGGAGATTGTTCCCCTTCAGGAGAGCATTAAGTACTTGATTGTAGCAGCCGGGTTTTACTACATTTGCCACATTTGTGTGGGTTATACAAATTAATATTTTTGCACTCAAATCTCCGGTGATACTCATTTGCTCAAGTGCCGATGCAGGCTTTACCTCTGCATTCTTCTTGGCGGTGTTTGCATATTTAATTTCTTTTGCTTTTCTCTCTTCTTCTTCTTTTTTTTGAAAATTTCGCGGCGGTTGGGGCAGTTCAGGGCCATGGTCCTATGCTCCCCTTTGCAATTTAAGCATCTTTTCATGGTGCTTTCAAATTTGTCGAATCTGTGACCTTCTGTGAGGCATTCACTGCACCACAGTTTGTTCTTATCCGGGCATGTCGATGTCGTGCGCTCTTCAAGTTTATAGCGTACAAAGCACATTTGTATGCTATTGAATTTCTCTTGTTGGATGTTTTCGCCTGGTATTCTCATATTGAATACCAGTATTCCATTTTGTGTCGCTTTCCTTGCCAAGTCTGTCGTTTGGGAAAGTTACTTTAAAGACGTGGGTGTATTCGCGAAATTTTATTATTTCGCGACCTTGGCCCATGGGTTACTCTTGGTAATTTCTTCTTTGAGCTCCTCGGGTTTATGTTCACCCACCCAGCTCTCCACTTTGCGGCAGATCACGCTTCTGTTCGCTGCCACTTGTGGAGGGGTTTTGGCTTCTAGGCCGGTGTTTCTTAGGATCCTCGCTCCATCTTACGATAGGAGCTAGTCCACGTCCTTGGTCTCGGCACACATCGCGATGAATTCAGTTGAAACTTCAATAAGTTTCACTATTGCCACTTTCAGTTCAATGTAGAGGGTTTCGCATAGGTTCTTCTTGGCGGGGGTCTTTATTCTGGGGATGGTCCTTAGGGAAACCCTCTTAGTGAGGGCCTCCATAGTCTTCAATGTCCTCTTGTGATGTCTTCTTTTCCTGAAACCAAAGTGTAATTATTGTGTTTTCGGAGTGAAAAAGAAAGTTATGACGTAGTAAAAGAGGTAAAGGATGGCGAGTTAGGTTTGGGTACGAGTCCAATAAATGGTGAGAAACGCCCCCGTTCATTTTCCTGTTGTTCCCCGCTCGTTTGCTGCTGCCAGAATGATGGGTGATAGATGGATAGGGGGAGTCTCGAGTGGGGACCTGAGAGGGTTGAGCTTGGTGGACTTGTGCATAGCGGCCGAATCAACGACCGCTAAGTTTTTGCCACCCTTTCACGGGTACATACGCCATAACTGCATCCAACTACATAGAGACAGGTGTACTTCCTTCTATGATTCTGGCCGGGACCCCGACAGATGAGGATTTATTCTCCGTCCGGGTCTCGCAGTTATCCCCCAGTATCGAGATAATTTCTGACTTACGCTTCTGCTGTGGGCTAGGCCTCAAACTAGTTTTCACATAAGCCCTTAATTATGTCAGTCCAAGTGGCCGGCATAGTTAAGACGAAATCAATGAATGGCAGACATTCAAGCAGGTTCGCACGCAGAACGATGGACGGGAGCAGTGAAGTGCTTAAGCCCTCATTGAATTATGAGTCTTCGACGGAGAGATAAATAGCTCTCTTTTCGAAGGTTAAAGCAAGATTTACCGTAAAACTTCCAGAATAGGCGTTCGTCTATGTAGGCAGTGCTCAAAATCCGTCACTAAGCAAGTAAATATGCTTTATCCGTAGGTTGTTAGTAGAGCGTAATTGTCCTGTGTGGTGTTCAGGTCCCTCAGTCCTTATATACTATATGAGGACCAAGAAGGGGGGGCCTTGGGGATCTGTTACTTTTTCTCCCACTATCACAAAAATTTCACTTCATTTCTAGCAGAAGAAAAACTTAGTCAGTCAGCCGATAGGCACTCCGTACGGAAAACGCAGAGATTAACGCAAGCGACAAGAAATAGTTGCATCTGCTGAACTGATTGGAGATTCCTCCTGCATTCATTCGACAGAGTGCATACCCTAAAGCGCGACCATGCCCTTAATTTCTTTTTAAAACAAAATATTTAGCAGAAATACACTATTTTCAAAAGAACACCGGAAAATGTCTTAAACATAAGCTAAATAGAGAACGAAAACTTGGACATAGAACTTGAATACAAAATTATTGATGAACTCAACGAAGATTGAAAAACACATATCTCTTCCACTTTGTCGAGGAATAAAGAAACACCATCGAGGAAAAGGAAGCAACCATAAGAAATATGGGCACTTCTAAGTAGTTTCTCTTGGTTTCACCAGGAGAAACTACTTAGGAGCTCCCAATAACACCTTTGAGGAGATAAGAAGTATCAATATCCAATGTGTGTTTAAATAAAGGATACTTTTTCGAGGAACTAAAATTCAAAAATATAATCTTTATCCTCAAAGCGGGTAAACCCTCTGACCAAGTGAGAAACTACCGCTGCCAGGTCTTAGTCAAGAAGGTCTTTGAAAAATACTAAAAAATAGACTGACAAAGTGTTTTGAGGAGAACAATTTCTAAAATACCTGCCAATTGGCTTCAGAAAAGAGAAACACACCGAGATAGCACAAAATGTAATGGGCAAATAAACCACAAAGGATTAAAAACAAAGAAAAATTGACCTAAATAGAGAGATAGATCTACAGAAAGAGGCAGGAACAAAGCAACTTAACACAATTATAGCAAAGAAAGCAAGAAAATTCATTGAAAAGACACAAAACGAGATAGGCATCGATTTAACTAATCAGATAGCCCAAAGAGAAGAGTGGAGGCCTCATCACTTATTTCCAAGCACACCAAGACTAGCAGAACCCGTAGAGGAAAAAGAAATTTTCACTTGAAGAAGGAATAGATGCTATAAAATTTGGACTTTTGTCACTAGCCAGACAAAAATCGGGTGGGGAAAATAGAAAGAAATGTAGCAATAAATTAGGTACTAAAAACGGGTTAAACGCCTAGAACACAAATAATAACAAAGATACAGATAAATACACCACTTATGCAGTATTTCGTGTCTCACACGTAGCGCCACTTTACTCAATACAGTGGTTTTCAACTCGGATGCCGCGAGAGCAAACTAAGGTTATCACGGAAGCGAACAAGAAACCATTTTTACAATGCCTAAATTGCCAAAAATATGTATTTCAAACATTTATAAGAACAATCTAATGACACTCGAACGTATTTTGAAACTATAATAACTTCTTTGCATCATGCAACGTAAAAACAATGAAAGGAAAATGATTGTATATATGTATTAAATCAAGAAATGAGAGTTGTCTTGTCAACTATACGTCCCATTATTAAAGAATTATGTGATACGCATCAAACCTAAGGTTTCCATTAAGCTTTTTGAAGGTAAAATTTATTTATTTTCAAAATTTTAATTCGCATTCCGATTAAATGTCAATCTTGGTAATTTTGAAGTCCTTTCCATATAATTAAGTAATTACACGGAAATTATTTTATATTGGAGTGCCATAGCTGCTTCTAGATAGCAATTGGATGCCACTACCATAAAAAGTTTGAAAACCACTGACTTAATCACTTTAAACCCTTATTCCTTAAAATTGACGGAAATAAATTGATATCTAAGTAAACTGGCTATTCTTTGCAAAGCTCTACCTTCCTTAACATTTGAGTATCATTACTATCGAATATATTACTCACACATGGGTCTTAGAGTGGATATATGAAACAGGGGTAATGGAGTAGTAATGTATAGAAATTATGCATGCTACACACCCTGGTTGGGATCCTACGTTAAGTCTTAGAAACTATGACTGCTTAGGTTTCCTGTTTGTCTCTACTTTACTTATTGCTGTTCTGTCCTGCAATTATATTCTTCCATTCACTATAATTCCTACTTGATGTAAGCCCTATACTTTGAGTCTACTGAGACTCTGAGTAGAAACGATACAGATGACCTCAAAGGAGTCTCGGGAGTACTCCTTCGAGGGCCAAGTGGGAGAGGGGGTCTCATCCGACCTGTTGTTTTTTTTTAATTACTTTTTATTTCATTTCCACTTATTTAACTGATCAGTTAGTCCACTTTATATTTTTATACGCTCAAATTCTCCAAGATTCACCAGTATAGTTAGAACGCATGTCGGAAGGGGACCTCGAAAGGTGGTACGGCATTCTTGTTCTCTCCCCACGAGAAGTTGAAATTAAGATTATACTTCAAGGTCGCACAAAAGGCAACTTATGTCAGACTAACCCCCTTAACCCATTATTCACGGTGAGAACCTTCTAATGAGCCGTGTCTGTTTTTCATTGCCTTGTTCCAATTATATCGTCCTATAGGAATTGCATAATTGTGGAAGCTGAGGAAAGCAGGTTTGAGGATTAGCCCACTATGGAAACTAGCACCATAGGCTCTCTAACTACAGATAGAACTACACCTCTCAAGAGTGCGCTGTCCTAGACCTCCTTTTGCTTTATGTATTAGCCAGGGAAAAAAGAGGGAAATAACACTCTTCTTTATGCATAACACACGCAGTTCTGATAGCCAAACCCTCGAAGAGACGGCATCTAGGGTGTGATGGTTGATTCTACTGCTTTTCATTATCAAGTCTGTCACATCACCCATTAAGAAGGCTCTTTGGGTACACATCCCTAATCATATCATCCATTCCATAGCAGTACACAGTCACGAAACCGAAATCATCCCAGGAAGGGGGTTAGCCACCAGAACATCTGCTAAGGAGATCCTAATCATAGATAGCATACCACAAGTAAACCGGTAAAATATATAAGACCTCACAGACCAGCACAAGAAGAAGAAGAACAACCTCAAACTTTCATTGTTTCTCAAGAGAGAAATACGTACATAATGCCGCTCAAAACCACACCAAGAATACCACTTCGAACGCTCCTTTGGCATAAAAAACCAGAGAGAGGAAAGGCATTCAAAGCAGGTTACGAAAGTTTGTACATAGAATTTGGAAAAATTATTATGGATTTGGGGAAAATAGAAAAGAAATAAATTGTGAGCCTTAAACTATCAAACACCAAAGATTAGCTTGTTGAATCCCTAAACAAGAGTTTTCCTAATTGTAAAAATGCCATTTTTTCGCACATACGGCTTATGAAGTTTCTATTTTTCGAGCAAGAGATCATTATATTCGACGATGGTTCGAAAAAGTCAATTTCCAGTGGATTTGGTTAAAGAATGAGGTTTGGTGTACACAAGGAAGCTTTAGTTCTAATACATAAGGGATATTTTTATCAATGAACACCTTCGTTAAATAGTTCAATTCATTTTGGCGGAAGGTTAAGGTAACAAATCTAATATGGTTGGTAGAATAACGAACTTATCACCGACAATCTTAGAGCGAATTTTCCAATTCTAATTTAGTTTTGAACTTTCTGGTTGTAGGTTAGATGGCTTCCAAGTTGTTGAAAAACTGGCAAAGTTCGGATTATCTTTAGGCCACGTTGATAGAAAATCGTCGAATTAGAGCAAACACAGGCCACTGGGTAGAAATGATGAGCAAATAGATATTTTTTGAACAATTAATACATGAATAAATTGCACAAAATGGGAGATAGGAGAATATTCATTGACAGATCATATTTTTGCGCTAAATTGCCTGCTTGCTGATAAAAGACTTCGTGATGCAAAATGTGACCAAATCCATGATCATGTGTAGAGATGAAGGAGAATTTCTAAGTCCTCTCTTACGTGCAGAAAAAAAAGACCTTACACTTGAACATTTAGGAATAAATTGTGAACGTTAACAATTACAATTTCTGGTTAAAAGAATTCACAATTTAAGCGTTTCCATTAAATCAGTCGAATGTTTGATGTAGGAATCGGAAATAGAACGTAAAAGATAAGAGAGGATCGAAGCAAGCCATTTGGAAAGAGAAATATGTCTGAGAGCTACCCCAAATGATCATTCTTAAAGCTATACACGATTTATCCGTTAGAAGTAAACCATACATATGTATATAGTAAAGAAACTAATCTGGAACCGAGTTTTTATACAAGTTAAGACAGTTTTTAATTATTTTAATCATTAGTCATGTTATTAGATATTAGGCGCTCATACGTATTTAATTTTTCATTGCATATATTTTTTTTATTATTTAATTTTGGGTTGTTTTGTCAGACTTGAAATTACAAGGGGGTGTTACCTTTTAATTTGGTACAAAATCAATCACAATTTTATAGGAGTGATGATGCATTTGCATTAATATTATTATATAAAACACCCGATATTAGCTACCATCAAAAGTCAACTTCTCTCTGCTAGGACTTTATATATTTAAGGTTTTTCATTCCTAGTCCCAAATTATTGTCTGATTTAAGGGGTTAAGAGATGAAAGTTATCGTAATTCCCAAACTAGTTTTAGAATAAAGGTTCCAGAATATTATGGAAACTAGTTTCAGAATAAAGCTTCCAGTATATTGCAGAAACTAGTCTCAGAATAAATCTTACAGTATATTGTCGAAACTAGTATCGGAATAAAGCTTCCAATATATTGCAGAAACTAGTCTCAGATTAAAGATTACAATATATTACGAAAACTAGTCTCAGGATAAAGCTTCCAGTATATTGGCAGAACTACTATCAGAATAGAGATCCCAGTATATTGCTGAAACTAGTCTCAGAATTGAACTTCCATTAAATTGAGGAAACTATTTATTCTTAGAATAGAGATTCCATTGTATTACCGTTTTATTCCTAAAAATGGGATGCCATCGAAGTAGAGGAAAGAGAATGAATACTCATAAATAATATCTCATAATTAAGATTAATAAAAGTCAAGTAATAGAAAATATACGAGTATCTAAGGATTCACAAAGTAAATTACTTTGGTTTAAATTATGTGTGAATGAGAAAATGAAATAAGTTGCAATACACATATTTTAGTTAATCTTATTTTTTACAGTTATCGTAGAGCAACCGACAACATATTTTTGAGTACTCGTAAACAAAATGTACTAAATAAAAATCTGTTATTATATTTTTTTTCAAGTATTTTTGCGAAAAATACAGTTTTCGAGCTCAGTTAATAGTAGAATTTGCATTTGATTAATTAATTCTTGTCATCATCATCATCATCATCATCATCATCATCACTAACTCTATAATTTAAAAAGGGGAGTTTTTTGAGTATTTGAATAATAATTTCATCTTAGTTTGGTTATGACTTGTTTTTTTATCAAAGTTATTTCTAATAATTCTTTTATGATATCAAAAAAAAAATGGTGAAGTTCATAAATAAATATAAGTATCGAAGTTTTGTAAATTTTTTAAAAAACAAAGAATTACAAATGGTGAAGTTCAGAAAATTTATTTTTATATATCTTCTATATTTTGCAACGTGATATTTTGAAAGGGGGATATTTAGTTTGGAGTTCCTTTTTAAAAATATTCTAATTGGTTAATTTAGAAAATTTATACAAATTTAACCATGGCTGCATTTTTAGATTTTAAATTTTAATCTTAGTAGCGAAGCCATTCACTGGTCTATTTATATACAAGTTTTCATCTTCTGAGAACTTTCAAAACAGTATGAGATAAACAATTCTTAAAGATATAAAAGGATCAAGTAATTAAATTGCTTCAAAAAGGAGCTAAAGAAAAGTGAAAGTGAATTTTATTTAACCTATGAATAATGTGGTTGCTATGATTATTAATAGTTGCCGGCCAAAGGAAAGGCAAATTTTCGAAAAGTCGTTTAGCCCAATTGTAAGGAGATCTTTGTTTTCCAAAGTTCTGCGACCTTTTAAAAATTCTAGTAATCGAAAAAAGTGATATTCCATAGGTACCAAAATCCAAATAACTTTGTCTTTTCCCGGGTTTCTCTTGCATTAGCAGGCTAGAGAACAACAGATTTACCATGGTACTCGTATGCTACCGTCAATGCAATGGTCGTTTTCAAGATCAAGTTGATGCCAGTTAATGTTTGTAGTAATGTTCTTGGACAATTCAATATAACACATCCAGCTTTGGCGGCAAATCTTTGGAGCTTTGACGATGATCTGATTAGACAATTTCCTTTAAAAGATCACCATCAAATAGGGTTAGTCATCAAGAAAGAGACCATATTAGACATGCTGCTTTCATTGTCTAAAGTATGTTTTTTTCCTACCGCAGGTGGCACTCACGAGCTTTCACAGCATATGTCCTCTCTAATTCCTTTTATTTGCGTCTTAGCAGTATTAACCCTCAAAACTCATAATATTAGCAATGACGAATATGGAGATCTTCCAAGGAAAGATAACGACTTTAAATAAGAACGACAAACAGCCGGATAGAAGAGATGATAAATTAGATCAAAGACGTCGTTTCGTACGAGTAGTTGGTTTTGATATGATCCAAAACAGTCAAATAGGTAATTACTTTCCAGACATCCTAATGAAAAAATAATAATATTGAGCGTTTGGATACAATCAGCTACATTCATGCATTATATGTTATTTCTAACAATGTGTCTACTGAACAGTGTATATATAAGTTGCAAATGGTTGGCCTGTCAGCGATATTTAGAAGATAAATAGACAACTACAGCAAATAACTTAGAGTAGAACTGATTCCTGTTCTGATAAACATATTGTTCTAAATGAATTTTATATAAAATTAAAAATTTGAACTTCAAAATGTAATAATAATTAATTAATCATTTTCATCAATTTATTAAAGCAGTGCTTTAGCAAAAATTACACTGTGTAACACGAATTTTGTTACAGAGTAGCAAATAAGTGATTCTAGATGATTTTTAGGCGCTGATTACAAATTTGTCTTTAGAATTTTCATATGACGTCTAGTTTTTGTGTAATTTGTATTTTCTTTTTCAAGCCTTTTTATACTTTTGCTCAATATTGTACCAATATGCAATTTTTAATATATATATATATATATATTAATAAATAATATATATTAATATATATTAACATTTTTAATATATATAAAGTAGACTATATTGAAGCTCAAATATCATTGAATTCTTATTACTGTTTTTTTTCAGATTTTAAGATTAATACATATTTATTTGTGATAACTTTTCTGCTACTAATAACTGGTAAAGAAGATAACACATTTATCAAAGTTTGCTTTGATAAAAACGTTATGATAAGGATCTCACATTGTTTATCGTTTGCTTGCTCAAGAAAAATCGGGTCCAAATTTATGTGAATCAAATAAATTCGGAATGTTTATGCATTGGATTATTAAAACTTAATAATTGAATAATTTATATAAATACATATTATGTGGCTGTACTTGCTTCCGCAGACAGAGATTAATACATATAAGTAAGAAAAAATAAGATGGAAAATACACATATGAGAATAGCAATTTAAATTGAATACAAATGAAAGATATTTAGATGAGTTATATGTATTACTTTATATTGAATATGATCATATCTTGAGTATAAACAAACGGTATGAGTACACGGAGTATGAACATAAGTGGTAAGATAACATGGTATAGCCAAAAGGAGTATGCAGACACGGGTTATAAACTCAGTGGACATTGGACATAATAAGTTAGAGATGGAGAGAGAGGGAAAAGGTAGATAATATAGGTAAAATAAATGGAGTTAAAAGATCTCTGGTGATAGGGTATCGCAAGATTTTTGTTGCTTTAGTTCTGTGTTCTTCTCAGTGGCTTTTTTTCAAGATCCCTGGTGAAAGGGTATCTCAGTAGTTGCTTTTTTCATAGATTTGTGTTTTTCTTGGTGTTCTTTTTTCAAGCATTGTGTACTCTGTATCTGTTGTTCTAGTTTTGTGATAGTGGTATATGTTTTTTATGCGTGGTTTTTGGGTAGTTGTTCGAGGCATTCAAACTTTTGTAGGCGTTTTTCTATGCATTTTCTCGTTATGTTTATGTTTGTACTTTCCGTGTTCTTCTTCTTGTTGCATTTTTCTGCGATGGTTTTCTTTTTTGTTGTCCTCTAGTCGTGGTCTTAAGTGTAGATGGGTTCTTCTCGTCTTTCAGTCTGTTCTCTTCCTTCTATATCAATGGTACGTCAATGTGTCTTTGTCTTGTTTCGTCCGTCATTTGTCCCGGACTTTTTCCCTGATTTTGGGCTCTTGCTTGAAGTTCGATGTTAATTGGAGACATCTGAATCTCCTGGTGTAGATGGGTTCTTCTCGTCTTTCAGTCTGTTCTTTACCACTAGTGAAGTTTCTCGTCCTTCTAAATATTAATGGTACGTCAATGTGTCTTTGTCTTGTTTCGTCCGTCATTTTTCCCAGACTTTTTCTCTGATTTTTGGGCTATTGCTTGAAGTTCGATGTTAATTGGAGACATCTGAATCTCCTGGTGTAGGTCCCTCTGCCTCCTTCTTTCTCCTCTCCTAACGTTTGTAATTAGAAGTACCGCCTTATTTTGTAACCTTAGATGTCTTATTTGTGTTTGGAGATGTGTTAATAGGTACAGGTGGGTCCAGCAGCATGGATCTAATAAGTGCATTATAGATCTTATTCTTGTTAGCCGTGCTCAGGTTTTTGAACCTGTGGAGTTTTTTAAGCTCCGCCTTCGCTCGTGCTGTTGTTTGAGCAACGTGGCAACCGTACCTACTCTTACCTATCTTTAGCCCAAGCACAGTCCCCTCTGTGTTGTAGGGAATGTGCGCGTCATCTGTTTCGATGCGAGCCAGTTTCCTACTGAAGAGCGGTATCACCCCGATCTTCTGGGTGTTGGTGGCGATTTTACACCTTCTTTCATATCTATTGACGAGGTCGATCTCATTTGCTGTTAATTGTGCTTGGTGGTCGGGGTATCTGAAGGGGGCAGTAATAATCTGGGATATGTCGTCTGCGAATTGGAGGTACAGCAAGTCTTCACTGACAAGACTCAGGATGTCAAGAGCATAAATGTTGTACAGGAGGGGGCTTAGGTACTCTCATTGCAGTACGCTTGCAGACAACTCGATGTCTGGTCGCTGGTAGTCTTTAATTTGTATGTATGCCTTCCTGTCTGTTATGTAGTCACAAAGTATTTTTTCTATTCTTGGGTTCAATCCTAGTCTTAGTATTTTGTACTGTCTTCCAGTCTTCCATACCTTGTCAAATGCCTTCTTAACGTCTCTGAGCACCAGGTCAGCCTACCTTTTGGGGCTAGAAATATTTACAAGCTTTTCAGGGATGATAGCCAGCGCCGTGTCAGTTCCTCTACATTTTCTGAATCTATGTTGATGTTGATTGTGGAGGTTGTTATCCTCCATGAATTTGTGGACTCTGTAAGCAAGAACTTACTCGAAGAGCTTGCCTGCCACTTCGGGATGGGAAATGGGCCTGTGTTTAGACATACATTCATTAGCTTAACGAGCCTTTCCATGATGTTGCGGGGGACGTTCGTGGAGTTAATTTTGTTAAATCTGTTTTACCTGGTGACCTCTCTCTAAAAGTGCTTAGCATCGTAGTGATTTCTTCTCTGGATATTTTTCGTCTGTACTCCATCATTTCTCTATTAGGGGGTGTATTTTCGAAGAGGTATGTCTTTTCTATTTCTTGTCTTAGTTAGTTGTGGATATACTCCTCAAAGTCATGGCCAAAGCGTTTGTTTTCTTCTGGGGTGATGGCAAATATGTTACTCCAAAAGGCTCTGAACTCTTCTTCAGTTTTTGTTGTATCGTTTAATTTCGTCCCGTCGTTCCTTTTTAGGTGAAGTCTCTGTCTGGTGGTTTTCCTTTTAACATTGCTACGGTATTACAAAATGTTCTGGGATCCATTTCTTCGTCGAGCTTGCTTAAAAGGTCATTCCATAGTGACGTCCACTGTTCTCTTATATGTGTTTTAATATCTGTCCTTAGTGTTCTTAGCCGTCTTCTTCTAACTCTGTATGTACCCATCAGTCTAATTTATTCGTATAGTCTTTTGTATTCGTCTGTTAGGTCATGTAATTCTTGGGTCCATCTTGGTGCTTCTACCATTTTCTCCGTTAAGTTGCCAGCTCCTGGTCGATTTCTTCCTGTGTGTCCTCTTTAAGTGGTTGGGGAGTGTTCATGGATCTGAAGAAAGTTTATGATTAGTAGATTGAGAATGGTATGGCAGGTGCTAAGAGTGTATGGACTGAGTGGTAAATCAGTTGATGATTTCATTAGAATGAAATATAGTGCAAGAGGATGGAGTGGTAAGGTTGTGTGAAGTAGGTGTGATTATTTAATATATTTATGGATGGAATACTGAGAGATGCACGTAAGGGGAATGATGAAAATTGGAGCGAGATTGCGAAAGAATAGCGATGGATTGGTTCTATCTATGTTGATATATGATAATGACCATGTGTTGGTGACTGAGTGAAAAGAATTAGGGCTGTTAATAGAAGTTTATGTCAGTGTGAGGGCGAGAAGAGGGTGAAAAGAGCATTGTAATGGTATTTGTGACTGATGATGGGGTGGAGGTGAGTGATTTCCGAGTGCGAAGATTAAGTATCCATTATGTATTGTAACTGATAGTGGTACAGTAAGTTTTGTCAGTTTTTTAAACTTTCAATTTCCATTAATACAGGGTTCAAAAAGTTGCAGCACGACTTATGATTTCTAAAGATATTTTTGTTATTATAATATAATTTACTTCTACCTCGTATTAGACTACTTGAATTTTTTTTACTGTTGCGGAATTAAATGACAATTATTTTATTAAGAATTATATCTAATTCATTGGTCTTTTCCTTATTTCACAGGGTAAAACATATTAATCAGTATGCTAAAGATTACTTCGGCATACTTCAACTTTCACACATATGAGCAACTTAATTGAAAATGGGAGAGTTGTTGCTTTTTGAACTCCCAAATCTTGGTGAAAGTGTGAAATATGGACCATTGCCTAGAAAACAAAGTAGTGAGGATATGAAAAACTACCCAGCAACCACTCTTGCAAAAAAAATCTGCCCTAAAGTGATTGAAAAGTGGGAACGAACAAACCGTTCTTTTGCAGCCCCATTGTAAATTCACGAGTCAAAATCTCAAACAAAATCCACGAGAACTGTAAACAAGGCAAAAACTTATCTCTTGGGAAAGGACAACAAATTCATGTCAAAGAGGATTTCATTGCAAATATTGATAAGTTTTTTGACATCCTTAGTTGCAAATGGAAATTTGTTCTTTCCCGTAAATTTGACGGCCCTGGTTGCAAAAAGGAAACTCACATTAAAGGTCAGCAACGAAAGTATGGTTCTGTTGGACTACATCAGATCGGCTTGCCAGATCAACTTCAGCAAAACAGAGAAATAAAAATGCAGAAGCGGTAAGAAGATTAAAGAAGAAGAGTTGCTGAATATAAATAGATAAGTAAGCAGGCCATTGTCCCAATTCCATCAAGTGAAATAATTTTCTCTGCTGATGAAAATAAAGGACAAATTGTTGATGTTCAAGATGGAAAGGATGAAAGTTATGAAGTGACATTAAAAATACCAATCACATCTTCAACCTCCATTAAAAAGTCAAAGTGCAACACATTTGATATCTCTAATGTTGTTGTGTATTACATCAGATATGGTATTGTCCTGCTTGACACAGCTACCATCCCGCTGCTGCCTTTTTGGATGCTGGCTTGATTACTGAAGAGGAAAAGAGACTTATTGTTGATCACCATAAAGTCAAGAAGGCCCAAGAAAGAGTTAAGAGATCTTTGGATCAGGCTTTTGATTCACTTTGTAAGAAGGGTAAAATCAACTGCATCTTCTATGACAGCCGTCAAGATACAACTAAGGTTATGCTAAAAGTAGACAAATTTAGATCGTCAGTACCCTAGTATCTTTAAAAAAGAGCAGGTTTTTGTGTGTAATGAGCCAGGTTTAAAATATTTCTGCTACTTCACTCCTGAGAAAGGTTCAAGGAAAAGAACTGCTGAAGTTATTGCTGAAATCTTATAGATTCCATGAAGAAGAAGGCTATTGATAAAAGCCCCTCTTGAAATTGGTCAAGTTAGCAAATCTAGGTTGTTGAAAACAGCAAACAGGCTTTGTTGCATATGGGTTTCAAAACATGGCTTTAAAGGCAGAACCCTCAACAAGTTAAGAATGATAGTCGAATATATCGTTGGTTTGTACTACCCATGTTGCTTCAACATCAAGGTAAAACATTGTTAGGTGGAAGGCACGCGCCACATCTTGTTTCAGCAGAGGTTACTTAATCTGCAAAAGAAGGCTGTAGTGGATGTTGTTTTGCCAACCATCAAACCATTCAGCCAAATGATACTTCATACATTCTTGTGCTCAGGTGACAGTGATAAGAGGTGATCTGTTTCCCAAAAGATTATTCTCATGAGGGGTGGGGATGATCACACACTTGAACAACTTATTGTACGTTCCAGGGAGACACCTTCCATCAAATCCGGAATTCTTCCCTTTTAAAAGTGAAAGACTAGTTGACGAGGTATTCGCACCTCCTTTGAAATGTAAACTGACTTCAACAGAATCAAAGAGGTTTCTTAACACACATGGCAAACGTGAGGGTTATATCAAAGGCCAAGAAGCAAGTCGGTGGCCGATGTGCAAGAACAAATCAAAGTGAGAATTGATGAAAATTGTTTAATTATTTTTTTTACTGATAACATTAATTTATAATGTATAATTACAAGGATATGTTTTATTCAAATAAACTAAATGTCTATAGCATTACCTCTCATTTCGAGAAGCTGAAATTAATAAATCTTGTTTTTTGAGAGCAATTTATGAGTTGTTTTTTTTAAACTTAGATTTTCCAAATTAAATATTTAGGAATTAAAAAAATAATAGTCTGTTTGAATTTTATGATTAATAAAATATAGTTATGATTACTGAGATATGTTTTATGCAGAGGAACTGAATGTCTATAGCATTACCTGCAATTTTGAGAGGCTAAAGTTAATAAATTTGTTCGGAGAGCAATTTATGAGTTGTTTTTATCAAACGTAGACTTTTCAATCTAAATTTTGTTTATCACAAAAATAATAGTGTATTTGAATTTTATGATTACTATGATATGTTTTCTGTAGCGAAATTTAATAACTTTAGAATTATTTGCCATTCTGAGAAGCTAAATGTTGTTTTCTGAAAGCAATTTTTGATGTTATTTTTTCAAACGTAGGTTTATCAAGCTAAATGTTGAGCAGTTACAAAAATAATAGTTAATTTGACTTATTCACACCCAACCACATAGTTTTAGAACCACTCATTTAAGCAATTGGCAAAAATGATTTTTTACCACACAAATTGTAAGACTCTAGTGGTACAACTTATACAGATTGCAGCCACAAGGTTTTAAATGGTATGAAAGTCTTTGAAGCGATTCGAGAGTTAGGGCATGTTTGTGGCTGAGTGTTAATGCGCCAGGATGCTTCGTGAGAGCTTAAATGTTAGTACCAACGTTGGTATATGCGAGTGAGCCTAAAGTAACGGGAGAGAAGAAATGTTCCAAAGTTAGAGCAGTGAAATGGTCAAATTGAGAGTGATGATTGGTGTACGGAAATTTAATAGAGTGAAGAATGAATGGGTAAGCGGTAGTTTTAAGAGGCTTTAATTAGTAACAACTGATGAAAAATGGATCCCTTTTTCTGAAATCCATAAGTAGAGAATCAATCGAAATAATGGTGGAGACGTTCAGGAGAAGGTTACCCCCCAAAATACGGGATTTTCCCTCTCATAGTCAAATCATGAATACTGTTTTAAGGTAATATAACAGCATTAAACTTCATGATTACTTTCCATTACTTCTTCAATCTGAGCCAATTATTACTCAGATATATTGAAAGGGTCTCAGATACGAGCATCTACAAACTTAGAGGTAAAAAGAAATAGATTGATGGCAATACAAATCCATTGGACGAATAGGGATTATTGAAACTGTTCACATGTTGGAAAAAATGTATTTAGAACCAATTATAGGTTGTTGAAGATTTTTCATTTACTTAATCAGTCTTAAATTATAATCGATTCTATAAATTCCCAAGATTTTTGACTAAATCTGTAAAATTAGATCTCCAACCTCTTATCAACTCGGCTGGTGAGTGCTGCATTTCTTCGCAAAAAGTAACTTGCTCAATCAGATGAGCTATAAAGGTCTTACAAGGGAAATAAACAACTAGAAACATTTGAGGGAGAAGGAATCTGCGATTATGTGGGAACTATAAGATCTTTTAAATCCTTGGATTCCTTCTCCAATTTTCCCGAGTTGAGGCAAATGAAAACTTCCTCCCCAAACCTCAAACCTGAAATTAGAACAGCTCCTCCAAACTGGAAATTCCTTCATTCGAACCCGCTGTTATTGCCCTAAATTAACATTTCAAAGAAATAACATTTATCGTATGGATGGCGCCAAAAATCTACAGACCCTATCCCCCCCTCTCCTGAAGCACTTTAAGTTGTGTTTTTGTATAAATAGTTATGTCATTCTTATTCGTTGGAAGAAGGAGAGCACGATTTGAACTTTCGCCCTTTTGAAGCAGTTTCCCATCCAAACTTTCCTCTTCTCATTCAACTTTGAAAGAGAAGTGAGGCAGTTGTATTAAAGCAAAAAAAAAAAAAGAATTAAAATTTAATCAACTTAAAAACAACCTGTTTTTATAAATACGTTGGTAATAGCTCCATTCACTATTTTGGGATATCTGGAAAACCTCTATTTTAATCTAGATTTGGATGTCCACCCATGGAATATCCTTTAGGTGGGGTGGTGGTAACCTCGTTGGTTTCTTCTTTGAATCAAATTTCGGTGTCGCCTAGGGAACGTAATCCGGGATCGGATTGAAGAGCCAATCACAGCCTGTGGTGGATGCTTTAACACTATCCCTTTACCCACTAGTGGGACATTTCCTTGGTATGGAATGTACGACTTTCTACTTCCTGGTCAGGTTGCATCTGTGTTGGGCGCGTTTGAGACGTCTTAATGCATCTCCATTTCATTTGGTAAGAATCAAGCCAAACTAATAATAATTTTATTGTTCAAAAAGAAAATTTTAGGTTTTTATTTTCATATAAATTAAATATTGAAAGGATTTTCATTATTTCTTCGCCTCGATAACATACGAGCTGTGTTTCCCAAACAATGTAATAAACATAATTTTGGTAAATAATTGCTATTTCCCTTAATCTATGTGTTTTATAAAATGAATTCTCTAAAATCTTCCAATATTTCCGAATAAACTATTAGCAGTATCACAATATCTGATAAGATTTGATATAAATTTATACATTCTTTATCGTAGTTGTCTCTTCCAGAATGAAGATGATGGTCTTCCGTCGGCAGATGACCGAAGTCGTGCACTTGCCCAATCCTTTGGTGTTACGCTGGCCTAAAGAACGAAAAAGACGCTGTTGCGCATTTTTGTTTCATGTGTACTTTTGGTTGCAATCGGAGACGTACACGGTCCATCGCAGCTCAAATCTATTATTATACAGTAAGCAAGACGACTGGGATGGTGGGGCTGTTTGGGTCGGTACAGCCTTCATCCACCTTCATAGCCGTTCAGTTTGAAGCAACTCAACTCCAACTGCTGAAATTAAGGGACCGAAAAACTACTTCAGCTAAAACATTTCACTACCGTTTTGAATGCGGTGTTGGATTTCTGACGTCGAAGCAGTGGTTCGATGCCAGCAAGTGCGGGGAAAAAACTTCAGAAGGTAGCACAAGCCGGCTGACCATTAAGTGGATCTGCTGGTACTTATCCCGGTGTTGTTAGGTAGCATCTACACGCATCATCACTCACCTAGCTAAAGAGGAACGGCTCCTGAGGGCATTTAAAATGCTGTCAAGCTATACCTTACATTTTTCTTCCATCTTTTTCTTATATCTTCTCACACCTGGATTCAACCATTTGCTCGTGCATATTTTATGTACTGAATACAAATTTATGAATTTCTTGATTTTTTTCTTCTTTAATTTTAAAACTTCCTTTTAAAAAAGAAACTCCAGCTAATATATAATTTAAATTCGAAGATATGCTAGCATTAAAAAATACTTCAAAAGGTCGTCTCTTTGTTAATGAATTTTCACCGAACAAAAAAGGAAATACTCGTAATGGGTAAAAATGACTTAAGTGGCAAATGGTGGCAAAAGAAATTATACTTACACTGTTCAGGGGGATTATGTAAATGTCCCGGCATGTACGGGAATTTGGGTCACTCATTTTAACAATTTTAACTCTCAACTACAAAACCGAACCTCATTTTCTCATCTCACACGAAGCGACGTCATAGTCTACTTCGGCGGACTGTCTAATGCGCACACGGAACTGGTGGTCGCAGGCTAATAAGAAGAAACATCAAACTAAAGAGAATTACAGGCAAATGTTTCGGAGAAAAGAAATTCATCCGTTGAGAAAATTCATTAAATTAGTTAGATGTGAGGTTCTGGGTAGTTTCAGGGACCAAAGTGTGAAACTTGAGCTCGTAGTAACTTTCACAAATCTTCAATTGCCCTATCTTCACTAATCTCTTTCTAAACCTCTCTCCTCATAACTTTTTTGAAAGGGGGTAATTGTTGGTTTATTTTCTTTTATATATAAATAATTATAATAATAATAGGAATAAAAAGAAGAAATATAATAATAATAATAATGAGAAGAAGAAGAGGAAGAAAAGGAAGAGGAAGAGGAAGAAGAATAAGAAAAAGAATTGATGGAAAATAAAAGAAGTCTAATAAAGTTAATGAAGGCTGATAGCAATCAGCCAAATCGAGGAAACAATAGAATAAATACCAAAAAAGGTACTTGTATCCACTCAAGGGCAGCCAGATAAAACAGAATTTCAAAGCTACAGCAAAAAACCAGATGCCTAACCAGATCCACCATCCTAATTGCATAGCCCAAAGATCATGATATCTCTGTTAGTCTGAGAAGTACGATGCACAATTATCTATATGTGTATCAATTAAAATCATGCTCTTTTACTATTTATTGAACTATGATACACACATATCTATGTGCAGATATACCAGTGATTCATGCAGAGCTACATTAGAGCACAAAATGACCCTCGATCATATAAAAAAAGGATAGGAAATATCCTGTCTCACAAAGACACCCGCACGTGACGAAGGAGTACGGAAAACTTATATGCACATACATTTACAGATGTCTATTGATGGCATCGGATCATATGAAGATGGTCTCAAACATAAATAAACTACATAAGGATAAAAAAGAAAACATTATTTAAATTACTTTTTTATTGCATACAAATATGAGAACATAAATTATATCAAAAGCATTTAAGAATTCTCTACATAATTTCTTGAAGATAACAATTCGACTTCTCCCGCCTGCATTTTCGCATCATCTTGATATTTGCTGCTTTATGTTTATTCTTATACAAATCTTTGGCCCGCTCAAGGTATATTCAGTTAGAAATATACTAAATGGGACATATTCCAATAAAATAAATTGACTTTAGTGAATTTGTTTCTGTTATTGATGTATTTCAAGCATTACTCTCGAAACATTTTGACATAGTTTTGTATGAAAAAGGGGCTTGGCAAATTTCCCTAAATATGACCTTTTCTACTTTATTTATCTTTATATATTTATTCAATTTTCATCATGGTTATCACAAAAAGAAAACATTTACGAAGATGTATAAATCAAGTACAATATTTATATCGTCGCTAACTTACTCTGATCTGAAACATTTTGGAAAAATGCACATGACTAATTTGGGAAACATTATATCTAATAAAAGTTGTCTGTATTCCGAACTCTATCAATCTTTTAGAGATTATTGATCCAGAAAAGGAA
The DNA here is from genome assembly GCA_963969495.1 of Ceratothoa steindachneri. Classification (NCBI taxonomy): domain Eukaryota; kingdom Metazoa; phylum Arthropoda; class Malacostraca; order Isopoda; family Cymothoidae; genus Ceratothoa; species Ceratothoa steindachneri. The sequence goes on along the minus strand of OZ018324.1, from coordinate 73,750,159 downwards.
AATATCCTTCAAATCCAATAGTACGAACACTTTTCTTTATATTATCTTGTCTGTACACATGCTTCTTCTTCTGAGCTTTCCCTAACCGTGTCCTCTATAAATTGTCCCCTCTTAGTTTCGCGAATTTCCAATTCTGACCAATCACTCACTATGCATCTTTTATCTACACATTTCACCTCTCTACTCCATATACTTCAAAGCTTATTTCGGATCACTCACACTTATTGCCTTCCAGCTCTAGTGGGAAGCAATATCCTAAATTAGTACGACCATGCAGTAGTAAAATACAGCTATATTTAAAATAATATTTTTAGTGTGAGGAATAGTGACTTATAATACTTCAAAGTATGGATCAATTAAATGTTAGAACGTCCCTTTAAAAAGAAATTAAATTTCACGTGGAGTTAATCTTGCAAAATGCTTTAAAGAAACAAAAAGATCAATAAGACTGATCATCTTTGATTGGAGTGTGCGCTTTGGATGATTCTACTAACAAAGGATATTGTTAGAATGTCTAAAAAACCTAACTCAACCAAACTCAGAATACTTTAGGTTTAATTATGCATTTGCGAATACGTCATGAAAGATTCAATTAAACTAATTGAAAAACCTTTCACATTAATTTCAACCTACGGATTTGATGGGGCATCAGGACAAGTTTTTTACAAACAGTTCTTTACATCAGCAGGTACCTGTGATGATAGTACCATTTTTATTGCTAACCTAGTTCCTCTAAAGCTCTGCGATGAAGACGGCAAATTAATCTGGTCAAATCCGAGTCCAAACTTAACATTATTTTGTCGTCCCATTAGGGTTTTTTTTTTAAAAGAAACTAAAGACACACCAAAGGCCTTATATTATGAGCTCAATAGTCAACATAATGTCCTCGTTCCCACAAAAGAATCTATTCAGGAAAATGTAACAATTAATGTGACTCATGAATTAAAATTAACAATGATTGATGGTAAGGTTGTCAGCTGCATTTGAAATACTAATTCTCTTCAAGTTCGCATAATTTGTGGGTCTTCACCAAAACACATGAATTATTTGGATTCTGTTTATTCTTTTCCAATTAAGGAAACATCCATTCAGTATGGACTTTCCACTCTTCACTGCTGGATTAGATGCATGGAAATGTTTTTGAAAATATCATATAGACTTGATTTCAAATCTTGGCAAGCAAGAAGAGAAAAAATGAAGAAGCAGATAAATAAAAAGAACTCGATTCGAGCCAAATTTAGGGACTCTTTAGATCTCCTTATTGACATGCCATTGCCTGGTGGAAGTGGAACATCAAAGGATGGTAATACAGCCAGAACCTTTTTTGCAAAATGGGATGTACGATCTGCTAAAATTTTAAATATTAACCCAAATTTAATATTATTCAATAATATTCAGGACAATTTCATTCCATCATTTCCCCAATCATGAAGCTTTTTCTAGCTATACTAAAGAAACAGCGGAACTTTATATTAAAGAATACTCGTAGTATCCTATGCCAAATGCAGTTCATAAACTGTCGGTTCATGGTTCTACGGTAGCAGCAAGCATGTGTTTGCCAATTGGAATGATAAGTGAAGAAGCTCAAGAAAGTAGAAATAAGGATTTTAAGCAATTTCGCAAACACCATACACGTCAATCTAGTAGACTTGCCTCAAATACCTATTTGATGCTCCACCTTCCTGTAACATCCGATCCCATCATAAGTTCCATGAGAGCAAAAAGAAAAAAGAGCAAATGGGGAGATGTTGATACATACCCAGAAGAAATGGTTGCTTTGTTGAATTTAGAGGATTAATAGCACATTTCTTTTTTCTATGATATGTAAAATACATATTTTTCTTTTATCTTTTTCCCATTTTATGTCAACATGTAACTAAATTTGTTTCAATTTGATGTTTTTGAAATTACTCAAAGTAAAATTTTCAATTTTTAGAAATTATACAGAATTTGATGGGAGGATAAGGCCTTATTAAATGATCTTAAGGGGTCTTATTTACTTACCATTATCTTCTTCCATCTATTTTTCTAACATTCAATTATTTGATGAACTGAGATAATAATTAATTTGCATTTCCTCGTGGATTTACCGTTTATTTATCGAGGGGATCTCTTTGAAAGGAGCGAAAAGACGCGAATCTGTTTTTCTATTTATACTCGACTTGTACAGCAGAATGTCGCAGCCTAGGCGAGGTGGCTTTATCTCAAGTTAACATGAAAAAGAATTTCAAAATCGCACTTTTACCTATATACTTTCATTCATACGAACTGTTTGATAATTTTGTTGTGTTTCCTGCTTAATCTCCTCATATGATTTTTACATAACTATTTTTAACACTTGTCTTTCATTTTATTCCAGTTTTCGGATCTTTTCTCTTATTATGGCGCACTTTCGTCTCCTCTGCCAGATAGCTGAACGGCCGGCTACTCAAGTGATTAGGCTGTGACCTCTTTAGTGTTAGAATATCCTTTATTTTTTAGAAGCATTGTTTTTACTCTTAAAAAATGCCAACGTACGAACTGGCTAAAGAAAGAACAATGGCTGGAGCGTTTTATCAGTGCAGTGGGGTGTGACAGGGATTTGCAGGGAAACGTGCAAGTGTTTCATGTATGTAATTCCTGATAGATCGGCAGAAACATTATTATTATCTATAATTAATCCTGGCCAGAGATGCGGTAGAAACATTCGACTGTTAATAGCTCGCAGAATTTTAAAGATCCAGAAAAAGGTGCCCACACAAACCCAATAGAATCGCCTTGGGCCAAGGCGAAAATGGGAAATGAAATAGAATGTGGAACCGCTCGTTCTCTGATCGAATCCAATATATGCGAGTCTTTATGGAGGCAAAGAAATAAATGAACAGATTTAGTTGCTCAAATTTACAAAGACATTGTAAAGTTTTATTTAATAAATAATGTTTAGCTTTTACTGTTTTTTTTTACTTTCCTTAGTTTTTAGTTTTTTTAGTTTTCTCTTATCCCCAAAATACTTCTAGCATAGAAATGATCCGATCCCACTATTCCCGTGCATGACAAAGGCGGCAGTTTAGCCTCCTCATCCGGCCGTTCAGCGATCTGCCTTAGGAGACGAAATTGCGCCACAATAAGAGAAAAATCCCAGTTTTCTTATCACTTTCGCGTCTCCTTCCTCTCCCCAAGACGCATCTTATCTTTGAGAGTTAAAACACTATCCTAATTTCTTCAATAATTTTAAATATATGCCTTTATTAAACTAATAGAACAAATGCGTTATAAAATATACTCATTTTAAATCAATTATAGAAAGAATGAGAAAATCTATCATGTTTATTATTCTGGAAATTTATGAAATGCATACATGGAAAAAATTCAAATAAGAAATAAAATTATCATTCAGATTACACGGAAAAATATTTCATTATTTCTTTGTCTTAGGTACGACGTAGCAAAACTATAAATGTTTCCTAGTTCATGTTATTTACGACTAAAATGGCTGTAAAGGAATAATATTTACACGGAAAGAATTTCTTAAGTTTCAGAATTATTTTCACAAAGGAAAACACGTTTAGATATACAAGGTCTTTTTATTTTACATGTTCTACTTTTGAATTTTAATCGAATCACGCATAATTTTGTGATTACCATGAAATTTTCAGAAGTTGTTGGTAATAGTTGGAAGTTCTTATTTCCCAAATGACTATTAGAACTTATCCCAATTTAGTAAATCGGTCATTTTTGGCTAGAAACGGAAAGCGTACAAAACTTTGTTGAAAAACTGATTTTTGGAATGATCGATTCTTAGCAAAATTTCGCGAAAATTGTGAAGTAACTAATTTACTAGCATCATAGTCATTCGTAGACTCTTCAGATGCAACTGTTCAATGGTTTCAACACAACGACGGATGAGACGTGAAGGAGCTCAAGAGGTACCATCACGACGAGTGCTATACAGACTAATTAAAAAGATTGAGACACCGGTATTGTACAAGATGGACGAAAAGGCAGTATTAACAGTGAAGGCATACAATTTAATGAAGAAAAAACTGAAAGTTAAGCCATACAAGATTCAGGTTGTGCAAAAATTAGAAGACAACGATTTGGCGAAAAGAAAATCGTATGCAGAAGAATTTAGACGAAAATTTGGAGAAGTTTATTCATCGCCCGTGATAATGTGTGACGAAGCGCACTTTCATCTCAGCGGATACAATAATAGGCAGAACAAGAGAATATGGTCGGACCACAACCAAGAAGCTATACACCAGAAAGAGCTGCATCCTGAAAAAAAGACTGTTGTGTAGTGTGCAATAACAGCTCAGAAGATCATCGGGTCGTATTTTTATGAGAATGAAAATGGAAATTCAGTCACTGTGAATAGCGAAAGATACCGATACATGCTTGAAGAATACTTTTTACCGAGCTTTCGAAGGCTTTGAAATAGACGACAACTGTTTTTCACGCAAGATTATGCAAAATCACATACATCGAATAAAAGAATGCAGTTGTTAAGACGAAACTTCAGAGAAAAAATCATTTCTGGAAACAGAGAATTTAAGTGGCCTCCAAGATCTCCCGATCTAACACCTTCTAGGTTTTTTATGGGGATATTTAAAAGATCATGTTTACCGTAATAATCCTAGAAGTATCCAACAACTGAAATATAATATCGCTGAAAAATTAATAACATCGATGAAGAACTGTTGAAAAAAGTGATGAGAGCAACTTCATCACGATTAAATGAATGTTATGAGAAAAATGGTCAGCATTTGAAAAGAAGAATCTTCAAATAAATTAAATTTTTAATTATGCATACTAATTATTAAGCCTAGTTTTTTGTTAATTTTAAGCAAATTAAATTATTTAAAATAAAATTTGTTTCAATTAATACTCGATAAATATCCAAATGCTTCACTAAAACTAGCATAACCTCTATAGAAATAAATGAATCAATTAACCATTTTAGAACCATACATATACAACTATTCCCAATAATTCCCGAAAGTTTCATTATGATCACAAATTTATTCTTGATTTTATTAAACTTCAAATGTAGGACATGTAAAAAAAAGAATCTGTACTTATATATATTCGTTTTTTTTACCCATGGTGTTATTTTTTTTAAAGTGCAAGAAAAATATAAAAGGTATCTAAATTCCGTTTGTTACATTCCAAATAGGAAGACTGAAACTACTTTCGCATATGAAAATTATCATGAATAAAAAGGAGGTTACTGAGATATTAATTTTTTTAAAATGCGTCATTTTGGGGGTTCCACCCGATAGAACCCAACAGCATCATTGAATTCCAATGAAACTAATCTTCCTCATTGTCTCGATAAGGTTACCTAATCTTTACTCAGCTCTTTTACTCGCATCGCTAATAATACCAAAAAATAATGACTATTGCTGTGCAGATAAAGCTACATAAGTGACATGCGGAAACCAATATGTTGAAAGCAGCTGATGTGGTTTCACACTGCCTCGTTTTAGTTGGCTGCTTTACTATTTCCAGAAATCCATAAACTACATTTGATAAACACAATAAGCCTCCGTTTCCTTTTATGCTATTTTCTCTTTTCTCTTTTAGGTACGAAGAATGAATTCGATACGCTTTCACACGCATACGCGTTCATACGCTTTCACATCCATGTGCGCTCATACGCTTACACACTCACACGCATATACACTACACGCGCACACGCGCTCACACACAGCAAGGCACCTCTCGCGATATCTGTGCAGCCCATTTTCCGGCTAAATCAGGCTTCTGGGAGGCTTCTGCGCTCCTACGAAGTCTGAAGATTTGTTTTTTAATTTACGGTCGTAGTCTGGCGAATTCCAACAAGGGTCTAAGCACTGAAATTAAATTATTAAAGATAATTATTTAGCATATTTTAGGCTATAGAAAAAACTAATCCTGCGCAAAAAATAAACAAAATCCTACCTACACTAAAATACAAAAATGAAAAGAATGATTTGGTCCCGGAAGGAGACTTGCTCTCGCCGAGGCCCGAACATTCACCCCCCCCCCAAAGCAATATCCAATGGAGGACCTCCGTCTTCAACAATTCCGTAATCTAGTGACGGGTACTGCGAAGATTTCCCATAAATGGATATTCTATAAGGATGAGCTGGGGAGTCGGGGGGGGAGGGAGTACCAAGCACTCATCATAATTCGGTTCAGAAGAGCGCTCCATCAATTTTGCTGCGTCCCCCGAGTGCACCCGATTCACAGGAAATGTCGCGGTGAATTTGCACGCAACTTTGGATCCCCACCTGCCGTCTCCCATCTTCTTCTGCATGAAGACTCTTTAGAAGCTTCATTAATTCACTCATTTCTCTCAATCCCTATACACCAGGGAACACAAGAGAATGCAATCTCTACATTCTTCCGGTTCGCGGTAGCCGTAGCGTCACGTAAACTGCTAAGCAGTGATACGGCGCTCTGTGAGTCACTAATAATCACAATTTGGTTTCCAAACCGGGCGCGACGCGTAATCTCCAGTATCCAGCGATGTATTGCAAAATGTGCTGCGATGAGTTCAAACTACGCCAGAAAGAGACCCGCTGCATTAAAACAACTGGTAGAAGGCGTTGAAGTCATCCCACTCTTGGGATATGAGCCATCCTTTTACACTAATAAAGTTTCAGCATAACAAAGCGTGTGCTAAAGGAAATTCAAAATAGATATTCTCGGGGCTGTTTATTTTTAGAGAGAGCAGCTGCATAGCAACTACGTTCAAAGGTGCTACCATCGTAGGTGGTTTAATTAGCATAAACAGAAAACAGCAGTCACAAAATGGATATAAGTGTGGTAAATTGAGTCCACCTTGCGCAATTTACACAGGGATGCGGATGCATAGAAATCACATATGTAGTCAAGAGGGATGGAACAAAGGAATGGTAAAAAAATAAAGATGTATCTTTATCAACACTCCAGCTGGTAAACGCCACCGAGCGAAGAATGGCCATGGTGCAGATACAAAAGACCGTAAAGCTGCGAATATCCGCCTGATACGTAAAGTGTCGGTCAAAAACAGGACCAATGAACTTGTGTGACTCTGACACATCCAGTGAGCCCCACCTAGAAACAAGGTAGATTTGTTATGAAGCCGTGGATGACGACAGAAATCAACCAGCTTAATCTAGGCCAAAAGAAAATCAGATCCGTGGGATTCTGAATAGCAAGAGATGCAGTCGACGCTCTAAGTTAGGAAAAAATGGAACATATATAGAGCATCGAGGAAATACCGTTGATGATCGATACAAAGAGAATGACGCTAAAGGAAATTACTCTAGAAGACCCTCTTTCTGCTCCACTGGACGAGGAAGAGCTCTACTTACCCGTACACGTAATTGACGAACTCGCACAAACTTAAACACGAAAATTGGGATGCGTCCACTACCCATAAAATGCGGAAGGTCTCCATAATATTGTCTGTCGTGCCATTCGGTACCATAGGCCTTTTCGAAAAAAATGCGGCGTCCATTTGTACTCCGTTAAATGACTTCGTGAAGGGTGCACACAAATACAGCAAATTTCAATTGAATAAATAGGCCAAAAAGTACTGATAGTACCTTTCAGGAGGCGAAGCATGCGATTTTCTCAGCTATTGAATTAAGGCATACATTTGCTGGACAACAAATTTCGTGCTTTGGTTGATGCAGGTGCAACGGCTGTGGTGGGTACTTTTTAATAACATCAGAAGGAAAAGTGTGTCACATTAACTTTTTATTTAAAACAGTTGTCCCAAGCTCAGAAAAAAAATGTTTACGTTTGTAAGAGACTGCTTTGCGACATTCTCTGCATAATACATATTTTCCATCATACAAGGGTCCAGTAAAACAATTTTCAATGACCACGAGTCTCTCGCTTTTTCATTCATTTTTCAAAACGCCTTCCCTTCCTCTTCTGCTGGCTCGACAGCAGGATTTCATTTCAAAATTTGTGGATGATCTCCAATGATCACATGCTAAAATCTCGAATCATCGAAGTCTCTGATCCTCTTTCCTGGTCAAAATGGTGATTTACATCTGGCACTATTGGACCGTAGCCCATTCATACAGCCTTTTCTGGTGGCTTCCATTTAATTTTATTCCAAGTTCTTTATAACGGTTGGTTATACCCTGCTAGCTGTAGGCCAACTAAACTGCCCAGTTATTATACGCTTCTTGAATAACGAAATCACAAACTTTCAATTATCCTTCCTCTACCTGCCGAACCCTGACCGAAAAAAAAATCTTTTGGACTCCTAGCTAAACAGGCTAAGGATCCTTCGCCTCAAACCTTTAAACAACAAAATTTTGACCTTTATAATTCTTTGTCTAACTCTGGTGTTAAGGGATAACCTTTCTATTTATCAATACCTTTATGGGGCATAAAATAAGCGGAGATGTAAAGAATCCTTTTCTTATTTTTATTCCCTGTCAAAAAACGCGCACAAACAAATTAAACAAATCTCGTTACAGTCCATTTTTGTTTCTTGAATGGAGGTTAAACGTTGTGCACGAAGACATCTCGGCACAAAAAGCTCAAATCCATGGTTTTAATTTACCTATTATCTATCGTGGATAGATATACCGAATGTGTAATTTATCTGATACTCACTCAATTCCAGTGATGACAGAAGGACGTATTATTTGCAGTACAGAGTGCCCAAAATGCTTATAACCGACTTTAGGCCTATCTTTCTCATCTAATCTCTGACTCCACCAGGACACTTGTCGTTACCCAGGTTTTCTCTAATCTTTTGAAATCTGAGGTGGAATAATGTCGTCGTGTCTTTTCATGCTACTCTCAAACGCTCCCTGTTTGCCGGTTCCCCACATGATCAATGGTACAATAATTTACCTTGTGAGCTTCTTGCCCACCACTTTCAAACCATAGGGAAATCTGGTTCATCATCCGCACAGGCAATATATGGCTGTTTCACTTGTCTACGTCGAAACTTTCAAATCTATTAAATGCATCTATTCCTCTCAGTTAAATCGCGGATGCCCTAAAACTCACATGGGAAAATTGCACACAGCGTCATCGCGCAAGCTCCTCCCATCAGAAAGTTCACGTTCATAACGATCTCTAAATTTTCACCTACGTGTTTGATAGAAATTTGAAAACTCCCTCTAAATTCCTTGACAAATTTAATGGTCTTTTTCATGTAAAGGTCAGCAGATGACATTGATTTCTCATTTTAAAAGGCCCAAATGATAATAGGACTGTAGCTGTTCCTAATCTAAAGTTGACAAGGCTCCAACCGGATCTTCAAAAGGCGGAAAATTCCATTCATAGGCGTACCGCTAAACCAGAAACCGCAGTTTCCCTTTGTGACCAAAAGTCGCATCAAATTTCTCTTAACATTTTTCACACAGACTCACACGCGGCAGCCTATCGCCAAAATTTCATTACCTTCATGATCGGGTGGCCCCGTTGCATATGTCAAGGCAACTTTTTCTTTTTATGCCTCACGCTATTGGTACTTTGTTCGAGGTTATATATATATATATATATATATATATATATATATATATATATAGAATGCTTTTCAAAGTGCCCAATTCAAATATTTCTCTAAAATATAGTATGAAATGCAATATTTCTAATAAAGTTTTAATTAATAAAAGCCCTCAATATCCTTTATGTAAGGAAATATGAGATTGAATGAAACTCATTTTAAAAAATTTTAAAATATTTTATATAGATTAATATTTTCGATTAACGTGATTTCGTTAACACGGCAGTTTCATGGAACCGAACTCTCGTGCCAATGGGAGGATTACCTGTCGTGGCTTTAAGTTTTGAGACTAATATATACTTTTTTGATGGTTTATAAAATTTACCTGATAACAATAATGATTATAATATTTAAATTATTGCATGTTTATTAAAGTGTTAGTATTTCAAAAGTAATAAAAAACAGTGCATTCCTTCGCCTAATCCAAAATAGCGCTCTGGATCTGTTCCTGTAAAGGGGTGAGTTTCAGTCCCTGGAGCTTTTCTATTAGATTAAAAGAGTAAAATGTACACAAATATGGGTTAAAAGAATGATGTTGTGTAATTATAATTTATTTCGTAATCTATTTGTGTGAAAATTAAGGTTTGAATCATTTTCCTTTTCAGATATGATTGTTTAGAAAGAAAATATTGCAACCATTGTTGGTCTGAAAAAAATGACCTGAAATAGAAGGGAAAAATTGCTTAGTGTAATGCATCAAATAGCTCCATATTTTGGACCATTAATCTCTTTAAAAAAACTGGTTACACTCTTGAAAAGAAGTCTTGTGGGCGCCCACAAGCTTTAAATAAACACCGACATTGGCTCCTAGTAAGGTTCTACCAGCTCATGGATCGGGTTGCGTCCTGTGCCAAGCAAGCTCACGATTGGAAAGAACAGGTATAAACACTTTAGAATGCCCACTGTGTGTGTGGGGAGGGGGAGGGAATTTGACAAAGGTCTCAAGTCGTGAATGGCTGTAATGAAACGTCAGCTCACCAAGAGAACCGCACGGATTAGTTCTAGTTTTGTAGGAAATATAAAGAATGGACTGGTAAAGGATGGGGCAAAGTGATATTCTCTAATGCATCTCCTTTGCGTTTGTTTAGAAGTCATGGAAGATCCCTTAGTAGGAAAAGAAAAAGGGTAGCTTTTCACGAGTCATGTGTTGTGCCCACGATGTAGCATTCTAGCACTCTCCATGTGCATGGCTGTTTCTCATCTATGGGAATTGGGTAACTAAGAACTTTTCCCAAGAACACTACCATGAACTCAAAATGGTCGCAAAACGTGCGTCATCAGCACTATTTCCCGGCAGTTTAGAACCAAATTTGGATAATAACTGTATTTTTTAATATGATGGCACACGTTTACATAAAGAAAAGCAATAACAAAGTTCTTGGCTAAAAATACACTAACATCGAAATTTTGTGACCTTCCCACGAAATTCGCCAGATTTGAATCCAATATAGAATTTTTTTAGGATTATCATACATACTTTCGGTTGATAAATAGAAGCAATCGAATGTTAGCAGTTCCGGGCTTTTATTGAACAAAGATGAAGTAATATGCGGCTATATATCACGACCAATTTGGTTTCCAGCATGCCTAAATGAATTGAAGCAATCCTGAAAAACAAGGAACATTACTGTAATTATAATTATGGACTGCACGCTTCAATTGAGTGTATTTGTAAATAAAATAGTTTGGAACTATATTTATTGTAAATTTCTTCTTCAACTTATGATACAAACATACTAATAAAAATGCGACGTTTGATTGGTTCTATAAAATTTTTCTTGAAAAAATATGACAGTCTCAAAACTTAGAATTTATAGAATGTCGATACCTAAAGATGAGCGAGAAAGCACGAAAAGTATTATAATAATTTTGTGTATTGGGCGATGCTTTAATTTTTTCGTTTACTTTGGTTAGTTTATTTATCTCTAATCTGATTTAAATTCATATTTTTTGTTAACTATTTTTAAGTAATTTTCTTATTTTTTTTATTTTAGCATGTTGATCCTTAAAGATGAGCGAGCAAACTTGAGACGCATTATTATTATATATATATATATATATATATATATATATATATATATATATATATATATATATATATATATATATATATATATATATATATATTCATAGCATATATTTAGTAAAAAAGATAATTTAAATAAGATACAGCAAGGCAGATGCTGAACATTTTACACTTAATCTTTTTTTATCGGCTGAATTACGACGTAGTAAAGACGCTAACGGAGTTTCTTTGACTGCCGTCCTTGGAGCGAAAATTTATAAAAGCGAATCTTTTCGTTTGTGAGGAGATAATATTTTTTCTCCTTTTCTATCGCTTACCCACATTTCTCAGTCATTTCTTTTATTTCATTGGATATATACGTGTCTGATGTAAATTTATGCAAATTTGAGAGGTGTCGACTAAGGGTTTATTATGCTTCAGGGCTTATTCGGTTTCATCTCCCATATCTATTTTTATTAGGCTCGTGTGGGAGAGGGCTTAGAGTATATGCGTCTTGGATATTTGTTCTTGTTAGGTCGTCGGCTTGTTTGAATGATGGCTGTTGAAATCTTTTACATATTTAGGAGTATATTCTAATAATCTAAATTTTCGAACAGAAGGATTGCGAATTTTCAGCTACGGCTCCTTAAATTTTTTATACTATAAATCTTTGTTCTACTTCAACTCACGCACCGACATTTTGAGACATTTTTATAACCAGCTTTCTAAAGCTCAGACTGGTGACGCGAGATAATGTTTCATTACTCTTTTTGGACCCATTCTGACAAGACATCATTTCATTCTTTATGATTTTGCAAGTTTTACATCGGTGAATTGCGAAATTTAGTAATCTGGACCTTCAGCCTAGTAATTCATTTGTTGTATTGATTTTAATCCTTCATATTTTCCTTTTTTAGCGTAGTTATTCTAGTTTTGGACAACAGGTATATGCTTTCGTTTATTTACGATTTTTCTATTTATCCAAATCGTATTTATAACTAGTACGCCAAATGACAGTTACTAAATTTCAGTAGGCTCTTTCTGGGATTGAGTTAGTCTTACTCTTGTTGACTTTGAACCATTCCCTTTGGGGTAAAGTACTGATCTTATAACCAATTTGTATTAGTTGCCGTTAGATCCTATAAAGACGCGTCTTTCTCTCAAGTTAAGTAACCAGCATATCCCTGTTGATAGATTTATTTATTTGTTTATGTGTTAATTGAAGGGTAAATATTTAGTAATTGAGGTATTAGTTATTTTGTGTATGATCGAATAAGCTTTGAGACTACACGTTTCCTCATGCCATCTTAGCTTGGAGGGACCTTCGTCCCTCCAATGGCCTAGGAACTGGTATCTCTTAGCTTCATAAGAGAAACTTTACTTTTCGGTATACGTTTGTCGTCATTTACTGGGGAAGTAATTTGACATTATTATTAATTTAAAGTTCCTTATCGTTAAGTGATGAATATTATGGAAATGTTAAAGGTGAACATTCGCAATGTTATGATTTGAAAGTTTAGAAAAGGTAAAAATGTTAAGTTAACAACAAAAATTTTGTCTGAAGTATACGGTGAGGGAATAATTAATGTTACCTAGTGCCAAAGAGGCTTTCAGAATTTTAACTTAGAAAAATTAGACCAATCGATGAACCACGTTCCGGACAAAAAATTTAATTAGATCAAGATGTTTTTGAAAATAATAGTAAGAAAAAATTTAATTGTGTCTGTTTAATAATTGCCTTTAGAACTACAATGAAACTCAGTCTACTCTGCATCGTCATTTAAAGGAGATTGGCGAGGTTTCGCGATTGGGGCAATGGATTCCTCACGACCATTCCAAGGTACACTTGCAACAAATAATCAAGATTTGTTCATCTCTCGTTTCTAGGATTATTACATGAGACGAAGAGTGTGATATGTATAATAATATTAAACGTTATAAACAATGAATTTCTCCTGTGGAAAAACCAGTGCCCCATCCGAAACAGGGTCATCTCGACGGAAGATTCGCTTGTGTCCTTGGTGCGATATGAAGAGCATAATCCATTTTGAACTTTTTAATTCAAATCAGACTATTAACAAAGAGGTTTACTGTTCTCATTTGGACCGTTTACATGCACCGCTTGAGGGAATAAGACAACATAAATCCATAAAGAAATGGGGCTTTTTAATTAAAACAATGTGCAATCTCATATTGCAAAAGATACCATACACAAGCTTAACAATTATGATTGGGAAGTAATGAGTAATCTTACATACTCACCCGAAATAGCCCCATTAGATTACTATCCCTTTAGGAGTTTAGCTAATCACCTGAAGAGAATGAAAATGTCAGTAACAAACAAAGTTGAAAAACCTCAAGGAACACATTTAAGTCAAATTCCAATGATTTTAAAACATGACATTGAAAAGTTATTAGAAAGATGAAGACATATGGTAGAACTTAGGGGAAGCTTTATTACCTATTAAATTAATAAATAAATATCTTTTTAAACATAGTTAAATTTAAAAAGTTGGTTATTTCTATCTATAGAATAATGACAAACATAAAGAAAGTGCCGCATTACTTATTGGATGACCTAATAATTTACTCCCTATGTCATTCCTCAACCCATGTATAGAAATACTATTAGCAACCATTTGGTTTTGGGTTATCCAACAAATCCTCGTTTAATATAAAATTCCCTTAGATATATGACTCCCATCTACCTTGACACTCGAAGAATCAAGCATTTGCCTGTCGCTCGTTTAATTTCTAATTGAAATAAAGTATCTTTTCGAGCGTTATGAAAACCCAGACGCGTATTAAAAATGTGAATAATTATCATCCATCTTTGTCGTTTGGTTCACAGCAAATGTTCATTTCTATCACTTTATTTAGAGTACATCAGCTCTGAATTTACTCTTTAAGCATTATATCACTAATTTATAAATAGAATGTAGGTGAGGAATGGAAGGTTTGAACAGAGATTTGGTATAGGTGCCTTATTATTTCCTGGTTTACAAGTATTGTTTTGAATAAATTCGAAAACTTCAATAGATATTTTAGTATTTGTTTATCATAATAAAAAAAAATGTTCTTATAACTTACGACGGCTTTGGTTTGTTTGATCAATCTGATGAATCTGGTCAATAAAACAATACGAGACAGACATTGCAGCGGAACTTGCATTCGTTGCGTATATGAGAAGTTCAGATGAGTTTCAAAGCATCTTGATTGTTAGTATCCCCAGTAGATAAATTGATTACGGTCCTGCCACACAATTTTACTTCCCCTAATTTTCACATTCTCTTTATCACCTCCTTTCTCCAATTTTCTGGCGGAGATACCCTTATTGGTTTTCAAATTTAAATAAAAGATGAATGACCTTCATGCTTGCATATTTATTTTTCTATCAAAAACTTTGTTCTTTACTCTAGTAGTTTCTTTGTTTCTTCTGTTAATTTTACGTGTATCTTTCGCTTATCGCTTTCTTCACATTTTTTATTCATTCCCGTCATCAGATTAAAATTGCTTGACTGGTTTTCCCTCTCAAGCGCAAATTGGATCACTGTCCCTTTTAAGCCTTTCCATTGTTTTGAGTGGAATTCCACCCATTCTAAGTTACCAATAAATATCGTTAATGGGCAACAAGTGACTCGGTGAATTATTTCTAACCAAACATCATATGTGGAAGAAAAAAATCACCATTAGTCACTTTTTACCCATTAACGATATTTGTCAGTTAGATATACTGGGTAGAATTCCGGCCCAAACGAGGGAGAGACATAAGAATGCTATTTCCCAACGATTAATCAGTGATCGTAGGGAATGGAATTTTCACTACACGAATGGAGAAACTGTTGGATTACTACGGCTACATACCAGGTTAGATCGGCAGCAAGGAGGCACAAAAAAATTCTTTGTTCTTAGGCTACTACGGATCCTCAGCAATACATCAAGCTTGTCGCATGCACAGTTGCAGTTCTATCCGCATAAGTCCTTACACACTTAGCCAATCAAAATAGCCCCTTTTCCTTACAAGCCCCCTTCGCAGACACAACGCATCATTCATTCGCATAAGAGGTTTTCTAATCTACCCTATCTTAAAGGGTACCGAGTGGCTCTCCTTTAAAATATAGAGGGTTCCAACGTGCTCCAGTTGGTGCGAAAACGCACTAATGCTGTTCTCCTTGCTCCTTCACCAAAACGCTAAACGGCTTCTAGTGCCCAATGTCCTGCTAGTACTTTTCATACTCGTCTTTAGGAGAATTTCATTAACTTCTAAGGTAGCTCTCTAAAAAGGAAAAGGGACGAATCGCGAGGTATGATAATCTTATAACTTCATATCGTACTTCACTTTTTGGCAAAACTAGTAAACTTCAACTCTTTCAAAGTTATAATTTATACAAAGATTCAGGTTGGAGAATTATTATCATAAGAAGATCGAGCATACTAAGTTAATGGTCGGATTCTAGTTCCCAACAGTAGAAAGAACGATGAGGAAGTTAAAAGGGAGAGTGGTCGCTCGGAGGTCAGAGAGAGTTTAGCATGGCACAAGTACGAGAGGCTACTTTTTGAGTAAGACACGCTAAGAGGGCAGCCAGCTACGAGCAACTAGGCTTTCTGGTTCCTAGTGGTCCGCCACTTAGGCTTAATGGCTAAACAAGCAGAATCCAGTGTTGTAATATCATGCAACTCACAGGTAGTACACACGTTAGAGTGTTACTGTAGGTACCTGAAGGGGCAGAATGTTTTTCCGGGCCAAGTGGAAATATAAAATGCTCATTGCCCGTAACTGGGTTGACATGAACTATTTGATGGTGCTTGATGAAGCTAGTGCGCTGCTCTCTTTCCCTCTTTTCTCGCTCTATGAAGCTATCACCCATCAATCCCAAGTCGGAGCAATCGGGCAAAACGCCCTTTCCCTTTTAGTTCCAGTTTAGTCTGGTGGGTTTTAACAATCCACCACACTCTAATGGTGGAGGCCGGCTTAGCCGGTCTCCTATGATAATAGGGTCCTTATGCTTATCTGTGGAAACTGAAATTAATCCACTGAGGCATTTAGCTTCTGGTTTGAGCGTTCGTAATCTCGCTAATTCTTGTTGTGAAAGAATATAGTCAAGGAAGCCCCAGGTGGACTCTAAAAGCACAGCTAGCTATAACGCACGACGTCAAAGGACGACAGAACAGGCCGAAAAACCACGCGAAGCGGCTTTAGAACACAGATATATATACTTATGGAGGTTTTTCCCCAAAGCTTTGAGGCAATCTTGCCCCCTGCCTGCCATCTGGAAGCATGCGAGAGTGAGGAAAGACATCCGTAATCACAAATTCCTGGCTGGAAGACGTCCATCCCCCAGCTCTGTGATTACCTTGGGAAAATCTCCCCTGTGGCCGGAGGCGATTTTACGCCAGCGTGAGCCGATATTTAACGTCAAGCTCGTCCGGATTAAAGCAGTATAGGCTCGCAATTTAGCACGAGACACATCTCTTCTCGATTTAGCTCTGCTTTCGTTTCCACGAGCGCAAAAGTAAGAAGCTCTCCCATCGGAATTTCACCCCAGTCAATTGGAAATTTCCCAGCAGCAGCCGTTTTCGTTTATAAGCGCAAGTACTTCCTCATCAAGGTATCCCGAGGTAAATCTCAGCCTTCTGCAAATCTCCTTCTCGAGTTGCCCCTTTCCTTTCGTCGTCCAAGCATTAATTTCTGCAAGACGTCGACGCGTGTGGATCCCTTTAATCCGTTTATCCCCTAAATATTTATTTGTATTTTGGCTCAGCACAGCTTTTAAAGACTCAATCCGAGTTTGGTAATTTACCTGAAATAAGCTCATTAACTTGTCCCTTTGCCCAACTATCGCGCCCCCAAAGTCCAAGATAATCCAATTTTATTTTATTTGTGTAAATATTTATTTATTTCTTGTTGTATTATCAAATATTATTTTTATACTTCTCTTTTAAATAACCCAGAACAGCATTCACCCATAGCTAGTAATTAACGGCCAATCTGCACTCGCTTTTGTTATTTGCCTGCGTACTCCGTGAACAGTTTCCCTCCATTTATTCCCCCTCATTATCTTATTCCATCATCTGGTAACGGAGCCGAGATCAGGTCTCTTGGGCGTCCTTTCGCTCTATTCCTCACCACTTGGCTAATCTAATCCCCTCCATAGATAGATATATATCGACTATACCTCGACAATTGTATTTAGAAAATGTATGATCCATTCAATACTGAAGTCGATTCCGAGTTAGACTACCATCGCTTCTTGGTTTGAGGCTCTTACAACTCCCCCTATACCTCTACCAAAGTTGATGTTGTCGATTTTACGCATGATTTTAAGTCGTGCTCTGGTGAGCAAAGCGTTTTTTGTCCCGAAATTATCGAAGCCTAGTCGAGGATGTAGCCTCCCGTATTTAACCTGGCCTGGTAAAAAGTTATTACTCCTTGATTGGAACACCAGACCCTGCAAACCCACACCCATCTTTCAACTCTATCAAAGTGGTGATCTAGTATAATATGAACTCATCGGTTATGATCTGAAAAAATTCTGAATAAGTTTGTTTGAGAGAGTGATAGATATACTCAGAGTAACATTGAGGATAAATGGGGTCCAGATGAATATTCAGATTCTTATACTTACCTTTGAGCGTCATTAACTTCACTCTTACGTGGAGGTTAGTTATCTTCGTATCTCTGTAAGCCAATACATAAATAAACATGGACGATGATTCAACTGTTGAATGTATGGACGAAAGTCAAAGATGTTATCAAACTCACATATGCGTAGATTGTGCTAACTCTCTATCAATGACCAGTTTGGTAACTTCCTAATAAATATGCTAAACGTAGAGAAGGACACAGCGCCTCTTTTCTTCCTGCTCTCTTTATATCTTTGAAAAGGAAGTGTTTTTAATTAGGGATAAGTTTATACTTGAGAGGCGTGAAGCCCGTAACCGGGTCAGTGAAAAATTTATATCTAATGGAGTACGCTTTTCTAATGTTCTCATCCGAGCGATACCTCATCGTGGCGGCAAGCGAGACATCTACAAACAACGTCTGCTGACCGAAAAGTCGCGTGCTCTCACTTATTCTGAGTTATGAACTTACGACCTTCAAAACTTTCAAGGATTCCTGAAATAAACTTGGAAGGACTTTGGCATCTCCATCATTCGAAAGAGAATATAAAACAACATAAGAGCTTTAAATCTTGTTAGAATAGGCCGAATAGTTATGATGTTATTGCCAAAACAAAATAATCCCAGGGGTAACCTTGGGAGGATTTTGGGAATTATATTATTCGAAAGAGAATGTATAAATATATGAGGGTTTCAGATTTTGTTAGAATAGGCCGAATAATTATAATGTTATTTCCAAAACAAAATAATTTCTGGGCTAACCTTGGGAGGGTTTCGGCCAATATATTATGTGAAAGAGAATGGAAAACAATATGAGGGTTTTACATTTCGTTAGAATCAGCCGAATAGTTAAGATGTTATTGCTAAAACAAAATAATTCCTGGGCTAACCTTGAGAGGACTTTGCCAATTACATCATTTGAAAGAGAATATAAAACAACATAAGGGTTTCAAATTTCGTTAGAATGAGCCGAATAATTATGATGTTATTGGCAAAACAAAATAATTCTCGAGATAAACATAGGAGGTCTTTGACAATTATATCATTCGATAGAGAATGTAAAATAACATAAGAGTTTCAAATTTCGTTAGAATCGGCTGAATAGTTGCCCTATTATTACAAAAAACAAAAAAGAGCAAAACCGGGACCAACCGAACAACCAATAGACATAGTGAGATGTAAAGTCACTCGTGACTAGACTCGCACACGAATAAATATCTGACTTATTCAGTTTCAGACGCGATTGATTCTATACCGCCTACTAGTTCAGTACTATTCACTAGAGAATCAATGCAACTAATAGTCACATCAAACGTTAAATGCCATCCTCAAGCATCCATTTCTTTTCAATGAAATGATAATGCATATATGTTATTATATGAATACAGCCAAAACCTTACACTCTGCTAAAGCTAATTTGGAACTTTCCGCAACGACTTCGGCTTATACCATTGCGATGGATGAAAATAAGGTGACAACCCTCGAATTCACTTATAATCAAACATTCTATTCAAGATACAGACCTCTCCAACTACCGGAAGACTACTGTTTTTCAAAGTTCTGCCTCAATGGTTTATTCTACTAAAACGATTGGATCAGACCTCAGCGTGATACCCGATCTGTTGAAATATACTATGATCCCACTCCCACAATTACTTCCTCCCCCTTCTTCTTCTGTTTCAGCAGAACTCAACTCCCACACGTCAATCTCAGAAACTTTAACTGAAAGGAATAAGGAAAGTTTGACACCCCTGTCACAATGATCCCAGTTGGAAATAAAATCCGAGCCAATGCCCTCGGCACTAAAAAGACTGGACCATCCATTCGAAGGAGAGTGCAAAATCTATTATGTCCTTACTTTTACCTCGGGGATTTTCTTCTGAGAACCTAATTAATCATAAACAGGTCAACCGTCAAAGAACATACAATCTCCTCCCCCACGCAACAATACGGCAAAATTGTAATTAAATGCTACGATCGCCATCCTCCCCCTTAAACCAAGATGCAAGTAGAATTTAAAAAGGGACGTATTAAATTATCTTAATTCTTTAAAATCTCCCTCACCAGTTGCTAAGCCATGCCCCTAACACCCTAAAATAAAGAGTCGTCCTATTTCTACAAACGGTTTACCAATTGAAAACTCCAAAAGAATCACATCAAAGGCAAAGACCTAATCCCCCCCAGCTACTTATTTCTACCGTCATGACACAACGAGATTAATTTGCTTTCTCCAATGGAATTACCAAGGTTTTCTAGCTAATTGAAATGCTTGTACCATAAGTGATCTTCCTTCAAGAGAATAAATTAGAAATTGGCGATTTCCCTCATTCAGATCATTTAATGTCTATAATTCCCCTCTCATCCTTGGTGGGGCGGCGCACGGGGAACATCATTGCTAATAAATCATAAATATTTTGGACAACCAATCGCTTTACCTACCACTCTGCAAGCAGTTGAAGCTCTTTTTATATATCCCCCTTTCGTTCACAACTTTTATAACTTCTAGCCCTATTAACATCTAGTTTTAACTTTTAGGCAATTTTAATGCTCGTCATACTGATTGGGGTGACATTTTGAGCAATCTCCGTGTCTGTTTTCTCGAATTCATTTTATCTAAAAGCAGCTTATGTATTTTAAATGCAAAGAAATTCATTACCTAATTCAAACTAACTCTTAAAGTTGTATAGGCCTTTCTTTCTAATCCGCGGATTGCTTTTTGGATTTTAAATGGTCAGTTTTAGACGATCTGCACGGTAGTGACCATTTAGACCTCATAAGGTGAACAGAGCACTATCTGTTCCATCTTCATTAAATTAATCTCGCTGGAATATTAAAAGAGCTAACTGGGTGCGTTTCGCTATGCCTATTTCACTGATGCAGTTATCGTCGATTTCTAAGATGTGGCTCATGCTTTTCGCTTCTTTTCAAGGCTAGTAGAGATACAGCATCACACTTAGTTAAAAAATCTAAGCTACGCTCAATAAGAATCGTTTCTTTAGGTGGAATCATAATTGTACACTGGCTATTACTACTCGTAACTTCAAAACAAGACATAAAAGTCTCCGTAGGTATGCAACATATACTACATAAAGCAGAAAGGCCTCAAAGACCTCCGATAATTCAAGTTATCACATACTTCATGTAAATACGATAGACGTACTCTATGAATTTTTACAAATCTCTAGTTCAGTCCAAGACTATGGGTACCAAGTTTACTCCTCAATATCCACAGCTCAGCTTCGTATGTTGGATTCCATCCGTAATATGGGAGGGCGTTTAGCGACTGAGCACCTTTCGAACACCTCTAATCGATAATCTTTATGCAGAGAGCGAGCCACTCCCAATCCAATTTCATCGGATCCGGCTATGCCTTCGTTACTTCTTTCGAAGAAAACAACTACCGTCATCCTCAGTGTACAAATATCTTTTTCAACTGAAACCATAGCCGATTATGATAGATACCATACCAGAACTCTAGCATTAGCTTTACAAATAGGGAAACACACAAAAAACTTAAATGTCAACACCTCAGTATCATCCTTTATACCTTATCGTACCATATTGGAAAATACCATCCTTCACTGTTTGCTCCATCTTGTGGAACTTGTGCAATACCTCAATGGAACCAAGGTTTGCTCACAATCTATTTTATTAGCATGCGAAAAGTCACATCTCTTCATGATGCATATACGCCGATGGCTCTAAATCAGAGCAAGGATTTGATAAAGTGGCAATATCATCTGAAACTACTCTTTCAAAAGGATAAAGGAAGCAGTTTTATATTTTTGCTACCGAACCTTTGCCATGTGAAACCATCTTTTAACAATTTTAAAGAATCCCGAAGCGTCATAATATCCTTTAACACATAAAACCCTGACCATCCCGTAGACTTGAAGGTTGAAAAATAGCTCACCAGAAATTTTTTTTCGATATAAAGTGGACTTTTGTGGGGTGGCAGGTCAAGTTGCCTTCTTCAAAGAAGGAACAGGCGTAGAAACCCGAGCGCCATGCGTAGGAATCACATGATATTAAGCCTACATTATATAGATTTTTACCACAGTATCAGGTGCTACGTGTTTGGAATAGATAACAGAGTGAATAAAGCCGACACTTGAATAACACTTTTACAAGCCAAACAATCAGCCCATCCCACATCCTTATCGATGTAGCTACCTCCCAAATCGCTGTTACTTCATTGCCTGCATTGAACTAGAAATCGACATTCGTGGCTTATCCACGGATATCTAATGCCTTGTGCTGGTACAGATGATGCTCTACGACTCGCCTAAGACTATTAAGCATCTCTGGTCGATTGTACGAGATTTACAAGTGTATTCCTGTTTACCTTGTAAATAAACCCAATGAAGAAACTCTTAGCTATATTTTATCTCAAGAACATTTGAAATTGGATTATTTTTATTTTTTTAATTTTTTGAAAGCTACTGCTCCATTTGTAAAATTAATATACCGAATAGCTATCCATTAGGTAGGATGACTATAAAACATTATTGACTACCACTGTTCTGTTTTTTTTTTATATCTAAGAAGTGAATTAGTCAAAATACTGGTTTGTATTACTTTCTGACTTTTATCGCTAATACAAAAATAATGTTTTAGGTTTGATCAAGTCTCTCTTCTCCACTTTCTTAAATTTGGCTGTAGAAAAGAGTAGTTATTTTAAATTGAACTACTGTATCTTCTACACAAAAGGATACCCATGGGCTCTCCATTAAGTCTCAGCTTTACAAACGCTTTTTCTTTTTTACAACGAAAAAAACTGTTCTATATAATTTAAATCGTTAGTGTTTAGAAGATACGTTGAAGACTCTTCTCATTTTAAAAGACAAAAACCTCGCCCCTTTATTTATGAGTCACTTAAATCCTCAACACCCTAATATTATATTTTCAATAGAAACAGAAATAGGCAAGAAAATCTTTTTTCTTGAAGTAATTGCAAAGATTGGCCCTCAATTTAGTACCAAGTCTAAAGAAAACCTAGTACCACCAGACTTGGCACCCATTTCTTTAGTTGCAATCCTACACATTTTAATATTGACGACATCAAAAACCATATCCACAGAACCTAAAAAAATTATTCACATTGGTTTCACTTTCATTCCAAAATAGAATATCTTCGGCACTTTTTTCATTTTAATTCTTTCCAAGATCATTTACTTAACAAACTAACCTCAATTTTTTTATCAAAACGGCTCTTTCGTCAAAGTCAGCCAATATCAGCTCCTAAACAAAAAGTGTTTCTTAAACTACCATATCTTGAACATTTTAGTACTAAATTCAATAAAATTTTTCTCTCTGTTCTTAATAAGTGCTTTCCTCAATCTCACTTCTCTCCTATTAATTCTAATACTCATTCCATTAATTCATACTTTAGCCACAAATAATCACTCCCATTATGCTTTTGATCCTTCATTGTTTATAAATTTATGTATGCGACATGCAAAAGTTGCTATGTAGGCCATTCTAGTCTACAACTAAAATGGAGGTTTCCTAAGCACTTCAGACTATCACTTAGAACTAACATTTCTAATTTTAAACCTGAATTTTCTTCGATAAGACATCACTTACAAAGAAGTAACCACCTGTTTAATCGTGATTCTTTTATTTTATTAATTTCTACTTCCTCTTTGATTGAATTAAAAATTCTAGAATTTCTATCCATAAAACAAATAAATCCAGAACCTAATGATTACTCATTCTCCCTCAAATTGTTTATATGTATATAAGCAAATAGACAAACAAACAACCGACTAAATCACTTGACGTATCTTTCCTCTTGGCTTGTTTTCTCCACAACAATCAGTTGTCTTATCAGCGAAAACGAAATAAGGTCCGTTTCTATCTAAAGTTTTTTGAGGGTGGTTTCGTTTTGGATTTTTTGTGTCTTTATTTTAAAAATTTGTAAAAATTTTGTCATTCTTTCAATTCAAATGATTTTTTATATATTTAAATTTACTCACCTAGTTTACTATTTATTATTACGAATTAATGTAAGTTGGTGTGTGTAAATGTAGGGGACAAAAAGGGTGTGTGGGTAGCTGGGCAGAAATAAAAGTGATGAAAATTGTGTAGCACAATTTTTGTTACAGAACAGAAAATAGGTGATTCTAAATAATTTCTCGGCACTGATTACAGATTTGTTTTTAGAATTCGCATATCACTTCTAATTTTTGTGTAATTTGAATTTTCCTTTTCAAGACATTTCACACTTTTGCTCAATATTGTACCAATATGCAATTTTTAATATATTTAATATATATAATTAATATATATATATATATATATATATATATATATATATATATATATATATATATAATATATATATTAATAAATAATATATATTTAATATATATTAACATTTTCAATATATATAAAGTAGACTATATTGAAGCTCAAATATCATGGAATTCTAATTACTGTTTTTGTTTCAGATTTTCAAATTAATACATACTTATTTGTGCTAACTTTTCTGCAACTGGTAACTGGTGAAGAAGATAACAGAATTTTGCTCTGATAAGAACATTATGATGAGAATCTCACATTGTATATAGTTTGCTTGCTCTAGTTAGTATTTCAAATCTTATCATGGCTTCAAGTTCTAGACGCGAATGTGTAAACAGCCCTAACATATTTTGTTATGTTTGTGGGTAATTCACACCAGTAGCACAATGAAGAAAAATAGAAACGGCAGTAAAGATGGAACAAGCGTTCATATACTATTATGGACGCAAATTAGGGGACCAGGATTAAGATTGGGCACCTCATATTTGCTGCACACGGAGTAACACAATGTTAATCAGGCTTATCGCTTTTGTTTCCTATAAATTATTCTTATTACTTACTCACCTATTGTTTTAATTAAGTTTTACATTTGCGTCTTTTGGTCAAACTCTCCAACAAACTTCTTGTAAGTAAAATTAATTAAATTACAAGAGGTTCAAGAAGTTTGTTGGAGAGTTTGACCAAAAAACGCAAATGAAAACCTAATTAAAACAATAGGTGAGTAAGTAATAAGAATAATATATATATATATATATATATATATATATATATATATATATATATATATATATATATATAAATATATATATATATATATAAATATATATATATATATAAATATATATAAATATATATATATATATATATATATATATATATATATATATATATATATATATATATATATATATATATATATATATATATATAAATATATATGAAGTTTTTTGAAACTACCTTACTCTCAACCATTATCATTTTTTCCCTGGTTTGGTTCCGATATATACATAAATGATATTATTTGTTTGTGGCCTACATATAAGGAATATAAGGATGTTAATAGTTTTCTAACTGAACGAAATTCTCTGGTTCCCTCTATTAAATTTCCCACTGAACTCGAACAAGATGTTGTTCTCCCGTTTCTTGATCTACTAATTCATAGGAATCAATCCGGATTTAAATTTTCTGTTTTCGGAAGCCTATCAACGCTGGTTCTTATATTAATTTTTACTAAGGTCGTAATGATAAAGTCAAACAGTTTGTATTTATTTCAATCTTTCTCAGGGGATTGCGGGTCACCAGCTCGATATTCTTGGATCTTGAGATTTCTAAAATCTTTGAAATAGGTAACAATCTTTGCTACCCTCAAATATTTCTTGCAGGGTGCCTAGATTTCGCAAAACAATCGTTTTACAGAATTGAACTCCTTCCCGCATACAATTTTAAGAACACCTTTGTTTTATTGTTTTCTGACTCCTTTTCCTTGCTTCCCGGCCTCTTGAAAAGTTTAAATATTTCAGTCATATTCAAGTATGAGTCTACCATGTACGAAATGTTGATTCATAATAATGACAATAGTATTGGAAGGGGGGGGGGTATTCTGTCGATTGTGCTGTTTGCCCTAAGCAATAATTTGGGCAAACTGGTAAATCATTAAGTGTACGCTTGACTGAATATAAATACACTATTAGAAGAGGTAAAAGTAATAGTGCTTTCTTTCTCCATTTATCTGAAAAGAAGTCACCCTATCAATTGGAATTCGGCTAAATTTATTTACAAATCTGATGACTTTATTAAAAGAAATATTGTCGAATGCTCATTCATTAATTCCTCGCCTAATTTTAATATATCCCCCGGTCTCTTTAAACTGGAGCCTGTAATTAAAAGGTTTATTTGTAACAAAATTGTCCATTTTAAATCTTAGCCCTTTGATTTACTAAATTAGTTATAGTTATATATACCAGCTCTGTAAAGTAATTCGTTACTCCTGGAGAATGAACTGAACAAGTTCGAAAGTACTTTGAAACCGCCTTCCTGCGTGATTTTTTGCATATATATATATATATATATATATATATATATATATGCATGCAAAAAATCACGCAGGAAGGTACTTTCAAAGTACTTTCGAACTTGTTCAGTTCATTCTCAAGGAGTAACGAATTACTTTACAGAGCTGGTATATATAACTATAACTAATTTAGTAAATCAAAGGGCTAAGATTTAAAATGTATATATGTATATATCAGTGGCAACTCTGGCACTTGGGCTGTTTGGGCTTAGCCTGAGTATAAATTTTAGTAAAGTGAACGTGTATTTGCAAGCTGATTTAATTTCTGCCAACACTGATTTTATGTAAGTAATTGCAGCAAATAACTCTACCTCCATTTATTGAGCCTGGTCGTAGTTCATATATTATCATTCAGCGTCTGTAGGTTGTCTTAAAGGTGTCCTGTGTCAAAAAATATCATTCGTAGCAGACATTCTTTCGACATCGTTCACACGCGCTTGACTCGGGCCTAGAAGTTATAGCCTGAGTTGTTATCTATAATCATAAAAATTTAAAGTAATTAAAATTCAATGTTTTCTTCAAAAAAATAGTTTTTATAGAGATTAAGATTTAAATTCCAATCTATGAAAGGTTTCCTTTCTATAATATTCTTAACGAAATAAAATATTATCCAGCAACTCGGGCTAATGCGAACGAGACGACTGGATTTCATGTATAAATGAATTGAGTAATTTTTATATTAAAACTATATTTCTGTCTTATTGTTAAATTAGCAGTGCACATATAAGTCTGCGTGTTCATTACGTCTCATACCCTCTTTTATAAATGTGTCTTATGCGAAATCTGTGATGAGCCCGAGTGACGCTGATCTCTCTCAACGATTTTTAAAATAATTGATTCCCATAAAAACAAAACTTCCCTCCCTATTCTTGAATCAATCCACCTAAAAATAAGTGCCCTACCCTTAATTACTATTCTACCTTAGTTTTCCTTCAAATTCTACCGGGTGGCCCCCCCAAAAACAGAACCCACAAATCTTTGAATAAAACTGCTAAATTTTAATTTTTCTTTTTCAGGGTATTACAAGTCGACTTTGTGTGTGAATAATTTAAACAATTTTCTTCCGTAACACGTCTTGGTCAACCGAGGAAAAGACATTTTGCGTGGATGCCTATTTCGCCAACAAATCATACACTGTAGTGCAAGTAAATTTTAGGAGGAAGTTACGGTATCGTCATGCTCCATCAAAAAGCAGAATTTTTGACTGAGTTCAGAAGTTCAGATAGCATGGGACTGTGAAAATTCTTAATTCTAAAGGTCTGAGGGACACTTATTCTGGTCGGAGGGCGAATGCTAGAACAGAAAGAAACATTGATGCTTAGTCGGGAAGAGCCCAAAGAAATCACTTCGACGACACAGTCGAGAGCTGTGAATCTTTCGACACTCTCAAATCACATCTTTATTTGTATCTTTACCAGATCCAAATAAAGCAAAAACTTACAGAGGCGGACATGGAAAAACGCGTAACCATGTCTGAATGGTTTTGTGACACAATCGAAGACAACCCAGACTTCTTAGATCATGTTTGGTTCTCTGATGAAGAGCTATCAGGGCATGTAAACATCAAAAATAATGTTTATTGGGGTACAGCATCATCAGAGGATGTGCTACAGAGGCCGCTATACTCATCAAAGTGCACAGCATGGGTAGAAATCTCTATAAATGGCATCATCGGACCATATTGACTCGAAGACAAAGACAAATAACCTCAGACGGTGAATACGTAGCGCTATGGGGTAGTGCTGAGGAAGGTTTGGTAATCACTATGACGACGCAGAGGGATTTATGGAGATGAACAGTGGTTTCAACACGACAGGGCAACTTCCTATACATCAAGTGACTCCCTAGCCTGGCTTAGAGACCGATTTCAGGAGAAATTGATCAGTAGGAAGTGTGACGTTGAGTGGGCACCGCATTCATCAGACTTGAATCCCACGTTTTTTTTGTAGGGGTATCTCAAGGATAATGTATACCAGAAAAAACCCTTAAACGATTGGGGAACTGAAGGCAGCAATAACTGCAAAAATCAGTGAAATCTCCAAAGAAGAATGTGTTCGAGTAATTGACAATTTAGCGCGACGTATGGAAGTTTGCCTCCAACGCCGGAGAGCCCATTTGGAGCATATTTTAGAAAGAACATAACTTTTATGCAAAACGACGAAGATAACCGAAACTTCGGGGAAGGATCCTACACATACTGAAGTTTAAGTCCATCAAATTTCTAGAAATTTGTTAGACCTTTGTAGGATTAGATAAATTTTTTATGGGTTCTGTTTGTTTTTGTTTTTTTGGGGGGGGTCACCCAATATAACGCACCTACCATCAAATCTGATCTGGTTAATCTTTTCCTCATACTCACTCACTTTAGCTTCGGACCTCCATAATGAACTGTTCATTCTCCCCCTTCTGGCTGTGTTAACCAACTTAACTTTTTATCCAGCCTAAATATTGTCTTTATCTTTAAAAATTGGATGTCGCATTTCATTAGTCCTATTATATAATTTTTTGAGGTTACTTTATTTAACTTTATCTCATTTAATGTCATATCGTTTTTAACAGGCTTTAATTAATTTTTATTCCTTTTTAATTTTATAGTATGTCAATACCTGAAGATATGCGAGTAAGGAAAATGAACTGGATCCTCCTTATCCTTGCCTTCTTCGTGAAAATAAAGATTAGGCTCCACAATGGCAACCCGTTTAACTATTTATATATATATATATATATATATATATATATATATATATATATATATATATATATATATATATATATTATTGGTTAAAGACCAGTGTGAATTTAGCTTTTACAAGACTGACTTTGTTTTTCTTCAGTAAGAGGAAAAATAATTATTGGTCGAGGCAGATTTATTCTGCTTGCTTCCTTTACCGATGTGCTACGATGATCCTGAGTCTACATTGAGTAACTGTTGGAATCACCTTGCATATAGATAAATCAGCCTCCATCATTCCCCTCTCGCTCCTGGCACAGATAAAATAGGCCCACTTATAGTTTTCAATGGAGAATTAGTGAGTGATAGGAACTCAATGGCTGGAATGCTGAATGACTTTTTTCTCTCAGTATTTACACAGGAGGATACTCTAAATATACCTGAGGTGTCAATGATCTTTCGGGGTAATGGTGAAGAGAAATTAAAGGATATCTTGATTACAAAGGAGATAGTGACAAAGGAAATTGATAAAATCAAAAGTGGTAAGAATGTAAGGATGTGTTAAGTGAGCCCCTAGCATGCATCTTTAGAAAATCATTGGAGAGTGGCATTGTGCCAGTGGCATGGAAGAAAGCCAATGTGATACCTATATTTAAGAAAGGGGATAAAACAAATATGTCTAATTACAGACCAGTAAGTTTGACATCAGTGGTAGGGAAAATGATTGAATCTATTATAGCAAGGAATATTAGAGATCACTTGGATCAGCCTAAGTTGATAAAAGAATCACAGCATGGCTTTAGTAAGGGTAAATCCTGTCTGACTAATTTGCTGTCTTTTTATAGTAAGGTGTATGAAGCAGCAGATAATGATGAAAACTATGATATTTTATACTTGGACTTTAGTAAGGCTTTTGATCGAGGGCCACACTTACGGCTCTTGAGCAAAGTTAAAGCACACGGGATCGATGGCAGTATATTTAGGTGGATTCAGTCATGGCTTGGTGACAGACAGCAAAGAGTAAGTATAGATGGAGTTAAATCTGAGTGGGGGTGTGTTAGCAGTAGAGTTCCGCAAGGATCTGTTTTGGGTCCCTTGCTATTCTTAATTTTTATTAATGATTTTGAAATAGGTATAAGTAGTGACCTGAGTAAATTTGCTGATGATACTAAGCTAGGTAGGGCCATTAGGGCTGATTCTGATGCTGTTGTAATGCAGGAGGAATTGACCATTCTGTCCAATTGGGCTGAGAAATGGCAAATAAAGTTTAACATAGACAAATGTAGTGTACTTAGTATAGGTAGAAATAATCCATTGAATAGTTATAAATTAAATGGGAGAATTTTAGGGAGGACCGATTGTGAGAGGGACTTGGGTATTTTGGTAAGTTCAGACCTTCGTCCTAGAAAGCAATGCCTAAATGCTAAAAATAAAGCTAATAAGATATTGGGATTCATTAGGAGGAGTGTAAGCAATAAGAGTGCTGAAGTCATTCTAAAACTGTATCTGGCGCTAGTTAGGCCTCATCTAGACTATGCAGTACAATTTTGGTCACCATATTATAGGAAGGATATTGATTTGCTTGAGTCTGTGCAGAGAAGGATGACAAAGATGATTGGTGGGCTAAGGAACTTACCTTATGGTGAAAGGCTAAGAAAACTAAATCTACATACATTGGAAAGGAGAAGAGTCAGAGAAGAATTGATTGAAGTCTTCAAATGGGTAAAAGGATATAATAAAGGGGATCTGGGTAGGTTCTTATACTTAGTGAACATGGCAGGACACGTAGCAATGGGTTTAGGCTTGATAAGTATAGGTTTAGGAAGGAGATTGGGAGGAATTGGTTTATAAATCGTGTGGTAGATGAATGGAATAGGCTCACTAGACATGTGATAGAAGCCTTCTCTCTGGGTAGTTTTGAGAATAGATTAGATAAATATATGGATGAAGGTGCTAGATGGGACTGACTTTTTTATGTACATATGTATATATTTTTCTAAGGAGTGGAGAGATTATATTTTGCGGTTGCATGAATGGACATAATCCTCTGGATACATTTTATGTATATTGTAGATTAGATCTGACGAACTCCTGTAAAGGGTGACAATGTTGATGACTTTTCTCTGGTAAGAAATCTTTTGTGTGTTGACTGGAACCGGAGCTGCCAAGTGTAGGCCATGAATGGTCTTTTGCAGTCTCCTTCTTTTCTTATGTTCTTAAATTCTCCCGGTCTCGCCACCCACCTCCTCCAAATCCCAACATTTTTGCTTGTCCGGAGTGCGAAAGAAAGGCGGAACACTCGAGAGGAGGAGAGCAGAACAAGAGTGTTAAGAGTGAAATTAGAAGTATTAGTAAGGTAAGGTACATGATCTAATTTACCGTCTTCCTGATTAAATGGAACATTTATCTAATTTCTTTATCTGCCTCTCTACTTTTTCATCCATCAAGTTGATCAGTTCGACTCAACTTCTCCACAAGTGACGGGAGAGCCGTCAACCTGTGTTGTTACTTTCTCTAACATGAGTGTTGTTTTGTTTTGTGGTTTCATTCTTGTGTATTTCGTAGAATTCCTGCTGTTGTGGGACTATACATATGATTGAGCTATAATCTAGCTGTGTATCGTTGATTGTTTTGGTATTTCATAATGAGTGTTTTGCCTGTTTGTATCGTAGTTGTTTTCTTTGTCTGATTATTTACAATTTGGTTTCCCTTTCTCTCAATTTTCTATACTTTTCATTAATCACTTCCCTTTGTCACCTTTGTTGTCTTCATCAGCTTTTCTTATTAATAAACTGAATTGAGTGTCTTTCTCTCGGGTGAGGTATCTATAGCCGGTCGATCTTGTAACATTTGGGTTTAGTTTCTTTATCGGTTGTTTTAGCTCACTGGGAGCTGGGTCATGAATCTTCCTGTAAACAATGGCCCACCTTTTATCCCGAATTAATTTCTGCTGCAGGGATCGTTTCATTTATCCTTCGTTGTTTGCCTGGTGGGGCTCTTGAACGATTCATTACCACCAACCCTATACTTCCCACATACCAATTCCAGGAACGCTGTTCGGTTTACGGCTATATTTCCCAACTTTTTTTGAACTTTCACCTAATTTGGACCCCAAAATTTTGCCCTAACTGTCAAAATAAATTTCGAATACTATGCTAAATTTATCTTTCATACCAAGATAACACTTAGGTATTAGTGTAAAATATTTGGAATGTAGTTTTTATTCCAATTATAATGACTAATGATAAAAATAATAAAATATTATTTTATTCGGTAGCTTACCTCATTATGGTTTCAATGAGATGGTTGACTTTGGTATTTACTGGCTAAGGCTCTTACTTTACGTTCCATGTTGTTTAGAGGTGATCTCAGATTCCTCACTTTGTAACTTGCAAACGATTTTTTTGTTTAGAAAGAATCTAAGTAACGGTACTAAAACCACGTTTAGCCATATAGAAAGTTAGAAAAACAATGAAAACAGGTTTGATAGCTTCTAAAGGCTTTGGATAACTTTCAGAATTTTCCTTTTGGAGTCAAAATTTTAGCTATGATTGTTTGAAGAGGAGCATTAATTAGAGTTATTAGTTTTTAAAACAATTAACTCCCCTTGAATTGAAGAGTAAGTTTTATTTGTACAAACATCAATAAATGTGTTGATCAGCCAATCAGCTACTTCATGTCCTCGTGCAAGAAGTTCAAATGGTTCCAATAAATCAAGAGTTCATCATCTAATATAGAGTTATCAGCCTCATAATAATTTTATCGTGATCAAGATTAGAAAATTGACATAGCTCCCGACGTGAAAGCTTGTCAATGAATGTGTAAATAACAGATTTTGCTTTGGCAAGATTTACATCACAGACTTGTAATTGTAATTTTAGATCATTGAATATGGAGAATAAATCTATTATCTAGGCAATGTCAAATTTGCAAGTTAAGAGTTCGTCACTCAAATAACCCCGTTTATTCCTTTCGGAAAAAATGCATGATTGTTGAAAAGAGACGAAAATCGCTTCAAATAGTTTCATTTAGATAACAATTTAAGTCCATTATATAAAAAAAGATGATCAAATTCCTAATCATTGTTGTAGTGTTATCGAGCGATTCGGGAATTAAATGAAAGACATTTGATTTAATTTATTGCTATGAAACAACCTCAAAGGGTTAATGAAGCTGATTACTCAAGTCCCTAGCATGAAAGCCTCCCTACCGCCATGTTAATGCTGGAATAACGTCCGTTGCGTAAACAATTATATTGTTCCTAGCGATTTATTTTTCTTTGAAAAACTGCTTAACTATAGCAAACATAGAATAACCTTTAGTGTTTGTTTCAAGTTGCATTGCAAAGAATAATTCTTGCACTAATTTTTATATCTAATAAAACGGATAGATCCTAAAAGTACTGTTTTATTGCTTGAAAAGTAGATTCGTCCAATTGTAAAAATATTTTTAATTGTTATATAAGGTTTCTTCAATGTCCTCAGACATTTCACCACTTCTTCTTTGAACAGAATTATTACTAAGTAGAATCGCTTTGACAATTTCACTTGTAACGTTACTCGATCAGTCAAATGCATGGACCCATGGGTAAATTTGATAATTGAGAGTGTTTATAGAAGCAGTAATATTAAATAATTTTTGAAAACTTAAAATAAAAATGAATATTTTTTTTTATAGAGCCCATCTGGCAATTTAAAAATGAATAAATGCCCAGCGCTAACTTGAGTATGTTCACCGCCCCCTAAGTGAAATATAAACTTAGAGCGCCCCTAGTTAACACAACAGCGTCCACAAAGGGATACTAGCGCCCACGTTGGGAATAGCTGAGTTAGGGTATCGCAGTCGCTAAGGTAGATCATGATTCTGTTATGGATGAGTAATTCTTCAGTAGCATCTTTATCTTCTTCTCCTCTTTTTCCTTTGAAGGTCCATTTGCATGTTTCTTTGCGTCAGATTTTTACTACACTTGTTGTTCCTTTCCTCTTTGAAGGTGGTCACTGATGTAGACTTTAAAGTGGAGACCTGAGGCCTAAAACTTGTTTATGCTACTTTAAGTGGCTGTCATTCTTCCTTTTTTGCTTGTCTTCGGTTCCTTTTCGGGTAACGTTTCTCTTTGTTTATCTTCTCTTAGTTTTTTGTTTTATCCAGTCACCTTGGCTACACTGCGGTTGAGAATTGCTGAGAAGGGTGTGTTTAGGTTAACCGTACCTTCAGGCCATTTTTCTCTAACATGGCGTTTAGACATCCATAAAAAGTTCCACGCTTACTGATATTCCTTACGAGCGTGTAATAAATATTGGTAAACCTGGTACTTATTTTTGTTTCTTTTTCTTTTGCTTGCGAAGATTTCTTTCCCTTGGGGCAAGTCATTGCCATTGTTCTGTGTAGTCAGCCGCAGTTGAGGCAGTGCTTTTGTGTGGGTTAGGTGCAATTTCTCCAATATCGGCCCTTTTTTCTACATACATTTTGAGCAACTGGGTTTGGTCTCTGTACATTCTTTCGTTGTATGTGGCTCCATCTTGTAACAGTTGAAGCATATCTATATACTGATATGCTTCTCTCTTTTCATATTCTCTGAAGGAAGTTTCATGTTAAACAAGAGTAGGTCATTCTGGGAGATCTTCTTTGTGATCTCTGTTTCTTATCAGACGATTTTAAACTCGTCGGTGGTTTACAAACTTTAAAACTCCAATTATTTTGATTCGTGTATGTTTCTTTCCCAATTTCTATTTTTATCTCTTCTTTGCTGTGGAAGCCTACAATTATGTCCATTCTACCCCAAAGTACAGCCATCAAGGCTGTACTTTTGGGAAGAATTCATCGGTAGAGTCGTATTTTGGGGGGAAGTTTGATTCGTTTGGTGGAAGGAAGTTTCTCTACGTCGCTTTCAGCGTATCAGATCACTATGAATTTGTTGGGTATGTCGAGGATCATTTTAATGGCAACCTTGAGATTTCCATATAGAATCTCAACTCGTTTTTATTCTCGATTGTTCCTAGCGCTACTCAAAGCCTTTTGAGCCTAACTAGTTTATCTGGTGCAAGAAGCGTTAATGCTACTCTTGCTTATCAAGCGCTCAGGGTGGTCAGTATTGGCATGTTACCTGCTCGATTTATCATGTCTTATCCTTTCGTAAGCAATATGAAAAGAAGTGTGTCATGAGAGCCCTAGCATTAGATTGCACCATCTAGTGGTCACTATATACCTTCTAAATTGAGAAACACTTGTTGACCCTCCTACATTTTGAGGCCTAGTTTTATTCTGCACTTCAATTAAATTTTGGGCTAGTGATCCTAAGGATCCCCCATTCTTCCCTATACTCTACTTCAAATTAGTCCTGAGCACAAGGTTGATCGAGTTATGTTGCTTATAGTGGTTAAAATAAGTGGGAGTTATAGAGGGAAAGGGGAAGAGGAACAAAAAGCTAGGATCCCTCTTTAGGATATATAGGGCCGTAAGGAATTGTTCGTCCTGTGACTCTTTGCAATGAATTTTTTTTTATTAACAACGACTATTAAAACAGAGCCTTCGACAACCTACAAAAAATAATCACGACTCTCCCTTCTATATAAAGGAGGCAAAGCAAGTTGATAAATCAGAACTCATTTTCTACAAAAATCAGATGACAGACTTATATAAACTCCACGAAAGAGTACTCAGTAAAATCATAGAGAACAAGATAACTCAAAGCAGCGAATAAAGAACCTCACTTAAAATATATATCAAGAATCACGAAACTAGAAACTTATGAAGGACAACATCACAGCCTAGCAATCAAGTTGAAGTCAATAAAATATGGTTGTGATAGAACGAGTTGAATCTGTGTTAAATTCAACTCCTATCCCAAATTAGTTAAAACCTCGAGGAGGCCCACGTGCATCTTCGATTCGAGGCTTGGAGTCTTATCAACAGCTGCCGGACGTCAATGTTTAAACAAGGAGGTTATCGTCCCCCCGTTCGCCCCCATACGCCGACCTCGCCAGATCGAGTTAGGCTTATGGACAGATAAGGCATTTTTCTCCGGCCCAGCTGTGCGTTCCCTCGAAGCTTCCACCCCATTCTCCCCCACGCCAAGGAGATGTCCTGGCTATATATATGGAAACTTTACCACTAAGATCAGATTGGAGATCCAGATTTTCGTCGCGAAACATCACCACGACCCTCTCTCCCTTTGTGCGCCAAGGGACCTCGGCCTCGAGATTCACCATCACTTGTCCAGGAGGACAATATTCCTTGAGTGCCAAAGGTTCGAGCCTTTAGTGACGTCAAGTCCCCAAGGCATTTCCCCCTGCTGTTCAAGGAGAACAGCATTAGAACAGTCATTGTTCGTTTTGAGCCCTTCGCCAAGAAACGGTTCTCTCCCCCCCCCTGTTGTTCAAGGGAGAACAACATTAGAACAGCCATTGTTCGTTTTGAGCCCTTCGCCAAGAAACGGTTCCCAAGACGCCACGTCAGGATCATCTTATCCCCCCCCCTTCGGCTGGAACTCGCCAGCGGACCGAATATTCCTTCAAGTACCTTCCACTGCACCCTAATGAAGTTACGTAAGCCAAGCGTCACCTTTTGAGTATTGATCCCTTATTTGTCAATTCTATCCTGTGCTTTAAATGGTTTATCGAACCATCCCATCTCTTTAACTCCATATTTGTTTTACCTTTTTTGATCCCTTAAATCCTTGGATTAGCCCGAGTCTCCACGACCCTTTCCATTCTGTTTGTCAATATTTTCCGTTTTTGTGTTTTGTTTATAGTTATTATTAATAAAACTCTATTTTATTAATGATAGCAATATTATTATCCTTGAGCTCAGTTCCACTTCTTAAGCATTTTGAAGATACATAATATCGGCCGCCAAGACAGTAAAACGCACTCTAGAGATAATTAAGGAAGTTCCCTCAACGAATAGTGTTATATATAGTATCGTCGGGAGTCATTCTACGACATATATATATATATATATATATACTATTTAATTTGGTATCAGGTGTGTAAGGTTTAACGCTATATCTTTGCAAACACTGGTCTCAGTCGAGTAAAGCATAGTGTTATTCGTTATAATAATAGAATATAGTAGTTCCCTTTTGTTTTAACGATTGCTATCCCCTTTTTTTTGGAAACTTAAGAAGCTGGAGTAGCTCAAGGAACGGTTATAATAATTTGTTTGTGTTTTTGTGATTTTAGTCAGTGGTTATTTAGATCGAGAAACCAAGTACGAATAAGTCAGTGCCCATATTTAGGTAGGCTAATTCTATAGAGGCATAATTCTTGTTGCAAGGAATTTTAGTTGGTTGACTAGTGCGCCCCCAAGTGCAAAGATGACTCAGTTTGAAATCTTTAAAGCGCAAGGAGAGTCCTGTGGACTTTCCGGAAAAGAACTAATTGAGTACATTCAAGAGGAGCAAAGAAGAGAAATACAACGAGAAGAAAGAGAAAGAGAGGAACGGATAAGACTAGCTGACCTTCAGATTGAATTAGCTCGGATTAAAGCAGAAGTTCAAAGAAAAAAGGTAGAAAAAGAAAGAGAAAGAGAGGAACGGGGAAGAGTAATCCAACGAGAAGAACGAGAAGGAAAAATACAACGAGAAGAACGAGAAAAAGAAATCCAACGAGAAGAAAGAAGGACGGATTCGCGCCCCTTCCCAGGAAAGCTGACAAAGTTTCCGAGCCCCGTAAAACCCCAAAACTTCTTTCCTCAAAACCAACAACGGGACTCCAAACCTCCCGTTAAGACTTCTCCTCCATTTCTCTTCCCGAAGCGACCAACCATATGCTTCACCTGTGGAGTAGAAAACCACATGAGCTGGAATTGCCCCCAAAATTCTAGGCTTAAAAGCGGACCAGGCAACCAAGTTCACCAGATTAATGCGACCCCGGCTCCTTCGGTGGTGCAGACCCAAGCAGAAACTTCTCCCCCTCCGTCAGGCCACCAGGTAAATTTTGTTTTTGGTAAAAGTTCAGCGGGAACTTTGAAATATGAGGAGGGCAGCGTGGACAGCTGTCGAGTATTGACTCTCGTCAGGGACACAGGATGTACATGCTTCATCGTGTCCGACGAACTCCTCCCAGTGGCCTCTAACCACGAAAATTTGCGGTGGTACGTGACTACCTTGGGCGGGCGAACAGATTCCCCGTCGCTAGATGTTACCTGCAGTGTCAATATTCTAATGGCTGGGCTGAAGTCATTGTAGCACCAATAAAATTCTGTTCCGTACTTATAGGAAAGAGCCCCCAAGTAAGTTTCGACCCTGTGTTTCAGGCCGCCCTTCCTCAAGGCCGAGATAAGAAAGAAGCCCAGGAGCCCGTCCCCATCAGAACCCCGATACCGTCCGATTTCTCGGAGACCCCTAACCAGGACTTTAGGACGGAAAAAGAGGAATGTGATTCACTAGAACCCTTAGGTGATAAGGCCCCAGACAAGGACACGGAGACTGTCCCTGGACCCCAAGAAAAAAAGAACCCCCAACGCGCCCATGGAGATACCTTCGTAGAACTGGACGAAGCATCGGCGCTTGAAGAGGATTGCCCCGCGGAGTCCCTTAAGGTAATCCAGACAGTGTGCATCCAACCTGATGCCGATTACCCTCCTCCTTCCCTACCAGGCAAGTCTTTGGAACCCTCTGACCTGGATAGTGACGCGCAGCTGACACCACGTCAGAAGAGTCAGCTCCAAGAACTAATTAAATGGAATCACCATTTATCCACCCTATTAGCTCTTTTCGAGCAACTGCGTGAAAATGGCCTCACCATTGGCCCCAGCAAATGCCAGTTTGCCCACGAAACCATTAAATATTTGGGTTTCAAAATAGGACGAAGCAAGTTAGGTCCCCACGAGAACAAGATTAAGGCAATCGCCGACATGCCCCTCCCGATTACAAAGAAGCCATTAAGATCGATCCTAGGATCAGCTTCTCCCTATCAGCGATTTGTTCCGAATTTCGCTGCAATTTTGGCCCCCCTATGCCCCCTTCAGGAAAAGAATTTCCCCGATCGTTTACGTTGGAATGATGTCGCTGTTTCCCGTTGTAATCAGCTCAAAAGTAAGTTCATTTCTGCCCCATTTTTAAGTTGCCCAACCCGGAAAAATCCTTTGGGGTTAAGACCGACGTGATCAACGAGGGCATTGGAGGTGTACTCCTTCAATACGTGGATGACAGAACGAGTCATCCAGTTGCATATGCTAGTCGTCAATTATTACCACGCGGAAAGAGATATGCCACTAGAGAAAAGATAGCTCTATCAATTATCTGGGTCATAGACAAATTCAAGCTGTACTTGATATGTAAAGAATTTCAAATAGGAACCGACCACCGTCCGTTAGCCTATATTAGGAATTTGAGACACTCAATCGGCCGCATCATGCGCTGGAGTTTACTCTTGCAAGAGTATCAATTTAAAATAAATTATATCAAAGGTTCCGATAACCAGGTCGCTGACGCACTCAGTAGGAATGCGTTACCGAATAGCGTAGAACAATTGTATTCATAGGATTAGTATCTCCATGTAGGTATATACCGTCTTGTACGACTTAATTTAAGATTCTTTTGTAATATAATTAATTAATGTATATGTCTGAATTTTGTAACGCTCAATGTCTAATTTTTTTGATGTATATATATTTGTTCTTATTAATTTACGTATAAATTATTTTGTCCCGTATGTACTAAGTTTATATCACTTCATTGTTCCATGCCTTTTTTTTTTTATTAAGTTGTATTAAAGGTTATTTTCCCCTGTAATCTAAAGATCAAAATAATCATGTATTGAGGTAATAATAGTTAGGTGCAGGAAGATACGGTTGGTACAAGAAAACGAGTTCCCTACAACGGAGCTCTATCGTTGTCCCTTCTCTCTTTTTTTTTCGAAGTGACAACTTCCCCTGGAATGGAGGGGTGTGATAGAACGAGTTCAGAGCTGCATTCATTTCAACTTCTAGCACATTTTATTTAAAACCATGAGGCTACCCACGTGCATCTTCGATTCGAGGCTTGGAGTCTTATCAACAGCTACCGGACGCCAATGTTTAAACAAGGAGGTTATCGTCCCCCGTCGTTCGCCCCCATACGCCGACCTCGCCAGATCGAGTTAGGCTTATGGACAGATAAGGCATTTTTCTCCGGCCCAGCTGTGCGTTCCCTCGAAGCTTCCACCCCATTCTCCCCCACGCCAAGGAGATGTCCTGGCTATATATATGGAAACTTTACCACTAAGATCAGATTGGAGATCCAGATTTTCGTCGCGAAACATCACCACGACCCTCTCTCCCTTTGTGCGCCAAGGGACCTCGGCCTCGAGATTCACCATCACTTGTCCAGGAGGACAATATTCCTTGAGTGCCAAAGGTTCGAGCCTTTAGTGACGTCAAGTCCCCAAGGCATTCCCCCCTGCTGTTCAAGGAGAACAGCATTAGAACAGTCATTGTTCGTTTTGAGCCCTTCGCCAAGAAACGGTTCTCTCCCCCCCCCCTGTTGTTCAAGGGAGAACAACATTAGAACAGCCATTGTTCGTTTTGAGCCCTTCGCCAAGAAACGGTTCTCATCACCCCCTCTGTTGTTCAAGGAGAACAACATTAGAACAGCCATTGTTCTTGAGCCCGTAAACAAGAGACGGTTCTCATCCCCCCCCTTTGTTCAGAAGAGAACAACCTAGAACAGCCATTGTTCTTCCAGCCGTTCGTCGAGAAACGGTTCTCCTTCCCAAGACGCCACGTCAGGATCATCTTATCCCCCCCCCTTCGGCTGGAACTCGCCAGCGGACCGAATATTCCTTCAAGTACCTTCCACTGCACCCTAATGAAGTAACGTAAGCCAAGCGTCACCTTTTGAGTATTGATCCCTTATTTGTCAATTCTATCCTGTGCTTTAAATGGTTTATCGAACCATCCCATCTCTTTAACTCCATATTTGTTTTACCTTTTTTGATCCCTTAAATCCTTGGATTAGCCCGAGTCTCCACGACCCTTTCCATTCTGTTTGTCAATATTTTCCGTTTTTGTGTTTTGTTTATAGTTATTATTAATAAAACTCTATTTTATTAATGATAGCAATATTATTATCCTTGAGCTCAGTTCCACTTCTTAAGCATTTTGAAGATACATAATATCGGCCGCCAAGACAGTAAAACGCACTCTAGAGATAATTAAGGAAGTTCCCTCAACGAATAGTGTTATATATAGTATCGTCGGGAGTCATTCTACGACAATGGTATATATATTTTTATGCTCCGAGGAGGACAGTAAGCCTCATCTCTTCAAATTTATACATTGGTATAACAATAACAACTCAAAGACAAAGAATGACCATGCAATTGCAAGAAGGTGCGATTGAACTTAACTAAGACAGAGAACACAGATAATAAATACCAAGAAAGGTACTTGTTAACAATATCAACATCCTCCCTAGAAGCTCCGATACCTTTCACCTAAGAATTCTCAAAGCTCGGCTCATCAAGAAGATGAAACTTAACCTTAACACACAAAATATAAACTCAGACAAAATTCTCCACCTTGTCAATTAAACATCTGAACACTACCCCCACCCAAATACCTCTATAAGAAGACCACACAGCCTCAGATTATGCGACTCTCTAGCTAATTTTATGAGGTTGAACGAGAACACGTGAAATAAAATAGCTAAAAGCGACGGGAGAAATTGAGTAATACAAGGCTGGGTGTTTCGTAATCCACGAAAATTAGAAGGTCCAGATAATGGGAGTTTTTCTATTCTATCTATCTATCAACTATGAGAAGGTCAACATAAATAAACTCATATTACTTTTAATCATTTCAAATCTTTTATTCCTCCTCATACCCTACATCACTTTCATTGGCTCGGGCCGATCCTTCCACAACTAGGAGTAAAATGAAGGATCGACCCGAGTAAAATCCCTAAGTCCCTGTCCCATTTGAAGGAATAGGATTTGGAAATGCCTAAAATGGAGATGAATCTTTCCCCCCTAGCTTGAAAAAATGAATATCATTCATTCGAAGCTCCCCGCAGATATTCAATGCAGATTCAGTATCACCGTTGTACACCTGGTAAAGGAGGAAAGGATACTAATAGAGATAAGCCAAGTCAGGCTCGATCAATTATTAAACTTCCATCTAAAAATGAATCAAGTAAGGCAAAAGCTCGAGGCCAAAGGAAGAAATGCCTATTAAATAACGAATTTGTAGCCGACTAACAGCGCCATCTACCGTGCGCCCCGAATCTGAAGTGTTACCCCCAAAAATATTTTATTGAACAATAAACAAAGGAAAATTAGTCGAATCTGAAGTATTACCTTTTTTTGTTGTTAATTAATTGTGTTCCTTGAGTGAAGCTTAAATAGAATTATATAAAGTTTTTATAGTTTCCCTCCGTTACTGTTTCTTTTTTCTTTTTTATAATCTTTCCCCCCAAATCCATTCGGTATAACTTAATTTAGTACGAAAAATGTTACATTCAACAAACACACTTTTTAGATTTTTTTTACGTTTGAAATCGACGATACTTTTCCCGCCATGCCGTTGGTATTTAAACAGGCGCTAAAAGTTATCCTGGTGAGAATTTTAAAATGTCAAGTGTGTATGCCGTGTGTTTGTTATTTGTTCATCTTATAGGTTTGATTTTAACCAATAGTGATAAAAGTGTCGAATTCTTAGTTAACAATGAGTTAATAGTAACTAAGTGCGAGTGTGTTAAATGTATTTGGCAAATTAAAGTTAACAAAGAGTTTTTTTTCGTTATTATAAATCGTTTGTTGCCCCGTTGGGCAAGCTCGAACGGTTAAAAATTTAAATCGACCGTTGAAACTTTACCCGTCCACCGACCTGAAGTAAGTAATTTTACGATTTTGTTAACGTTTAACGTTTACTAGTTTACAGACTACTAGTTTATTAAAAAAAACAAGCGGTATGTGTGGGGGTGAAACATCTTAGAATTAAAGGGGGATTATGGGGGCGAAGCCCTTATTTCTAAAAAATAGCTTTATTTACTTAACAATGAAGTGAGTGAGGCAAAAAAAATAGCTAGAAAGAATACATAAAATCGGTACTAAAATCTTTCGACCCCATAGTAAACAATTACCATCACTTTTAATATCCCAATCCCAATCGCCATCGTTAGAAAGTTCTGTCATATATATGAGACATTCAAGATAACTATAATATCAAAGCTGAGTAAAAGAGTTGAAATGCAAGTTCCCCGTAAGGGGCGCGGCGATTTGCCTTCCTGGCCGCCGTACTGACGTGATTTAGAGCTTTGTCCGGCCCCAGCTTAGCCTCTTCTCCTTCTTTCAGATGGCCTGTGTTTCTGCCCTACTTTCTCACTTTTCATACAACCTCTCCCACAACTTTCTCTGATCGGCCTCTATTTTCACAGGGTAGATGCTGACCTTCTTCCCAGCAAACTATCCAGAATCGGGGATGAAGGGGAAGGGGACAATGTTCCTTAGTCCCTAAGCTCCGGTTTGGGATGGTGGGTTTTTAACAACCTGCTTCATATATATATATATATATATATATATATATATATATATATATATATATATATATATATATATATATATATATATCCTTTTCTCGATAAACTTTTTTAATTTCAGTCGCGGCTTATTTTGGGAAATTCCTGCCTCACTCAGATTAGCGTCTTCATATTACTTCGGAAACTTG
Organism: Ceratothoa steindachneri; assembly: GCA_963969495.1. Classification (NCBI taxonomy): domain Eukaryota; kingdom Metazoa; phylum Arthropoda; class Malacostraca; order Isopoda; family Cymothoidae; genus Ceratothoa; species Ceratothoa steindachneri. The sequence continues at coordinate 73,706,355 of OZ018324.1, read as the reverse complement.
AAAATTTTGGAGATTGTCCCGAAGAAAGATTCGGTGAGCGCCATTTTGCGGAACTAGTCAAATTTCTTGCCACGTAATCACTTTTTTGGTGGCGGAAGAAACTTTTCAATTTGAAAGCCGATTCTGTTATCCTAAATATCTACTTTCCTTTTTTTCTCCCTTGTGTTCACTTTCTCTATCTCTCTCTGCCTTTGTCTGTCTGTGAGACTCACTCTCCCTCTGTCCTTCTTCTTGTCTGTCTGTAAGTCTCTCTTTCTTTCTATGTTTGTCCCTCTTTATTTCTGTTTGTCTCTCTATCTGTCTCTAACTCTCTCTCATTGTCACTACCCCTATTTATGTATCTTTGTTTGTATATGTATCAGTCTGTCTCTCTGTTTATCCATTTTTCCCCCTCTCTGTCCTTGCCTCGCAATCTGTCTCCCTCTCTTTCTCTGACTTTTTCTTTTTCTCTCTCTGTATCTCTGTCTTTTTATCTCTCTGTCGCTGTTTCTATGTTTATATCTCCATAATACTTTCATTATCTCTCTTTTTACCTTTTTCTTTCTTTTTCTGTCTTTCTTGATCTGTTGACTTTTCCTATTATTTTCTTTCTCTCTTTTATTCTGTCTCGCGTTCTCTATGTCAGTCTATGTCTCTCTTGTCAACTCTGTTTATTATTCTCGTTCCCTGTCTCTCTTTCTAACTTAATTTTCTTATAGTATCTCTAATTCTGTCCAACAGCCGATTTCTTCTGCTGAAGGGCTTCCTCAACGAGCCAAAAAGAAGAAAAGAAAGAAGAAAGTAGAAATAGAACTACAGAACTACAGAATCTAGGACCAGCAAAGACCCTAAGGTCCGCTCGAGGCTAGTCCGCTACACTAAATCAAAAACTACGATACACCCTTATCTACGAGTGTATCTCTAACATGCTATTTTTTTTTTTTTTTTTTTTTAATACTATCTACTGTACACACTTATCTACATGTGTACATTATCGTGCAATTTTAACTAATCAAACTAGGGGTCGGGGGAGATAGAAAGTTTTTCTTCTCATCTTCCGCAGCCACTCGACTGCTAGTGGTGAAAAGCTAATTTAGGGATAGAGACTACTTATAGGATAGGCGGAAAAGAAATGGGACATCTAAGCTACACATGCAGAGAATCGCCGGCATCATTTTTAGTCATCATAATTTCATATCCTTAAACCTCCGCTCCAAACTCTCTCTCTGCAAGGACGTTTAAATTCACAGTGCTCAACTACGTTATATTTAAACTATTCAAATGCACGTCGAGACGATTTTTGAACATATTAACCGAAGTGCTATCTACTACGTGGGTGGGCAGCCGATTCCAATTTTGAGTAACTTTAAATGTAAAATAGTTTTGGGCTATACTAGTGTTAAAACGCTTGTTCACTAATTTTAACCCGTGCTGACGAGTATTTCCCCTATGATCCAGTTTGAACAGATTGCGAAAGTCAACGTTTGAGAAACCCTTTAGTATTTTAAATACTTCTATTAGCTGGCCACGTAATCTTCTGCGTTCTAGCGATGGCAAATCTAAAGCCCTGAGCCTTTCCTCGTATGATCTATTCCTCAGCTCTGGAATTAATTTCGTAGCCCTACGCTGCACTCTTTCTAATTGCGCGATATCTTTCATTAAATATGGAGCCCAAAATTGAACAGCGTATTCGAGAAGTGGCCGCACAAGGGATTTATATAAAGGTAAAATTACATCCTTAGATTTGAAGGTGAAATTACGCGCGATATAACCCAAAACGCGATTTGCTTTTTTACACGCATCCGCGCATTGCTTCGAGAATTTAAAATCGTCTGAGACTAATACTCCCAAGTCTTTTTCTAATTTAACCGCGTCGAGGACTTGGCCTTTCATGGTATATTCTACTCTTAAATTATGGCAACCCAAGTGCATTACCTTGCATTTGCTTAAATTAAATTCCATTTGCCACTTGTCCGCCCAATTGGCAATCGAGTTTAGGTCCCCCTGCAATTTATCGACATCTGCTCTTACATAGGCACGATTGCCCAGCTTCGTGTCGTCCGCAAATTTCGAAATCCGACTAAGTATGCCTTTATCTAAATCGTTAATATAAATTAAAAACAATAAAGGGCCTAAAACAGAGCCCTGCGGTACCCCACTACTAACGCTGGCCCAATCTGAACATTCCCCATTTATTACCACCCGCTGCGAGCGATCTTTCAGCCAATTTCTAATCCAGTTTAAAATCTTACCAGTCACCCCAATCGCTTTAACTTTCATTAATAACCTTTGGTGGGGGACGGTGTCGAACGCCTTTTTAAAGTCTAAATATATTACGTCTACAGCTTTGCTTTCATCGTACACGCAAATCATTTTGTGGAAGAATTCGAGCAAGTTAGTCAAGCACGATCTCGCACGCCTAAATCCATGTTGGGTATCGTTAATCAGCTTATTTGCCTCGAGGTGGCTCACTATTCTATCTTTAATTACAGATTCTAAAAGCTTCCCAACTACCGAAGTTAGACTAATAGGCCGAAAATTCGTTGCTTCAAATCTATTCCCCTTCTTAAATATAGGTGTAACGTTTGCTCGCTTGAAATCCAACGGAACTACGCCATCCTCTAATGAGCGATTGAAAATTTCACGCAATGGCTTAACGAGTTCATTTTGAAGCTCCTTTAAATGAATTGGATATACCCCATCGGGGCCCGGAGATTTCGACTTTTTCATTAGCTTAATAAATTTAAGGATTTTCTCGTCATTTATAGTTACATCGGATATGCAATTATCAGCACTACGAACTTCCCCAATTAACGATTCCAATTCGGAAGAATCTTCCACAGTAAACACGCTCGTAAAATGTTCATTTAAAATTTTGGACATTTCTGTCGGAATTTCAGTCAAACGACCATCCTTATCTTCGATCGGCCCTATCGATCCTTTTACGGGTTTCCTATTATTTACGTACCCATAAAACCGTTTCGGTTCATTCTTTGAATCCTTAGCGAGGTTTATTTCATACTTCCTCTTCGCATCTCTGACCGCACGTTTAACTTCCCTACGAGAATCTATGTAATTTTGCCGGCTTATAACTGACCCATTGTTTTTATGAATTTTAAATTTTCTATTTCGGTCCCGGATTAAGCGTAGTATTAACGGACTAAGCCACGGAGCTCTCACCGACTTCCCACTCTTACGCACATACTTAACCAAATCAGAATTCACACGAAGCAGCGTACATCGAAGTTCTGCGTACATCTCTCCTACCGACCTGTTCTCGAATCGTATTCCCCAGTCTATATCCTTAATCCTTTCGCGAAAAATATCGAAATCACAGCTACCAAAACGAGGGATGAGCTGCGAGCTCATTCTAACTTCCGCGCAGGTGTTTAGATCGAATCTAATCGCATTATGGTCGCTGGAAGCTAAATGTTCACCCACACGTACGTTTTCTAACAATGACTCATCGGTTGCCATGATTAAATCAAGAATATTGCTATCACGAGTAGGCTCTTCCACTTTTTGTACGAGAAAATTCTCCAACATAAAGTTTAATAGCCTCTCCCCCGGTTTATCAGAAGTAAGGTTGCTAAAGTTAACATTAGGTAAATTAAAATCGCCGCAGACTAATGTGGTCCCTTTTCTAATCCAAGACGTAAGCGTATCGAAGAGTGCAGCATCTTCTCTTTCCAATTGGCAAGGCGGACGATAAACCACGACTAAGTTAATTTTATTTATAGCATCTAAACTTAGCTGGACTAATAAAGCATCACTTCGCATATCATCCTTAGACGAGTCCATCGTTATGGCGTTTAGATCCTCTTTTATGTACATTAATACGCCCCCTCCTCTACCGGTTTGTCTATTTCTGTAATGAATTTTGTACCCCGCTATATCGAACTCGCAAACACTGATCCCCGTATGAGTGTCTAACCCTGTTTCACTTAGGAATACGAGGTCGAAATCACCCTCTAGAATAACGGCTTTTATTTCGGCAATTTTATTTTTTATGCTACGAACATTCGCATATATGCATCTCAGTTTGCGCTTTACGTTAACTCTTCTATAACACTCAGATCCGTTCCGTTTCCCTGCACCCCGTCGATAGTGCCCCCTTCACGCGTGGGCCGGACCGGCGCATCGGCATCACGTGGCCGCGCAACTCACCTACCTAAAATGCTACGTACGGACTCGTCTAAGATCCTACCCAGCCGACTATTACCCACATCGCTTAGGTGAATTCCGTCCTTTTGGAAAAGTGACGGTTGGTCCTGGAATGAATCCCATACGTTAAAAAAGCTAACACCAGTTTCTCGACACAACCGCTTAAGACATTCGTTAGTATAGATCGCTCTAGATTGGAGGCGCAACGTGGATTTAAGTCGGGGGAGAACACCAATAATTCCCACGTTGGTTGCTTTGGATTTCGCCGTATCTATCATGGTTCTGGCACGATAAACTATATCTTCCGGGGTGCTGTCATACCTATGGACGTCGTTGCCCCCTACCATCGTGATGATCGTTCGTTCACCACGCGTATCTTCCAATTTCTCGATCTCGGCGGCCACGTTGTTAATGCGGCCACCGGGATAGCAAAAGCGCTTACGCTTAGAAGGGTTACGCGCAGCAAACTCCTGATCCTGCCTTCTATGTAAGAGAAAGTAGAAAGAGAAGCAGAGAAAGTAGAAAGAGAAGAAGAGAAAGTAGAAAGAGAAGAAGAGAAATTAGAAAGAGAAAAAAAGAAAGTAGAGACAGAGGAAGAGAAAGTAGAAGCAGAAGAAGAGAAACGGGAAACAAAAGAAAAGATAAAGGAAGTCAAGAAGAAGAATAAGAGGAAGAATAAGAAGAAGAAGAAAAAAAATTTAGAGATACAAGAGGAAAGCGGCAAGTCGCCTCCGAAAGGAAAGACTAAGTCGTCCACAGACAAATGTGCAAGAGTCACCCTTATTGGTGATTCTCAAGCACGGGGTCTGAAGGCCCTGCTAGCGGCCCGCCTTCGCACAAGCGTTAAGGTGAGCTGCCTCCCAGGTTGTGGGAATAAGCAGGTAAGAGCTGAGGCCGAGAAGTCTCCAATTTCAGAGACTTCAGTCGTTGCCCTTATGGTAAGTGGCAACGAGCTCTACCTCAGAGGAGGTAGGGTAGGCCCTACAGGTAAGATTATGAGGACAGTTATGGGCGCTGTCGACGACTGTGGATTAAAAACCCGCAGACGCGTCGTGGTGGGGATGCTCCCGAGGTGAGGTCCAAGCCGGACTGCCTACTTGAGGAACATGTCGCTAAACAGGCGCCTTGCAGACCTCTGTACGGCGGAGGGTGTCTTTTTTGTGGACCCATACGCCGTATTCTATGGTAGAAAAGACCTCTACCAAAGAGACGGGGTGCACCTCTCCTTTAAGGGCAAAATGTTCCTAGCCAACCTCATTCAGGATGTCGTGGAGCACACCCAAATGAGTGTCCGGCCCCTTGGGAAGGCGGACGTACGCCAGTACGCCCGAGTCACTCCCCAAACAACCTTCTCGCAGGTTGTCAAAAATGGTGCCACCACGACAAACAAGAAGCCGGGAAACGGAAGAGTATAGGGAGTCCTACATTAGGGGACTCCTTGAAAGTTCTTCTGTTCAATGCGAGGTCAATCAGGGAAAAGTTTCCTGAGCTCCATGGCCTCGTAGCAACAGAAGAACCGTAGATGGTGGCCATAACGGAGTCGTGGATAAAAACCTCAAGCCGAGATTTTGAAGGTGAATTCACGATTCCCGGTTACCAGCTCTTCTTGAAAGATAGGCCAGACAGAGAGGGTGGTGGTGTGATGTTGTATGTCAAGGATGCTCTCAACTCGACGGATTGTAACATCGTATCCGACCATGAACTACTAGGTGTTGACCTAGAGATAGGTCCTGCCAAATACAGGACCCTGGTGTTTTATAGACCTCCTGCCTAACTCGTTGAAAAGGACAGAGATCTGTACCAGCTACTAGGAGAACTTGTCGAAGACAGGGTGTGTATCGTCATGGGTGATTTTAACACACAAGTTGACTGGGAAACCAGAGAACCCTGTGGCGAGAACGCACTACTAATGGAGTTCACGAACAACGAGCTCCTCACTCAATGGGTGAGAGAGCCAACGAGAGGAGACAATATCCTCGACTTGGTTTTTACCTCTGAGGATGACATCGTTGAGGACCTCTCTGTTGGCGAAGAGCTCGGTGGCAGTTACCACCGACTAATTAGATTTGTAGTCAAAGTCCCCAAGGCAGAGCCTGCAACTAGTAAATCAAGGAAACTCGATTTGAGAAGAGCAGACTTTGCAGGTCTACGCGCGGGACTGACTGAAGCGAGGCTAGAAGAGTGCGATGTTGTTGAAGACTCTTGGAACAGTTTCAAAACCACATTCATGAGTCTTTAATCGCGTTTCATCCCTTTGAAATGCCCCCGTCGGTCTTCTGTTCAACCAAAGTGGTTTAATCGAAAAATCGGGCAACTGCTTAGGGAAAAGAATAATGTGTACCGGCAATCGAAAATCTCGGGTGACTTTAACGAATACCGGAGGCTAGCCGAGGAAGTGAAGTCCAGCATAAGGGTGGCTAAGCGGTCTGAGGAACTCCGAGTGGCGAGACTCTGTAAAGAGAATCCCAATGAGTTTTTTGGATATGTGAACAGCCGTAAACCAATCCGTCGAACGATTGGCCCTTTGAGGAATGAGGAAGGGACATTAAAGCATTCAGATGCAGAAAATGCTAACCTCCTCAACGACTACTTCTCTTCAGTGTTTACTAAAGAGTGTGGTCCCATTCCCCAGCGGACGGATTCCTACTCGGGGAAAAAGCTGGAAACAATGGACTTCACCGAAGGAGAAATAAAGAAAAAGATCGCTGACCTAAAGACGAATAAATCCCCTGGACCGGACGGATTTCTACCTAAAGTATTAAAGAAAGTGTGTGATGAAGTATCACGACATCTTTGCGCTATCTTTAACATGTCAATCCGGACCAAATGCGTTCCTAGAGACTGGCGTGAGGCGGAAGTGACTCCGATCATCAAGAAAGGAGACTCCAGCCATCCATCAAACTACCCACCCATCAGTTTAACTTCGATAGTCGGTAAACTCATGAAAAGCCTGATAGTGGACAAAGTGACGTCGTATTTAGAGTCAAACCTGCTACTCAGAAGTTCCCAGCACGGCTTCCGAAGGCAACGGTCATGCCTAACGAACCTTGTGGAATTCTTCCACTTCGTCTTCAGTGAGCACGATCGAACAGGGCGGTGGATGTGTTCTACCTAGACTTTCAGAAAGCCTTTGATAAGGTACCACACCGCCGCCTTCTCCGGAAAGTGCGAGCCCTTGGCATAGACGGAAAAGTAGCCGGCTGGATAGAGAACTGGCTAAGTGGCAGACGGCAATGAGTGGTGGTGAATGGAGATGCTTCTGAGTGGGTGCCCGTTACTAGCGGAGTGCCTCAAGGTTCTGTTCTGGGACCACTACTATTCATCATCTACGTCAACGACATGGACGGTGACATGGTTGCCAAGATTTCTAAATTTGCCGACGAAACCAAACTTGGTATGAACTTTGTAAAGGATGGAAATACTGCCCACCTGCAGGAAGATCTTGTGAAGATTGGGGAGTGGTCGGACACGTGGCGAATGCCTTTCAACGTGAACAAAGGCAAAGTGATGCATATCGGCCACAGAAACCCCCAATCTCAGTATATCCTTAAGGGCACTGCTCGTGAATCGAGTGACACTGAGAAGGACTTGGGGGTAACTATCACTAGCGACCTCAAGTTCTCGAAACAGTGCATCGAGGCAGAGAAGAAAGCCCAAAGGATGTTAAGCTACATAAAGCGCCAGTTTGGATACCGTAACAAGGAGATAGTACTTTGTCTGTACAACTCCCTCGTTCGGCCGCACCTGGAGTATGCCGTACAATTTCGAAGTCCTTCGTTTCGAAAGGATATCGAAAGGTTGGAACGCGTACAAGCCAGGGCAACCAAGCTGATTTCCTCTATCCGACATAAAATTTATGAAGATAGACTAAGGGAATTAAATCTGTTCTCGCTGGAAACCCGTAGAATGCGTGGTCAGCTCATCGAAGTTTTCAAAATACTTTGAGGGTTCGATAATGTTGACTACCGCGATATTTTCACACTAAGTGAGAACAGAACGCGCAATCACGGTTTCAAACTTGAATTGAAGCGTTACAACCGCAATTTGTGTGGAATTTTTTTCACTTACAGTATCTGCGGTAAGTGGAACGCACTTCCAGTGGAAGTTGTCAACAGGGAATCTGTTGACCAGTTCAAGTCAAGACTAGACAAAGTCTTGAAAAGTTGCCGTTTAGAGACGCAAAATAATTGAGCAGCCATGTGCCTGCTCGATAGCTAGTCCAAAGGTACCCTCTTTGAATGGACCGTAAGGTCTCCTAGGATACTTCCTTTCCTTGTTGCTCCTTGTTACTCTATTTTTTATCTCCTTTTCTCTTTGCCTCTCTCTTCTTATCTCTCTATGTGACTCTGTATATATATATATATATATATATATATATATATATATATATATATATATATTTATATATATATTTGTCCCCGTCTCAGCCTTCGTGTGTCTGTCTACATATTTCTCTGTCTCTCTATCTCTCTCTGTACGTCTCTTTCTCTTTGTCTCTTTGTTTGTCTGTCTCTCTGTTGCTCTCTCTCTCTCTTTCGCTCTCTCTCTCCCTTTCTTCCTTTCTCCCATCTCTCGCTTTCTCACTCTATCTCTTGCGCATTCGTTTTTTCTCTCCCGCTGTCTCTCTCCTTCTTGCTCTTCTTCTCCCATCTCTCCCTCCTTCTCTTTGTGTTTATCTTTTCCTCTGTCTCTCATTTTTGTCTTTTCTCGTTTTCTTCTTTTCTCTAACTTTCCCACATTTACTCACTCCCCTGTATATCCTTACAATTGTCAGTGTTTACGCCTCAACCCTGACCAGCCAAAACGATGTGAATGCAAAGTTCCACGAGGAACTTCACTCTGTCATTGCCGGTGTCCCTAAGGCAAACAATCTAGTAATTCTTGGTGATTTTAACGCAAGAGTTGGCTCTGATTACGTCTTCTGGGATGCAGTGATCGGAATGTACGGCGTTGACCGCTGTAACAGCAGTGGATTGCTTTTGCTTCAGACCTGTGCCGAGTGTGAACTGCTGGTTACCAACACAGTTTACTCCTCCCTACCCTAAATAAAACTTCATGGATGCACCCTCGCTAGAAATACTGGAATCTCATCGATTATGCCATTATTAGGAGGTTGGACAGGCAAGATGTGCATGTGACGAAGACTATGTGCGGTGCCGAATGTTGGAACGATCATCGTCCTGTAGTTTCAAAGCTCAAGATTAAAATCCAACCCAAAAGAAGCCCTCCTGAGCCTGAAGAATTAAAAAAGACTCACCACCACGAAACAGAAAGATAGCACCACTAAACAAACCGTTGTGAAGAAATTGGAAGAACTTCTGACATCCACCTCTCTGGATATCTAGAATCTGGAATCAGACTTTAAGACCCTGGATGAGCTGATCTATAAAACAGTTTCAGATATCCTGTAGCCTGTGACCAGAAAGCATAGGGACGGACTGGTTTGATGAAAATTGTAATGAGATCAAGCAACTTTTGGATGAGAAACGTCGTCTCCATCAAGCCTACCTGAATAACCCTAAGTCCGTAGCAAAACAACATGCGTATAACGCTATCTGCAAGACTGTTTAGCAGAAACCACGCCAAATGCAGGAAAAGTGGCTTAGTGACAAAGTCAACCATATTTAGGGACACGCTGACAGGCATGACATGAGGAGATTCTATGACGCTGGGGATGATTCTTGAACGCTGGGCTAAGCACTTCGACAGCCCCCTAAACTGTCCTTCCTATATTAATGAAGAAGTGATAGACCGTCTTCCCCAAATCCTGATCAACGAAGCCCTGGACGATACACCAACGCTGATTGAGACGCAGAAGGCAATCCCTCTTCTCTTCAATGGCAAGGCTTCCGGCTCAGACTCCATTCTAGCAGAGATCTACAAGGATGGTGGCACTGAACTGGCTGAGAAGTTCTGTCAGCTATTCTCACTCATGTGGAATGAGGAGACGATCCCCCAGGATTTACAAAATGCATCCATCATTCATTTGTACAGGAAGAAGGGAAACAGGGAAGCCTGTGATAATCATCGAGGTATTTCCTTTCTCTCTGTCACAGGCAAGATATTTGCCAGGGTCCTGCTTAACACCTCACAACAAACCTTAACCAGGGACTTCTGCCTGAGAGCCAATGTAGATTCCGGAAGCAACACTGGATCAATGAATTGGTGTTTTCTGCAAAGAAGATACAAAACAAATGTCAAGAATAGAATGGTGACCAGTTCTACACCTATATATGTTAATCTCACCAAGGTCTTCGACACCATGAATAGAGAAGGATTATGAAAGATCATAGCCAAGTACCAATGCCATTGGAAATTGATCTATCTGGTTCGCCAGCTCCACGATGGCTTGCAAGCTAGAGTCGAGGACAACGGCAAGACATCTCCTCCATTTCCAGTCTCGAACAGCGTCAAACAAGGCTGTGTCCTAGCTTCTACACTTTTTAGCTTCACGCTCTCTGCGATACGAATTGATGCCTTAGGAGATGGCATCGGTTTCAAGTACCAATCAAATGACAGCATGTTTAACCTAAAGCGCCTTCATGCAAAAACCAAGGTCATGGAGGACATCGTAAGGAACTCTTTGTTTGCTGATAATTGTGCCCTCAACGCTGGATTGGAAGCTGATATGCAGCTCAGCGTCGATAAGTTCACCACCGCTGGCAGTGACTTTAACCTTACCGTTAACACAAAAACTGAAGTTATACACCACCCAACCGCAGGGAAAGCCTACATCGAGCCCAACATCACACTCAAGGTTGACTGTGATTGTGACATGCCTTAAGCAGAGACGTTAATGCCTACCAGCGCTATAAGCGCCGCTCTAACATTTCACTATCGGTGAATTTCGTTAAGCTAGGGCTAGGTTCCGGAATGTTTCGAAGCACGCCCCCCACTCATTCTGGCGGACAAAGGTGGATTCAATTACCGGGAAAACCACTCTAACAGAGGTGTAGAAGCGACTCAAAAGGATTCGGGGCAAGTTCTCGCAGCCACCCCCTCCCTTACACCTCCCGTTCTCCAGGAGAGTGGGCCCACTATCTCGGACCTAGCGTCCATTGCAGAGTCTTTAGCTACCGCTTTCTCCGCATTCTCTAGCTGGTATGCTGCTCCACTAGCATTTAACATACGTGGTGATATCGCCGAAGGTCGCTGACTGGACTTTCCCTTCAGAGGCGGAGAATTCTTCAACGACATGTTTACATTGAGTGAGTTGCGTTCCGCTCTCGTTCTTGCGCGGACATCACCCCTGGTTCCGACGATGTTCCGTATGCCATGCTTTGAATCATAATTGAGCAAGGCATGGTCTTTCTTTTAGATATGTTCAACAAGATCTGGATAGAGGCTATTTTCCCAGACTCCTGGCGAATGGCTACAGTGTTTCCTTTTCACACACCGGTGTAAAATTACTCTCTTCCTGCCGGTTCCCACTCAATCTTTTTAACCTCCTGCGTGTGTAAGTTGATGGATATAAGACTAAATATTAGACTATCCTTTTTTCTAGAGAGCGAAGGACACCTATTGACTGTACCGTGCGGTTTCATCAAGTTCCAATCCACTTCGAATGCTCTACCACTAGTGGAAAATGCCGTCTGCGATCCCTTACTTCGTAGATAGTACTACGCCACTGTGCTTTTATTTCTGGAGTAAGAATATGATACCGCAGTGCGATACAGTATTATAGAGTCTCTCCACATGATGGTGGCAAGGGGGTAGCTCCCAATCTTTTTTTCTGAATTTTTTGCGGAATCGTCGATTCCGCGTAAGAGTGGGGGAGCTCTCTTTGGCTTAATGGAGCAGATAGAGGCTGTCCTAGAGAAAAAGTCCTCAGTATCGCACTCTTTGTCCTGAAAATCAACGGTATAACCTTGCCACCCTCTTTGTCGATGAACATACGATCTCTTTTGGTACTACCGAGATGCTAGCTCTGGAGCCTCGACTCCAATAGGCATTGAACTGCATCTATTGCTTTTCTGAAGCGCACATGTTTTGGGATTCCTTGGCCAAGACAAAGGTGGTGCCTTTCTGTCGCCCTCAACAGTTTCATCTCCACTCGGACCTGTTCCTAAACGGGGGTGGCCTGGAATGATGGACTCGCTCCCTTTCCTTAGTTTGGTAAGCGATCAAAGCCTCACCTGAGAGGCTCATATTCCAAGCATTAGGATCTCTTTTTTCCATGTTGTTGAGCATTTGAGTTACTGATAGAGCAACTGCCTTACTATTGTACTGGTCCTTTTTCGTTAAAACAATTACGTATACGAATATTTTGTATCTACAGCCAAGCTTGTATTTTTGAAGGTTGGTATAATCCACCACTCAGGTCTTTGCATGACAACCGGTGTCTTCCGCATGTTTTCTATTGAAAGCCTACTTATCGATGCTCAGAGGTTGCCACGCCGTCTGCTAACAGTTCTTACTTCAGCCTCACCCGATCTCAATGATTCTTATGTCGCCGAGTGATGCAAGACATAGAATACGCCATTTGAGTTTAGGGTTAGAAAACTCCTTAGAGAGCTCGGTATAGCTCTCTTGACTGTAGCGCCTCTCGTTCTTCCCTTGATGACACCTTGACGGGAAGCATCTTTGAATATTTTTCGCCACACCTCTGTTTCCAAAACTTACACAGCAATGGGAGTATTGCGTTTGAACTTTGTGGACTGCACCTCCTGTCACACTGGATCAAGCCAGTGTATAAGGATGGCTCCAAGCCACAGGAGTGTATCAGCTTCCATGCCGCATTTACTCTCTTTGAACTCAGGGAGCTCTTTCAGGCGCTGCGTCTGCTGTTAAGGTTGTGCTGGTTGATAGGGCTGCGTGAGAAGCACTAACTCCTGCTGTATGAAAGAGCGGCAAATCCTCTTCTTTTATCTCCTAATCATTCATTCTTAATAATTTAAGACAGTTTAGAGATAAAGACTAGCAATTGATTGCACACAACTAAGGAAGAAATAGGTAAGTTTTGGTTAGTTCAAAGTCGCTTATGCCACTGGTTAGTGCTTGTAGTGAAAAGGGAAGCCAAACGCGTAAGCCGTTCCATGCTAGTACATAGCCTCTCCATCACCAAGACTCATTCTGTGCCTACTCATGGCCACACACCGTAGCTGGGTGTCTCATAGCCCGAAGCTAAATCAGCAAGTGATCTTTGAGTAGCAGTAGGCTCCAGAGGTACGGTGTAGATACCCACCGGTGTGTGGACACGCCTTGGTGCTTACCAACCACTGCCGTGCCCCCAACTCCCTTGCTGGTTCTGCCTTTTTTGGCAAAGACTAGAGCGGGAACCAGGAGCGGGAGTGCCTATAGGCGAGCACAAGCAGACCGGTGTCTCGGCATTTCCCTGCAACCGAGGATGAATCTTCGTCGTCTCGAGCCTGGCCTACCACTAGGGTCCTTCTTTCTTTGGTTAAGATATGGGTCTGAAGACTGCACACATTTATAGCCGTTTAAACTTAGTGCAGGTTTTATGCCCACAAAAAACAGACTATAACCAAGTCCCATATATGAGGCCATCCGTCATCATCAACCTCAATGGACTTCCCAAAGCAAAGGAACACAGGTTGATGCTGAAGATAACGCATCAAGCCCGGTTTGGACATGGATTGTGATCTTTTGCGACTCATAAAACGCCCTGAGTGCTCTCAGGGCATTAGAATTTCCACCAACCTTGTTGTCTCGGTATCCCTCTCGCTACGGTTGCCACGAGGCTAGTGGACGTCGAAATTATCTATAGATGGGTTTCTGGAGAGGTGGAAATCGTAGGAAATGAGCTAGCCGAAGAAGGCGCCAAAGAGTATGCGAAGCTAGGGTGATCAGACAAGCGTTTCGGTTTTCCTCACACCGACTTCATTTCCGGAATCAGGTCAGCCCTCCGTCTTGCTTGGCAAAACAGGTAGCATACGGTCTAGGGGAACTTAAAATTGCATGGCATTGCGTCGTGACTGTTCCAATGGACTTACCTTCCAATGTCACGACGGCTCCAGATCACTTAATCTCATCTTTTCTGGCCTACTCGTACCGCCATTTGATAGAGCACTCACATGCAGGTTACTGAGACAACTGCTTTGTCGACCGCGGCTGTTAGGTACATTTCTAATGGAATGTCCCATTCTGGGTAATCTTCGGGCAAGATACCTAGTCCGTTACTGTGACGAGCGTAATCACTTCGCTTGTCCCTTATACACGCGACAAATTCAGGCAACCTGTCTTGTGAACTGCCTGACCTTTTCATAGAGAAAGCCCTCGTCGTTTTTAGTTGACAATGTTTAGTATTGTCTGATGTTCCTACGGCACGAGAGACGAGTGCTTCCCTCCCGACACGGGAGCATGTTTCCTCCTCCTTGTTTTTTTCTTTGTTTTTGTTTGTATTTGTTATTTATTTGTTTGGTTTGGTATATGAGTGTTAGAGTAGCCTAGCACTAGGAAGAAATTTTAATTACAGCAACATATGCATTTTCAGCCAGTCGCTGGTTGGGCGTTAAGGGGAAAGCCTTTGCTCTCCCTCTATTTCTATCCTTAAACCACACACTCTCTTCTTTACCCTCTCTCCCTCTGGTCTCTCGCTCTCTCGATCAAATTCCGTATTTTTCTCTTTCCGTCTCTCTTTTACTATATCCCCCCTCTGTCTTTGTCTATCTATCTCTTTCTGTCGCTCTCTTTCTCAGTCTCTATCCCTCTTTCCATTTCTTCCCCTTATTTTTCACGTCGCATTTAGAGTCAAACCTGCTACTGAGGAGTTCCCAGCACGGCTTCCGAAGGCAGCGGTCATTCCTGACGAACCTTGTGGAATTCTTCCACTTCGTCTTCAGTGAGCATGATTGGGACAAGGTGGTGGATGTGGTCTACTGAGACTTTCAGAAAGCCTTTGATAAGTTACCACACCGCCGCCTTCTCCGGAAAGTGCGAGCGCTGGGCATAGACGGAAAAGTAGCCGGCTGGATGGAGAACTGGCTAAATGGCAGACGGCAACGTGTGGTGGTGAATGGACAGGCTTCTGAGTGGGTGCCTGTTACTAGCGGAGTGCCTCAAGGTTCTGTTCTAGGGTCACTACTATTCATCATCTACGTCAACGACATGGACGGTGATATGGTTGCCAAGATTTCTAAATTTGCCGACGATACCAAGCTTGGTATGAACGTTGCAAGGCATGGAAATACTGCCTGCCTGCAAGATGAGCTTCGAAAGATTGGGGAGTGGTTTGATACGTGGAAGATACCCTTTAACGTAAACAAATGCAAAGTGATGCATATCGGCCACTGAAATCCACATCACTCTATATCCTTAAGGGCACTGCTCTCGAATCCACCGACATTGAGAAGGACTTGTGTGTAACTATCACCAGTGACCTCAAGTTCTCGAAACAGTGTATTAACGTGAAGAAGAAAGCTCAAAAGATGATAGGGTATATAAAGCGACAGTTTGGATATCGGAACAAGGAGATAGTACTGTGTCTGTACAACTCCCTTCTACGACCGCACCTTGAGTATGCCGTACAATTTTGGAGTCCTTCATTTAGAAAGAACATCGCGAGATTGGAACTCGTGTAAGCCAAGGCAACCAAACTAATTCCCTCTATCATAAAAAAGTTATGAGGATAGATTAAGGGAATAAGATATGTTCTCGCTGGAGACCCGGAGACTACGTGGTCAGCTTTTTGAAGTGTTTAAAATACTTCGAGGCTTCGAAAGACTGGACTACGGGGATATTTTACAGCTCAGCGAGGGGAGAACAAGAAATCACGGCTTTAAACTTGAACTGAAGCGATACCACCGTGATCTGTGTGGGAAATTCTTCACATATAGTATCTGTGGTAGTTGGAACGCACTTCCGATGGAAGTTGGCAACAGTGAATCTGTTGACCAGTTTAAGTCAAGACTAGATAAAGTCTTGTAAAATCGCTGTTAAGATCCTGGCAAGTGACTTTCAGCCTTGATAGGTGCAAAATTATTAACATGAGAGGGAATAATGGAGAATTTAACTATGAAATGGATGGGCATTGGCTGAGCTCAGTAGAGGATGAGAAGGATCTAGGAGTAGTAATAGATAAGTCATTAAGGTTTTCTAAACAGTGTATTGAAGCAATGAATAGGGCAAATAGAGTGCTGGGTTTCATTAAGAGAAATGTCAGTTACAAAAATAAGGAGGTTATTCTTAAACTCTATAACTCTTATGTTAGGCCACATCTAGAGTACTGTATACAGGCATGGTCCCTACATTTTAGACACAATATTAACCTTCTCGAGTCAGTGCAACGGAGGGCAACAAAGATTATTCCTTCCCTGAGGCACCTTGAATATATAGATAGACTGAGGGTATTAAATATGTTCTCGTTCGAAAGGAGGTGTGTGACAGGGGATATGATTGAGCTCTTTAAAAAAAAATTTCTGGGATAGATAAATTGGATCTTAGCAAGTTTTTTGAGTTAAAAGATGGAAATGGGACTAGAGGTCACCACTTGAAAATTAAAAAGCAAGGGTGTAGGTTGGATTTAAGAAAATATTTTTTCACCAATAGAGTGGTAGACTTCTGGAACAAATTGCCGCAGAGGGTAGTAGGTAGTCCAAATCTAAATGTATTTAAGAGTAGGTTGGATGAGTTAATGGGGAGGGAAGGTTGTGATGGTTCCTAAGTTTTGTATATATTAATATTGTTTGTATATATCTATAGCTGCATGATTTAGTTCTTGACAAGCCTTGATTGGTGATACCCTTGTTTGTGGACGCAATCCTCTGGATGTAGTTTTCCTGGGAGTTTGGGTGCGTTAAAAAAGAGGCCGCTTGACTCGGATAACCTATAATGAGCCCTTGTGGCTTTTGTCATCTGTTATATTATATTGTGGGGGACTTTGATTTTGCCTTCCCCTGGTGATGGTGCTTTTTGTGGGTGGGTTTTGACGGATGCGGATGACCTTTGATAGGCCCTTGTGGCTTTTGTCATCCGTGAAATTATGTTATGTTATGTTATCTTCGAGGTTGCCAACGGACACCTTCGAGGATTGCGCCAAAAGTACCCTCCTTGTATGGACCGTAAGGTCTTCTAGGGTACTCATTTTTCTTGTAGCTTCTTGTAGCTCCTTTCTCTCACTCTCAATCCGTCTCTCCGGCACTTTCACTCGTTCTCCCTCTCTATCTTGGTCTCTCACTCTCCATCTATCAATTTATCTGTATATTTATCCCTCTTTTATCTCACAATCCTTATATCTCTTTTTTTCTGTTTCTCTCAATTTATCTTTTCTTATTTCTTTGCCTTTTTCTTGCTTTCTCTCTTCTCTTTTCTCTCGCTTTCTCTATTTCTATATTTCTCTCCCTTTCTCGCTTTTTCTTTTTTCTCTTTCTATGTTTCTATATTTCTCTCCCTTTCTCTCTTTACTTTTTTCTCTTTCTCTATTTCTTTGTTTCTCTCTTTATCTGTTTATCTTTCTCTCTCCTTCTCTCATTCACTATTTCTCTATTTCCTTCTTTCTCTCTTTGTCAATTCTCCTTTTCTCTCTTTCCCTTTTCTCCATTCGCCTTTCTCCCTTTACTTTCCCCTTTTCCTTGCCCCATTCACTATTTTACCATTACTCTTTCGACTTTCCTCCTTTCACTCTTTTACCTTTCCCCATTTAATATACCATTTTCAATTTATCTTTTACCTTTCCTCTTTCTCCTTTTCTCGTTACTCTCTTTTGTTTTCCTTTTTATGCCTAACCGCTCTCCTGCAAAGAGGTGCCATTTCTGTGCTCCGAACAAATTTTCCTCTTGCGTTTTCCTTAATTCGATTGAGTATTACATTGCTGCCACCTTTCAGTTGTTCTCTGTCGCGAAGCTCCTTTGTAGTACAAAAGGAAAATAAATATAAGTAGTACATTGCTACCTTTCATTTGTTCTGTCACAAAGTTCTCTTGTAGCATAAAAGTGAAATAAATATAAGTAGTGCATTGCTACCTTTCATTTGTTCTGTCACAAAGCTCTCTTGTAGTACAAAGTGAAATAAATATAAGTAGTACATTGCTACCTTTCATTTGTTCTGTCACAAAGCTCTCTTGTAGTACAAAAGTGAAATAAATATAAGTAGTGCATTGCTACCTTTCATTTTTTCTGTCACAAAGCTCTCTTGTAGTACAAAAGTGAAATAAATATAATTAGTGCATTGCTACCTTTCATTTGTTCTGTCGCAAAGCTCTCTTGTAGCACAAAAGTGAAATAAATATAAGTAGTACATTGCTATCTTTCATTTGTTCTGTCATAAAGCTCTATTGTAGTACAAAAGTGAAATAAATATAAGTAGTACATTGCTACCTTTCATTTGTTCTGTCACAAAGCTCTCTTGTAGTACAAAAGTGAAATAAATATAAGTAGTACATTGCTACCTTTCATTTGTTCTGTCACAAATCTCTCTTGTAGTACAAAAGTGAAATAAATATAATTACATTCCGAGATAATGTCATACGCTTCCTTTGCGCTATAATATTTTAATGCGTCGGTGACATTTAAAAAATCTCGTGCATTAACCAGTGGTCACATTTGATTGTGCTTATTGTGGAGCTTCGTTCATTAGAAAATTTACGTAATCATTAGCCCTGATATAATTAGAACATAATGGTTCTGCCTACTAAACTTTGCCTTTGAGGTGAAACTCTAAAATGCGATAAATGAAATTAGTCTAGTTACAAAATGTAGTGAGAGACTTCATCGCATCAAACCCTCTAAGATTGACGAGCTTGCTACCAAGTTTCAGATGAACGTCCAAGATATGTGGGGTAGGAAAAATCAGGGCAAAAGGCAGAATTTGTTCCGTCTAGAGAAAAATGCCATGAGGTAATTAATTAGCGTAAAACCACGTATCTTGCATTCATAATGACACTCCGCTACGCAATTTTGGCCTGTCAGAAATGTGTCTCGACCAATAATGAAGCCTTCGGGTCATTTTGCTATTCACTGTTCAAACCCATTCATATTGTCAACCCCACTTGAGGAGGAAAACGCAACAATCTAATCGAGGACTCATTAATAAAAAATCAGGATACCGAATTTAAAGCACGTAATCCGACTAAGCGTATGAAAGTTTGCGTTCGAGCAGGTCGCATAAATAACATAAAACAAGAGATTGACAACTTGACATGGTAGAGTGAGGACTGCGCAAACCGAGCCCTAATTAGTGGAAACGACATTCACTGCTTCGACACAACCACAAACGAATTTGAATATCGAGCGAGTGAACTAATCAGAACGGCTAAAAAAAACGACTAAAGCACGAATAATTGAGATTATTCCAATCTTAGACGAGTTTGAGAATGCACTCGAACTCAATTTAGCCTAATGAATGCCTAAAACTTTGTGTTAGGTAATGATGGTTAAATTTCATAACTTGTGTAACTATTTTAAAGATCACTTAACTCCTTTTCATATAGATACCATTCATTTTAATGAAGTAACGGATTTACGACAGGGAAGACTAATCGCCAAAAATATACGGGCTTTTTATGGCGCGGAAGTCATTGGAAGTCATTGCTGAACCAGGCATAATAAAGACAGCGACGGCCGATACGTATGAGAATCCGGGTCAAGGAAACGATCAAGGCTCGTCAACTTTAGAGATACATATGTCACAAATGTATGCGACATTTTAATTACCCAACTTAATTAAGACCAACCTACCGAGATTTTTCCTATTTGCCTTTTAGGATGGGACGAGAAACCAAGTTTTGGAGGGCCCTAGTCTTCATCTAGTCTTAGTGGATTATTCTATACCTGATATATTAAATAGAATATATTCATTCTATCTTTGTCGGTTAAATAGCCGTGATCCAAATCTAAATACTTTTAGTGGTGACTATCACCGTGTGTAAGGATTGAGTATATTCTTTTTACATAATCAGTTCTATTTTGGGGAACAACTTCATTGCCTTGATCAGGTTTGGTAACAACAATATATGAATTATTAGATAGGGATCCCAATGTTTTAATATCATTGTTCCTTAACATAAGACATTTTTTGTCAATTTCATATGTCTGAAATAAAATTCTTGTACCAATTCTGAAAAGTCAGACTTAAATTTACTGGATTCTCCGTATATGCGTAATTTGAAAATGTCATATCGAATATTACACACACATACTTTATATATATATATATATATATATATATATATATATATATATATATATATATATATATATATATATCCTGTAAGACCTCTGTTCTCCTGTTTCTGTGTAACACTTTAGGCATATTTCCTTTATCAGCCAGCATAACCTGAACATGGTAAATGCTTACTGGTTTGCACGCAAACTACAACTGTATAATAGTTTTCGGTCGAACAAAAAGAAGGGATGCATTCCACTTGCAGTTTCATATATATATATATATATATATATATATATATATATATATATATATATATATATATATATATATATATATATATATATATATATATATAGACGTTTAAATGTAAGGAATTTACTACAGATCTGGGCTGGTGGGGATCTACAGCGTATGGCAGGTGCCGTGAGGGCAACCACAATAAGGAATGCATCCACATAAGGTTTAGCTTTACATCGAGAAAAAGAGGTTCCGCGGTGGTTATGACAGTTTGCACAAAACATAGTAAGTTATTATCTCCCGAGAACATCAGCGGACGAAAACCGAAAGTTCACTGACAAAAGCATCGCGCAATAACTAGGATTGTAGCCAAACAGCACAAAACTACTTCAGCGAAAATTACTTTAAACCTAACTATCCAGCTAACAACATTGTTTTGATAAGGACTGTGCACCTGGAACTTCACAGAGCAAACATTCATGAAATAGCAGCAGTTCCTATAGCGCTGGTACCGGAAACCATCGCTAAATTACGAAAGAAATGTCGTCACGATAAACAAAAATGAACACTTGATGACTGGACGAATGTAGTATAGTCAGACCAGTTATCATTTACATTATTCCCACAAATGGTAGTGTTTGTGTAGGGATATCTCCAAAGGATTCCTTCAATCCAGACTGACTGCTTCCATTCGTCAAACATGGAGTCGGATCCGGAATGGTTTAAGCGATTATATCCTGTTTTTCAGCTGGTCACATCATTAATCTCATTGAGGAGGTCCTTACTATGATTAGCATACTAATTTCTAGCATCGCCATTATTCTAGATGATAGTGCACCTGTACACACAGCCAAAAATGTTGTCTTAGCTGAGGAGTACTGAAATGTAATCGAATATCTTCCCTGGCTAGCACAATCACCTGATCTAGCACCATCGAACCATTATGGGTTGTTTTGGAGCAGAGAGTGCATACAAGATTTTTACATTTGTCATCACTGAAGCAATTGTAAGCTACCAATAATGGGACAATAAGGGCGATTATGGGATAACATTCCACTGGAAATCATAAAAGAGATGTATTCTTTCATTTCATGATAAACAAATATTTATTTATATGAAGGAATCCTACTCCAATTTTGTCTAAGTTTGCCTTTAGATCATCAGAACTAAAAAGTTATATGACTTAGATGCTTATAGTGGTACGGATCCAACGGGCATATTTCATAACTTTTCAAGAACAATGCTGCAATATCGACCCCTAAACTGGCAATCCTATTTAGACATCTTATTCGTGCCGGTAAATTTCCGCTTTGTTGGAGAGTTGCCAATGTAACCGCTATTTCTAAAGGAGTCTCAGCTTCGCATTTATTATCGGAATATAGGCCTATCTCAATAACTCCTGTTTTATCCAAGATTTTTGAGAAATTATTGGCTAGACGTCTTAATAAGTTCATTATAAAAGAATCTTCACTACCTTCTTATTTGGTCCACCAGTTGCAATCTAACCTTGTTGCAGGGTCTGAAACCAGGCTAGTATCACTGGACTTCAGTTTTGCCTTTGACAGTGTTAATCATTAAGCTTTGTTATATAAACTTAAATTAATGGGCATAGGTGGCCCTTTTTATTCTATTTTAAATGAATTTTTATCTAATCGTAAGCAATGTGTGGTTGTTGATGGGAAATATAGTTCTATGGTTGATGTGGTCTCTGGTGTTCCGCAGGTAGTGTCCTTGGACCTATTTTATTTAATTTATATACTGTTGATATGTGGCCGAACCTAGAGAATAACATGATGGCCTATGCTGACGATGCATTATTGTTTTCATTTGTTTCATCACGAAGACATCGAGTTGTGGTGGCAAATTGTATAAATAGATATTTGGTAAAAATCTCTAGTTGGTGTACTCATTGGGGCAAGGTTTTGAATGCTGGAAAATTACACTCAATAATTTTTAGTCGGGGTAGAATTTAAAATCCAAATCATCCGCTTTTATTGCTTCATAATATTTGTCTGGATTCTTGTGATAATATTAAGTTGCCTGGTGTTGTCTTAGATAGCAAGCTTACTTTTGAAACTCATCTTCGTTTAGTTTCTTCCTCCATTGCTCAGAAGACTGGTCTAATAGAAAATGCAGAAAAAACATTTGGTAATAATGATCCAGTTTTACGTTCCTTCTTTGCTTTTATTTTGCCTAAATTTGAATATTGTTCTAACGTCTGGATGTCGGCTGCAGAATGCCATCTTAGATTGCTCAATGGAGCAATCAATAATATTAAATTTTTGTTGCTCAATCTGAATATTGTCCTACAGAAACGCATAAAGAAATAGAAGGCTTCAATGCTGTTGTTTTTCAATATCAGTCATCGGATTTCTCAGGGCGTAGATGGAATCCTTAAGTTGTGCAATTTAGGATTAAGATCATCTAGGTTTCTTATTGCAGTCTGAGATTTCCTCAGTCCTTTTTCTCTTTGGTGTATTTTAGTTCACCATATTCATTAATTTTACTCTCATATAAATTAAATACTGTCCTTTATAGCCCTATGCCTTTCTTTTCTCATTGAAAACCTTTAGCTTGCGCGGTCCCATTGGCCAGATATGCTTTAATTTTTGCCTTGATATTTATAAAGAAGAAATGACGTTCTTTCACCAGCAATCACCATAGTCGCGTCATCTTCTCTTCTGATTGGATTCAAATTTCGAAGATATATTAAGCTCTATCTGTCGAGTATGTCTGTGTAGACCCTTTCGGTTTAAGGGCGCGTGTACTTGCACAGGCAGATAGCCGACACAAGGCCGTCTACGATAGGTTTAGGAGCAATTAAAGTATGGAGGCGACCTCCTTGATGAGGGCGTTTATAATTGGCCAGGATGTATATACTGGCTTGCCAAGTTGCAGTTCAAGGATATATTAAGAACAAGCCCCTAAAATATAATTTTAATATAAATAATAAACAGGGCAATATATATACAAAAAGGGGAACAGATTATACTTTAAAAGAATAGTTACTTAGTTCGGGACAAATGACAATGTGACAGAGTTAAGCGGGAGTACAAAATTATCGTTAACCCGAATAATGTATATTATTTAAGTTCGAGCGCGGAGTCGATTAAAAAGGGGTTGCAGTTGACGAATGAGAAAAGATGTAATCATGGGATTACAAGCAAAAAAGCTTTACTTTGAAGCTTAGAGTTGTTCGGAGGGGAATACCAACGGTACAGGTCTTCGTGGAGACACTACTGAGTGTTCGGACGAAGAGAACTCGTAGATGGGGGTTTGAGTACTTTTTACAGAAGAATGAGATTTCTCTGCTCCAGAGAGATGTGATCTCAAACGCAAGAGACTGTTTTGACGCACGGCAGGGAGTCTCACACATGTGGAACGGAAGTCTTGAAGGCGGGTGCTAGACGAGAGAGTCCGCACAGTTCTCCGGAAAGAGGATGACTCGATGAGCTTTCCTCTGAAATGGGGCCAAAGCTTCATTAAAGGCGATCTGCTGGTGATATCATAACGACGAGGTACGACTCAAACAGGGGTTGCGAGACTTCTCGGGAACCAGGCAAATAGTCTAACTGTCAGACTCTCAAACTCTACGACGAATGGCGGACGCAGAGTTAAACATTCCGGTTCCTTGTCCGTTAGATAGCCCTATGGCATAGCAGTTTCAAGAGAATTCACGACGCCAGTCTGTGCAAACTTATTTAGAGATACTAGGGGCGGTCAATAAGTTTTGCGAATCGGTAGGGCAAAACAGAGGAAGGGGGATGGCTGTTTGTGGGGGTGTTAGGACGAGTTATGACAATTCAGGAACTGCAGCCGCACGCTCCTGCCTCATCTATTTAAGAAGCAGTAGCTGATCGCAGATCGTCAGTCACAAATTTTTCAACAATAAAGAAGATTGAGCACCGCGCATTGATCAAATTTTTGACCAAAGAAGGCAAGAAGGCAAAAAAGATCCATGAACGCATAGTTGCAGTATATACAAACACCGCCCCTTCCTATGCAGCCATTGCTCGTTGGAATAGGGATTTCCGCCATGGTCGTGAGTCCCTTGAAGATGACTCACGTCCAGGACGCCTATCAGACGTGACCTACGAGAGAAATGTGGCCCGTGTGGAGAGCATAATCTTTGAAAATCGACGGGTGAAGGTCAAAGAAATCGAACAAGAACTTGGAATATCACATGGAAGTGTTATCAACATCATCCACGACAATTTGGCCATGACCAGGGTCTCTGCCCGTTGGGGCCTTAGAAACCTCACGCCCCATGATCAACTTCAACGTCGTCAAAATCCACGAGGCCAGAGTTGCACAAGCTGCCCTGCGTGACTAAGGATTCAAGGAGCTAACAACAAGACCCTACAGTCCAGATCTGGCCCCTAGCGACTACTTTTTATTCCGCAAGCTCAAGGCTACACTGTGTGGACGCCGGTTTGGGGACGATGAAGATGTCCAGCTTGCCGTATAGGAGTGGATTGAACAGCAGTCGGGAGATTTCTGGTTGTCGGGAATTTAAAGCCTCAGGAACAAGTGGCGCAAGTACATTGAAGTCGAGGGTAGTTATATTGAAAAATAATAAAACACTTTTCCTTATATCTCGTTTCCTTATATCTGAATTGCAAAACTTATTGACCGACCCTCGTAATGGCTTGAGCCGAACAACAAAGTTTGCCTCAGGATATGAGGTTGAGCTCGTACTGGTGCGTTCGCGAGGGAAAGAAATGTTTGCGATGCATAGGGCGAGAACTCGGAATTATCGTGGGAAAAAGAGAGCGATGTGTGTACCGCTTAAGTAAATACAGCCGAGTCACGTGAGTCAGCGCGTGACAACTTCCTTCTCGTTGATTCTAAAATTCCCAGAGCAAAGAGCACGTAGACTGGGGCTCAAGGGGCTTCTTCTCGCGGGGGTCCTTCGAGGGGCATCCTCTAACACTTTCCAATTACATAAAAAAATGGAAAGTTTTTCATTTTGCCATTATTCTGAGTGTTATCATTTCCAGAATATAAATATTAAATGCATATGAATATCAGCGGGAGATAAAGGCCTCATTCAATTGAACTTATATTTTTTTTCCGGCAAGTAATGGAGTTATGTTTGTGTATTTTGTTCAATTTGTTCAATCATGACTTTTTCACTCGCCACGCCTACCACATCTTTCTTTCGTGTCGCTTTGAAAACTCTTCTACTCACCTAATGGACCCGTGACATCTTTCCTTTCATCAAAAAGTTAAACACCACATGTCTACATCGAGAAGGAATGTACATAGGTTTTTGGTCGCTTTTATCGTTATGTCGTATTCTGCATTTCAATGCACATCCATGATCAAATAATTTAAAACAGTAAGACCTCGACATAATACCATGGGTTATCTGGTTAGTAATATATTTTACGTACATTAACGTCCAATAATGCCGTAACGCTACAGATAAATTAAATTACAAAATATAAGTAATAAAATCCTTAAAACCTATGAATTCATTATATTTTTTTTACCAAAATAGATCAAATCTTAAAAGAGAGAAGAAAACAAAATCTAATGGCCGATGCCTACATCCTGGTCCTGAGAAGAAGCTTTTCCTGCTACTAGCGGAAAAGTAACGGGCCCTTAAAATTAGTTTCCCATTAGTCCATACAACTCTCCTATTTAACAGGCCCATGCTCTTATTTGGCCTCATTCTGGCAGTAATTTTCACACTCAATTACCAGATCAGTTTAGTGATAATAAATAAAGAAATCCATTTTTAGTTTATTCCTTAAACACAAGCTGAACTCGCAGTAAAAGGCAGTGATTGATACACTTGATGCATCATCGAATCTCCTTATTTTCCCTAGAGTCCAAGCGAAGGTATCCTCAATTGCCCTTATTTTTTCAGCTAGATTCCTGAGACTAGGTTTTTATAAATAACAGGTTTTCCAAAGTTATTAGCTTTATAGTTGAGTGCGAATTTAATCGCAGGCGAATCTACATCTCACTATGTCGTTCGGTTTTTTCTGTCTGTGGACGTTTTTTTTTCTTTGTAATAACATTTAAACTTTTCGGCCGATTCTAACGAAATTTGAAACCCTTATATTGTTTAACATTCCCTATTGAATGATATAATTGTCAAAGTCCTCCCAAGGTTAGCCTGAAGATTATTTTGATTTGGCAAAAACATCATAACTATTCGGCCTACTCTAACGAAATTTAAAACCCTTATGTTGTTTTACATTCTCTTTCGAGTAATATAATTTCTAAGGTCCACAGAAGGTTTTTCCAGGAATTATTGAAAGTTTTGAAGGTCGTAAGTTCTTAAATCAGAATGAGTGAGAACAGGCGACATCTTGGTCAGCAGACCTTGTTAGTTTTCGTAGGATTTTTTTAGTGAATACATGCCCTTGAATGTAGAGATAGAGTTATGGTGTCACCTTACCTGCAGTAGTTCTTCTACATGATACCCATTTGCACAAACACGAGCTGCCTGATAAAACGCCGGAGCCTTTCGAACTAAGAAACTATTATTTTAGAGTATAAATATACTATGTAAAATTAATCATGATTTAAGTTTAAAAAGCTGGATGTCCAACTTAATCTAAGTTTTGTTTTCTCCCCACGCTAGCCTATGGAAGAGAAGAGAGCAGGACGCTCTTTTTAACGATTTAGATCAAGCTCTGCCTTAAAGGTAATAACATCTACTACCGTCATTGTTTACCACAGTAGCCAAATAAAAGGTTTTTTGCCCTTGTAACTACTTTTACAATAATACTCGAACCAAGAAACTGATGTAAATTGAAGAAACTCACTACGGAACTCTTATTATATTAATTCGCCGCCATGATCAGCGTTTCAATTGGACGAAACTGTCTCTCAACTTATCTTTCCCGAGGCAGAATCTCATGTCTTAATCATTTACTGCTTCTTCTGAAGTCCTTAACCTCCGTAAGTTTTTACTTTTCTTTTTGTTAACCGGTGCTGTTTTCAGTATAGCCTACAATACAAAATTCCTCTAACAACTGCGTGCACATTATATTTTTCAACTAATAGATATAAAGAGGGTAAAAAATAGTATAAATGATATTTCTGAATGTTATCTATTGATAATAGAAAAAATATTGCTAAGTAATAACAATTAACCTTATATAAATCTTGGATATCATAAATGAAAGAACAAAAATTGCAGCCTCCACTGTGATTGACAAAATTTCGATACTTATATTTATCTCTGAACTTCACCATTTGTTTTTTTTACATTATAAAAGAATAATTAGAAATAACTTTGATAAAAAAACATAAGTCCTAACCAAAATAAGATGAAATTATTATTCAAATACTAAAATAAATCCCCTTTTTAAATTATAGAGTGATTCAGAAATAAATATAAGTATCGAAAATTTGTGACCTTTTTAAAACCAAAAGAATTACCAATGTTGAAGTTCAGAAAATTTATTTTTATATCTCTTCTCTTCTATAACTCTATATTTTAGCAACGTGATATTTTGAAATGGGGAAATTAGGTTTAGAGTTCCTTTTTAAAAATATTATAATTGGCGAAGTTGAGAAAATTTATAAAAATTTAACCATGGCTGCTTTTTTTTATTTTAAATTTTAATCTTAGTATCGAAGCGCAAGCTCCCCCCGTAGTGGGGGAGTGGGCGAAACCATTGCCTGGTATAATAAAACTATTAATTCCTTTAATATCTTGTATTCGTCTTATTTTTCATCTCTTTATATTTAGCTGCCTTTTGCATATAAACTCTGAGTAGGTGTTGGATGCAAAAAGTCCTCAGATACCTTTCTTTCTCTGCTCGAAGCTTAAATGTGCTTTGAAATAAAGCAAGCACAATATGGACCTTATCACTAAACCTCGAGCACAGAGGGGAGAAAATTTGAAGAATGTTTTCGCATCCAACAATTGCATCCTAAAATTTGTGGCCCAAAGTACAAAATAAATAGGAGACAAACATTGGTGAGCAGATATATTAAGAGGGCTAGACTCCAATACATAAAGACAACCTCGGAGATCCTTTCTAGTCTATCTATCCCCATGGACTGGAGATGTTCCACAAACCTGCAAACTCTATACGTATCAATGTAAACAGTGACAGTTCAACCATTGTCTTAAAGTTCGAAAGTGACATTTGTAAAGGTAACTAAGCTCACCAGACAAAATATTAGTCCCCCAGTGGATAAAAAACATAATTTAACATCTGAAGCGTGTAGGAAACCTAGGCAGCCGAGAGGCGTAGCTTAGTTTACGTCGAAACGTTAGTTAGGCTTTATTTGTGTTGCGGACGGCGAGAAGATTTGTAGATAGCATATCAGCTCTAGGTAAAATGGGCTGGAAAAGTGACGTCATGGAATGTCAAAAATGTGTGATTGTATTTGGCCGCTCCAAAAGTCACCATATGAAGGAGGTGGCGGAATTTGGCAGTGTTTCAACAAGTACGGTCATCCAGACTTACAAGCAATGGCAGAACTCCAAAAATGCCAAAATCTCTCGCCAGAATTGCGGACGGAAATAGGTGTTGACAGACAGGGACCCTCGTAGAATCTCCAGGCTTTTAATTGAAAATCGATTTGCTTCTAGGCAGGAATTACTACAAAACGTCAATTCTAGTCCTTCAACACCCATTTCAGAAATAACATTACACAGGGAATTCCATGGCATGAACATATGGAGCAAAGTGGCAACAGGCCCTTACTATGGTTACAAGTGATTAATATTTTGTCGGTGAGCTTAGGTGTGACGACAAACTAAGAAAAAATTATAAACAAGAATCCAACAAAACTAACGGATTATTAAGAGAAATGATACCCTCTCGGCGATTGCGCAATGTTGCACGAGAGATAGAGACTAAATCAAGTGGAATGAGGCGATAGTCGTCACCTAACAAGCAACAAAGATGGGAAGATCCTTCTATGCGTGATACTATGGCAACGATTCCCTTAATAGATACATCGAATAATCAAGTTGTTAAAATGCTCTAAGGTAATGACTATCTTTATATCATTATTATTATTATTATATTTCCCTCACGTAGATTAGGTTAGAAATTCTGAATTTCGTTTACTTTCGGTGTCTTGTAACAGTTGGCGGATAGCACGCAGGGCAACTCTGCATTTGAGCCTTGCCACCAAAATTGCAATTAAACTTTGGGTTTCAATAAATATCTAAGAGTGACTAATTATACTTGGCAGAATTAATTCAACTATCTAGGAGGGTCTGTACATCAAACTGGGCGAAACAAAACAAACTTTACTACTGTACAAACAAATAAAATACTGGACATGAAAGATAAATCCAAAATATAATAATGGACATGTAAGATAAATCAAGGTATACAGACTTGGCCACCCACGACCGACAACAATTATAGATGGATATGCCACCCAAAGATTCGGCAGTTCGAAAGAAGCTTGAAGGGGGGGAGGGGCACTAAGCTCGAGGACTTTCAAATAGCACAGGTTGGGTTTGCACTTAAGACCGACTCGTACTCGGCTTGTTCTTCGAAATTATGACGGAAAATGCAACCTGCATTCCAATAACCACAGTCAGCCGCAAAAGTAGAGATCGAGGGAGTATTTGCTGGAGTGGAAGCTGAGCTCGAAAAATCTTTTCTCTTTGTTTCTTTTTTTTCTCTTCTATTGTATTCGGGCTCTTGGGGTTTAAAAGGCCGAGAGAAAGAAGCTTTAAATAAAGACAAAATAGACATTCGTAAGTATAATGCAAGCGATCAGGGCACTGGGACGTATTACAAAGTACGTCCCAGAATTATTTAGAGGGCAATGAATGTTTTAGTTAATCACAACTTAGTTACCGCTTACACTTGGCCAGCAATCAGAGCCTACCGGCCTTAACTTATGAGAGGTTTCCTCGTTGTTACGATTAGGCTCGCAATAGGCCGTGTTATCGAACGGGAGTGACCTAAAAGAAGCCGATCGCGGGTTCTTTCCGTCTACACGCCTCTCTCTCTCTCTCTGACATCTCCTCTTCTTCAAGATGGAACTTCCGGGTAGAAGTGACATCCTATAATAATTCAATCTTAAGTGGTACCTAGGCCAAACAAGGATTATACAGGACATCCTAATTTAGAAACAAATAAAAATGCATGACAATACATTCGTGGGTAAAATTCTCAAACATAGAGAAGGAAGAGTACATATATATATATATATATATATATATATATATATATATATATATATATATATATATATATATATATAAAGATTAATATTACAAAAGAAACAATAGAAAATAACCACAATTATCAATGAATACTTTTAAGGAGACTCAACTGCCTCGAATCCATAAGCAATAATATTAATACAATTAGTAAAGAGAAAATAAATCAAAAGGGCACATTATGCCTTAAACTTAATTGAATATATTACATGGGCATATGTACCTGAAAAAAATCAATCTTAAAATTAGAAAATTTCACTTCCAATCAGGATCACCTCGAAAGAGAATTCAATGGATTCTGGCTTAAGCTATCAGCTATACAGTTTTTGGAGCCTTTAATATACAGGATCCTGAATTTGAATTCTTGTAAAAAAAAACTCCAGCGCATTAGACGATCATTATTGTATTTTTTTTTCATTTTGGAGGCAGGATAAGAGCTTATGGTCAGTTTTTATTTTAAATTCTTTCCTTAGCAGAAACATTTTAAATTTTGGAATTCTCCAGACTATCGCAAGGGCCTCTCATTCAACCACAGCGTAGTTCTTTTCTCGTGGTAGCAATTTCCGACTTGCATACGCAATGGCAAAGCTCGCATCATTTTTCCCGTATTTAACCAGAACACAATCGATTTCCTCGTTGCTAGTATCCCATCGTATGCCAAATTGTTCTTCGTGGTTAAGCGAGCGTAATATGTGTGCAGACGCAAGTTTCCATTTTAGTTGATCGAAACATTTAATCGCCAGTGATTTCCATACAAGGAGCTCGGGAGCTTTTTTTTCAAAATTTCTTACAAAGGAACGGACAGTGAGGCAAAATTACGGACAGAACGACGGTAAGAGGACACGGAACCCATAAAAGATCCTAATTGCTTCTTGCTCGTGGGCAGAGGCCTTTTAACAATAGCTCGAATTTTATCCTCCTGAGCAGCTAGCCTAAATAGTCGATTGTATTGTAGGCGAAGTGACATTTGCTGGGGGCAATGGTTAAATTGTGTTATCAGAATCTTGGTAGAAATGTTTGAAAAGCATTCATGTGCTGATTCCACTCAGTCGTAGCCAGATAAATATTATCAAAATAAAAGAATATATTTGGCATCCCATCTAATATCCTTCTTAATATCCGATTATAATTACTGCATGTAGTGACAAATCGCCTTGGACAAATCCAGGTCGGTTATGAATTTGGCTTTCTCAAAAAGATGAAGATTCTGGTCGATAAGAGAAATCAGCTCTGCGTCGAATATGATTACCGAATTTAATTTCCTAAAATCGATGCACATCCGATATGATCCATTTAGGTTTTTAACATAACAACTGGGAAGCAATAATTTGATTTTGATGGCTCTATTATTTTCAAATTTAACAGCTTGTCAGCTTCAGCATTAAATGCTTTTCTCAGGTATATGGGCAGTGGATACGGCTTAGATCAGATGGGTTATTGAGTGGTGATTTGAATATTGTGTTCAATTTGGGCTGCACAACCAGGAATTTCAGAGATAACGTCACGGAATTGATTCAGGAGGTACTGCAGTTCAGTTTTATAAAGAGGCGACAGCTGGTCGCTGACCTTTAATTCGGCCGACGAGAGTTCTGGTGCGTCTGGCCAGAAGTGTAGGGGATATTCGCTGTCTTGCTCTACGCAGGCGATTCTCCGTCTATAGCCAAAATCTGGTTAGTCCATGTGCACCGATAATATTTCTTAAGGAGATTTACGTGGAAAAGCTTCCTTCCTGTTGGCATTTTAATCAAATAATCAACTGGTCTGCGTTTCTCATTCACTTGATAAGAGCCCTTATATTGGCTCAGTAATCTGTTGGCAGCAACAACAAGACTTCCTCACCTGGCTTTAATTTTCTATCGTCTGATTTGTAGTCGAAGTAAGTTTTATATTTATCCAAGTTAACATCCACATTTTGGTACGCTATTTCGGCGCATTTCTCCAACCTCTGTCATAACTCAAGCAGATATGAGTACGAGGATTGGATTTTCTGATCCAGTTTTTGGCTCGCATATAATTCTTTCAATATGCTCAAGGGGCGTCGTACATTTTTTACGTATAATAATTAAAACGGAGCGAAACCCAAGGTGTGATGTGGAATTTATCTCTACGCAAAGAGAGGTGCCGGAAGAAGTCTGTGCCATTCTTTTGGCTGCTTGGCACATGATTTCTTTAGAATGGCTTTGAGACTGCCATTTAACGTTTCGCACATCCTATTTCCAGCTGAGTGAAACGGGGTCGTAAACAACGGTTTTATCATGAGCAACTTTCCCACATATTCCATCAATTGGGACGTAAATTGGCGGCCACGATCCGACAATATCTCTTTCGGCAGCCCAAAATGGGAAAAAATTGTGATGAGTGCCTCAGCACAAGAGATGCTCTCAATCTTCTTAAGTAGCACAGCCACGGGGAATCTAGTGGTGAAATCGACTAGAGTTAAAACATAACTATGGCCCTGACTTGAAGGTAGGTTAATCGGCCCGATCAAATCAATGGCCACTCAGGAGAAGGCTTTGGAGATTAATGGGCTCCTCTGTAAGGGTGTAGGCTTGACTCGCCCTTTAATTGCGGTCTTCTGCTAGATGTCACACCAACGACAATAATGAAGGATTTCGTCTGGTTCACCTGGACAATATAAATATTTAAAGACCGGTTGTGCCGTCTTAGTGAGTCTAAAATGACCCGAGAAGAAACTATTGAGGGTGGTTCGAAGGATTGATCTGATGTGGGAGTGGGGTACACATAATACTTAGCACTCTGTGCCAGTGTCTGCTAAGCAGACGCGGAAAAGAAGGTCATCCTTAACAATGAAGGAGATTATCTTGTGGCCTCTAATGGTCTCTTGTTTCTTGTTTTGTGGTTATCCATAAGGGTCATTATGAAGCGCCAGGGGTTTCCAGAGGTGCAGACGGTTCTGAGTCTTTAATTGCTTCAGCTCTGATGGTCACGGGCTGAGGCACAGGAGGGCCGGATACCCGCGGTCTCTGGCAAATTAAAGCAGCACAGAACTTAATGGGCGATGCGGCGACCTCAGCCCAGCCAGTGAAGTAGGTGCACTTTATGTAGCATTTCACAATGGGGAATCTGTTAGCGCGCCTCAGGTAATCGCGCAATGTTGAAAACTTGCCATGATCTGAGGCTACTGGCGGAATTAAGCTGTCAGATATCACGATGCGCGTGAACCCTGTCTCGCGCACGTGAGTTAAGATATAACAACCGTTTACCACTCTATTTTCGAACTTGAGGCCTTCAGGAGTGTTTTGGTCAAATAGAAAGTTCATCTGGTGGTCGGCCGGACTCGATTCGTTTGAAAAAAAGGGGTGCTTCTGGAGGCGACGCGGCTGAGAAAGCGTGGCTCTTATATTGTGCACCTGGTTAGAATAGCTACCTCTAAACTGAGAATTGTGAGGAGTAACAGACGACAGTTCTCCTGGGGAACGACAAAGCATGGAGATTAGAGGAGAGGAGTTTGACCTCACGTTTGTCTGGCATGGAAAAGGGTTAGGCTTAAACGGGCCAGTCATTTTAACGAATTTATCCCTGTTGTGGGAGACGAATTTAGCCTTATCGACCTATGCTTTGGGGAGTGTGGTTCAGTTTTCTTCCCTTTCTTTCGATAGCAGTCATGGCTAGCAGCATATACATCTGCTACCTCAATGCACTCTTTAAATTTCCGCAACTTCCAGTCTCTTGAGGGAAGTGATGCCAAGAGTTGGTCTTTGAGGACGAAGTCAAACAAAGCATCGTATTCCTGGAGAACTTTGGACGCATCTAGCCAGAAATTAAAATTACGCTGCAACGAATATGCAAACTGTCGGAATGTTTAGTTAGGTTGGATGCGACAGTGCCGGAACTTTGCACAATAAAAGTCCGGAATCATGTTATAGGCAGCAAGCAATTCGGCATTTAACGTGGAATAATCGATGGTTGCCTCTGATGGGAGCGAGAGGAAAATGTCCTTGTGCTGGATACAAAGTAAAGACAACAACTTAGCTACGCAGTCGGTTCAAATATCCTATTGATTCACCTCAACATTTTCTCTAAGTGAGTGAGGTATGATCCGAAATCTTCTCCTTCCTTGAGAACGGGTAATTTAATGGAACGCAGTTTGTTGCCCTGCGGTCCTAGACGTAGTTGAAGTAGTTTTGCTTCTGGCCCTGATTATTTCCAGCTCATACAAATTAATTCTCTCTCTTTCTTCACGTTCTTTCTCTTTTCTTTCCCTTTTTTCTTCAGGTATTTATCTTCTCTTTCTCTTCTTTATTCACGATCTTTCTTTTCTCTTTCCCTTCTTTCCGCTCTTACTGCTCTCTCTTCCTCTTGGATGTACGCCATTAAGTCCTTTCCATTCAATCCGACAGAGTCACCTTGTGCTTTGAAGACTTTGAAAGACGACATGGTGACGTGTTCAAAAAGCTTTTACGCACAAAAAAACACATCGCAAAGAATGAAGCAGGGTTGTTGAGCCCAAATTAATCGTAACTCACTTAGGTTAAGGGGATAACATATTTCTTGAGTTACTTTTCACATTGTTTCGTTCAAAATTCGCATTTTTTGGTTTTGCATATCATTTTAATGCAAATTTTATGCTCTTTTTTATGGTATAATTATTGTCTTAGCAACATGACTAAAACATAGTGAAAAATTAAGATAATGGCAAATTATATACATTCGTGGAAAATTTTCCTAGATATTTAAAGTTGATTTGCGAAAAAATAAACAAAACCACACCATTTATTTATATATCATTTTATTGAAAATTTTATGCACTTTTGATAGTATATATTTTGTTTTAGCAACATGACTAGAACATAGTGAAAACTATGATAAGCCAAAGTTGTATACATTCATGGAAATTCTCCATAGATTTTTAAACCGAATTTCTGAACAAAACAACAAACTACACTGTGTGAATTTAAATATTTGCTAAAAAAAACGGCGCCGGTAAACCGGTTTATATTTTTAGCATCATTTGAATATAGATTAAACTAAATTCCAGAGCATTTAGAACACCCCCTACTATTCATCTAACACCCCCATTTCCAACTGAGAACGAAGCCTATAGTTGACCATGTCGGAAAAATATATGTATCAGTCCACCATTAAAACAGATTTTGATAGAACTAAAGAAAACTGATTTCAAAAATAAATAAATCATATCTGCATATTTTGCTCGTGAATTGAGTTTGCTTGCTTAATTTTAGTAATTCAATAGCCATTTATAAGATATCAGGTTTCAAGGGGTGGGGGTTCTGAAAGGCCCCCCTGTATCTGAAAAATGGCGCCGTAGGTTATTATGATTTTGGCAGGAATAAAACGGCTTGTAATGAGCTTTAACTTCTTATATGATAATCTAACGTAGTAAAATTTTGAAAAATTGAATGTGGTATCTCCTTAATTTATCATAAGCACTAACGGAAGGGCAAAAGGGTTTTGCTTAACCCGAAAAAAAATCACAAAGGGAAAAATCTTCACTAAATATTCGCACGATTCGAATTTTATTTTGTTCCCTCACTCGGAATAATTTATTTACCGAAGTCGAGATTTTAGCACTATCTCCTTATTTTAACTTTGCTGTGATTGAGACGATATTGCATCGGCGTCTTACCCCTAAAAGTTGGCAAAAAACAAAACAAAACAAAATGCAATCCCTACTGAATCTTTCAAATATGGTAGAGTCTACAGGGCCTAAAAAACATAAATTTCGCCAGGGAAAATAGTGAAGCACAGTCGCAAAAGAAATAACAACAAAGTAAACAAAATTTCATGGTAATTAGCTTATGCAAGTAAATTGTTTCTTTACAATTATTTGATAGCCAGAACCAAACCCCATAAATCCTTGACACCACTTTAATATGAGTATATATATATATATGTATATATATATATATATATATATAGTAAAAGAGGAAGAAGAATTGGACGCGAATGAGCAAATGAGACAAGAAACCGGAATTTTTTTTAAAGGCAAGAGAGAGGGACATTAGAAGAATCCAGAATCAAAGGGCGGCAGAGTGAAGGCGATCCTTTACCGAGAAGACAGAAATAACGCCAGGGAAAAAATGTTTTGAAAAATTCCTGGCGGGGATTCGAACCCGGGTCTGCTGATTGTCGGTCAGATGCTTTACCGCTAAGCTACCAGGCACAGTAACTATATTTCGCCCAAAGCGTTACCCCATCAAACCCAATCAGCAGATCTGGGTTCGAGTCCCAGCCAGGAATTTTTTAAAAGATTTTTTCCCTGGCGTTATTTCTGTCTTCTCGGTAAAGGATCGCCTTCACTGTGACGCCCTCTGCTACCCTTTGATTCTGGATTCTTCTAACGTCCCTCTCAATTGCCTTTAAAAAAACCTCAGGTTTCTTGGCTCATTTGCTCATTCACGTCCAATTTTTTTTTCTCTTTTACTATATATATTTATAGTCAGCTATACAAGGTTTCTGCATCTTTCTTTCTGTCTTCAAATTTATTTGAAAGACAAAAAATAAAAATTTCATAGCCCTGTGGTGGTTGTATAATCACCAGCAGATCCTGTAGTTGCTCTTTCTTTGTATATATATATATATATATATATATATATATATATATATATATATATATATATATATATATTATGTCGTAGGTCAGGTTAAATCTTCTGACCTTCTTTGCTTTCTCTGTCTCGGAACGGTTGGCGGATTCTACGCAGGGTAACTCAACTCTGCAGTTGAGCCTTGCCTCCAATAATGCAAGTGAACTTTGGGTTCCAATAAATTTCTGAGGGACTAATTATACTTGGCAGAACTAATTTAACTCCTTTAGAAGATTCTGTGTATCAATCCTGGCGAAAAAAATAAACATTACTACCGTACACACACAAATAAAATACTGGACATGAAAGATAAATCACAAATAAAATAATGGACATGTAAGATAAATCAAAGTATACAGACTCGGTCGCACACGACCGACAACAATTCCGTGTGGATCTGCCACCCAAAGATTTGGCTGCTCGAGAGGAGCACGAGGAGTGGAGGGGGAGCACTGAACTCAAGTACTTTCAACAGCACGGGTTGGGTTGGCACTTAAGAGTGACTCGTAATCGGCCTGTTTGAATTTATGAAGGAAAATACTACCTTTATTCCAGTAACAACAGTCGTCTCGAAAGTAGGGCCCGATGTTACTGGCCTTGCTCCTTGCCCTCTTGACGAAAGCTACAGGGTACCCTTGGCTGCAAATCGTCCCTGCGAGCAGAAAGAACCCGATGACCACGCCCATTTTGGTCCACGGATGGTGGGCCGAGAGGTAGTGGACAAAGTGCTTTTTTTGTTTCGCTTCTTCTACACGGAGAATTTCAAGCCTTCGCGGTCCTGTGCAGCATAACATCTAGAAATGAAAGCGTGTTGCCATTTTCCTCTTCCCCACGGTAAATTCGATGGTTTGGTGTAGCTCGTAGATTCTGCGAAGTATATTCTCGTGGCTGAGGCATCGTGGGACGATCACGATCGTCCCATCAATAGGGACGACATTAGTGAAGATAGAGACAATATCGAAAATAATGAGTTTCTTGTTCTTAAAGTTTACTAGCTTTAGTCTCTCTATTAGATCTTACGAGTTTTTGAGATGGGCCCTACAGATAATGCCCATCAGACCTGCTCCTGGACGGGCAAGTACT
Organism: Ceratothoa steindachneri; assembly: GCA_963969495.1. Taxonomy (NCBI): domain Eukaryota; kingdom Metazoa; phylum Arthropoda; class Malacostraca; order Isopoda; family Cymothoidae; genus Ceratothoa; species Ceratothoa steindachneri. The sequence goes on along the minus strand of OZ018324.1, from coordinate 73,668,096 downwards.
TTTGCCATTCTATGTGCCCTACTGCCTATCCCAGAAGTGATAGGTCGCATTGGGATGTTTGGTTTATTCGTCTTTGGTGGTCCTCGCATAATCGGAATCCGAGCAATGAGCTCTCACTATGGTTAGAGTTAAGCTCAGTTCCATGCATATATAAGACGGTGGTCCCGTTCATTTCTTTTCTTAGTTTCTTGTTACTCTGAGGAACCTCCAGAGGAGCCAAACGTCAGTAATAAGGAATCTTGTAGCACCTTTGGTTTCTCTTATTCTCTCTCTCTCTCCACACACACAGAGACATATATATATATATATATATATATATATATATATATATATATATATTATGCTGGAAAATTCCAAAAGAAAATCGATTACAAGATAGCTCGAAAGCTTTCGTTTTATTCTTGTTAGGGAAACAAAAGTAAATGAACAAAACAGAGTAAAAAAAAGCAGAGGCGATGAACCCTAAAAACGTCATTGTACGCTGCTTGAACTAAACAAATTTACTAACCAAAATAAAAAAAAATGGTAGTATTAATTATTAAACCTTCAATTTTTTTAAATTTAGTTCTTGGGAGTTGCAAATTAATGCATTCAATTAAATATTTACCTAAGACATTAGGTATACAAACAAACACTTTTGCATTTAGCCTATCGATTTCATAGTAGAAAGTAGACATATTACTAAAGAAGGTCTTGGAAGTTTGCCTTCTCCAAAAACTATATTAATATCGTTTAATCCTTGGGTTCTTTGTTCCATATAACCAGATAACCAAAATTTACATGGTTACTCATAGATACACAAGGAATGATTAGGAATTGAAATATTCAATTACTAACTTTCAAAGGAAAGAATAATTGCCAAAATTAACATTAATTAATGCAAAGATAAAAGATCGTCGTGTAAGGTAGGATTATGTCTTCGATGGGTAAACGTTGCTTTGTTTTTTCGGTAGAAAGTTTTATTAGCTACGATAAAATCGTCCGCTAAAAGATGAAGGAGAGATTTTAATTTTAATCTGATAATTTTTATAGTTTCCAATTTGTCATCCAAAAATTCGGGATCATAAACAGGAAGGTCTCTCAAAGATAGAATTATAAATGAATTTTTCTTCTCAGATGAGGGTTCATATAAAAATGTATATATTAGGTTAAGGAATAAGTTCTTGTATTTTTTTTAATGTTCTGTTGATTTAAGTTTTGTTGGCGTGATTTGTGCACATATTAAGAAACAATAATAAATAATGAGAGCGAAATTTGCAAAGGTTAGGCTACGTCTCTTAACAGCGTAGACGATTAGGTTTTTGCTTAGGTTACGTCTTGAAGTTGAGTAATAAGTCATTGCAGTTTATTTAAAATTTGTGTTAATTTAATTTTTGTTCTGTACCCTCAAAATGGAATGTCAAGTTGAAAGAAAGGCGTATTTTCGACACTTGTTATTCATTTTTCAATCAAGACGGGATCAATGCAAACACAGCCAAAGTCCGTCGCAATATTTGTGCTGTGTACGGAGAAAATGCTTTATCAGAAAGTACAGCTCAATAGTGGTTTTCACATTTCAAAAACGGTCATTTTAATCCTAATAATCCTAATGACGAAGAACGTTCTGATCGCCCCATTAAATTGGATGAAGATCTATTGAAAGACTTTCTTCATGAAAATCCTCGTCAATCGACTAGAGAATTGGCTGTACAATTGGCGTGTGATCAGAAAACTGAAGTGAATCACCTTGATTCGATGGTAAAAGTTAAAAAACTGGGTGCATGGGTTCTGCACGCTTTGAGCGAAATCAACAAACTTTAACGCTCCACGATTGCCGCGGGTTTGCTTGCTCTTCACAAGGCTACTCGTGGATATAAGGACAGATTTCTTCATCGCATCATCACTGGCGACGAAAAGTGGTGTGTTTATGTCAACATGAACAATCGAAAACAATGGCTTAGCACCAATAAAAAACACTTCCGCGTTTAAAGCAAGGACTTCATCCACGAAAGATGATGCTGTGTGTGTGGTAGGATTGTAAAGGCATCATTCTTTAGGAGCTTCTTGCGAACATCGAGATTGTCAATGCAGAACTCTACGTTCAACAAATGTATCGACTCGCCGAAGCTATTCGTGTAAAGCGACCTCATCGAAGTTATGGAGTCCTTCTGAAACACGACAATGCTCGTCCTCACATTGCCAATATAACAAAAGATGCCATCCAAACGCTTAATTGGGAAATCCTGCCGCATCCTTCATATTCGCCAGACTTGGCTCCATTGGATTTCCATCTGTTCCGATCGCTCTCCAACAATTTGCGCAGAGTTTCGTTCAATACTGATGTGGAATTAAGCACCTGGTTAGAAGAATTCTTCGAGTCAAAATCCAGAGATTTTTATTGCAGAAGCATCGGAAAACTAGTTGAACGTTGGGAAGAAGTCGTAAATAACAACGGAGAATACATTATTGATTAAAATGCTTATTGTTATCGATTAAAAATGAAGTTTTTCTAAAATTGTTAATAATAATGAATGAATATGATAAAACCGCAAGAACCTATTCCTCAACTCAATAAGAAGGGACGTGAGTACGCTTATGATAAACAGACTACTTTCTCATTTAGTTGAGGTTAATATTGTATTAAAACCAATGCATATGGTTTCAGTTTGTTGCCTCAAGAAAGTTTAAGCATGCTCTCACTGAGCATGTATTGGTTTGTCAAAGGATCCTTGCACATATCTCCTTGCCTGCGAAGATAAACTCGGTCCCTTTTCGCTTTTCCTTCTTTGAAAGTAATATAAAAAGGTGATTTTTTATGCATTCCAAAGCGGGATTTTCATTCTCTCCTTCGAAACTTATTACTAATATATTCCCTCTACAAGTTGCCGATCGCTAAGCTAGCTTTTCAACCTTCTCTCTCTTCAAACTTTTCAAATTTCGTAGTTGTTTCGAAGATGAGAGGAGGGATTCAGTTAATCCCTTTCTGAGCGGGTGCTTAGGCTGCCAAAAAAAAAAGAAATCGGGGAAATATTTGCTTTAAAAAGAGATCATATTAATGAAAGATGTCATTTGTTTCTTCTACCTTGGTTACGGGAGGTCAAGTTTGGCGTTGTCACCTTTTCTGACAAGGGTGTGATAGAACGAGTTCAGAGCTGCATTCATTTCAACTTCTAGCACATTTTATTTAAAACCATGAGGCTACCCACGTGCATCTTCGATTCGAGGCTTGGAGTCTTATCAACAGCTACCGGACGCCAATGTTTAAACGAGGAGGTTATCGTCCCCCCCCCGTTCGCCCCCATACGCCGACCTCGCCAGATCGAGTTAGGCTTATGGACAGATAAGGCATTTTTCTCCGGCCCAGCTGTGCGTTCCCTCCAAGCTTTCACTCCATTTTCCCCCACGCCAAGGAGATGTCCTGGCTATTTATATGGAAACTTTACCACTAAGATCAGATTGGAGATCCAGATTTTCGTCGCGAAACATCACCACGACCCTCTCTCCCTTTGTGCGCCAAGGGACCTCGACCTCGAGATTCACCATCACTTGTCCAGAAGGAGGAAAATATTCCTTGAGTGCCAAAGGTTCGAGCCTTTAGTGACGCCAAGTCCCCAAGGCATCCCCCCCCCTGTTGTTCAAGGAGAACAGCATTAGAACAGCCATTGTTCGTTTTGAGCCCTTCGCCAAGAAACGGTTCTCATCCCCCCCCTGTTGTTCAAGGAGAACAGCATTAGAACAGCCATTGTTCGTTTTGAGCCCTTCGCCAAGAAACGGTTCTCATCCCCCCCCCTGTTGTTCAAGGAGAACAGCATTAGAACAGCCATTGTTCGTTTTGAGCCCTTCGCCAAGAAACGGTTCTCATCCCCCCCTGTTGTTCAAGGAGAACAACATTAGAACAGCCATTGTTCGTTTTGAGCCCTTCGCCAAGAAACGGTTCTCACCCCCCCTGTTGTTCAAAGGAGAACAACATTAGAACAGCCATTGTTCTTGAGCCCGTAGACAAGAGACGGTTCTCATCCCCCCCTTTGTTCAGAAGAGAACAACCTAGAACAGCCATTGTTCGTCAAGCCGTTCGTCGAGTAACGGTTCTCCTTTCCAAGACTCCACGTCAGGATCCTTTTATCCCCCCCCTTCGGCTGGAACTCGCCAGCGGACCGAATATCCCTTCAAGTACCATCCACTGCACCCTAATGAAGTTACGTAAGCCAAGCGTCACCTTTTGAGTATTGATCCCTTATTTGTCAATTCTATCCTGTGCTTTAAATGGTTTATCGAACCATCCCATCTCTTTAACTCCATATTTGTTTTACCTTTTTTGATCCCTTAAATCCTTGGATTAGCCCGAGTCTCCACGACCCTTTCCATTCTGTTTGTCAATATTTTCCGTTTTTGTGTTTGCTGATAGTTATTATTAATAAAACTCTATTTTATTAATGATAGCAATATTATTATCCTTGAGCTCAGTTCCACTTCTTAAGCATTTTGAAGATACATAATATCGGCCGCCAGACAGTAAAAACGCACTCTAGAGATAATTAAGGAAGTTACCTCAACGAATAGTGTTATATATAGTATCGTCGGGAGTCATTCTACGACATATATATATATATACTATTTAAATTTGGTATCAGGTGTGTAAGGTCTAACGCTATATCTTTGCAAACACTGGTCTCAGTCGAGTAAAGCATAGTGTTATTCGTTATAATAATAGAATATAGTAGTTCCCTTTTGTTTTAACGATTGCTATCCCCTTTTTTTTTTGAAACTTAAGAAGCGGGAGTAGCTCAAGGAACGGTTATAATAATTTGTTTGTGTTTTTGTGATTTTAGTCAGTGGTTATCTAGATTGAGAAACCAAGTACGAATAGGTCAGTGCCCATATTTAGGTAGGCTAATTCTAGAGAGGCATAATTCTTGTTGCAAGGAATTTTAGTTGGTTGACTAGTGCGCCCCCAAGTGCAAAGATGACTCAGTTTGAAATCTTTAAAGCGCAAGGAGAGTCCTGTGGACTTTCCGGAAAAGAACTAATTGAGTACATTCAAGAGGAGCAAAGAAGAGAAAAAGAAATCCAACGAGAAGAAAGAGGGGAACGGATAAGACAAGCTGAGCTTCAGATTGAATTAGCTCGGATTAAAGCAGAAGTTCAAAGAAAAAAGGTAGAAAAAGAAAGAGAAAGAGAGGAACGGGAAAGAGTAATCCAACGAGAAGAAAGAAGGACGGATTCGCGCCCCTTCCCAGGAAAGCTGACAAAGTTTCCGAGCCCCGTAAAATCCCAAAACTTCTTTCTTCAAAACCAACAACGGGACTCCAAACCTCCCGTTAAGACTTCTCCTCCATCTCTCTTCCCGAAGCGACCAACCATATGCTTCACCTGTGGTGTAGAAAACCACATGAGCTGGAATTGCCCCCAAAATTCTAGGCTTATGAGCGGACCAGCCCACCAAGTTCACCAGATTAATGCAACCCCGGCTCCCCCGGTGGTGCAGACCCAAGCAGAAACTTCTCCCCCTCCGTCAGGCCACCAGGTAAATTTTGTTTTTGGTAAAAGTTCATCGGGAACTTTGAAATATGAGGAGGGCAGCGTGGACAGCTGTCGAGTATCGACTCTCGTCAGGGACACAGGATGTACATGCTTCATCGTGTCCGACGAACTTCTCCCAGTGGCCTCTAACCACGAAAAATTTGCGGTGGTACATGACCAACTTGGGCGGGCGAACAGATTCCCCGTCGCTAGATGTTACCTGCAGTGTCAATATTATAATGGCTGGGCTGAAGTCATTGTAGCACCCATAAAATTCTGTTCCGTACTTATAGGACAGAGCCCCCAAGTAAGTTTCGACCCTGTGTTTCAGGCCGCCCTTCCTCAAGGCCGAGATAAGAAAGAAGCCCAGGAGCCCGTCCCCATCAGAACCCCGATACCGCCCGATTTCTCGGAAACCTTTAACCAGGACTTTAGGACGGCACAAAAGGAGTGTAAATCACTAACACCCTTAGGTGATAAGGCCCCAGACAAGGACACGGAGACTGTCCATGGACCCCAAGAAAAAAAGAACCCCCAACGCGCCCATGGAGATACCTTCGTAGAACTGGACGAAGCATCGGCGCTTGAAGAGGATTGCCCCGCGGAGTCCCTTAAGGTAATCCAGACAGTGTGCATCCAACCTGATGCCGATCACCCTCCTCCTTCCCTACCAGGCAAGTCTTTGGAACCCTCTGACCTGGATAGTGACGCGCAGCTGACACCACGTCCGAAGAGCCAGCTACAAGAACTAATTAAATGGAATCACCATTTACCCACCCTATTAGCTCTTTTCGAACAACTGCGCGAAAATGGCCTCACCATTGGCCCCCGCAAATGCCATTTTGCCCACGAACCCATTAAATATTTGGGTTTCAAAATAGGACGAAGCAAGTTAGGTCCCCACGAGAACAAGATTAAGGCAATCGCCCACATGCCCCTCCCGATTACAAAGAAGCCATTAAGATCGTTCCTAGGATCAGCTTCTCCCTATCAGCGATTTGTTCCGAATTTCGCTGCAATTTTGGCCCCCCTATGCCCCCTTCAGGAAAAGAATTTCCTCGATCTGTAACGTTGGAATGATGTCGCTGTTTCCCGTTGTAATCAGCTCAAAAGTAAGTTCATTTCTGCCCCCATTTTTAAGTTGCCCAACCCGGAAAAATCCGTTGGGGTTAAGACCGACGTGATCAACGAGGGCATTGGAGGTGTACTCCTTCAATACGTGGATGACAGAACGAGTCATCCAGTTGCATATGCTAGTCGTCAATTATTACCACGCGGAAAGAGATATGCCACTAGAGAAAAGATAGCTCTATCAATTATCTGGGTCATAGACAAATTCAAGCTGTACTTGATATGTAAAGAATTTCAAATAGGAACCGACCACCGTCCGTTAGCCTATATTAGGAATTTGAGACACTCAAACGGCCGCATCATGCGCTGGAGTTTACTCTTGCAAGAGTATCAATTTAAAATAAATTATATCAAAGGTTCCGATAACCAGGTCGCTGACGCACTCAGTAGGAATGCGTTACCGAATAGCGTAGAACAATTGTATTCATAGGATTAGTATCTCCATGTAGGTATATACCGTCTTGTACGACTTAATTTAAGATTCTTTTGTAATATAATTAATTAATGTATATGTCTGAATTTTGTAACGCTCAATGTCTAATTTTTTTGATGTATATATATTTGTTCTTATTAATTTACGTATAAATTATTTTGTCCCGTATGTACTAAGTTTATATCACTTCATTGTTCCATGCCTTTTTTTTTTTATTAAGTTGTATTAAAGGTTATTTTCCCCTGTAATCTAAAGATCAAAATAATCATGTATTGAGGTAATAATAGTTAGGTGCAGGAAGATACGGTTGGTACAAGAAAACGAGTTCCCTACAACGGAGCTCTATCGTTGTCCCTTCTCTCTTTTTTTTTTCGAAGTGACAACTTCCCCTGGAATGGAGGGGTGTGATAGAACGAGTTCAGAGCTGCATTCATTTCAACTTCTAGCACATTTTATTTAAAACCATGAAGCTACCCACGTGCATCTTCGATTCGAGGCTTGGAGTCTTATCAACAGCTACCGGACGCCAATGTTTAAACAAGGAGGTTATCGTCCCTCCCCGTTCGCCCCCATACGCCGACCTCGCCAGATCGAGTTAGGCTTATGGACAGATAAGGCATTTTTCTCCGGCCCAGCTGTGCGTTCCCTCCAAGCTTTCACTCCATTTTCCCCCACGCCAAGGAGATGTCCTGGCTATTTATATGGAAACTTTACCACTAAGATCAGATTGGAGATCCAGATTTTCGTCGCGAAACATCACCACGACCCTCTCTCCCTTTGTGCGCCAAGGGACCTCGACCTCGAGATTCACCATCACTTGTCCAGAAGGAGGACAATATTCCTTGAGTGCCAAAGGTTCGAGCCTTTAGTGACGCCAAGTCCCCAAGGCATCCCCCCCCTGTTGTTCAAGGAGAACAGCATTAGAACAGCCATTGTTCGTTTTGAGCCCTTCGCCAAGAAACGGTTCTCATCCCCCCCCCCTGTTGTTCAAGGAAAACAACATTAGAACAGCCATTGTTCGTTTTGAGCCCTTCGCCAAGAAACGGTTCTCACCCCCCCTGTTGTTCAAAGGAGAACAACATTAGAACAGCCATTGTTCTTGAGCCCGTAGACAAGAGACGGTTCTCATCCCCCCCTTTGTTCAGAAGAGAACAACCTAGAACAGCCATTGTTCGTCAAGCCGTTCGTCGAGTAACGGTTCTCCTTTCCAAGACTCCACGTCAGGATCCTTTTATCCCCCCCCTTCGGCTGGAACTCGCCAGCGGACCGAATATCCCTTCAAGTACCTTCCACTGCACCCTAATGAAGTTACGTAAGCCAAGCGTCACCTTTTGAGTATTGATCCCTTATTTGTCAATTCTATCCTGTGCTTTAAATGGTTTATCGAACCATCCCATCTCTTTAACTCCATATTTGTTTTACCTTTTTTGATCCCTTAAATCCTTGGATTAGCCCGAGTCTCCACGACCCTTTCCATTCTGTTTGTCAATATTTTCCGTTTTTGTGTTTGCTGATAGTTATTATTAATAAAACTCTATTTTATTAATGATAGCAATATTATTATCCTTGAGCTCAGTTCCACTTCTTAAGCATTTTGAAGATACATAATATCGGCCGCCAGACAGTAAAACGCACTCTAAAGATAATTAAGGAAGTTCCCTCAACGAATAGTGTTATATATAGTATCGTCGGGAGTCATTCTACGACATATATATATCTACTATTTAAATTTGGTATCAGGTGTGTAAGGTCTAACGCTATATCTTTGCAAACACTGTTCTCAGTCGAGTAAAGCATAGTGTTATTTGTTATAATAATAGAATATAGTAGTTCCCTTTTGTTTTAACGATTGCTATCCCCTTTTTTTTTGGAAACTTAAGAAGCTGGAGTAGCTCAAGGAACGGTTATAATAATTTGTTTGTGTTTTTGTGATTTTAGTCAGTGGTTATTTAGATTGAGAAACCAAGTACGAATAGGTCAGTGCCCATATTTAGGTAGGCTAATTCTATAGAGGCATAATTCTTGTTGCAAGGAATTTTAGTTGGTTGACTAGTGCGCCCCCAAGTGCAAAGATGACTCAGTTTGAAATCTTTAAAGCGCAAGGAGAGTCCTGTGGACTTTCCGGAAAAGAACTTATTGAGTACATTCAAGAGGAGCAAAGATGAGAAAAAGAAATCCAACGAGAAGAAAGAGGGGAACGGATAACACAAGCTGAGCTTCAGATTGAATTAGCTCGGATTAAAGCAGAAGTTCAAAGAAAAAAGGTAGAAAAAGAAAGAGAAAGAGAGGAACGGGAAAGAGTAATCCAACGAGAAGAAAGAAGGACGGATTCGCGCTCCTTCCCAGGAAAGCTGACAAAGTTTCCGAGCCCCGTAAAACCCCAAAACTTCTTTCCCCAAAACCAGCAACGGGACTCCAAACCTCCCGTTAAGACTTCTCCTCCATCTCTCTTCCCGAAGCGACCAACCATATGCTTCACCTGTGGTGTAGAAAACCACATGAGCTGGAATTGCCCCCAAAATTTCGGCTTATGAGCGGACCAGCCCACCAAGTTCACCAGATTAATGCAACCCCGGCTCCCCCGGTGGTGCAGACCCAAGCAGAAACTTCTCCCCCTCCGTCAGGCCACCAGGTAAATTTTGTTTTTGGTAAAAGTTCATCGGGAACTTTGAAATATGAGGAGGGCAGCGTGGACAGCTGTCGAGTATCGACTCTCGTCAGGGACACAGGATGTACATGCTTCATCGTGTCCAACGAACTTCTCCCAGTGGCCTCTAACCACGAAAAATTTGCGGTGGTACATGACCAACTTGGGCGGGCGAACCGATTCCCCGTCGCTAGATGTTACCTGCAGTGTCAATATTATAATGGCTGGGCTGAAGTCATTGTAGCACCCATAAAATTCTGTTCCGTACTTATAGGACAGAGCCCCCAAGTAAGTTTCGACCCTGTGTTTCAGGCCGCCCTTCCTCAAGGCTGAGATAAGAAAGAAGCCCAGGAGCCCGTCCCCATCAGAACCCCGATACCGCCCGATTTCTCGGAAACCTTTAACCAGGACTTTAGGACGGCACAAAAGGAGTGTAAATCACTAACACCCTTAGGTGATAAGGCCCCAGACAAGGACACGGAGACTGTCCATGGACCCCAAGAAAAAAAGAACCCCCAACGCGCCCATGGAGATACCTTCGTAGAACTGGACGAAGCATCGGCGCTTGAAGAGGATTGCCCCGCGGAGTCCCTTAAGGTAATCCAGACAGTGTGCATCCAACCTGATGCCGATCACCCTCCTCCTTCCCTACCAGGCAAGTCTTTGGAACCCTCTGACCTGGATAGTGACGCGCAGCTGACACCACGTCCGAAGAGCCAGCTACAAGAACTAATTAAATGGAATCACCATTTACCCACCCTATTAGCTCTTTTCGAACAACTGCGCGAAAATGGCCTCACCATTGGCCCCCGCAAATGCCATTTTGCCCACGAACCCATTAAATATTTGGGTTTCAAAATAGGACGAAGCAAGTTAGGTCCCCACGAGAACAAGATTAAGGCAATCGCCCACATGCCCTCCCGATTACAAAGAAGCCATTAAGATCGTTCCTAGGATCAGCTTCTCCCTATCAGCGATTTGTTCCGAATTTCGCTGCAATTTTGGCCCCCCTATGCCCCCTTCAGGAAAAGAATTTCCCCGATCTGTAACGTTGGAATGATGTCGCTGTTTCCCGTTGTAATCAGCTCAAAAGTAAGTTCATTTCTGCCCCCATTTTTAAGTTGCCCAACCCGGAAAAATCCGTTGGGGTTAAGACCGACGTGATCAACGAGGGCATTGGAGGTGTACTCCTTCAATACGTGGATGACAGAACGAGTCATCCAGTTGCATATGCTAGTCGTCAATTATTACCACGCGGAAAGAGATATGCCACTAGAGAAAAGATAGCTCTATCAATTATCTGGGTCATAGACAAATTCAAGCTGTACTTGATATGTAAAGAATTTCAAATAGGAACCGACCACCGTCCGTTAGCCTATATTAGGAATTTGAGACACTCAATCGGCCGCATCATGCGCTGGAGTTTACTCTTGCAAGAGTATCAATTTAAAATAAATTATATCAAAGGTTCCGATAACCAGGTCGCTGACGCACTCAGTAGGAATGCGTTACCGAATAGCGTAGAACAATTGTATTCATAGGATTAGTATCTCCATGTAGGTATATACCGTCTTGTACGACTTAATTTAAGATTCTTTTGTAATATAATTAATTAATGTATATGTCTGAATTTTGTAACGCTCAATGTCTAATTTTTTTGATGTATATATATTTGTTCTTATTAATTTACGTATAAATTATTTTGTCCCGTATGTACTAAGTTTATATCACTTCATTGTTCCATGCCTTTTTTTTTTTTATTAAGTTGTATTAAAGGTTATTTTCCCCTGTAATCTAAAGATCAAAATAATCATGTATTGAGGTAATAATAGTTAGGTGCAGGAAGATACGGTTGGTACAAGAAAACGAGTTCCCTACAACGGAGCTCTATCGTTGTCCCTTCTCTCTTTTTTTTTCGAAGTGACAACTTCCCCTGGAATGGAGGGGTGTGATAGAACGAGTTCAGAGCTGCATTCATTTCAACTTCTAGCACATTTTATTTAAAACCATGAGGCTACCCACGTGCATCTTCGATTCGAGGCTTGGAGTCTTATCAACAGCTACCGGACGCCAATGTTTAAACAAGGAGGTTATCGTCCCCCGTCGTTCGCCCCCATACGCCGACCTCGCCAGATCGAGTTAGGCTTATGGACAGATAAGGCATTTTTCTCCGGCCCAGCTGTGCGTTCCCTCCAAGCTTTCACTCCATTTTTCCCCACGCCAAGGAGATGTCCTGGCTATTTATATGGAAACTTTACCACTAAGATCAGATTGGAGATCCAGATTTTCGTCGCGAAACATCACCACGACCCTCTCTCCCTTTGTGCGCCAAGGGACCTCGACCTCGAGATTCACCATCACTTGTCCAGAAGGAGGACAATATTCCTTGAGTGCCAAAGGTTCGAGCCTTTAGTGACGCCAAGTCCCCAAGGCATCCCCCCCCCTGTTGTTCAAGGAGAACAGCATTAGAACAGCCATTGTTCGTTTTGAGCCCTTCGCCAAGAAACGGTTCTCACCCCCCTCCTGTTGTTCAAGGAGAACAGCCTTAGAACAGCCATTGTTCGTTTTGAGCCCTTCGCCAAGAAACGGTTCTCATCCCCCCCCCTGTTGTTCAAGGAGAACAGCATTAGAACAGCCATTGTTCGTTTTGAGTCCTTCGCCAAGAAACGGTTCTCATCCCCCCCCTGTTGTTCAACGAGAACAACATTAGAACAGCCATTGTTCGTTTTGAGCCCTTCGCCAAGAAACGGTTCTCACCCCCCCTGTTGTTCAAAGGAAAACAACATTAGAACAGCCTTTGTTCTTGAGCCCGTAGACAAGAGACGGTTCTCATCCCCCCCTTTGTTCAGAAGAGAACAACCTAGAACAGCCATTGTTCGTCAAGCCGTTCGTCGAGTAACGGTTCTCCTTTCCAAGACGCCACGTCAGGATCCTTTTATCCCCCCCCTTCGGCTGGAACTCGCCAGCGGACCGAATATCCCTTCAAGTACCTTCCACTGCACCCTAATGAAGTTACGTAAGCCAAGCGTCACCTTTTGAGTATTGATCCCTTATTTGTCAATTCTATCCTGTGCTTTAAATGGTTTATCGAACCATCCCATCTCTTTAACTCCATATTTGTTTTACCTTTTTTGATCCCTTAAATCCTTGGATTAGCCCGAGTCTCCACGACCCTTTCCATTATGTTTGTCAATATTTTCCGTTTTTGTGTTTGCTGATAGTTATTATTAATAAAACTCTATTTTATTAATGATAGCAATATTATTAACCTTGAGCTCAGTTCCACTTCTTAAGCATTTTGAAGATACATAATATCGGCCGCCAGACAGTAAAAACGCACTCTAGAGATAATTAAGGAAGTTCCCTCAACGAATAGTGTTATATATAGTATCGTCGGGAGTCTTTCTACGACAAAGGGTCTTACTGTATCTTATCCTACCTGGAAACGAAGATACGTTAAAGAAAAATAGATTACTCTCAAATTATGTTAAATATGGCTTCTCAATTGGGCATCCATATGTTCTAGATGCTCAGCCCATGCCCCCTGCCTTTGAATAGACGTAAATTTTCAGATAAAATTCTATGAAGCTTCTGTTTGTAGCGAATGTGGTTAGTTTTTGGCTATCGTGGTTGAAATGCAGTTGAAAACAAGCCTTACTTAAATCCATTTCTATGATAAATTCGACTCAGTTGAATCAGTAGGGTTATTCGACGATGAGTAGCATTGGCTCAGCATCGAATTGAGTAACCTTATTTTGGTTTCTAAGATCGATACTAAGGCACCATCTATTGTTGGGTTTACGAGGCATCACAACTGGAGAACAGGAGGGAGAAGCGATGCCGAGATAATTTTAATATGAACTTTTTGGAACTTCTTGTTAAATTCTTCTCTACAGTTAAGGAGGAATATGGTAAAAGTTCCCCAGAATTTGCTACCAGACCGTGGGAGAAATGATTAGCTCATACCCTGTTGCCCTTCCTGGTTTCCCGGTTTCTACCTCCTCAAATGCAGGCCCCCTTGATTGGACTGCGATTAACATTTCTTTTTTAGGTTAGGAGTGTAGTTGGGTGTAAACTCTTCCTCTCATAAAGTAAATACTTCCTCCTAACTCTCGGTACTATGCTCCTTGATGAGATACACTTGTACAGAATCATTTTATTGCGAATCTTCCCATCCAACTCTGATAGAAACAGCGTAAATTTCGTCGAATGAAGTTTTTCTAAAATTGTTAATAATAATGAATGAATATGATAAAACCGCAAGAACCTATTCCTCAACCCAATAAGAAGGGACGTGAGTACGCTTATGATAAACAGACTACTTTCTCATTTAGTTTAGGTTAATATTGTATTAAAACCAATGCATATGGTTTCAGTTTGTTGCCTCAAGAAAGTTTAAGCATGCTCTCACTGAGCATGTATTGGTTTGTCAGAGGATCCTTGCACATATCTCCTTGCCTGCGAAGATAAAACTCGGTCCCTTTTCGCTTTTCCTTCTCTGAAAGTAATATAAAAAGGTAATTTTTTATGCATTCCAAAGCGGGATTTTCATTCTCTCCTTCGAAACTTATTACTAATATATTCCCTCTACAAGTTGCCGATCGCTAAGCTAGCTTTTCAACCTTCTCTCTCTTCAAACTTTTCAAATTTCGTAGTTGTTTCGAAGATGAGAGGAGGGATTCAGTTAATCCCTTTCTAAGGCGGTTGCTTAGGCTGCCAAAAAACAAAGAAATCGGGGAAATATTTGCTTTAAAAAGAGATCATATTAATGAAAGATGTCATTTGTTTCTTCTACCTTGGTTACGGGAGGTCAAGTTTTGCGTTGTCACCTTTTCTGACAAGGGTCTTACTGTATCTTATCCTACCTGGAAACGAAGATACGTTAAAGAAAAATAGATTACTCTCAAATTATGTTAAATATGGCTTCTCAATACGGCATCCATATGTTCTAGATGCTCAGCCCATGCCCCCTGCCTTTGAATAGACGTAGATTTTCAGATAAAATTCTATGAAGCTTCTGTTTGTAGCGAATGTGGTTAGTTTTTGGCTATCGTGGTTGAAATGCAGTTGAAAACAAGCCTTACTTAAATCCATTTCTATGATAAATTCGACTCAGTTGAATCAGTAGGGTTATTCGACGATGAGTAGCATTGGCTCAGCATCGAATTGAGTAACCTTATTTTGGTTTCTAAAATCGATACTAAGGCACCATCTATTGTTGGGTTTACGAAGCATCACAACTGGAGAACAGGAGGGAGAAGCGATGCCGAGATAATTTTAATATGAACTTTTTGGAACTTCTTGTTAAATTCTTCTCTACAGTTAAGGAGGAATATGGTAAAAGTTCCCCAGAATTTGCTACCAGACCGTGGGAGAAATGATTAGCTCATACCCTGTTGCCCTTCCTGGTTTCCCGGTTACTACCTCCTCAAATGCAGGCCCCCTTGATTGGACCGCGATTAACATTTTTTTTTAGGTTAGGAGAGTAGTTGGGTGTAAACTCTTCCTCTCATAAAGTAAATACTTCCTCCTAACTCTCGGTACTATGCTCCTTGATGAGATACACTTGTACAGAATCATTTTATTGCGAATCTTTCCATCCAACTCTGATAGAAACAGCGTAAATTTCGTCGAATGAAGATTTAGGTAGGGTTTCAACCTGGTGACCATTCTCAACAGTCAGGAAGTATATGTGTCTACTGCGAGCAATCTTTTCTTCGCTCTAATACATTAACTAACCTATTCTTCAGCATGATCAGTTTGTTATGGCTAATTGGAAGTAGTATCAATACTTATTCGCCGATGTTCAATGTTGTCACTCGCATTCTTATCAAAATATCGTTTTTATAAATTTCCGCTATTATACGAATATCGAAATTCGGAACCAATCCTGGTAACATCAATCTCTTCTCTTGAAGCCTCTTCACGTATCTCCACCAAGAGGGAACAAGTCTTTGGCAAATGGCGCACTCCAGCCAGGGTGATATATATTGTGCGACAGAAATCTATTCTAAAGAGTTAAAGACGATGACTTATGTGGTGGGGGAGAGGAGGAAAAATAGATAAGATGAGGCGTGTCATGTTCTATCGTTTGAGCTCTTATTGTTACCTGAACCAAAGGTTCTTTGCTTCTGGTAGCTACAAAATTTCTGTATCATCAGCGCTAAACGGGCATCAGGTACATACATCACCTATAATGACGGAACAGTGTCTCAATAGAGCACGGACTACATCGGCCGATATCATGAAGAATGGACACTCATTATAGCACTTGACAAATGAAAATCAATCTTCTCTTCCAAACAATTTGGATAGAAATATCGGCCCATCTCATGAAGATAAACAATAATTAAAACGCTTGACAACAGATAATCGATCTTCATTCCAAAGTAAATCGGGCAGAACCTTCGTTTTATCATTCTGCGGTACTACATCAGTTAAAAGTATCTCCGTCACAAAAATGTCGCCCGCACCAGTATCACGTCAAATGGTAGACACTGGGATACCATTCACTGTACCTAATGTTAACTTTCTGCCTTGCTAATTAAATGTAGTGGCATTTTGCGCCAGGTTGACAACGTTCTAGTTGACTTAGGTTTATTTACCTTCATGCGAGGGAAATTACTTTGGATGTCTCCTAGATCATCGCAAGCGAAACATTTCATAGGACCAGATAGTCTGGCTATTACCTCCTTAGTCGTTCAGAGAAGAACATTTGGATTCTATGAGCTTTTCTTTCTGTAAGATGAGAAGGCCTAATGCGTCGGAGCAGATTTCTTTATTAGTAGGTGTCGTAGAATTGCTCATAGTCTGGTCCAATAATTATTCTAGTACTTGATCTGGACACACCGCTTTTGTTTAAGTCGATGGTATTGACCCTATGACTCAATCTACGATCATATATATATGTATAGGTAGGCTTTAATTCCTACTAAACATGCGAAAGCTGGTTATAGGCGGGTTGTGCCGTAGCCAGGATTCTCACTATAAAAGTCCTACTTGTTACTGTGGGGAGGTTTGTGATTGTTGAATTCTAAGAGTGCATAATACAGGTTGAATAAATTAGCCGAAAGGATTCTTAATTAAAGTCTTGCCAAGGGTACGTCAAAAGGGAGGAGCCACAAATAAACACACGTCCAAAAACAAACTTTACTTTACACAAATATAATAATTAGCAATAGTTAAACGGGCAAAATTAAGGATTAAATATTAAACACTGACGTTAAGCGTCTAGATTTATAATGACTCAATGGGAGTATTAATTACTGTTAATTAAATAGGTAATTTAAGAATAGAGGGACTCTGGGTTTACAGATTACCATTAATTGTGATGGATTGGAAAGACGACTACTCAGGTCCAGACGGGGTGGTTCGGGTGGCGTTAACACAAGTTCTCGGGGAGAGGGGGGATAAGACGACGGGTTCGGGGCTGCTGACTGCAGTTCCAGTTAGTTCACTTCTAACTTGATGTGACACTAACAAATAGTAACTTCCAGTAACTATTTAGATGTTCCTTTTCTTTCTCAAGTTACGTTGAGCAACAGAGCGTATTCTTCTAGTCACAGAGTAAAGTTCAACTCAAACGACAAATTTCTTTCGTTCCCACGATTGTCTGGCGGCATGCGAGTATGTACGTTCCATACCCTCACAGCAGGGGTTACTTGCATAGTGGTGTGGGCAGTGTTGTAAACATCCACAAGAGCTGCAAAGTGCTTCAACCTTTTACGCTATTGTTCATTGAGGAATGTTCCTAGCTCAGGATCACACAATGCTTTAACCTTGTCTTTAAAATAAAAGTAAAATATAGCCTCGTCATATCCTTAACTTCATTAGTTTTTAACCAGCGACGAACGAGACTGTACACGAGATAATTCTTACCTGCAGTTTTTAATACTGTCTAATGTTGTTTCGTTTGTAGCTCAGATAATTTTTACTCTTGCTTTTAATATCTTCTCTTCCATTCTTTATGTCCTGTCTTTTTATGGCTTGGTGCTTAATTACAGAGGTAGTTAACTCAGTATCTGTTAGTCTGATCGACTCTCCAAGAGTTTTAAACCTAGAGCATTTCGCTTATCTACCACAGGATACCGCATATTTTCAGCAACCAGTCGGTAACGAAATGACCGCCTACTTACACCTCGTCAAACAAAATCCTTCCCAAGTCGAATATGAAGGCTCCTCATTGCAACAAAGAAAGCTCCCACCAATCCACTAAATATCTTCGGTTCCAATTTTACTGCCACTCTAAATATCGGTCAATCAAGGTACAAGACAACACTAAACCACATATCAAGACCTCAACGCAGGAAACATCCAGACGGGAACAAGATATTCCTGTAATATATGACTTTTTCAATTATGGAGTTTCTTTCCCTATCTGGAGAGTTATCCACTTCATAGAACACCATGAGCCCCTTAATTAGTGATCTTCAGGCTTTAATAACCGAGTTACAAGGAAATATGTAGCATGATAATGTCAAAGGGGTCGAAAGCCACCAGGAAAAGAAGTTCATTCGATACCACGATACAGGTGCACCCAGTACCGTGGATTAGGGTGGAGACTCGGCACGCATCAACGCTTCCGTTTTCAAAGTTAAAACTTACTTGAGAATTCTTGTCTAAGAGGAAATTAACTTGGTGCCCTAGGGCACTGGGAGACAAGATTGGATCTGGGGTTTCTGGTCGCGATGGAGGGGGGGTGAGAGCGGCATTCACCTGGTGGACTTGGTGAATGGGATTACTATGGAGTTGGAATTTTTGGGGCAATTTGGGCGCGTGTGGCCTTCGACACCGCACGCAAAACATACGATTGGTCTACGGGGAAGAGTTGACCCCGGGGGCTTAGAGATGAGGGGCTTGACATCACGAGGTTTCTATGGAGGAAAACTTTTGGGTGTAAAGGGGCCCGTAACCTTGACGAATTTTGGGGAGTTCTTAGGAGAGAACCGCGAGTTATTAATTTTATTCTCAGCAACTAGACACTCTATTTCAGCAGCCTTTCCATTTTCCAGACCTCTCAAATCACTTATGCTTCCTTATCGTCTCCATACCCAAATACAACACCCGGTTTATACACTCGTAGCCAATCATATTCACATTAGCTTCATTCCCTACACCGTTATTATACAATTATTCCAAGTACTCTCGCCATTTACTTTTAACCTCATCATTGTTCCTAATTACCTTTTTAATCTTATACTTCTTTTATGCACTCTTTGAATAAGATGCACCGACGATCTTTCACAGAAGAGCGGATCTCTGGTGATAGCGACGCCAGCAACTGATCCTTAGAACGAAATCTACCAGGGACTCATAATCGTAGGGGAATTTCGATGCGTCTAACCAAAAATTGAAATTACGGAAAAGAGTATATCCAAAATGACGGAAGGTCATATTTAGTTGGATGAGGGCGTGGCGAAATTTGGCGCGGTCGAAGCCAGGCATCATATTATACGCCGCGAAAAGTTGAGATTTGAGGGTGGAATAATCCACCGTAGCTTCCAAGGGAAGAAATACACCTAAGCTTCGGAGCTGAGAGTAAAGGAGAGGAAGAAGCTTAGCAGCACTATCCGTCACGATGTCCCAATGATTAACTTCAAAAGTTTTCTCGAAGTGAGTGAGAAAAGATCCAAAGTCCTCTCCTTTTTCAAACGTGAGGAGCTCAACGGAAGCTGATTGAGGGGATCCTACACAGGAATTTACTGAAAGGGCTTCGAGCCGATTGCAATTTAATTCCAACTCATAATGACAAATTCTCTCGCGCTCTTCGCTCTCCCTACTTTATTTTTGCTCAGCTCTTTCTCGTTCTTCTTTTCTCTTTTATAAGCTCTCTCCTTTCTCTCTTCTTCCTGTATATAAGCGACAAGATCTTTGCCACTTAAACGGAGGGATTCTCCTTGTAGTTTAAATCACTCGAACGACGACATTTTGTTCATAACACGGGCGTAAGTTGTCTGAAAAAAAGGGTTTAATGGACCGTGGGCTCGGGGCGGGTGATGCTTCACTCTCAAATTACTGACACAAGGAGGAATATTCTTGTTTAAACGCGGAAGCTTTGCCATCCAAATACCCACACTAATATAATACACGATTAAACACATAACTAAAAAAATAATGGAGTTTTCGTGAGATGAGAATGGCTCAGACTCTACTAATCCTTCGGGGATTAAAGTGACCGTGAGAGAAGCTCTATTTTCTGACAAAATTTTTCTATTAAACCTTCTCGGTCCAAACACACATACAAACACTAAGTGATAAATAAATCTGGCAGGGTTGTTTTCTGCTTTGTTTTGTCTTTGCAGTTCAATGGTTTTCAGCTTTGAAAATTGCAATAAAGTTAAAGGGTTGTCTTTAAAAAATCTCTTTAAAGACCCTTTAAAGACCCTGACACACCTGATCACCAGATTTTATAATAGAGAAATGTATATATATATGTATTTATCGCGGAATGGCCAGACTCGCTCTCTCTCTCTCTCTCTCTATATATATATATATATATATATATATATATATATATATATATATATATATATATATATATATATATGTATATATATTTATATATATATATATATATATATATATATATATATATATATATATATATATATATATATATATATATATATATATATATATATATATATAATATAGACGGAGGTGCTTTTGCGGCTTTAAGCTGAAGTTGGTTGAAGACCGTTAGGGAATGGGGAAATTGTTATGAGTCCAATGGGGATTGTTTATTATTAACTTTGCGGGGTCCTTTTCAAAACGAATATTTCAGGGTGAAAATTGTTCAGAGATTAACAGGTAGCTGGTACCCGTTGGGATTGCAAAAAAAAAGACAATGACGAAAATATAGCTTTTCTAGCGACAAAATAATATTTAAATATACACAAATATTGGGTTTACAGGGAATGGTTGTACAAACAGAGTTAAATGTCTACGCGAGATACAGGTGGGTTAATTAGGGGATTAAGGAAGTCGGATGGTCTTCGGAGATGGGAATCCTCGTCAGATACTCGCCGATTGACTATGGCAGAGTTCACGGATGTTGATTTAGCCTTCATTTCGAATCGAAATAGCCGATGTCTCCGATCGGGAAGTGGGGTGGGGTGGCGAGCGTCCTTCAGCTCGTTGACGGAGGTAGGTGGGAAGTTTATTAGTGCTCCTTAGTATACTGAGTCGAAAGATTATATAGACGCCTGGTGAGGCGGCTTTTGGTGGCTTTGGCGGCCGCCTCCACACACACGCGATTTTGGGGAAAAGTCGGTGACTCCTTCAGGGATGGGGGAGAATTGTAATAATATTGGCGTGGAATGTTCGATGAACTTCGATCTTATAACGGAAGGCAGGAATGTTGGCTAAAAGGCGGCCATGGGAGACGATGAAATTGGTCCCTAAGCAAATACAGCTGGGGTTGATAACGGCGTAGGTTGCACCCTCACATGGTTCAGCCGTGCTTTCAAAGCTCCATGCGGTGATCTCAGGACCACATTGGTACAGAAGGGCAAGTGGTCGCCCTTTGACCTTATTCTGCTATAAAATATTTTATTTATACTAGTATAAAATGATTAGTTTATTGTTCGTACAATAAACTTGTTTGCTTAGTATGATTCTACTAAATATACTTTATACATATTTATATTTTTGTCGTCATTAAAATTTTTGGTCTTTTCCCTAATATGGATTATAAAAAGGAATTA
Source organism: Ceratothoa steindachneri (assembly GCA_963969495.1). Lineage (NCBI taxonomy): Eukaryota > Metazoa > Arthropoda > Malacostraca > Isopoda > Cymothoidae > Ceratothoa > Ceratothoa steindachneri. The sequence goes on along the minus strand of OZ018324.1, from coordinate 73,646,681 downwards.
TTAATAAATAAATATATTTGCTGGCCTGAGTGCATATGTACATGCACTCATCTAGGTATATTCATGTACTTACGTGCATGGGCATACGTAAACACTTAACCCACGTACGTGCACACACGGTTAAATTTGGATACCCGACCGATTATTTCGTCTGCTTTTAATGTAAATGCAATAGTTTCTCTTTCACAACTTCCCGCAAAATTAAGAGAAAGGAAATCATGTGAAAAAAAGGAATAAACTTACACAATACGTCGAAAACTCAATTAAAATTATAATTGGCCTCATCCGTAAAGGCCAATGATGTTGGCTGGTTCTGAATCGGACGAAACAATCAAAAAGAAAAAAAGAGAAAATAGAAATTACAGAAAAATAAAAAAATAAATGATCTTCCACTGACACACGCACACACAAACATATAAATAAATAAATAAATAAATAAATATATATATATATATATATATATATATATATATATATATATATATATATTGTGAAGAGGCGATTTTTTATGCAGGATTCATTGAAGTTGACAGAAAAGGCAACATTTTTCACTCTTGGCTGGAGCTTTCTTATAGCTTCGACTATAGTCTCAACAGATGGCTCTAGGCGAGGAAAACTGCTCGGAAGAGGCATAACTTTATTTGCCTAGACCTCTTTCGACCTAACAGTAAATCATCTTTAGGGCAGAGTGGTGAAGGTGATATTACAAAAAAAATATATAGAAAATATATTCAGTGAAGTTGAAGGAGGATATTTTTCGCGACCTCATATTGCTAGAGATACAAAACAAAAGCTTAAAGCTTTCGGTTGGGAACTAATAATTCATCATGCATCCTCATTTGACTTAGCACCATCAGTTTATTCATTTTAGTTTAGCAAATCACTTGAGGAAAATAAAGATGACAGCGATAGAAGTGGTCGAAACAACCTTAAAGTACTTAAAATTAAAGTCAAATGATTTTTACAAACATGGTATCAAAATTTAATAGAAAGATGGAGACTAGTGGTATAAACTGGTGGAACTCGTATTACTATATGATTAATAAATAAATACTTATTTAAATAGCTATAAGTTAAGAATTTTTTATATTTTCTATCCATTAATTAAAGATAATTTTTTAAAAAATGCAACATTACTTTTGGGATTAGCTAATATATGTGTTTAGAAACACTAATTAGTTAGTTATTTCTTATTCATTTGTTTTTGCAATAATTTTTAACTGTATGTTGCTGATACATAGAATACTTACCTGTAAAAGTAGTAACAAAACAACGTTAGGTCTGTTAGTTTGAATGGCTTGCTCTGCGTTACTTAGTGTTTAAAAAAATTATAGGAAAAATTATGATTCCAATAGCATTGTCAAACTTTTGGTTCTACTACATTTCTTTTATTTCAGATGTAAAATTTAAATAACTAATGTCCAATTAGTTTCTTATCAAACACTAGAAATTCAGTTACGAAAGTCATACCCAACAGAAGACTAACACAACTCGACTGAAATTAACTAATCTACGGTTAGAATATCATTTTATTTCTTTCCATGTGCCTCTTTTTTGGGGGTTGTTAAATATTTTTTCAGAAAAATTTAAGGTATGTTATCTTCAATTGAAAATAGCGAGTTTTTATGATCTTCTTTAGGGCTAAAGTTTTGGGAAACGCTCATCTTCAGATGATCTATAATAACTTATGACTAGTTTTTCTATACGAGTATGTTTCCTGTTAAAAATTTTTCCAGTAAAATGAACGAGTAAATTGATCAAATTAAGTGGACATTATCAGTGACATTCCTATAATTTCTTTTGATAATTTTATTTCAATAGACATTAAATTATTTTATATAGAAAACTGCCTCGTTTATACTGTGGCGTTTGCCAACAGGATTATAGATTTAATATGCGCTCCTTTATTTGGCCGATATGCGTTGGGACTGTTTTGTAAACGATAGGCAGATGAGACCTTTACGATCTTTACAAGTCCTTCTTAGAGTATGTATTTCTACGTTCATATTAGTTATAAATATGCACCCGAAGTTGAAAATGAATTTCTTTTAGTGTATCTCAAACTTCCTTAGCTGAGGGGCAAATTTTTATAGCTTCTCTCTTCTGCTCACATTTAGTGTACACAAACTTTATAAAATATCACCATTTCTTTTACATTTCAACAAAATCATATAAAAGAAAAATGTCCAAATTTATGACAAACTTCTCATGTTCTCTAATTTTTACTTAATTATCCCTGAACAAGCCGTTTTGACGTAACTTTAACTCTAACAAAGAAAATTTCCTCTTAATTTTCTGCCCAATTTTATTTGTCAATTTCTTCATAGTGAGAGCAAGAAGGATACATAGTTTCACTGGCTCAAATATAGAAGCTAGATTACTTGTCATATGTGGAATTATGTGTTCCGGGTTACCATTTTGTAGGTCACGGATGGGTACCAGTTTATAGGTTGGTTAACCCGATTAGTTAGTGTGTTAGGTACGAAGAATTTTGAATGGCAGGTGAATGCGTCCTCGGTGTTATTGCGTTCCTCCAAGACACCCGTTAAGCATATCGGTGCAAAAGTGATGGGGTTGGGCAGAGAGCGACGTGAGGAGTATCGAGGGCTCTTAGGTAGAAGGCCTACTTTTGTCCTACAATCAATTTTGATTCTTACTCCAAAGGTTTCACGTAGATTCTGCTTCAAGACTCGGTTCCAGAAGGTGCTTTAGTTACCTTGAGGTTAAAGGAAAAGATTCAAAGGAAAAGCGACAATAATTAGGTTTTTATTCTTGAATAGCATCTACCTCATTAGGCATAAGCGAAATAAATCTAGTTCTATGCGGTGGTTTGTAAGTTTTACTATTATTGGATATCTGAAGGAAAGGTAGCAAGAATTAAGAGCGAGGGACGAACCCCGTGATGTCAGTAATACTAATCGGACGAGGCAGATACCTTTACTTGAGTCTATCCGGCTGAATGACTTAACTGCCTTCTCTCAATGTTTGAGTTCGTTAATTTATAGTTCCTTGCTTAAGGGGAGCGTAACCTCTTTTTTCTGATTTCAAGGAATGGGGCGGATCTAACGATAGGAAACTCACTTGTTAGCTTCTCCTCTGACCGTTGGGTGGAGTTGTCAGAGGTATTTGCGTCTCCTAAATAATGATGAGAAAGTAGTGAACATCGCTATATTTGACACCAAACCCCTGTTATTTCGCTTTCTATTATGGTATTCCCACCAGCTCATTGATATAATGAAAACCAAGATTGAAGAGGCAAGGATGAAAAATTTCTTCTTCTCACAAGACCAAGAGAATGGGATGAGTTATTTTGTATAAAAATTAAAACATTGGTAGTATAACGAGTATTATTTCATCTTTTAATCTTTATTTTATTCATATTCATCAGAGAATATTATAAATGATAAAAAAATCTATACATAAAGAGTTCATAATAACTGACAAGGATTCAATGTAAACTAACCTTTTTAAATGTTTTGTAAACTCCCTTTGAAACCAAAAGGTATGGTTTGATAACTCCCTGGGAGTTCAACTCGTTTACGAAATGTATTACTGAAAGCCATTTAGCCTCTCACATCTTTAACTCAACCGTGTTCCTCCCCTCTGAAACCCATAAATTGTTCAGTGATATGACTATCAGCATTGTCTCTATCATCATCGGCTCCAACAGGCGCTTCATAGTATCGTACGTTATTATATCCTTCGTCTGAGAGTCAATGGTTAATACTTTAGCACAAATTATATAATTCACCCCACTCGTCGTTTGGTTACTTACCCAATAAGATTTGGGACCCGAAGAGCAGAATAAGTCTCCATACGAATTGGCACCGTACACATCTTTGATCTCATCGGTGAGATCACCTTGAATTCTTCAAGTCCAGGTCATCTTTGCTAGCAATGAAGATGACACTATCTCTATCACAGTACTATTACTGTTCACTCAACGAGTCTAAGAGCCCATAAAGCTTGATTCGAGCATAGGCGGTTGTGAATGCTGCAATTAGAATATTCGTTACGTGGGAGTCAACTTCTACATGTTCAGCATTCTTCACTTACGCTATGTGTGTTTTGCCAACTGCTTTCAAAGAGTTAACAATGTAATCGTCGTTTTTGATTAGTTCTATAACATTATGGTCCGAACCAGAGATGACCGTTTTCAAACCGTGAATCCTGTGAGCGAACTTTACCCAGAGACTGTAAAGGAAGAAAATATGATTACGGTTAATGGGATTTTTTAAAATTATTATTATTATTATTACCGCCTTCAAGTTTTATAAATTATTGACTTCATATTCGTTGTACAATGCGTTAACATTTTTAAAATTACATTTTGAATTCAATATATCAACTAAATAAAATCAAATGCAGAAAAACTAATCGCAGAGCTGTTATATTATATTGTGGGGGACTTTGATTTTGTCTTCCTCCGGTGATGGTGCTTTTTGTGGGCGGGTTTTGACATGGGTGGATGACCTTTGATAGGCCCTGGTGGCTTTTGTCATCCGTGAAATTATGTTATGTTATGTTTTAGCTTTACTCTAAAACGCTTTCCAGGATTCGTTTCGATGTTGCCTATTTGTATGTTTATCCCTTCTGCCTGATTCACCCTCTTCACATATTCCATTTTATCCTTCTTACTATCAAAGTTTGAAGTTCACACTCCCAGAGATTAACTTTTTATTTGCTACCGAGAATTCGATCACTCTCTATTGTGTGGTAGTAGCGGTCTAACGACCCACGTCCACCAATAGAAAAATCTTTACCCGTTGTTATATAGAAGTAAATTGACCTCAAGTCCCCAGAGCTTAGATTAAGATAGTGTGGATTCTCAAAACCTATACTGAATGAACCATCATTAAAAAGAAGGTGAATAATTCTCATCAGCCTCGACTGCGTCTCGCCTACTAACTGATAGTCTACGAGGTTAGAATAAATGTAACATGATCTCGGATGAGATATAAGAGCAGGAGAATCTATATTAAACGCTATACAATGATTTTACTTTGAGATATCATCTCTGATAGATCTTTTCATTACCGGAAAAATTCTTCCGAAAGATGAAATAATAGATTTTCTTGCCTTCTCACATTGAGCAATGAACCTGAAGTGAGCATTAATAGATATTCAATAGACATTTTCCGTTGCGTTTTTTTTCAGATTGAAACAATAAATCTTGAGATGATAATTTATGTCTTATTTTCAGATTCATTTTCTCTATGAGTGCTTTTTAAATTATATAATATCTTGCATCTATCCATACCTCATCATAAGCATAGTCAATTCCTTATATTTTTTTATCCTTTCCTCTTGCCAATACAGTACTTGATGCATAATTATTCACTTACGTAATTTTCCGATAGACTGTGAATGCATGTACAAGCTTAGCAATATTATAGATATTTCCTGTACATTGAAACTCACAAAGTCCTATTTAATACTCACTGTGGTCTGTTATAATAGATTTGAGCAATTCAACCTTATAATCAGACATGGTATTTTGAAGGTAAACATCCAGGGAGGATGATGAAGCAAGGGTGACATAAAAACTCTGACTCCATCTTCCCAACTGATAAAATCATCACTCATCTCCTACCTTTATATAATTTTACGAATGCAAGTGCTCAAGGTTGCTGGATGATATAACAAGCCTTGGCGTATAAGTTAAACTACATCGGGTAGCCTCGCCATTTTACTAAATATATCTTGTTTTTTTCCATGCCCTTTCGCTGTAACTATCCTCTCCACTACATATTTCGTCCGGGAGTCAAACTTCATTTTATGTAATTCTTCTTCATAAACCCCACCTTCAATATGTCCTTCATTTAAATCTTCAATATAATGCAGTTCTAATACATTTAAAATTCTATATATCTTGAAAATTTACTCACTCTGCCCTATCACGCATTCTTTTTTTACAATTACTGGAAACGCATGAGATTCGAACATAATCACCGATCTTATATAGAATCCTCTTTTTATACACCGCGTCTAAGACACTCTAACCATCGCTCAATAAAAGTCACTTGCATAAGGGGGGGGGGGGGAGAATCTTTCAACATTTTGACGACAAAGCAATAAGGGAGGTGGGGGGGGTGCATTAGAAAATGTCAAGGGCTTGTATGATCGTGTATGTGTGTACGTATGCGTTTGTATTTGTGTGTGAGAGTGTGTGTGTGTAGACTCGAATTCCACCCTTAAATACTACTCGAAATAAAATCGGTAGATGCCAGATATCTAGAATATGGTCGAGACATTATAATCTTTGGTCAATCTTCCGATATTTGCTAATGTGGAATAAAATAATCCCTTTATCCCAGACACCCTAACCATTGCTCGAAAAAAGGTCACTAAATTGGTTGAATAGCGATGTTTATCTCCGTGTTTCATTAAGCACTCCTAATTATTATCAAGTATTTTCACTCGAAAAAAATCCGTATATGTTAGATATATTAAATATGGTATAGACATTATAATCCTTGATTAATCTTCCGATATTTACTAATGTGAAATTAAACGAGACAATACATGAATATTCAAACCACGTCCAATACACCCGAACCATCGCTCGAAAAAAGGTGACTGACATAGGGCAGTTAGGGAGGGTGAGGTCGAGTCCATTATAAAATGGCAAGGGCTTGTATTCTCCTGTCGGATTCTGCCTTTCAAAACTACTACTTATATATATATATATATATATTTATATATATATATATATATAAAAAAGATAACGCATATTTTATATTCTTAAGAAGATCGATTTTCGGGATCCTGTGGCTAAAGGCCTTATTCAACAAAAAGAAAATGAATTTGCACACTTATGAAGATGATTAAATGTTGCTAACAAAATGTTGAACTACTTATTCAAATTCTTTGAGCATCAAAGAGAAATTAGATACCAATCTGGAAGCCAGTTTTAAAAGGCTAAAAAACGAAGTAAATACATAAATTATGTCGGAGCTACTAATCAAATTCAACCCGAGGAATGGGAAATTTGGCTTGCGATAAACTGCTAGAGGAAATGAAAAGCAAGATCGAGTGTCGGATGTTAATGAGTGAAGTGTATCATGTAGGAGCCTGGAAGTGATTTGGGGGCATAAGTCATATGCAAGAGCTCGCTTAAAATCTTATACTCGAGGTGGGTTCCCTAACTGGAATCTGATTTGACTGTGATTGAAAATGGTTCCAAATGGATAAGTTGAGATTGTACAGGACTCGGTGCGCTGGGGTATGAGGATTGGTTAAGGAAGATGAATATGTAGGTTTTCTGTTGGACGGATAGCTATGGGTATAGGCTTCGTGTATTTAGAATTTTCGCAGATTCATATGTGGATATAGGAGAGAAAGGGTTTGGGTAGGAAACCAATGAAGAAGTTATGTTGGATTTTCGACAAATGGTTTTTAAAGGAAGGTGGTAGAGGTTTTTGATTTTTTTATTAGGAGTACATCATTACAAATAATTAAACTCCAACTGTACTATGTTATAATAATAATAATTAAAAGATTTTTCACTTTGAACCATTTGCAATCACAGTCAAATCAGATTCCAGTTAGGGAACACACCTCAAGTACAATATTCTAAGCGAGCTGTCACATATGACTTATGCTCCCAAATCACTTCCAGGCTCCTACATGATACACTTCAGCTACATAACTCCTATGGCAACAAATATCAATCTTCCCTCTTAACTATCAAAATTCTTTAATACTGCCGACTAATTTGTTGTGGTTTCACTGTTTTATTTGGCCAAAGACATTCTTAGGGAAACCCTGTCGGGCTCCACCTCTAATCACCTTGAATTATATACCATTGGTTAATACTAAGGTAAGAGTATCCTCTATCTACCAAATGTATTCACATGGTTCATTTGTAAGGGATTTTCGCCCCATAAACCTTAAGATAAAGTTGACTAGATAGTCAATGAAAAAAAACACCCCACTATGATCATTGCTCTCTATAACACTTGGATCAATTGTGAAAATCTTAAAACTTAGGTAATTGATCAAATATAACTGGACAATTATTATAACGCCCCTACTCCATGTTTAATATTTTTATGAAACCACACCTGCTGAAAAGAGGATGCAAAAATTTTAAAATTGATTGTGATAGAGCAAAGACACTCAAAGAGACGAAAGATAAACGACCTTGAAGTTGTGTCATTACGTCCTTTTGTACGATGTAATTCAAAATAACCGATTCATGTTTTCAGGCGACTAGAAGTCCCTCATAGATTAAGCAAAGTACCTCCTCCAGGCGTAGAAAACGAGGGTACTAGCCATAAATTGGCGTAACCTTCCTCAACAGTTGTATCAGACAACAGTCCGAGCCTGGTGCCTCCTCTAGTCGTATAAGAGGACGTTACTAGCCGTAAACTGGAATAATCTTCCCCGCCACTCGTATTAGACGACGTTCCGAGCATCGTGCCTCCTAGAAATCGGCACAGACTAAGTTACTAGCCGTAAACTGGCGTAAACTTCCTTACCAATCGTATCAGACGACATCCCGAGCGTCGTGCCTCCTCGAGTCGTATAAGACGACGTCACCAGCCGTAAACTGGCTTAACCTTCCTTACCAGAGGTAGCAGACGACGTTCCGAGCATCGTGCCTCCTCCAGTCGTATAAGACGACGTTAACAGCCGTAAACTGGCGTAACTTTCCTTAACAATCGTATCAGACGACATTCCAAGCATCGTGCCTCCTACATCGAATAAGACAACGTTACCAGCCGTAAACTGGCGCAATCTTCCACACCAGTCGTATCAGACGACGTTCTAAGCATCGTGCCTCCTCCATTCATATTAGACGACGTTTCCAGCCGTAAACTGGCGTAACTTTCCTCACCCAACATATCAGACGACGTTCCGAGCATCGTGCCTCCTCTAATCGTAAGAGACGAAGTTACTAGCCGTAAACTAGCGTAAATTTCCTTACCAGTCGTATTAGATGACGTTCCGAGCGTTGTGACTCCTTCACTCGTATAAGACGACGTTCCTAGCCGTAAACTAGTGTAACCTTTCTTACCAGTGGTATAAGACGACGATACCAGCCGTAAACTGGTGTAAAATTCGTTACCAGTCGTATAAGACAACGTTACAAGCATCTTACCTCCTCTTGTCATATAAGACGACGTTACACACAAAACTGGGGTAACCTTCCTCATCACTCGTATCAGAAGATATTGCGAGCAGCATGCCTCCTCTATCGTATAAGACAACGTTACCAGCGGTAAACTAGTGCAATCTTTCTTAACAATCGTATCAGAAGACGTCCCTAACATGGAGCCTCCTCAAATCGTACACGACGACGTTACTAGCCGTAACTGGCGTAACCTTCCTCATCAGTCATATCAGACGACGTTCCGAGCAACCCCTGTCCTAGAAATCGTAAAAGACAAAGTAACTAGCAGTAAACTAGCGTCTCCTTCCTCACGAATTGCATCAGACGACATTCCGAGCATCGTGTCCCCTCTCATCGTATAAGATGACGTTAGCAGCCATAAACTGGCGTAACCTTCCTTACCATTCGTATCAGACAACATTCCGAGCATCGTGCCTCCTCAAGTCGTATAAGACGAGGTTACCAGCCGTAAACTAGCTTAACCTTCCTTACCAGTCGTAGCAGACGACGTTCTGAGCATCTTGCCTTGTCCAGTCGTAATAAATGACGGAAATAGCCAGAAACTGGCGTAACTTTCCTCAACAATCGTATAAGACGACATTTCGAGCATCGTACCTGCTCCATCGTATAAGAAAACGTTACTAGCCGTAAACTGCTGCAATATTCCACACCAGTCGTATCACACGACGTTCTAAGCATCGTGCCTCCTCTATTTGTATTAGACGACGTCAACAGCCGTAAACTGGGGGAAATTTCCTCACCAATCGTATCAGACGAAATTCCGAGAATCGTGCTTCCTCCATCGTAGAAGACATCGTTACAAGCCATAAACTGGCGCAGTCTTCCTCACCAGTCGTATCAGACCACGTTCCGAGCAACGTGCCTCCTCTATTAGTATTAGACGACGTTTCCAGCTGTAAACTGGCGTAAATTTCCTCACCAAACGTATAAGACGACATTGCGAGCATCGTGCCTCCTCCACCGAAAAGGAAAATATACCAGCCGTAAACTGGCGCAATCTTCCTCACCAGTTGTATCAGACGACGTTACGAGCATCGTGCCCCCTACAATCGTAACAGACGACGTTACTAGCCGTAAACTACCGTAACTTTCCTTACTAATTGTATCCGATGACGTTCCGAGCCTCGTGCCTCCTCCATTCGTATAAGACGACGTTAGCAGACATAAACTGTGTAACCTTCCTAACCAGTCGTATGAAACGACGTTACAAGCCGTAAACTGGTGTACTTTCCTTACCAGTCGTATGAGACGACGTTCCGAGCATCGTGCCTCCTCCTCTTTTCATATAAGACGACGTTACCAAGAATAAACCGGAATAGCCTTCTCCATCACTCGTATCAGACAACATTTCGAGCATGGTGCCTTCTCCATCGTATAAGACAACGTTACCAGCCGTAAACTGGCTCAATATTCCTCAACAGTCGTATCAGACGACATTCTAAACATCGAGCTTCCTCACATCGTAACCGATGACGTTACTAGTCGTAACTGGCGTAACCTTCCTCATCAGTCGTATCAGACGACTTTCCAAGCATCGTGCTCCTAGAAATCGTAACAGACAAAGTTACTAGCCGTAAACTGGCGTACCTTTCCTCACCAATCGTATTAGAATACATTCCCAGCATCGTGCCGCCTCCATTCGTATTAGACAATGTTAAGAGCCGTAAACTTGAGTAACCTTCCTCAACAATCGTATCAGACGACATTCCGAGCATCGTGCCTCCTCTATCGTATAAGACAACGTTACAAGCCATAAACTGGACTAATATTCCACACCAGTCGTATCAGACGAAGTTTTAAGCATCGTGCCTTTACCATTCGTATTAGACGACGTCAACAGCCGTAAACTGGAGGAAATTCCTCACAAATATTATCAGACGACATTCCGAGCTTCAAAGCTCCTCCAATTGTAACAGACAACGTTACTAGCTGTAAACTGGCGTAACCTTCCTCACCAGTTGTATCAGACGACGTTCCGAAACTCGTACCTCCTACAGTCGTATTAGACGACGTTAGCAGCCATAAACTGGTGTAAACCTTTTTACTAGTCGTATCAGAGGACGTTCCGAGCATCGTGCCTCCTCCATTCGTACTAGACGACGTCAGCAGCCGTAACCTGGCTTAACTTTCCTCACCAATCGTAACAGACGATATTTCAAGCATCGTGCCTCCTCCATTATATAAGACATCGTTACCAGCCATAAAATGGCGCAATCCTTCTCACCAGTCGTATCAGACGACGTTATGAGCATCGTGCGTCCTCCATTAGTATTAGACAATTTTTCAGCCGTAAACTGGCTTAAATTTGCTCACCAAACGTATCAGACGACATTCCGAGCATCGTCCTTCCTCCATCGTATAAGAAAACGTTATTAGCGGTAAACTGGCGAAATCTTCCTCACCAGTCGTATCAGACAACGTTTCGAGCATCGAGCCTCCTCCATCGTATAATACAAGGTTACCAGCTGTGAACTGGCACAATCTTCCTCTGAGTCGAAATAGACGACCTTACGAGCATCGTGCCTCCTCCCTTAGTATAAGACGACGTTACCAGGCGTAAACTGGCGTAACTTTTCTTACCAAACGTATCAGACAACATTCCGAGCATCGTGACTCCTCCATCGTATAAGAAAAAGTTACCAGCCGTAAAGTGGCGCAATCTTCCTCACCAGTCGTATCTGACGACGGTCCGAACCTCGTGCCTCTCTAGTAGTATAAGACGACGTTACCAGCCGTAAACTGGCGTAACCTTTCTTACAGGTCTTATCAGACGACGTTCCAAGCGTCGTGCCTCCTCGAGTCGTATAAGACGACGATTCTAGCCGTAAACTGGTGTTACCTTCATCAAGTGTCGTATCAGACGACGGTCCGAGCCTCGCTCCTTCTCTTGTCTTATAAGACGACGTTACCAACAATAAACTGAGGTAACCTACCTCATCTCTCGTATTAGACGAAATTCCGAGCATCGTGCCTCCTCCATAGTATAAGACAACGTTACCAGCTGTAAACTAGTGCAATCTTTTACACCAGTCGTATCAGACGACGTTCCGAGCATCGAGCCTCCTACAATCGTAAGAGACGTCGTTTTTAGCCGTAACTGGGGTAACCTTCCTAATCAGTCGTATCAGACGACGTTCTGAGCATCGTACTCCTAGAAATCGTAACAAATAAAGTTACTAGCAGTATACTGGCGTACCCTTCTTGACCAATTGCATCAGACGACATTCCGAGCATCGTGCCTCCTCCAGTCGTATAAGACGGAGTTCCTAGCAGAAAACTAGCTTAACCTTCCTTACCAGTCGTAGCAGGAAACTTGCGTAACTTTCCTCAACAATCGTATCAGAAGAAATTCCGAGCATCGTTCCGGCTCCATCGTATAAGACAACGTTACCAGCCGTGAACTGGCACAATATTCCACACCAGTGGTATAAGACGACGTTCCGAACATCGTGCCTGCTCCATTCGTATTAGAGGACGTCAACAGTCGTAAACTGGGAGAAATTTCCTCACCAATCGTATCAGACGGAATTCCGAGCATCGTGCTTCATCCATCCTAGAAAACATCGTTACCAGCCGTAAACTAGCGCAATCTTCCTCACCAGTCGTATAAGACTACGTTCCGGGCAACGTGCCTCCTCCTTTAGTATAAGACGACGTTTCCAGTCGTAAACTGGTTTTACTTTCTCTTTAAACGTATCAGACGACATTGCGAGCATCGTGCCTCCTCCATCGTATAAGAAAAAGTTACCAGCTGTAAACTGGCGCAACTTCCTCACCAGTCGTTGCAGACTACGTTTCGAGCATCGTGCATCCTCCAAATCGTAACAGACGACGTTACTAGCCGTAAACTACCTTAACTTTCCTTACCAGTCGTATCAGATGACGTTCCGAGCCTCGTTTCTCCTCCAATCATAACAGACGACGTTACTAGCCGTAAACTGGTGTAACCCTTCTTACCAGTCGTATGAGACGACGTTACCAGCCGTAAACTGGTGTAACTTTTCTTACCAGTCGTATGAGACGACGTTCAGAGCATCGTGCCCCTTCTTGTTATATAAGACGACGTTACCAACAATAAACTGGGGTAACCTTCCTCATCACTCGTATCAGACAACATTCTGTGCATCGTGCCTGCTCTAATCGTAACAGACGACGTTTTTACCCGTAACTGGCGTAACCTTCCTTATCAGTCGTATCAGACTACCTTCCGAGCAGCGTGTCTCCTCCAATCGTAACAGACGACGTGACTAGCCGTAAACTGGCGTACCCTTCTCCACTAGTCGTATCAAACGACGTTCCGAGCCTCGTCTCTCCTCCAGTCGTATAAGACGTCGTTACAGCCGTAAACTGGGATAACCTCCGCTAGCAGTTGTATCAGACGACGTTTAGAGCATCGTGCCTCCTCCAGTCGTAAAATACGAGGTTACCAGCCCTAAAAAGGCGCACCTTCCTCTTTAGTCGTATCAGACGAGCTTCCAAGCATTGTGCGTCCTCCATCATTAAAGACAGCGTTACCAGCCGTAAACTGGCGCAATCTTCCACACCAGTCGTATCAGACGACGCTCTGAGCATCGTGCCTCCTTTATTCGTATTAGACGACGTTTCGAGTCGTAAACTGGCGTAACTTTTCTCACCAAACATATTAAACGACATTCTGAGCATCGTGCCTCCACCAACGTATAACAAAGGTTACCAGCCGTAAACTGGCGCAATCTTCCTCAACCGTCGTATCAGACGACGTTCCGAGCATCGTGCCTCCCGTAATCGTAAAAGACGACTTTACTAGCTGTAAACTAGCGTAAGTTCCTTACCAGTTGTATTAGATGACGTTCCGAGCGTTGTGCCTCCTCCCCCTGTATAAGACGAAGTTACCAGCCTTAAACTGGTGGAACCTTTCTTAACAATCGTATGAGACAACAAAACCAGCCGTAAACTGGTGTAAACTTCGTTTCTCCTCGTATAAGACGACGTAACAAGCATCGTACCTCCTCTTGTCGTATAAGACGACGTTACACACAAAACTAGGGTAACCTTGCTCATCACTCGTATCAGAAGATATTGCGAGCATCGTGCCTCCTCTATCGTATAAGACAACGTTCCCAGCGGTAAACTAGCGCAATCTTCCTCACTAATCGTATCAGAAGACGTTCCTAACATGGAGCCTCCTCAAATCGTAAACGACGACGTTACTAGCCGTAACTGGCGTAAACTTCCTCATCAGTCTTATCAGACGACGTTCCGATCAAGACTTCTTATAGAAATCGTAAAAGACACAGTTACTAGCAGTAAACTAGCGTCTTCTTCCTTACGAATTGAATGGAACGACATTCCGAGCATCGTGTCTCCTCTCATCGTATAAGATGAAGTTACCAGCCGTAAACTGGCGTAAGCTTCCTAATCAATCGTATCAGACGACAATCCGAGCATCGTGCCTCCTCCATCGTATAAGAAAATATACTAGCCGTAAACTGGCGCAATCTTCCTCACCAGTTGTATCAGACGACGTTCCGAGCATCGTGCCTCCTCCAATCGTAACAGACGACGTTAAGCCGTAAACTAGCGTAACTTTCCTTACTAGTCGTATCACATGACGTTCCGAGCCTCATGCCTTCTCCACTCGTATAGGATGACGTTACCAGACGTAAACTGGTGTAACCTTCCTTACCAGTCGTATGAGACGACGTTACAAGCCCTAAACTGGTGTAACTTTCTTTACCAGTCTTACGACACGACGTTCCAAGCATCGTGCCTCCTCCTCTTGTCGTATAAGACGACGTTACCAAGAATAAACTGGAATAAACTTCCTCATCACTCGTATTAGACAACATTCCGAGCATCGTGCCTCCTCCATCGTATAAGACAACGTTACCAGCCGTGAACTGGCTCAATCTTCCTCACCAGTCGTATCAGACGAAGTTCCAAACATCTAGCTTCCTCAAATAGTAACCGACGACGTGACTAGTCGTAACTGGCTTCACCTTCCTCATCAGTCGTATCAGACAACGTTCCGAGCATCGTGCTCCTTGAAATCGTAACAGACAAAGTTACTAGCCGTAAACTAGCGTGCTTTTCCTAACAAATCGTATCAGAATACATTCCGAGCATTATGCCTCCTCCATTCGAAATTAGACGACGTTAAGAGCCGGAAACTTGAGTAAAAACCTCAACAATCGTATCAGACGATATTCCAAGCATCGTGCCTCCTCCAGTCGTAAAATACGAGGTTACCAGCCATAAAAAGGCGCACCTTCCTCCCTTATCGTATCAGACGAGCTTCCGAGCATTGTGCGTCCTCCATCATTAAAGAAAGCGTTACCAGCCGTAAACTGGCGCAATCTTCCACACCAGTCGTATCAGACGACGTTTTGAGCATCGTGCCTCCTTCCTTAGTATAAGACGACGTTACGAGCCGTAAACTGGCGTAACTTTCCTCAACAAACGTATCAGACGACATTCCGAGCATCGTGCCTCCTCCATCGTAAAAGAAAAAGTTACCAGCCGTAAAGTGGCCCAATCTTCCTCACCAGTCGTATCTGACGACGGTCCTAACCTCGTGCCTCTGTAGTAGTATAAGATGACTTTACCAGCCGTAAACTGGCGTCACCTTCCTTTTTAGTCTTATCAGACGACGTTCCGAGCGTCGTGTCTCCTCGAGTCGTATAAGAAGACTTTACCAGCCGTAAACGGGTGTCACTATCATAACGTGTCGTATCAGACGACGGTCCGAGCCTCGCTTCTCCTCTAGTCGTATAAGACGACGTTACCAACAATAGACCGAAGTACGCTTTCTCATCACTTGGTTTAGACGAAATTCCGAGCATTGTGCCTCCTTCATCGTATAGGACAACGTTACCAGCTGTAAACTGGTCCAATCTTTCACACAATTCGTATCAGACGACGTTCCAAGCATCGTGCCTTCTCCAATCGTAACAGCCGAAGGTACTAGCCGTAAACTACCTTAACTTTCCTTACCAGTGGTATCAGATGACGTTCCGAGCCTCGTGCCTCCTCCATTGGTATTAGGCGACGTCAACAGCCGTAAACTGGGAAAAATTTCCTCAGCAATCGTATCAGATGAAATTCTAAGCATCGTGCTTCGTCCATCGTAGAAGACATCGTTACCAGCCGTAAACTAGCGCAATCCTCCTCACCAGTCGTATCAAACCACGTTTCGAGCAACGTGCCTCCTCCATCAGTATTAGACGACGTTTCCATTCGTAAACTGGTGTAACTTTTCTCACAAAACGTATCAGGCGTCATTGCGAGCATCGTGCCTTCTCCATCCTTCAAGAAAAAGTTACCAGCCGTAAACTGGCGCCACTTCCACACCAGTTGTTTCAAACGACGTTCCGAGCATCGTGCCTCCTCCAATTTTAACAGAGGACGTTACTAGCCATAAACTACCTTAACTTTTCTTACAAGTCGTATCAGATGACGTTCCGAGCCTCGTGCCTCCTCCACTCGTAACAGACGACGTCACCAGCCCAAAATGGTGTAACCTTCCTTACGAGTCGTATGAGACGACGTTTTCAGCCGTAAACTGGTGTAACTTTCCTTACCAGTCGTATAAGACGACGTTCCAAGCATTGTGTTCCTAGAAATCGTAACAGACAAAGTGGCTAGCCGTAAACTGCCGTACCCTCCCTAAATAATCGTATCAGACTACATCCTGTGCATCGTGCCTCCTCTATTCGTATAATTCGAAGTTACCAGCCTTAAACTGGCGTAAACTTCCTAACCAATCGTCTCCGACGAAATTCCGAGCATCGTGCCTCCTTCATCGTATAAGACAACGTTACTAGCTGTAAACTGGCACAATCTTTCTCACCAGTCGTATCAGACGACGTTCCAAACATCGAGACTACTAAAATCGTAACAGACAAAGTTACTAGCCGTAAACTGCCGTACCCTTCCTCACCAATCGTATTAGACTACATTCCGTGCATCCTGCCTCCTCTAGTCGTATAATACGAAGTTACCAGCCGTAAAGTGGCGTAACCTTCCTCACCAATCGTATCAGACGACATTTCGAACATCCTGCCTCCTCCAAGCGAAAAGACCACATTACCAGCCTAAACTAGCTTAACCTTCTTTACCCGTCGTATCAGACGACATGCCGAGCATCCTGCCTCCTTCATCATAGAAGACATCGTTTCCAGCCGTAAACTGGCACAATCTTCCTCACCAGTTGTATCAGACGACGTTACGAGCATCGTGCCTCCTCGATTAGTATTAGATGACGTTATTAGCCGGAGATTGGCGTACCCTTTCTCACCAGTCGTATCCGACAACATTCCGAGCCTCGTGCCTCATCCCATGGTATAAAACGTCGTTAGCATCTTTAAACTGGTCTAAACTTAATTCCCAGTCGTATCAGACGACGTTCCGAGCATCGTGCCTCCCTCAATCGTAAGATACAACATTAATAGCCGTAAACTAGCGTAACTTTCAATACCAGTGGTATCAGATGACGTTCCGAGCTTAGTCCCTCAACCACTTATATAAGACAAGGTTACTAGATGTAAACTGGTGTAACCTTCCTCACCAGTCGTATAAGACGAAGCTACTAGCTGTACACTAGCTTAACCTTCCTTACCAGTCGTATCAGACGACGTTTCGAGCATCGTACTTCCTCCATTCGTATTAGACGACGTCAACAGCAGTAAACCGGGGGGAAAATTCCTCACCAATCGTATCAGACTAAATTCCGAGCATCGTGCTTCCTCCATTGTAGAAGACATCGTTACCAGCCGTAAACTAGCGCAATCTTCCTCACTAGTCGTATCAGACGGCTTTCCGAGCATCGTGCCTCCTCTATTAGTATTAGACGATTTTCCAGCCGTAAACTGGCTTCACTTTCCTCACCAAACGTATCAGCTGACATTCCGAGCATCGTGCCTCCTCCATTGTATAAGACAACGTTATCGGCCGTAAACTGCAGAAATATTCCTTACCAGGCGTATCAGACGACGTTCCGAGCATCAAGCCTTCTCCATCGTATAATACAACGTTACCAGCCGTAAACTGGCGCGATCTTTCTCGTTAGTCGTATCAGACGACTTTCCGAGCATCGTGCCTCCTTCCTTAGTATAAGACGACGTTACCAGCCGTAAACTGCGTAACTTTCCTCACCAAACGTATCAGACGACATTCCGAGCATCGTGCCTCCTTCATCGTATAAAAAAAAGTTACAAGCCGTGAAGTGGAGGAAACTTCCTCACCAGTCGTATCAGACGACGGTCTGATCCTCGTGGCTCTCCAGTAGTATAAGACGACGTTCCAGTTGTAAACTGCCGTAAACTTTCTTACTAGTCTTATCAAACGACGTTCCGAGCATCGTGCCACCTCGAGTCGTATAAGACGACGTTACCAGGCATAAACTGGTGTAACCTTCATCACATGTCGTATCAGACGACGGTTCGAGCCTCGTGCCTCCTCTCTTAGTATAAGACGACGTTACCAACAATAAACTGAGGTAACCTTCCTCATCACTTGTATCAGACGACATTCAGAGCATCGTGCCTCCTTCTTTGTATAAGACAACGTTACCAGCTGTAAACTGGTGCATTCTTTCTCACCAGTCGTATCAGACGACGTTCCGAGCATCGAGCCTCTTCAAATCGTAACAGACGACGTTTTTACCCGTAATTGGCGTAACCTTCTGCATCAGTCGTATCAGACTACGTTCCGAGAAGCGTGTCTCCTCCAATCGTAGCAGACGACGTGACTAGCCGTAAACTGGCATACCCTTCTCCACCAGTCGTATCAGACGACGTTCCAAACCTCATGCCTCCTCCAGTCGTATAAGATATCGTTACCGCCGTAAACTGGGATAACCTTCGCTAGCAGTTGTATCAGACGACGTTCAGAGCATCGTTTTTCCTCCAGTCGTAAAAGACGACGTGACCAGACATAAACTGGCGCACCTTCCTCCCTAGTCGTATCAGACGACCTTCCGGGCATCGTGAGTCCTCCATCGTATAAGACAGCGTCACTAGCCAAGCATCATGCCTTTTCAAGTCGTATAAGACGACGTTACCAGCGATGAACTGGTGTAACCTTCATCACGTGTCGTTTCAGATGACGGTTCGAGCCTCCAGCCTCGTGCCTCCTCCCTTAGTATAAGATGACGTTACCAACAATATCATGAGGTAACCTTTCTCATCACTCTTATCAGACGATATGCCGAGCATCGTGCCTCCTTTTTTATATAAGACAACGTTACCAGCTGTAAACTGGTGCAATCTTTCTCACCAGTCGTATCAGACGACGTTCTGAGCATCGAGCCTCCTCCAATCGTAACAGACGACGTTTTTACCCGTAACTGGCGTAACCTTTCTCATCTGTCATATCAGACTACGTTCCGAGCAGGGTGTCTCCTCCAATCGTAACAGACGACGTGACTAGCCGTAAACTGGCAAACCCTTTTTCAGTAGTCGTATTAGACGACGTTCCGAGCCTCGTGCCCCCCCGAGTCGTATAAGACGTCGTTACCGCCGTAAACAGCGATAAACTTCCCTAGCAGTTGTATCAGACGACGTTTAGAGCATCGTTTCTCCTCCAGTCGTAAAAGACGACGTGACCAGACATAAACTGGCGCACCTTCCTCCCTAGTCGTATCAGACGACCTTCCGGGCATCGTGAGTCCTCCATCGTATAAGACAGCGTCACTAGCCGGAAACTAGCGTACCCTTCCTCACTAGTCGAATCGGACGACACTTCAAGCCTCGTGCCTTCTTCTATCGTATGAGACGTCGTTAGCAGCAATAAACTGATGCAAACTTCCTTACCAGTGGTATCCGACGACGTTCCGATCATCGTGCCTCCTCCAATCGTAACAGATAACGTTACTAGCCGTAAACTAGCGTAACTTTTCTTACAAGTCGTGTCAGATAACGTTCCGAGCGTTTTCCCTCCTCCACTCGTATAACACGACGTCACCTGGCCGTAAACTGGTGTAATCTTCCTTACCAGTCGTATGACATGACGTTACCAGCTGTAAACTGGTGTAACTTTCGTTACCAGTCGTATAAGACGACGTTCCAAGCATCGTACCTCCTCTTGTCGTATAAGACGACGTTACCAACAATAAACTGAAGTAACCTTCCTCATCACTCGTATCAGAAGATATTCCGAGAATCGTGCCTTTTCCATCGTATAAGACAAAATACCAGCGGTAAACTAGTGCAATCTTCCTCAACAATCGTATCAGACGACGTTCCTAACATCGAGCCTTCTCATATCGGAACTGACAACGTTACTAGCCGTAACTGTCGTAACCTTCCTCATCAGTCATATCAAACGACGTTCCGAGCATCGTGCTCCTAGAAATCGTAACAGACAAAGTTACTAGCAGTAAACTGGCGTACCCTTCCTCACCAAACGTATCAGAAGACATTCCGAGCATCGTGCCTGCTCTAGTTGCATAAGACGACGTTACCAGCCATAAACTGGCGTATCCTTTCTCAACAATTGTATCAGACGACATTCCGAGCATCGTGCCTCCTGCAGTCGTATAAGACGACGTTACCAGCCTTAAACTAGCCTTACCTTGCTTAGCAGTCGTAGCAGATGACGTTCCCAGCATCGTGCCTCCTCCAGTTGTAATAAATGACGTTACGAGCCATAAACTGGCGTAACTTTCCTCAACAATCGTATCAGACGACATTCCGAGCATCTTGCCTCCTCTATCGTATAAGACAACGCTACCATTCGTAAACTGGCGCAATCTTCCTCCCAGTCGTATCAGACGACGTTCAGATCATCGTGCCTCCTCTATTCGTTTTAGACGACGTCAACAGCAGTAAACTGGTGGAAATTTCCTCAACACTCGTATCAGACGAAATTCCGAGCATCGTGCTTCCTCCATCGTAGAAGACATCGTTACCAGCCGTAAACTGGTGCAATTTTCCTCACCAGTCGTATCAGACGACGTTTCGAGCATCGTGCCTCCTCCAATCGTAACAGACGAACTTACTAGCCATAAACTAGCGTAACTTTCCTTACCAGTCGTATCAGATGACGTTCCGAGCCTAGTGCCTCCTCCACTCATATAAGACGACGTTACCAGAGGTAAACTGGTGTAACCTTCCTTAGCAGTCGTATGAGACGACGTTACCAGCCGTAAACTGGTGTAACCTTCCTTACCAGTTGTATGAGACGACCTTCTGAGCATCGTGCCTCCTTCTGTCGTATAAGACGACTTTACCAACAATAAATTAGAGGACCCTTCCTCATCACTTGTATCAGACGACATTCCGAGTATTGTGCCTTCTCCATCGTATAAGACAACGTCAACAGCCGTAAACTGGCGCAATCTTCCTCTCCAGTCGTATCAGACGACGTTCCAAACATCGAGCCTCCTCCAATATTAACCGACGACGTAACTAGCCAAACTGGCGTAACCTTCCTCAGCAGTCGTATCAGACGACGTTACGAGCATCGTGCTCCTAGAAATCGTAACAGACAAAGTTACTAGCCGTAAACTGGCGTACCCTTCCTCATCAATCGTATCATACGACATTCCGAGCATCGTGCCTTCTCTAGTCGTATAAGACGACGTTACCAGCCTCAAACTGGCATAATCTTCCTCACCAATCGTATCAGAAGACATTTTGAGCATTGTACCTCCTCCACTCGTATAACACGACGTTACCAGCCGTAAACTAGCTTAATTTCCTTATTAGTCGTAGCAGACGACGTTCCGAGCATCGTGCCTCCTCCAGTCGTAATAGATGAAGTTAACAGCCCTTAAACTCGCGTAACCTTCCTCAACAATCGTTTGAGACTACATTCTGAGCATCGTGCCTCCTCCATCGTATAAGACAACGTTACCAGCCATAAACTGGCGCAAAATTCCACACCAGTCGTATCAGACTACGTTCTGAGCTTCGTTTCTCCTCCATTCGTATTAGACGACGTTAACAGCTTTCAACTGGGGAAATTTCCTCACCAATCGTATCAGACGACATTCCAAGCATCGAACCTCCTCCAATCGTAACAGACGAAGTTACTAGCTGTAAACTGCCGTAACCTTCCTCACCAGTCGTATCAGACGACGTTCCACACATCGTGCCTCCTACAGTCGTATCAGTCGACGTTAGCAGCCATAAACTGTTGTAAACTTCCTTAACATTAGTATCAGGCGACGTTCCGAGCATCTTGCCTCCTCCATTCGTAGTAGACAACGTTAGCAGCCGTAAACTGGCTTACCTTTCCTCACCAATCGTATCAGATGACATTTCAAGCATCGTGCCTTCTCCATCATAGAACACATCGTTACCAGACGTAAAATGGCCCAATTTTCCTCACCAGTCGTATCAAACGACGTTCCGGGCATCGTGCCTCCTCCATTATTATTCGACGATTGTCTAGCCGTAACTGGCCGGACTTTCCTCACCAAATCTCTTTGACAACATTCTGAGCATCGTGCCTCCTTCATCGTATAATACAACGTTACTAGCCGTAAGCTGGCGCAATCTTCCTCACCAGTCGTATCACAGGACTTTCTGATCATCGTGCCTCCTCCGTTATTATTAGACGACGTTACCAGCCGTAAACTAGCGTGACTTTCCTTACCAAACGTATCAGACGACATTCCGAGCATCGTGCTTCCTCCATCGTATAAGAAAAAGTTACCAGCCGTAAAGTGGCGCAATCTTTCTTACCAGTCGTATCAGACGACGTACCGAGCATCATGCCTCCTCCAATCGTAACAGACGACGTTACTAGCCGTAAACTGGCTTACCTTTCCTCACCAATCGTATCAGATGACATTTCAAGCATCGTACCTTCTCCATCATAGAAGACATCGTTACCAGACGTAAAATGGCGCAATTTTCCTCACCAGTCGTATCAGACGACGGTCCGAGCTTCGTGCCTCTCCAGTAGTATAAGACGACGTTACTCCCTGTAAACTGGTGTAACTTTCCTTACTAGTCTTATCAGAAGACGTTCTGAGCATCGTGCCTCCTTTATTCGTATAAGACGACGTTACCAACAATAAACTGAGGTAACCTTCCTTATTACTCGTATCAGACGACATTCCGAGCATGGTGCCTCCTTTTATGTACGTATAAGACAACGTTACCAGCTGTAAACTGGTACAATCTTTCTCACCAGTCGTATCAGACGACGTTCCGAGCATCGAGCCTCCTCTAATCGTAACAGACGAAGTTTCTAGCCGTAACTGGCGTCACCTTCCCTCGAGTCATATCAGACTACATTCCGACTAGTGTGCCTCCTCTAATCATATCAGACGACATGACTAGCCGTAAACTGGTGTAACCTTCCCCACTAGTCGTATCAGACGACGTTCCGAGACTCGTGCCTTCTCCACTCGTATAAGACGTCGTTACCGCCGTAAACTAGGATAACCTTTTCTTGCAGTTGTATGAGACGACGTTCAGAGCATCGTGCCTCCTCGAGTCGTAACAGACGACGTTACCAGCCGTAAACTGGTGCACCTTCCTCCCTAGTCGTATAAGAATTCTTCTTGAGCAACGTGCGTCCTCCCTCGTATAAGACAACGTTCCTGCCTGGAAACTGGCGTACCCTTCCTCACCATTCGTATCAGACGACGTTCCGAGCCTCGTGCCTCCTCCTATCGTATAAGACGTCGTTACTAGCAATAAACTGGTGTTAAACCTCCTTACCAGTCGTATCAGACGCCGTTTCGAGCATTGTGCCTCCCCTAAGCGTAACAGACGACGTTACTAGCCGTAAACTGGTGTTACCTTTATCAACATTAGTATCAGATAACGGTCCGAGCCTCGTGCCTCTCCAGTAGTATAAGACGACGTTACAAGTAGTAAACTGGCGTAACCTTCCTTATTCGTCATATCAGACGACGTTCCGAGTATCATGCCTTCCCCACTCCTATGAGACGAGGTTACCAGCCGTAGAATGGCGTAACCTTCATCACCAGTCTTATCAGACGACGTTCCGAATATCGTTCCTCCTATAGTCGTAACAGACGACGTTACCAGCCGTACACTGGCATAACCTTCCTCTCTAGTCACATCAGACGACGTTCCGAGCATTGTGCCTCCTCTAGTCGTATAAGGCGACGTTACCAGCCATAAAATAGGGGAACCTTCATCATCACTTGTATCAGACGATGTTCCGAGCATCGTGCCTCCTCCAGTCGTAACAGAAGACGTTTCCAGCCGTAAACTGGCGTAACCTTCCTTCCTAGTCACATAAAACGACATTACAAGCATCGTGCCTCCTCCAGTCGTAACAGAAGACGTTACCAGCCGTAAACATCCCTAACCTTCCTCACCAATCGTATCAGACGACATTCTGAGCATCGTGCGTCCTCCATCGTATAAGACAACGTTACTAGCCGAAAACTTTCGTACCCTTTCTCACCAGTCGTAGCAGACCACGTTCCGAGCCTCGTGCCTCCTCCTGTCTTATATGACGTCGTTACCAGCCGTAAACTGGCTTAATCTTCCCGACCAGTCGTATCCGACGAAGCTCCGAGCATCGTGCCTCGTTCATTAGTTTTAGACGATGTTTCCATCCTTAAACTGGCGTACCTTTGCTCACCAATCGTATAAGACGACGTTCCGAGCATCGTGCCTCCTCTTCTCGTAACACTCGACGTTACCAGCCGTAAACTGGCGCAATCTTCCATACCAGTCGTAGAGATTTTTTCTTTAATTTTTGGGTGGGAAGAGGTATTTTCTCGTTTCATCGATTCCTCTAATTTTTATTGCTTTTATTTATATTTTAAATTCCTTCAAATATGTAATTAGTGCACGATGCATTGTGAATGTGGCTACTCATCATTCCTATACTAACCCTATACAGCATTGGTGTAGTTTTTCTTACTCGTGCAAGATATAGTCTGCCCCCTGTGAGGAGGAAAAACGATCATCCCGTGTACTGTGAAGGTAAAAGTGAACGTTAAAACACTCAATTGTTGCAGTTATTTTTTTAGAACTGTTAGATTCGTCTCTTTATATTCAACCCCTCTATCCTATTTACTGCAGTTTGAAAGTGTCTCCTCGTTGCTATACATACTACCGCTGCGTACATTGCACTTTTTCTTCCTTTCATTGAAGTAACTTTTGTCGCTCTTTGTTTCCTTTAGCCCATTATTTCTGTTTGTAAATATTTTAATTCCTCTCCATTTAGTTCATTCTCTATTATGTCCGTATTCTTATATAAAGTACTGATGATGGAGGAATTTAACCCCAGTTTTGTATATGAACAAAGGTATTTATTAGGTAAAGAGAAACAAGTTACGCCCCTACCCCCATCACCCATCAAAATGGATGTTGGATTAATTATCACACTAAGGATAAGATATTTTTTGTCCCGCTTTTCTCTGTTAAATTAAATGGGTCAAAAGCAGTGGAATTGTGAAAAAGATGTATGATGTAGCAAGGATTCTAACCCTGCTAGACCTAAAATTTGAAGGAATGTGCCAACCATCCTCGCCCGCCGAGTACCATGCTAACGGGCGTCGGGTGTAGCATGGTGAGCATACCGTAGCTGACATCTGGAGGATTGCGTGCCCTCTCTGCGCACATACTCGCATATTACTTGCGGTGAGATAGATCTTATTTCCAAAACTAGAGAACAAAAGATAGATCTAACTTCCACAAATAGAGGAAAAAGAGAGCAAAATTTACATGTTTTTTGAAATACAATTTTAATTTCAGTAAAAAATGCACAGAATATCTTGTTTAGTTTGCTTCTTATCGTCTGAAAATTTCATTCCATAGAATAGTGGCTTAAATTTTAATGATGAAATTAAGGTGGATTTGAAGAAGAATGCATCCCAAAATAGAGAACGATTACTTATACCTTCATGTTTGTACGCATTATTGATTATTGTGATGGCGAAGCGAATTAGGGTCGTCAAATCCTACATAAACCATGTTGATAGATAGAAGAGTGAAAGAATTACATTATCTGTCATTTCGAGGAATTTTAATCTGTCAAAATATGTAATTTTACGCATAATTATGCGTAGAATTATACATTAAGCTCCATTAGGCCATCGGGTCTTCCAAATTGACAAATAAAATGGGTTACCCTCTATAAAACACTCTCAGGGAAGATGACACGATGAAGTGTGTTTCGATGAAAGACAATAAGGGACTTTCTGCTACAGTCACCGATAACCTAAACCTGAATTTGTCTGGCCACCCACGTCGCTTAGAAAGAGATGTGACTCATAGGGCGTTTACCTGATAAGAAACCATTCATAAATAAAAAGAATAAGGCGTGCAAGTAGTCGTCCAGATGATAGATTGAATCCCACATTTTAGAAAAAAAACGATTAAATTTGTAGAGGATGGCGTTAAGGTGTGAGGTATGTTTTCAAGAGTTGATGTCTGTACATGCGTCCTGAAATGTGAAGGTAAACGCTGCGGCATAAAGGAATCACCTTCGGGGCATGTCATATTCTCTTTCAAAATATCGGAAGTACGCAAGCCTGTCCATGCCACACAGTGAAGATGGCAAAACAGCTTTTGCTATTGAAAATATAGACGTGAATTACTGGCATACGCAAATCTCTGAATTAAGCCCAATAAAAACCTTTAGAATTCATTTGGTGAAGAGGTTTTGTCTTGAAAGAAAAATAGAATATAATCACGCTAGAACAATGCAACAAATTGGTGAGTTCCTGCAGACGAAGGTGTATTCAACTAATTCAGCACAATTCCATGCACACTTATTAATATTAACAAAAAAAATCCTAAGGGAATAATTTTGTGTTCTGGTCATGTCTGCATTTAAACTTATCGTTCTCTAGTTTTTGGCCGCATCATTTTTTTCAATTAGAAATGACCTCGTTCATAACATTTTATATCCACTGTTCTATTAAATTAAACTTGGAGACTATCAGAGGTAAATTTCCTAAAATATTTTATACAACTTTAATGTAAATTAAACGAGAATTTTAAAGAAAATGTTGATTTTATCATTTTTTAAAATTTTATACAGTTCTATATATTCTACACATTCTCATTTTCATTATCTTCTGTATTCCTTTTGATATATTTCTTGCACCCTTCTTCTGGAGATCGACTTTATGGATTAGCTTAAAATCGAACTAAAAAATTGCACGAGTTAATGACTGAAATACTTAAACACTTTAGCACTGTCCCAATTAATCGTAGCATAGAAGGACATGTTTTATGGGTAAATCAATTGGTTTACTACAATGGTATATTTACATAAATCTACTGTTGGTTAATCTTGAAATGTGTCTAGAGATTATAGGCAATACTTTTTGCTTCTCTTTCTTTTTTAGAAAATTGTATCAATTTTATTTGGTTACAGATACGTTTATACCGGGCATTGCAAGTTTCATGTTACACTCATTAGGACGCCTTTAACAAAGGAGACAGGCATAATTTTGATACAGTTAGACACCCTTTTATTGTTATAAAATATAAAATGTGTTGAAATTGTAATATTAATCAAATTGGCCGCCCTCGGCGGCGAGCACGCACTCCAAGCGAGACCTGAAGGCTGCGCACACGTGCACACGTTGCGGACGATGTCCTTTCTCGTGTCTGACTGCACGCGGTTAACGGAGGAATTCAGCTCGTCGACGTTGCTGTTTTACAACTTGCAGGCCTTGCCTTTGAAAGGCGCAAACGTGGAGTAGTCGAGGGGGATTGAGGTCGAGCGATTGCGGCTGCCAAAACTTTCGAACAAAAGCTCATGTTTGACCTAAAATCACTCTTGCAAGTTCTTGGCCGTGGGGGATTGGGCACGGTCCTGCTGAAAGACTCAGTTCTCATTCATCTAAAATTTCTTACCAAGCGCAGGACTTTCAGCCAAAATAACCCTATAATCGGCAGCAAGATGCTGAAACCAACCACGAACTACACCGGTGACATCTGTTCGCCATTTGATGCCACAACGCCAGCATCATCACTGAATAGCGGACCAGGGAGATGTTCTAGTCAAAGCCTACCACATGGTCATTCTGCTAGATGATAATCCGATCAACCTTTCATCAGAAAAAAAATGAGAATTCACTTGCAACCTAAATCTTCAAATCGTTGAGCAGGAAACGACAGCGCTTGCGACGTTGTTTTCGCATGCGGTGCGTCAGCAGTCTTAACACGCACTTCGAGCTTTTGTCTCCTTCCTCCTTGGTCACCCTGGACATTGAGGCCACCTAGATGCTCTTTTCTTGGCAAGCAGTCATTTTGAGCTTCGGAACAGTTAAAAAGGCCTCTTTCATAGCCAAACCTTGATAACTTGATGATTGTTATAACTAGGTGTACGAGGGTGAGTAAAGATTTTTCAGACAAATAATAATAATAAGTATTTATAATACGCCCTTCAGGGATGTTAGCCCTCACAGAGCGCAGGTTGTGTAGCGAGTGTAAAGAAAGTTTACAGGAAAGAGAAGGCAATTCTAAAGAGATGAGTCTTCAGAAGACGTTTAAAAGTAGCAAGGCAGGGAGAGGATCGGACTTAGGCAGGAAGACTTTATTTTTCAACAAACCATAATCATTTCTCTAGATAAGCTCGAGTATTGTCTATACACTTGGGAAATCTATGTTTCCATGGGTGAATTAACCCCTTGTAGAATTGCTGGGGTTGTCTCTGACGCCAAGCAATAACCTGCTTTTTTGCTTCATTTAACGACTGGAATCGGGTGACTTTCAGGTGTTGTTTTAATTTTGGAAACAGAAAAAAGTCAGAGTGGGCTAAATAAGGGCTATGAGGTGGATGCGAAGGACTTTCCCTTCAAAATTTTCATAGCAAAGGCCTGTCAACATTCGCAGAATGCGCTGGGACATTGTTATGGTGAAACAAAATCTAGCTGTGCAGCTTTCCTTGACGTTTTATTTCCTGGGCAGTCTTCAACTTCTTTAAAACACCTTCGTAATAGCTGGCAGTAACAATTTTTCGTCCTTCTTGAAAGTCTATCAATATAATTCTATTAAACAAACCCAGATTTGTGGCTATAACCTTCTTAAAAGACCTTTTTGTCTTGAATTTAACAGGTCCAGCTGTGCCCTTCGGATGCCACTCTTTTGATTTAATTTTGTTTTTTGGATCAAACTTTTAGATCTAAGTTTCATCTCCTTAAAGAAACGCTAAATAATTGTCCTCATTTACTTCAATTTTGGTGAAAATTGCTAAAGAAATGTTAGCCCTTTGATTCAATTGAAAACTTCCTCAAACTATGATCTTCAGTGAGAATTTTAAATGCAGAACCATGTGAATGTTTCACCTCATTTGCAGCTTCGTCAATAGTGACGCTACGATCTGCACAAACGTGCTTTTTTATTTTTTGAGGTTGAGGGTCTTCCTTCCTTTGGATCATCTTTGAGTTGTTCTCTACCTTCCTTCAACGTTTAATCCAATCGAAAACCATTGTTATACATAGAGAAGAGTCTCCATAAGCCTCTTGTGAACCTTCAATAATTCTAACAAGCTTTCAATCAAGTATAGTTAGGAATTTCATGTTGGCTCTTATTTCGAAATTCGTCATTTAGAGGGTTGAAAAGACAACGTTAAAAGAAGTACACACTCCTGATATTTAGAATGATAAAACACGCGAAATTATTCAAGAAGCATCAAAGAAATTTTCGAACATGAATTACCTTGTAAAATATTGCGAATTTTTAAATTATGTCATTTGTCTGAGAACCTTTTTGGACTCACCGTCGTATTTTTGATTTTCTCCACGACTCTGTGGACGACTCTGTGTCATCCGGCTGACGTTGTCCCAATTGGCGACGTCGGACATGTTATGGCCCACGCGCAGGAGAGAAGAGATCTCGATTCTCTTTACTTCGATCACGACACACCTGTACACAATGGAAAAGACGTTTTAATGACCAATGCTGGAAAGTAAACCTCTCGAAGATAAAATAAAACTGAGTGTAACTTTAACAAAACAAGGTATATGTACTAAACATAATTTAGTAGATAGCAGGACTGTGGAGTCGGAGACATTTGTAGTGGAGTCGGAGTCGGGGTCGGCAAAAAACATTCGACTCGGAATCCTGTTTTTATCTTATAAAGATAGACACTCCCAAAAAGTTATGTTTTTTAAATTTTCTTATGGTCGAGAGTAATATAACAATGCTTTACATTTTTCTCTGAATTATATAAATAAATAACATTTGTAGCGTTATACGCACAAGCATTACAAGTATACACTGTGAAAATTTTCTCAGAATATTTCAAGAAGATTCTTGGAAGAGCTTCCAAAGATATTTATGAAGAATGCACAATTACGACAGAACTGGCGTTTGTTTGTAAACAACATAGCTGATTCAATATCAAATGAAAGTTTTCCAATAAATTTCCTTAAAAAGAACAACTAAATTGCAATTTAGAAATCTAACATTACTGATATATACATACATATATATATCGAATATAATCGCTCTTGTAAAATACCAATGCATGATCATATCTAAACCTACCTAGAAGCTATAAAACCTGCAGCTATGATAGTAACTGCGTTTTCCCCCAACTCAAGTCAGTGTTGGAAGATTGTTTTGTGCATTGAAATTTATAAAATTAGATCTTAGAGCTTCATTTAAGCATGATCTTGAAGAAGCTATATTATTTATTCCTAAAAATAATAATTAAATAAATTTGTACTATTTTCGATCATAAATATTTGTATAGATATGATTAATATTTTGGTATTATGCATATATATGTATATTAGGATATATTTTCTCTATTAAATTTTCGTTTTATTATGCCTATAAGGAATTTTTATTTTGAAATATCCTAAAACTCTGAATTTGGTTTCCCATTATAAATAAAATTTCCATATGGTATACTTTACTTTATTTAACCACTTCAGCTGATATTTATAAAATATAAGTTGGAAAAGTAGCCAGATGATAAACTCAATAAAGAGAGAAAGCCATCGTCACAGTTTTCATGCAATAAATGATTTTTAAGATTATTAGATAAAACCCAGAGTCGGAGTCGGAGTTGGAGTCGGGGTTTAGCCTACCGATTCCACAGCCCTGGTAGATAGAACACTTTTTATCATAGGGATTAGATAGTTTATATTCAATTTTCTAAAATTTGATTACAACCAATGTTTGAGCGTCGTTTGAAATTTGTGGGGGCAAGATAATAAAAGCTTTCAAAGCAGATATTGACGTGAAAATTGTTTCGAATGCCTATTGCGATTTTTTTAAGTAAAGACTCAGAAGTCACTTTCCTTTAATCAGGATAATTCTCCTTGTCATGCTTTTAAGTTCTCTAAGAATTGATTAGAGTCGAAAGCATTTGTAGGAGAGTAAATTATGAACTTGTCTTCAAACAGTTGCAACTTAAATTTAATAGAAAATGGGGACATCCTGAAGTTAAATGTTTAATCAAATTGAATATCTTTTTTAAAATAACAACGACCTCTCGGAAGCATTCCAAGAGGCTGCATACAATATTTCTGCTGATTGCATCAAAACATTGACTTCATAAGTAGACAACAGAATGTTCAAAGTTATTTATTTGAACGGTTCTTTTGTCCGATAACTCGTAAGCTGTTCTTTTATAGAATAATGTTTCATCTAAATCCTCTTCAATCTCTTTCTTACATTTACTTCACATAGGTTGTTTAAACTTGTTATAATTCGTTATTTTGTTATTATATGATTTCTTCATATATTCCTCATATTTTCCTTCTATAAACATTTACATTCCCTGCATTCAGATTACGTTTTCTGCTCATAATTGTTTTAACACCCTGAAAAACTCTAGAAAAGATTCAGGTGCTTTAATAGATATTGAAATAGTCGAAAGCATTTGTAGGAGAGTAAATTATGAACTTGTCTTCAAACAGTTGCAACTTAAATTTAATAGAAAATGGGGACATCCTGAAGTTAAATGTTTAATCAAATTGAATATCTTTTTTAAAATAACAACGACCTCTCGGAAGCATTCCAAGAGGCTGCATACAATATTTCTGCTGATTGCATGAAAACATTGACTTCATAAGTAGACAACAGAATGTTCAAAGTTATTTATTTGAACGGTTCTTTTGTCCGATAACTCGTAAGCTGTTCTTTTATAGAATAATGTTTCATCTAAATCCTCTTCAATCTCTTTCTTACATTTACTTCACATAGGTTGTTTAAACTTGTTATAATTCGTTATTTTGTTATTATATGATTTCTTCATATATTCCTCATATTTTCCTTCTATAAACATTTACATTCCCTGCATTCAGATTACGTTTTCTGCTCATAATTGTTTTAACACCCTGAAAAACTCTAGAAAAGATTCAGGTGCTTTAATAGATATTGGTTATTTTGCAATATTTAGATAGGCGCTGGGTCAATTAATTATCCGTAGCGTTCTAAGAGAATGTATTTTATAAAATTCATTACATTTATGAACATCAAAATACCATGAAACTTGGAATAAATAAAGCACTCATAAATATGTAACAGAAAATAATAACAACTTGTAAAACTAAGAGTATCATAAAGTATTGTCCTGCAATATAAGAACACCTCGGGTCGCTTTCCCACGACGTTTCTGAAGGAGAGCCTTTCGAAGTTTCCCCAGTAGATCTGTATAGTATGGTCTGTTAATGGTGGGTCTATGATCCAAGAAGTGTACGAAGAGGATGGCTTAAGGGTCCCAGAACACTGTCACCATGACCTTCCGGGATGAGTTCATGACCTTAAATTTTCGTAGCGTTAAAGACGGGGGATGGTTACATTGCTTAGATTCGGCTTTGGTTTCCGGATCGAAGTGAGGAACTTACATTTCATCTTGGGCTACGATTAGGGCCATGAATCCCTCCATATTCGCTCTTATGAGGGTCAACATCTCCGTTGAATTCATTATCTGGTTCTTCTTCAGATCAGGCGTCAGCATTCTTGGGACCCTAAAGGCAGACATCTTGGAAAGTTTGAGGTGATCGAGCAAGATGGTAGCAATTGATGCATTACTTATCCCCAGTTAAGAAGCAATGCATCACAATGAGATTAGGCGATTATCCATGCCCATGCTTTCCACCATGGCCACAGTTTCCCTGGTGACTGCAGTTAATGGATCACTACTTCGAGGGTTATCCTCACAAGAGTCTCGGCCCGGCTTGCCTAACGTTTGACCGTGGAATAAGATAGGGCGTCTCCCCTTAGTATTGTCTTCAACTGCTCACGAATCAACTGTTGCGCTTTCCATGAATCGCGGAAAACTTTATCACAGCCCTCTGTTCAACTTCACTCATTTTGCCGGAAGGCGCCATCCTCAGTCAAGAAAAGTCACCTTTGAACTGAAAAAAATGACTTGGAGGATGCTAGCCCGTGCATTAGCTGTTAAAACATGTATGAACATGATCCGGCTTTGGCGGTCTCCTGTCTCTCCTCATTGAATGTTAGGTCGAGAACTCATTGAACACCGATGAAAAGCAGCCCCAAATCATTATGCTACCACCGCCATAGTTCACCGTTGACAGGGTCTTTTTCGATTTGTAAGCGGTGTTAGGTTTACGCCAAAGAAACTAATTATAGTTATTGAAGAATATTGTATTTTTTTACCTCTGTCCAAAGAATTTTGTTGAAATAATGGTCATCTTTGTGTAACATCTTTGTGGCAAAGTTTTTAAGAGCTTCTACATGCTTCTTCGTCAGTATAAGAACCCTTCGTGTCATGTACCGGCAGTGTTCTCTTCGCAATGTGTCGCATAATGTCTATTGAATGACGTGGACGCCAGTTGACGAGAGTTCCTCAAACAATTCTTACCTTGTGTTTCTGTGATTTTTTTCACAATTGTCAGTAGTTTGGAAGACGCAGGAGGCTCTACTTTCCTTCAAACATCTGATTTGGTTTGCTATTGCTGGCTGCTTCTCTCTAAAGTACTATGAAGTACTGCATCGAGCTGATAGCCATGTATTTTTATTGAAGAAGCCTCCTTAACCTTTGCCAGCCTCATACTCTCTTACCATGGCACTTTTAACGTAAAATGAATGTTTTTGACCTTTGGCATGAGAAAATCTGATAAGATGTTTACCCAGTGCTTGCTTATGGCAGACGGACTCCTGGCAACGTCGGCATTTCCCAGGTAAGCTCTAATACTAGTGTTTAAATGTCCTAAAACAATGTAGACACGCTTCAAAAAGGATTTATCGATAAGAACATCATGTAACAGGAAAGGAAAATCTATATTATTTCTAAGTTAGGAATATTTTTTGCATACCTTTGTATCAATTTATATAGACTTTCTAAATCCCACTAAATATATTCAAGTTAACATTACTTTTTATGACATAATTTCCTAACGTTATTTTGGTTAAACTATCAAAGTGTAATAAGGAAACAAAATGTATTCACTTTGATACAATTTGAATGTACTAGTACGTTACGGACAATTATTTAACACGCTGTAATGCAATCAATATAAAATCATTTTTATATAATAATTATTATTTACATATAATGCTCTCAATGTAAAATTCTGTTTATATAATATTACAGTAATATTAAATATAAATGATACAATTACATAATTCCCAATTCACAAATCACATCATATTCACCGAATTACAGCCATAATAATGAATAAGAGCTCATTAAAACCTAATGAAAGGATCTTTCTTTCGTTGAATTTTGATACCGTTAGTTTACATAGATGTTGTTATATTTCGCTTTTTTCAAGCGGAATGATTTAAAGAGAAATTTGAAACGTGGATATCGTAAATAATTTTTTAAAAATTAAAAGGGAAATGCGTGGTGAATGGCCAATTTTAATAAATATTAATTTGGTTGTGTTTATAAATAATATTTAGATTATGGATAAAAGGAATGGAAATATTAAATATCAGTATAGTGTTAGAGGAAATAAAATTGAATTAAATATGATTCCTTTTTTTCTGGTTAGAGGTGGTTATCCCTGAAGTGAACCTTGTAGCTTCGTGGATGCTAAATGGACCGTGAGAGGTTTTAAAGATGCGGAGAAGAGTGGTAGGGACGATACCCGTAGTCAACTGACAAACTTGAGCGTACTTAAATTAGTAAAGTACTCGTAGGTGCAGATATTATTTGAAGCATATGAGTGGTGGTGAGTATAGGAGTATTATCATAGAACAATGACTTTAACTATACGACGAACAGGGTTTACGGGCAAAACGTGAAATTCGTAGAAGAATTTGTTAGTTGAGTGTGGCTGGGAAGGTTTATGGTTAAGAAATCCCATAAGTTGACTAATATGCTAACTGGAAATGGAAAAGGAACAGTCGATATGGGAGAAATGTGTAGGTCAGGTTTTCACTCTGAACAAATAATATAATAGGATTTTGATGGCTAAGCTGTGAGATGTTTTGGATGCATATGGTTTCGATGTTTGCTGCAAATTTGTAACGTGGATATCGTAAATAATTTTTAAAAAAGTAAAAGGAAAATGGGCAATTATAATAAATATTAATTTGGTTGTGCAAGGGTTTATGGGGATTTGAGTGAGAAGTCGGAGAAAGCTAAGGGTGAAAACCAAAGGCAAGTAATGTCACGATGGATGTTTATCAGCAATGATAAGAGAGGATATCTTTACGGCATCAAGAAATGAAGACAGTAGCCTACAAGATAAAAGGAAGATTCAGAGCCATAGGTTAAAATAGTCAGAGAATGGTTATGTGAGTTGAAACAAGAGAGAGTGATTATGTGAGGGTGTCCAAGAAAGAGGAATATCACTTGATTTGCGTTGAGAATCATGTAAGTTGTGCTATAAAATTCGTAAGAGACAGAGTTAAGAATGTTATTATAACTCAGATAACGAACCATTAAGATGAGTAATAGGCCTGGTGTCGATAATCAACAGTGCTTCGAGAGGAAAACGTAAGGAGCCAGCCAAAAATTATGCAGAATTCAAGCGAAGTGTAAAGGGCAGATGCATTCTTTTACCATCTTGCTGTTCAGTAACATTGCCTCATACTCAGACGTTTCATACAACCACAAATAATTTTCCCACGATCGGGTGAAAATTGGTTTCTTTGAGTGCATCTTTCCACTACGGAGAAAGTTTTTCTTGCAAGATTAAAATGTATCTTAATTGATCAAAAATTTAAGTTAGATGAGGTGTGCTATTAAAATTACACCTGCCAAGCTCTTACTAATGTCGAAGAGCTTAAAATCAGCAGCCTTAAACACGCCTACAATCGTGTAAAAGAAACACTAACTCTCTATAAAAGGAGAATCACCATTTATTCATCAGTCAATTCTCTTTAGAGTTGCTTATATCCATGCCACATTAATTTAACAACTAAAAATGATAAAGATTATTTCATCTGTCAGGCAAAATTAGGTTGCCAGTCGCGAGAGATATTACATGAGCTATCACCAGCTGTGAAAGTAACAATTCTCCTTCTCTATCTTTTTTTTCTATTCAAGCACAAGTTAACTACCAAGTTCATTCAAAATAAATAAACAATTTAGTTTCGTCGGTGTTTCTACTAAACAAAGGTCTCAACGGAACAGCCATTTTTATCCACTACAATGAACATCTAAGGGTGCAAATAATTTCAATCATCTTTAAGTAAATTGTTAAAAATTAAGCAAAATCGCTATGAAGACCGTATAAATTGAACATCCTCATTAATATAATTTTCTGATTGATGTTTACATTCAAGAGAGGCAATCACTGCTAGCAAGCAGTGGATTTACTTTATATCAAAGAATTTGGGCAATATCAAAATGCAATTCCTCACTTTAGTATATAGTACTTCAAATGCATCATACTTTCAACGTCCTCATAATTACTTAAAGCGCCTCGCTGCGTTTCCCCAAAGTTGATTTATAGCCTTAATGTTGCAGACTCAAGTGTATACTTCCGAAAAATTTATATAAACATAGAAAAGTATATGTACACTTGTGCATACACATACAAATAAGGATGGAAAATGTAGTTTTCTCTTAGATTATGTTGTCTTAATTTTCTTTTATTAACTCTCTCCCACTTACTTTGTTCTATCTTTCTGCACATTATATGTACAATATGCATCGCTTCGATTTGTATGCCTATCTTTACGTCTTTGATTTAAATTATATAGTATATAACCATTATGCTTCCACTTATCTTCGTACATTTCTTTTATTTAATTTTTGATGGGGAGCCCATATTGCTATGGACC
This sequence comes from Ceratothoa steindachneri, assembly GCA_963969495.1. Taxonomy (NCBI): domain Eukaryota; kingdom Metazoa; phylum Arthropoda; class Malacostraca; order Isopoda; family Cymothoidae; genus Ceratothoa; species Ceratothoa steindachneri. The sequence goes on along the minus strand of OZ018324.1, from coordinate 73,609,445 downwards.
CGTATAATTTCATGCCTGATTTAATGATTATTTAACCATCTTCATAAAGGTGCTCTCAGAATAAATCTTAGTTAAATAATAGCCATCAACCTCCAAGCATTGGCATTTCTTTCTCGAATTTTAAATACACATTTACTTCCTTTTTTCCACGATGGAGGAAAAGAACAAATTTATTTATCTAGATATGTGTATATCTGTGAGAATTAGATATATATATATATATATATATATATATATATATATATATATATATATATATATATATATATATATATATATATATATATATATATATATATATATATATATATATATATATATATATATATATATATATATATATATATATATATATATATATATATATATATGAAAAAAAAAACTGGGAGGAAAAATAAAAACCAAAATTATAGAAAAATTGTGAGAGATGCCCTCTACACCAAGGCAAAACTCAACTTCTTTTTAACCTTTTATATCTACCGCACATTTCCTATTTATTACATCAAGTTCAAGTTCAAGGTGCTCATTTGCACTCGCCCCTGTGCACTCGGTGGTTGGACTTCGCCCCCACCCGCCCACCCAGTTTTTGAAATTTATATTATTGCTGTTGATATATATATTCTTACCCTTTTTGCGGTGCCATTCATATAAATTTCACCTTGTACTCACCTTTATATACTTTTCGCTCTTTTGTCCATCTTCCTCACCACACATCCTCAGCTTTCTATAATCTTAAATTCATTTTGTAAATATTTAAAAAAAAATAAAATTAAGAGTATATCTACCTTCATCTGTTTAGATGAAGAAGATAAACATGTAGATACACATGTTATTATTTTCTCCTCTATTTTCTGTTAATACCTCTAATGATGGCTCACTTGCTAGCTTAGTGGATACGGCGATGTTCATCTAAAGTCAGGATTCCAGGTTCAATCCCGGCGAGAGCAGACGCAAACCCTAACGCAGGAATAGATTGCTGTGCTTACTTAACTTTGGGTGGAGAGATCTTTACACACGTCAGCACATACACGCAACCAATCATAACACTATTGTCTCCTCGCCCATCTTCACATCACAACACACACTCCCTTTACCTCTGTTCCAAGAAATTTACATCATTCTGACAGAGAACGTGACCCACTTCTACAAGGGTGACGAAGTTTGCTACCTTATCGCTAGTATGTGTCAAAAACAAAATACTTCCTGACATCTCCTACCAAAATGATAACCAACCCCTGCTACCTTCCTTGGGTTTAAGAGAGATTGTAATGTTGATATTTATGTTAGTTTTGTTATCTGGTGTCGGGAAAGTGGTATTAGGAAGCAAAAGATGGTCTTTGCAGCATACGAATAGTAGTTTTTGTAAACGCTTCATACTTAGCGTTAGCTTGTTAATTTTTAATGATTATAGGATAAAAACCGTAATTCTAAAATAAATTCTAATAAACATGATTTAAATTGGTACATATATATATATATATATATATATATATATATATATATATATATATATAGATAAATGTCAGTTGTTTTCTCGTACTCGGTAATTTGTAAAATGGTTAATCTACTTAATCTTTCAATATCGTTTGTTTGCTGTAGATTTTAACCTGTTGTTTCTCGGGCTGGCCTTGAGGGGACCCTGGAGTCTTTCTTGGTCGTTCGTTCTATATTCTTGACCATCTTCAATTTATAATTGAGGTCATGGTCATTCCTACAGGATACTCTGGAATTCAAAGGAATTAAGATTTGATGAATTTAGAATTTTTCATGAATTTGAGCCAAATGTTTAGACAGGCATCAGTAAATTCTAGCATGCGAATTATCAATCGTTGGCAGTTGAAGAAGTTAAATTTTAAAAAAAGTAAATATGCTACTAAATCATCAATAAATTCAAATTGGTGTGCATTCTAACTAAATCTCTAGTAGTCTCAACATTTCAAATCAATCGTACGTCTGACAATTGATTTTCTGCCTGGACCCTGCGAGAAATGAGATGGTTCAATAGCTATCGGGCAAATGTAAGCTTATCGAACATAATGATAGTCACCTGGAATGGTGACGATGGTACCTTATCACATGAACCTAGATAAAAGCTGCAATTCAATGTAGCATTGGCTGGATAAGGTTCTAGATGTAGGAGACATTAATAATCAGCCAATCTTGCATAAAAGAATGAGGTAGTAACTTAGACTTTCGATAGGGTTTAAATTTGGTGATTTTGCGGGTCGATCCAGATGTGTAATTATTTCTGAATGTTCATCATGGCAGTCAGTCACAATTTCAGCCAGGTGAATTAAAGTAGAGTCATTTGGAAAGTCTGGGATGGGAATGTTACATTCCACGCTAAGATGAAGGGCAAACGACAAAATCCAGTTGTATAGCAGTTCAATGTAACGATACTGGGCAAAATTGTTTTTCACCTCAACCAAAAGACCATGTCCACATAATTAAATCACCACTAGTACTTCATAGAGCCTATTCCAGCTCAAAACGCACCATACCCTCAGTATTTTATGAAGGTCTCATGAGGGGTACGAGGAACACCAAACCGGATATCATTCAGATACAAGAAAAAATGTGATTCGTCTGACCAGATAATGGCTTTCCAGTTTTCCACGGTTTGCGTCTTCTCACCCACTGTAGCCGTTTATGTTTGTGGTCAGAAGTGATAAAATGAGGCTTGCGTGAAGCTTTGATCGATATATTCATCTTATGCAGCTCCTTGCAGAGGGAATTTTGAGTAATGGGGGCCGAAGGACCAGCGTTGACGTCTAGAAGAAATTCTTGAATTTAAGCGAAATGATTTTTATCCAAAAGTCCTGAAATAGTCCAGTGCTTCTAGCACGTAAGTTTCGACTTTTGCCCACAATTTAGACAAAAAAATACTGTAGATCGAGATTTTTGCTCTTCAGATAGAACTGTATGAATGAATGCGTAGATAAACTTGCAAATTACGCTAAGTCCTTCATGCGATGGTTTGTTGGCGCGCCTAAATGAAATGACACCTTTTTGCTACTCAGTAACATCATATTTGCACCCCATTTTACACACATCGTACGAGGCAGGCACTGTATCGTACCACACTTACAAGTTTATAAACAATTTTAAACACCCCATGTGACTATGTTTTGTCCAGTCAGTTTATTTTAGTATAAAATTTTATTCAACTTCTATTTTTCTTTAAAATGCTCATGAATAACATGATATAAATAAATAAAGTTATATAATTGTCGATTTTACTAATGAAGAACGACAGATTTTTTATTTATTTTAAAATTGTTTGGAAATTATTGTATAAGAACATATACGTAAAACATTAATTTGAAATGAAGCAGCGGACCTTTAACTTATCAAAAGGATAAGGCTGAAACGATCAAACAAGACACCTCCTCATCTGAAAACTAGAAAACCTTATTAAAAAAACAGTTGGTTTTAAAAAAAAATCAAGAAAAAACGGCTACTAAACTGCACAATGCATTCCCAAATCTGGTAAGCCAATTATTGATGGGGATTGTAGGAAAAGTGTTTTACTGATTTTCATCAAAGTCTTGATTAATCTTCTAAATAACGAAACCATTATTTTAAGAATACATGATATCCTTGTTTCTGCTATAATGGTTTAGATGCATTTTCAGAAATGGATAAAAATATACGAGGATGAGCACTGGTCTTCAGCGGAAAAATCATGAGAATGTGGAAATAAACGGGATTGTGCGATTTGAAATTATGGCTAGAAACTGTAAGACAAAAATTCGTAAGAAACCGTGTTTTATCAAACTTATACTTGCCTCTACCCAAATTGAATATTTTTGAACAACCCTTATTTATCATTATGAGATGAAAAGAAATGAAAATAAAACACATTTATGTTGTTACCATTGATGGTGCTTATGCTATAATGGGAAAACACACTGGATTTTTTTTTCTATGTGAAGATAATATTATGCTCTCTGTTCTAAAGTTGTACCTTAATTTCTATTGTTAATTTTCTTGATTTAAACTCTGTTTTAACTAAAAGACGTTACTTAATGAGATTGATCGTGCATATCAGCACATACTGCTTTACTGCAACGTTAGATGGCAAAGATGCGATATAATACTGGAGAGTCTTGTTGCATGTTTGGAACCAATCGATGATTTGTTAAAAGGAAAACTTCGAAGTAAGCCCGAAACGAATGACAAACACTGACTTATTAAAGTTAGCATTCTAAAATAAGAACCTTCTCAATTCATTTAATTCAACATACCTCTTGAGGATGCTAGATAATAAGTACTTGAATATTTTAAGGAATAGAACGCATTTGTTTCAAAGATTGATATACGCACAAATGATCTTAAATCTAAGAGATTCGACTACTTAAAACATACGCAAAATTTAATTGAATATCAGGATCATACTATAACTCTTCATGATATTGAAGAATAATTGCAAGAACTAAACCTGGAATTTTCTTGTATATCTAATGCGTTCAACAACTTTGGTTAAATATTTCCTTTTTTAATAATGGTGAGTTTGATTACTTAAATAATTCTAGAAAATCAGTATTATAATTTGCATAGTTACACAAAATCTAAAAAGATCTAAAGCCGTAAAAAATGACTGTTTGAAGAAACTAAGTTTCATTATGCTTTCAGCATTTTTATAGATATATATTGTCGTGGTATGACATTACATTACATCAATACCATATTATATCTATGAAGGAGGGACCAATAACTTAAAGGCGAACGGACAAAGGGACGGAACACCACGAGTTACCACACTGGCTGGGTTAATTCCAAGACACAAAAGTTCAACCGTCACTTTGCTTTGTTGTTAGCACCTGACTTTGAACTAAAGGAATCTTCTTGGGTCCGGGCGATACTCCTCAACTCTTTGTCTGCCTCATGGAAGACGAGCACTATATATGCCCGCAGCTCTCCCTGCAGGGGTTAGTGGGAAACAGCTATACTCTCGATTCGCCCCGAATCTTCTTGCCGACGTGATTCTAACCAGGTAGTCCGTGGTGGACGCGGTTCGAGTCTACAGCTTGTCGAAGTGGGAGGGGGGTTAGGCTTACCAATTTAAGCCTAACAGAACCTTCTCCAGCGCATGGAACTTCCGTGCTGGAAAAGAAATTCCACGTGGAATTCCCCCACCTATATAAATATATATATATATATATATATATATATATATATATATATATATATATATATATATATATATATATATATATATATATATGGCGATCGGTTTGCACAAACATACACATGCTCTCATATACGTTTTTTTCAAAGGCTCAAATATTCCGACCGACCATTATATTTACTTTTGTTCACATATCTTTCTTCTAAATCACAGCAAACTCGGTTAACACAAAACTGTCATTTAACCATTTCGTTCTATTTCTTCATTAGCTCCAATCTGCTAGACTAAAATCCTATAGAAACATTTTTCCCCAACTTTCTCCTGACTTAATTATCAATCCCTTTTCAGTATTTATCTCTACTCCCATAAGTTCTTTTGATGAAGGATTTATACTCTTCCCTCACTCTCTCAAACACACATTAACCAAATTCACTTGAGATAAATATACTCTCCCAGAAACACCCACTTTATTTTCACATAAATAATCGAACACAATCTAACAAAGTCATTCATTGGATCAAATAAGTCTAGGAAGCACGTCTCTTTCATTTGTCTCCACGTTGTGCAACATCCAACGAGAAGGGACTTTTGACTTGCTCATTGGCTTCCTTAAGCAATGTGGGCTGAAAGGATTGACACGTCTTTCCATCTGCATTCACATTTAATCCTTCCACCGAAAAAGGGATTTAAAATCAACGCCTCACTCATTAATCTTGATAAACGCCAAGTTCAAAATAAAGTTACTTTTATCAACTTGTTAAATCCAAATACGAATTTATTTGGTGAAAACCTTCATAAAAGAACTCGAATCCTTAACTTAGATTCAAAGGAGACATGAAATATTTGTTCTAATAAAGAAATGGTGACCCGCGCCACAATGAGGCAACTTCTCCTCTCGATACATAATATATATATATATATATATATATATATATATATATATATATATATATATATATATATATATATATGTATATATATATATATATATATATATATATATATATATATATATATATATAAATATATATATATATATATCATAGGTGTGCGTTATCGCGATAATTTATCGCTCAGCTTTAGTCTCTCCTGCGCGCTATGTTCTCGTGCTTCTTCAATTCTATTTTTTTGTGCACGTGTATATGAATGCATGTACTATTCGGTGCTATTCTTTAATATCAGTCTATTAACGTTTTGAACACTTTCCTTTGTTACGCCCCTATTCTAAACTGATCCTATATTGATTGTAATTTAGCAGTGCAGTGCTTTGCTATTTTATAATATTGTATTAGTGATGGTGACGCAAGAGACTGTGCCTGCAATATCGGAATTTCGGATTTATCCGTTATCAGCTTATCGGGCGATAAATTTATCGCCAGTTATCGATTATCGGTTATCGCCGATAAGGTTATCGTGATCGATTTATCGGTTATCGTGATACATTTTTTCGTTATCGCGCTTACCACTGATATATATATATATATATATATATATATATATAAATATATATATGTTATGCTGCTCATGGCCTCGCTGCATAACTGAAAAAATACACATGTGTGTATAAAAACTTTCATTTTTTTTGTATAAATTATTTCACCGTTATATATAGAACGTTACAGTTTTTTTGGTATATATATGAATATAATTTCTCAGAAACAGAGTTTTGAAGGGCCGACACGGAGGCACCATTGATTTCCGCTAAGTAGTTGATTCAGCATTCTCATTTCCGCCAAGTAGTTGATTCAGCATTCTCCGCTCCCCCCTTTATAATCCACGCTTCACATACAGATTCCCCAAATTCCTTTAGTTCCGCCGGAAATCATGTATCTGGTATAAAAGACAAGCTCAACCCGAAGGAGGACAGGTAGCTGTGCAGGAGTGTCTTGAATGGCCACCCGTTCGCTCGAATTCCTCAAGATAAATCCCTGATTAAATCCCGGTCAGATTTTAGTCGAGTAACACTCTGATTCTAGTGTGAGTTACCTTAAGTTTCAAGGGTAACTAAGACTCCCTGCTGAGGAGACCCCGTCTTCTCACACCTCACCTTTCTCGCGTTCGTACCATCAAAATCCTGTTTTTCGTACCTTTAAACCTCCCCAGCTTGTCCAGTAGTATAAGATTAAATCGCACTTAAGCAAGTAAGTTCGAATAGAAGCCTGCTTCTTTATATCCTCCCGCAAGCATCGCAACGGCACCCGGAGTAACGAACGTCGAAGGAAAGGTAACGTCAAGTAGGTGGCAGTGAAAGAAGCTGTAATCAGGTACAGGTAGTTCAAAGGTGTCCTAATCACGAGCACGAGCCTGCAGCTGAAAAAACCCAGTTTCATAGTAACCCAGTGACGCAACTACGAGAGGTTGCGCCATAATACATAGCAACATAGGGGCATAACTACAACGAGGGTAGTGTTCCGTAACATATATATATATATATACATATATATATATATATATATATATATATATATATATATATATATATATATTAAAACAAAATATACATATATATATACAAATACGCGAATGTGATGATAAGGAAGATCAGGTTCATTTCCCCTTATTTCACAAGGTCTCGAGCTTGCTTGCTCCTCTTCAATTACACTGGCTTTCGTTTCAAAACTTTTTTTCAAAAGCCATAGGTTTTCCAACTGATTTAGAATAATTTTTGAGTTTAAGAATATAATTAATTTTCTTTGCTCGGGTCTGGTTTCTAAGATGTGTTCGATTTATATTAGAACGTATATTCCAAAGTAGCGCTATCCTCCAACCGTTTATTACTTCTGTTTTGTCACATCAAGTGATCAGTAACCATATATAACCTATTTTATTCTTCTTTTCATTTCTCGATTTGCATTACAATGTAAAAAGCATCCAAATAGGTTTTGTTACATTTTCGGACATGTCTCTCTACTAGATCGTCAAGCAAAAATTACTGATTTTTTGAAAAAGGCATATCATACTTACTTTGGAGTGAAACTAGGGGAGCGGGATAAGCTATTTGCTCCCCATTTTTGCTGTAAAACATGGGGGGCATGAAAAATTTACTGGATTAGAGTAATTAGCAAAGGAATAGTATGCCATTTGATGTCCCAATGGTGTGGAGGGAATGCAAAAATCACCTCAACGACTGCTACTTCTGCATGACAAAATTAAAAGGCATCAATCGTAAGAACAAGCACCATGTTCAATGCCCAAATGTTCCTTCTGCTATAAAACCAGTCCATATGGCTCCGATCTTACTAGTCTTGAACCTGATTTTACCATGGGTTCTAGCTCTGATTCCGAGGCTAATGTCACTAACGATGCAGCTGAGTTTGATACATACAAGCCTTATGAGGGCGGCCACTTGTTGCTATTTATGCAAGCCGAACTCAAAAGCTGACACGAGACCTAAACCTTTCCAAAGAATCTGATCAGCTATTAGGTTCCCGTCTTTAAGTGAAATGTATGCTGGCACCAAAGACAACATTCTATTGGTATCGGGACCATGATAATGAATTTCTAATTTCTTTCACATTGCTGAGCTGCTGAACTTAATGGCTCTAAAGTATGATGTCATGGGATGGTAAAATCTAAATAATGTATTCAGCCAGCCTTCCAACGAGGTTGTTGCTTGCCACCGACTGGAGCCTTGTTTATTCATAATTTTTCAGCTTTTATATATTTACTCTCTAACTTAATTTTAAATATGATTATTTTTTTAATCTTTAGCATTTAATGGAATTGCATTTATTTTACCTTAGATAACTTTTTTTTGCTCCCCCTCATCTGTGAAAATATTTCATTATTTCCTTGTTTTTGAAAGATTTTATAAGATTTTCTTAATAGGTTTACTGACCATAACAATTTAATAACATCTTATTGGGTTTTTATTGTTTTTTTGTGATTTTAGAAACAAAAGGGGGGGGGAGGTTATGCCCCAAACGGTGTTTTTTATTCCCAAGTGTACCAGAGCGTCATATATATATATATATATATATATATATATATATATATATATATATATATATATATATATATATATATAATACTTGTAATTGATTTGTTCCTTGGGAATCTGATATGTAGTAGGAATATGAAGACCCTAGTGAAGGTCTGAAACGTCCCGCCAATAAATGATTAGTGTAATCACCTGGGTATTCACATTCCTACTAATATATACATACATATATATATATATATACATATATATATATATATATATATATTATAAGGCCGCCAGGTTGTGTATAGTAATGATTATATTTGACAGCAGAAGAGGAATTGTTCAGTTTCTTGATGATAACATTTGTGACTTCATTAGGTGACTATCCCTTAAAAGAAAAGGGACCATACAAGATTATTGTGAATCATTATTTATGTATTATTGGCCCAACGCACCTTTTCACCATACTAGTCATCTTCTGAGGCTACATTGATAAATATAAAGAAATTCAGATATATAAATGCAAAATATATGTTGATATTTTACAAGTTTTAACCCTTTGAGGGGCAAAATTATAAGGATAAAAAAAGCTCTAGAAGGGCAAAGGTTTATTTATTGAAATAAAGTCAAATATTTTGTTTGATATTGACGATAAATCTTCACCAAAATGATAGTTCACTATTATTTTTGAAAAATTATAACTAATTAACTAATTATTAAGGTGCTACTCATAGTGTACCACCGCCCAAATTTCGATAGTAAAATTTCCCCCTCCAAAACAAACAAAAATGGAGAAAAAAAAAATTTTAATTTCCTTTTAACTTCTATAAATTTAATACATTTTTGACCAAAAAATTACTTTTTTTATTTTGTAACATGCATGAGTAGTATGTTTATTTATGAAAATCTTGAATGGAAGTTTTATTTTTTCCAAGGCAAAGGGCCACCTTACAAACCGAGCATTCCCACTCTGTTCTGGATGGTTTTGCTTTTGTGTTAAATAAGCCACATCTTCTTGTTCCTCTTCTTGGTTGAAGAGTTGATTCTTGCTTCCTGATTTCAAGTAGCACCTGATGCTTATGCTTATTTATTCTAAAGGATGAGCCTTTCTCTCTTAGCTTTGTGACATAAGTTGCTGAAACAAGTCCGTCAACAATTTTCAAACGAAAGTTTTTCATATTCATCTTTTCAGGTAATATATCCTTAGAGATTATAAAGGTATTTAAAACGGCTGCATCGAGGAAATAGAAAAATATTTTGTGCCACCATTTATGGCTTTTTCGATCTATTTCATATAACGCCTTCAGCTAGTCAAATATATCTACACAATTCATATGTTAGATATAATCTTTAATAGCTTCATGACAATTGATTTTACTAGTACATGCATATCTTTCTTTTATTGAAACTTGTACTACAGTAGTTGGGGAATGATAGCTAGATGTAACACGCACCATATGTGTATCTTTCCATTTGTACACATATTCCATCTTCACTTACATACCAGTCATATTCTCCTCGCTTCATACTTTTGTCTTCTTTGAAATTAGATAGAAATTTGTTCCTATTCTGGTTTACTGTACCACATGAATGGAGAGAATGAATGCTCCTTAAGATCTTCAAATAAATCGTAACTAGTGAAATAATTGTAATAAAAACTTTATGATTTTCCCCCTGAATTGGTTGCGTAAGCTTCCGAACAACAATACCTCCTCAATCTTTAGTAACATTTCCTTGCACACTACCAATGTATATTTCCCCATCAAGAAAATAACCTGACTTGTCAGCTAGAACCCATACTTTATAACCTCTTCTAATTGGTTTCATCGGATTATATTGCTTTAGGGTACTGCAACCTTTGAATCTGACCATTGACTCATCAACAGCAACTATTTCGCTAGGCAGAAAACTTTTTTGGAAATTTCAAATAAGCATTTGAAGTAAAGGCCTCACTTTATAAAGCTTGTCGAAGTCTATGAAATCTCTTTGAGGCATTATCATTCAAATGCAAATTGCCGAAGATCCAATCAAATCATTGTACAGACATCAAATTGGAAATGAAGGAATCATTCAACTTTGAATCACTACTCCAGTGATCCCTGTAACTGAGGAATTTTTTAATTTCCATAAACAAATTAATCGCAAGAAAACATTTCATTTCACATTGCTAACTGAGCAAACTTCTTGATGAGCATATAAATTTGAATGGAAAACAATATGGTCAATAATTTGATTTGAAAAAAGTTCAAGAAATATTTTTCAAGGGGTAGTTTCATCTAGTTGTCTTAGAGCATCAGTTACCCCAAATGACTTTTAAAATTTGTTCCTCCTTACACTGAATATTTTTTTCTTCATTTTGGTCCAGTCGCTTAAGCAGAAGACAAATTGTAGATAATGGTACATCGTCTAAATCACTGTCTGACGACGACGATTGTGAATATTCTTCAATAGGGGATACTATATTCACTTCACTATCTTCAAGCTATTCATCAACATCTGAAGTTGATAAAGTTGATATATAAAAGTCCTAATTATTTCAACAATTAATATATGAAGTGCATATGTGAAAGCTTATTTATGTGAGGGAACATATATCTATATATCCGGCGAAAATAGTTTGGAAATGCGTAGGCCAATAAGAACATCTATAATACATTTGTGCGGTGGTACAGAACACGTACCACCTTCTTTTTTCGAATTACTTGAGCGTGTGTATGATTTATTTGATAATATCAACATAAATACTTTAATTCTCTCTAGGAAACAAAAATATATCAAAATAATTATATTTGCCTTGCAAAAAACTGAAATTTCTGCTAATTTTAATTAGGGAATGACGATGACGCAGCATTCTCCATCGACGGTTCAGCCATGATGAGGGCAAATAATTTTGGCATCCCAATTTGTAGCCAAATGCCTCCAGAAGCTTCAGAGAGTGCATTTACGAAGGTGGTAGAGATTCTGAGTTGCTGCTCAATTCGAAAAATGCGTTTTTTAAAGTGGCACCCTTTTTGCACTACCACTCAGCAAACGTAGCCAAACAGATGGTACATTATTTGAACCACTTCTCTTGAAAGGGTTATAGGAACAACATTGAATATATCGGTTAATATTAAAATTGGTAAAATAAATTTGAGATTAAAATGAACATTTTTTAGTTTAAATGAAACTATTTTTTGACGGCACATATGGTATAAAAAACAATAGAAAAAACCGGCAAAATTAACATCTCTTTAAGAAATAGTACTCTATGTCACATGTACCTAAAGTTGCGATGCGTACAGTCACCGAGAATTGCCTTCTTAACCGCATAATTATGATTATGCAATTGCAAATAATTCTCGATTTTACAAGGTCGAGCTAGATTGGAAAAAATAAATTTTCCATTCTCTTCGACAAGTAGAGATAACAAATTAAAATGTCAGATTGAAGAGACAGATTTTGGGTGGCTCTGTCTTAGAAAAGCTGGATTATGCGTTATCTTCTCGTGTATGTGAGAAGACCGCCTTCTAAGAGCTTCGATGAAGATTTAAGTTAGCTAAAAATGCCTTCTTAACCGCATAATTAGGATTCTGCAATTGCAAATAATGCTCGATTTTACAAGGCCAAGTTAGATTGGAGAAAAAGAAATTTTCCATTCTCTTCGACAAACAGAGATAACAAATTAAAATGTCCGATTGAAAGACAGATTTTGGGTGGCTATGTCTTAGAAAAGCTGGATTATGCGTTATATTCTCGTGAATGTGAGAAGAGCTCCTTCCAAGGGGTTCGATGAAGAGTTAAGTTAGCTAAAAATTGCCTTCTTAACCACATAATTATGATCGAGAAATAGCAAATAATTCTCGATTTTACAAGCCCGAGCTAGATTGGAAAAAAAAAAATTTTCCATTCTCTTCGACAAGCAAGGATAACAATTAAAATATCTGATTGAAAGATATTTTTGTTTGTTCTGTCTTAGAAAAGCTGGATTATGTATGCGTTATCTTCTCGTGTGTGTGAGAAGAGTTCCTCCCGAGGGCTTCGATGAAGAGCTAAGTTGGCTAAGAAATTGCTTCTCAACCGCATATACATATTATATATATATATATATATATATATATATATATATATATATATATATATATATATATACGTTGAGTCTTTCATGCCATTTATATATATAAATATATATATATATAAGTTTCAATTATTTGTTTTAATTAGGAACTCATTTAATTATTCGATCAAATTTTAATTGTCAAGAAAAGTAGTTTATAATTTCTGTTACTTTTGCAGGGATTGTTTTCATTGGATATTGGTTCAATAGCTTGCCATGTACATAATTGATTGCTTTCAATTCACGTCGGTAGTGAATATTTTGGATTTCTTTCTTCTCAGAGAAAAGCGTAGTTCTTCCTCAAAATCCATTTACTTAGCTAATGCAAGGTCACATTTATTGGTTCAAAATTGATAATGTCATACTTGACCCTTGACGAGCCGTAGTCCGAGCTTACGTGTGACATTATAGATGAATCGAGTGGCGTGATTCTGTCTCACTTCCACCTTCTTTGTCTTATTTTGGTCACAGGTGTAGTGGGATGGCTTGGTAGAGAAGAATTGGCCGTACCTGAGGTCATAAATAATTTTCTTTAGTTTTTTTAGTCACAATGGCTTGAATTGATATAGGGACTAGGATTCTCTTGGTCTGAGTGAGTTTCTCATTGATTAGTTTTCCATAGCCTCTTCATGTTAATTTAAGGGCTTTTCTTAAGTAAAGATTATATTCTCTACGCACTCTGATGTCCGCCGTCTTTCTTCGGCCTCTCTAAATTTGTTTGCATTGGTGCGGATTTTATTTTCCTTTTCTTAATTATTTAAATGGGCAATTTCCCAGCCTCCTCTATTTGTAATGTAATTCAGGTGAGGATAATCGCTGGTAATTACATGCGAAATGTCACCTGCTAATGGAACATATTGAGGTTAATGGTGAGTAGCAGAAGGGAGGTCTCCTGTATATATCACATACGTAGTAGAGCTCAAACAGCCCCAGTGTGGCACACATGTTTCCATGGTAAATGGTTGTACTTCGTACTTATTAATTCCCAATATTGCTTTAAGTTCTCCTAGATAATTGTAAAGGGATTTTGGTGGTTTTTCTCTATCCCTAATTTGCTTATTTTGTGTTTTAGGTTAGGCGTCCCCACTTTGACCAAAGCTGACACCACGCCTCTAAGGGCTATGTCTAAATTATCGCTTCTGGCTTTTGCATTGGCTATGCTTTCCGTAATTAGGGCTAGTGCCGTTTCGTGGCAAAGTTCCTACGGAACCCGTGTTTTGGGCATTGAAGTGGGACCCGTCTAGAAGGAGTTTCTTAGCCTGTTGTTTAGTATAATTTCAAGTAATTTACCAATAAATTATAACAGTGATAGAGGCATGAGTGGGTCAGAAAATTACCCCACGTTTAACCATGTATTAAAAAGGGTAATACTGCTTCCTTCATATTACCATGGCGTTCAGAAAGTGTGCTTTAGTGATGCTGAAAATACACAGAGGGTTTTGCTTGATATCTTTTAGTGATGCCTCATATTCCTAATGTGGAAAAGATCTTCCCTCTTCCTCAGTCAGTCGCGTGCCATTTTCGCATTTGTACTGAGTTACTACTGGCCCGAATTCACCCAGGCTTCTTAATACTTCTTCCTCATATACCATGCCAAACCACTCATTTTTTTCGATTTCAATTCTTAAGTTTCTTTTCGTCGGAGATTTCGCTTCCATTCATTTTGATGGTGATGTTGGCCTTGGGATGAATTCCTTTTAGTATCTTTTTTTGGCACCAGAATAATTTTAGTTCTCCTTCGGTGACTATACTTTTTATAAGATTATCCTAAACCACTCTTTTATTCAGATGTACCTCACCTCTTGATATCTGCCTACTGTGTTTCCATGCATATTTATTTCAATTATTAGCATTAGAGTTTTTCATCTCATCTTGGTGCCGGTAGAGTCTTAGATTCTACTCAAGTAATGGCCACTCTTTCCACTTCTGTTGTTCCTGCTGTTATGTGGTAAAGGTTTTCGCCGAAGTCATAAAGCGTAAATACCTCCAGGTTTTCCCCTCAGTAGTTCCGGACGAGCCTTTTGTATATGTCCCAATTGGCCCTGGGCAAACAACTGCGAATCGTAATCTTCAATTGCATGAGCAATGTTAATAGAATGATAACACTGTAACAAAATTTTACTTTTGTCTTGTCCTTGGGTTAAAAGTGACCATGACCGTTTCCAGTAAGGCGTAACGGCCGCGCGCCTCCATCGAGGCGTTAGACTCACAGAAAAGAACATCCCTGAAGTTGGTCATCAGGCTGTCTTACGTGTTTCCTAAGGGTGCTACCGGAAAGAAAGACTGCATAAAACAAGCTTCAGGTCCTACACCCACATCCAGTGCTAGGTGAGGTTCTTCGAAGACGGTGGATCGTTCGAACAGGAATCCCGCATCTTAAGCCGCCCCACTTACATAAGGTTTCGGAGGCGCATCACTAGCCCAACCTCCCATACTAAGTCCTCGAACGTGACAGCGCTTTTGAGGATCATACGGCAATTTGCGGGAGGATTTTCTCTTGGAAGAGGGCCTCCGCATCTCCTCCGATATAGGTCTGGATGTCATATTTCTTCAATAGAATTGCTGCGGACTCCTCATCACCCAGAAGGAGCTGCGGAGGCTCGTCATCCTGTTTTCCCTTAGCGATCTTTTTTCAGGAGACCATGCTAGGTTGATACCCCCTGGTAACCTTCCCGGGGTATAAGGGTTTTGCGACTACCACCATGGGACTTGGGTCGGACAGAAGGATGCGTCATTGACAACTGGCATGATGTCTCCATTCTTATCTTTGCTCTAGATACCACCTTTCAGGCAGTAGCTGTGCAGCTAAACCTGGATAGGAGGTATACCGTTATTTCCGCCTACATTCCACCGTCCGCCGACTTCGACGCGTGGGACTTTGCCGCGTCGTGACACGGTTGCCGAGCTACTTTCTCTTGCTTGTGCATCTGAATGGTAGACACCCCCTCTGGTGAGACTACTCGATCAATCCGAGGGGTCAGTTCCTCGCCTACCTGATCGACAAGTTGGAGATAGGTATCCTAGATGTAGATAGGTTTACACATCACTGCCTGAGAAACGTTTAATTTTCCTGTTTTGATCTATCTTTATGCTCTCCGGATGCATAGCCGATTTTGAGTTGGAGGAAGTCGATGTTGTCTATGGTAGCGATCACTTTTCCATTCAAATATCATTTTCTGGGCCGCTGTGCCTGAGAGCCAGCCCCTTTCGTACTTGGCGCTGGTGAGGCGGTCCGCTTTTCAGGAAAAGACTGATTTCTCTGTCTCAATCGAGGAGTTTATGTCGGTGGATGAGGCCGCTGAGTTCTTCTCCAACCGTGGGACAAACTACTGGTGAGCATACGTGTCTTCACTTAACGTAAATACCCGTCTCGCAGAGATGTGAAGCGAGTCAAAAACATTACGTAAGTTCTCGCAGGACCCTGTTGCCGTTAGCCAAGATAATGGGACCGCAATCTCGGACCCTGCATCCGTGGCGGAATCCTTCGCATTCGCGTTCTCCGCATTCTCTAGCCGGGATGCTGCTCCACCAGCATTAAATGTGCGTCCTGTTGTCACATAAGGCTGCCAACTGGACTTTAGTTTCAGAGGCAGAGAACCCTTCAGCAACAGGTTTACAGTTAGTGATTTGCGGTCCGCTCTCGCTTCGTGTGCAAACACCGTCCCCTATGCTTCGTCATCTGGATCAACCAGGCATGACTTTTCTGTTTCGATCTGTTCGACATGTTCTGGGTAGCGGGTATCCTCCTATACTCCTGGCAAATCTCTACTGTTCTTGCCTTTTGCAAATCGGGAAGAGATTACTCTACCCCAGCGCTCATGCTAACCGAGTGGATACGGCGTTGGCCTCCTAACGTCGCGTTACCGGGTTGGATTCCGAATCATGGCATGAGCGGTCACAAACGTCAACGCATTTAGAGATCTGGCTACCAATTGGTGGACGCGTTGTGCTAACCCCATTTACGGGTGGGTAGATCTTACATCTCTTACCTCAAACATAGCCAATCACAATACTTCCTTCTTTCCTCTCCTGCCTTCACAGCATAACACACACACACAAACACACTCTATTCCAAGTAATCCTACCGATGGGTATCTATATCCACGTACTTCCGACGCGAAACAGATCCCCCCCCCGTGACGAAGGATTCCACATAAACGCTGTTTGGTGTCAAAATATAATACTTCCAAGCACCTCTTCTCAAAAGAGGACCTGCTCCTGGGCTCCTCGGGCCGACCAGCGATTGTCATCCTGACCTTATATAAAAATTTAATTATCAGGTCGTGGATCCTCCCAGTATCATGGAAGGATTGGCGTGACTAACTAACTAACTTACTCTACCCGGGCTGGTTTGCGCCCAATCTCATTAACCTCTTGCGTGTGCAAGTTGATGGAGATCTTGTTTAATGTTAGATTTGCCTCTGCACAATGCAGGTTACGCAAGTTCCACTCCACGTGGGATGCAATGCTCCAAATGGAAAGAGATTTTCGATGTGGAGAAGTCAGCATCCCAATCTTTATATCTGAATTTGTGCGGTATCGTCAATTACGCGTACGATTAGGAGGAGCCCTCTTCCTCCCAATGAAGCTAAAAGAGGGTGTCTTGCAATTAAAGTCTTATTAATGTCACACTCCTTGCCCTAATCATCAACGGCATCACCTCGGTTCTGCCATAAGATGTTCTTGCTTCTTTCTACGTGGACGACCTTTAGATCTCCTTTGACACAACCCAGATGCAAACTCTTCAGTGTCGACTCCAAAAGGCATTGGGCCGCCCCTCTCACTATGCGGAATAACACAGGCTTCGGTTTTCTTTACCAAAACTAAGATGGTAGACTTCTGTCGCCATCCACTGCTCCATCCTGACCTAGACTTATTTCTAAATGGGGTTTACCTGGAACTGGTTAACTTAAACCATTTTTCTCGTCTTGTATTTGACTGACGCCTCATAACGGAGGCTCATATTAGGATCGTTCGTACCCATGCCATGGATATTTTTGTGACGTTCAGCGCCCGGGGCGCTGATAGGGCGACTACTCTAATTTAATATCGATCCTTTGTTAGTTCTAAGCTTGACTACGGATGCGAGTATTATTGATCTGCAGTCGAACGTGTATTGTGGAATGAACTTGATCTACCACACAGACTTTCGCCTGTCAACTAATGCCTTCCACAAATTCGCCATTGAGAGCATACTTGTCGATGCTGAGAAGATGCCACTTGCTTTGCACTGTGTACAGTGTATTATTCTCCTCTACGCGCGAGCTTGGCACCTCTTTCAGTCGCAATAGCTCACACTACATCCGCAACTAATCTCAACGGTGTCTATTCCGCTAAGGGACACCAGCCACACCCAAAACACATTAGGTTTAGGGCTAGGAAAACTCCTTCGAGACCTCGGTATAGCTCTAGGACTAGTGGCGCTCGTGGTTCTGTCCAGGACTACACCCTGGACGGTACTATCTTTGAATATTTGTGCCTTTTTAGAGTACACTCCGTGTCTCGTTGATACCGTGCCAGTGCATACGGATGGTTTCAACTCAAAAAAGAAGTCAGTTTCCGTGCCGTATCCCCTCTGTTTGAACTCGGCAGGGGTCTGCTTGTTCCTCCTTATGGCCTAGCTGGAAGCAATACACCGCTCGGTAGGGGGGATTAACCGAGTTTCCCTATTTGTAGACCGGATTGTGATTTATAGTGACTCACAAAGTGCCCTGATTGCTCTCAGGGAAATGGAATCTCTGCATCTTCTGGTTCACGATATCAGTGACGCCACGATTTTGGCGAGCCGGGTGGATGTCGAGATTATCTGCGGGGAATGAGCGTGCCGATGAGGGCGATAAAAAGTTTGCGAGGACTGGGGGACCAGACTAGCGTTTCACACTTCCCCACAACGATTATATGGCAGGAATAAAGGCAGTCCTCAGGGCTGCTTGGCAAAGAAGATGTGAGACATAGAAGAAAACTTAAAGTTGCGTGCCATTGCGCCGTGATTGTTCCCATGGTCCTACATCCCAAAGCCACGACGGCTTCAGGTTGCTTTATGTGGTCTCTGAATTCCACTCACTCACGGACGCACTACCATTTAATAGATCTATGACAAAGAGGTAAAAGTAACTATCACCGGTTTATGGGAAAGGAAGGCCGTCACCAGTTTAAAGGTTAAAATGACGCGAATATTTTGGAGAGGTCCCTCAAGTCCCACGAGTTAGGTGATAGAGGACGTTAATCTCGTATCTGACTCCAAAGATACTCAAATAATATTCAGGCTTGGTATGGCTTACCGAAGGCTTGTGTTCGAGAAAGAACTGAGAGGAATCACGTAAAAAATAAATGTTTAATTCCCTAAAACAAAACAAGCAAAGCAAAAGCGAGGCTCGCGTTTAACCGATTACGGTCAGGGAAATTTCACTATTGGTCAGGAAAGCGAGAGTTACGAGAACAAGAGTTAGGCGGAAACAACGGGGGCTTCGCTACGCTAAAAAATCTTAATTTGTTCTTTACTATCGATCGTCTCTCTGACTTAACAGTATAATCAAGTGGGAATGAATCTCCTTTCTTCGGACTCTCCATTTTTTTCTATAAATAGTATATGATGCATGGCCTCTGGGATCACAATATTTTTAGCTCCATCCACTTGGAGGGATATTTCTTATCCCATGACCTCCGAAGGTCATCGATTAATGGCACCTAAAAATTTACACTCTCTCAATATAATTTTATCATTCCTGCGTTGCAGACAGCTGTTTCGGCCTAATTCTATTTCCATACGAGAAATGTTAATTTTTATTATACTGTGGCCAAATCTTACTGCTATCTGAATTCTCAGCCTAACGCTTACTTCCTTGACCGTTTCACAAATAAATATATGTATATGTATGTATATCCGTGAGAACATTTGTTACAATTCTTCTTATTCCTGCGAGGCACTTTGCTGGTGCAATTTTAGTGCCAAAGCCATGCTCTCCACCAAACTCACCCTCCAGTAACGGAGTTATAAAGAAAATGGCACATCCTAACTAGACAAGCAGGGATATTTTTAACATGCGTAGAAGGCATTGAAATTTACATCACTTATACATGGATACAACTTTGTTCGGAGAGGGCCTGTATACCCCCCCTCCCCCAAAGGAAATACATGAAATATCGCTAAGTTATGGCTATAATTATTACATTGCTTAAAGTTACAAGGCAAAAATGGTTCAGCGAGGCATGTATGTATATTTATGCCTCTTTTAACATACAAATTTAAGGTACATAACACAAATAACATGGATCAGTGAGGCTTGTATATGTAATTATGCCTTTTATGACATACAAGAGTAGCGATATATTTATGATTACTCAATTTTCAATAATAATATTACAAATTATCCTTGCCAAACGAGATTCTTCTCCCGGCGCGCGTGACCCTTCCTGGCTGCTCATTTTCTTCTCCTGTTTTCGCTCTTGTGTCTTGCACGTTTCCAGATTTCGCATCTTTTCCTGATGCAGGTTCTCCACGTGGCAAACTGCGGCTGGTCCTCATGTACCCATCCTGTGTCCTTGAGGAAAGCTGATTACCAGGAATGTCATCATCAAGTAAGGTGGGCAATTTCGCCGGTTTTAATCGCTCTATTGAGAAAGTGTCTCTTCTTCCCTGAGGGTATTCTAGCTTGAATTCCTTGCTGCCACGCTCGATCACCGAAAAAGGGCTAGCATATGGTGGGAGGTGGGAGTGGCCCGATTATATTAATATGCACAGTTTAGAACCTTGAAGATGGAATGTCAATGGGCGGGATCGGGAATATCGTGTGACGGCTAATATTAGAGAATTAACATACGAGGCACTCCCTTGCCAGGAGCGAATATCCCTGACCACATTGGGCCAGAAGTATCGTGCTTTAATCAGACGGAGAGAAGCCTTGATTCCCGGGTGTAATAAACTGTGTAGTTGATTGCACATCTTCCTCCTACACGCCATAGGCAGGAATGGTTGTGGGTATCTTGAGGTACTTTCACATCATAGCTGAGCTTCCCCGGGAAAAGGGAAAGATTTTAACTGCTAGCACAGTTTCTTGGTTTCTTCCTCATCTTTCTGCACTGTTGCCAAGGCTTGGAGGTCAAAAGAGTCAATCTAAACTGAGTTGACGTCCCTTGAAAGATAATCAGCGATTACGTTGGCATGACCAAGCACGAAGGCGATATCTTTGATATATGCAAATATGGCTGTCCAAGGACGTTGCTGCCTATTAGTTTTGGCGCTCAATGGCGACGGAAATGCAGACACTAATGGCTTGTGATCCGTGCACAAAGTTACGTGGCGCCCTTCAATCATGTCCTTGAAGTGGATGACAGCAAGATACACCACTAGTAGCTCTCTGTCATATGTGGAGTCTGCTTGATGCATCTGGCTTAGCTTGCTCGAGTAGAAAGCAACCGGTCGTGGGGATCCTTTAACCATTTGGTGCAAAGCAGCACTTGCCGCGAACTAGGAGCAATCTGTCACCAGCTGGTATGGGGAATCATTGGGCAGCATGTGGTGGAGTTTAACGGATCCAATTGAAGCTGACTGGGTCTCCTCAAACGCTCTCTCTACTTCTTCACCACACTCGAGCTCACGAGCTTTGGGTTGCAGTCGTATAAGCTCGGGCTGCAATTGCTGCAAAATTGGGCATTATTCTTCTCTAATATCCCAACATGCCCAAACAACGACGCAATCCGTTTAAGTCTTTTGGCAATGGCATCTTTGCTATTTTTTTTACCTTTGTGGCCAGTGGACAGATTCCTTTCACCGAAATGTGATGCCCGAAGAAATCAATTTCTTTCTTCGCAGATTTGCATTTCCCCAATGAAATCCTTAGCCCATTTTCTACCGAAATTTATAAAATTTCCTCCAAATGCTTCACCTGGTCGTCCATGTTATCCGTGCACTTAGGGAGTGTTGAGGCTAGGTGGCTACCTCATTTGGTTTGGAGGTCACCCAGAAGACATTTTTCTTCGAGTTTACCTTTCCTTCAAGATGGAAGTGAGATTCAGCTGAAGTCTAAAGAAGGTTAAGGAAAGTTGGGGTCTTCTGAATCTTCTCCAGTATCTTGACTGCCATAGCCTTTCTCTTCTCCTTGTCTGAGGCTGTAAGGGTCTGCTTCTTCTGTATTCTGTATGAGTAGGCCTTTACATCTATTACTTGCACTCTCCTGCAAGCCTCACGGGATATAACGAGGGACTGACTTCGCTTTCGCATTTTGGACTCTGATGAACTGACTCTCTTACGTTCTCACCAGCTCAACTTACTGTTTGACGCAGTATATTCTTTGCTGGAGCCCCCATTGAGTTCAAGTTGTGTTCACAGGCGTTGCTTCTGCCACGACCTGCAAATTAAGGGTGAAGGTGAATGAATAAAGGATATAACACAAAAAAGTGCGTAAAGGCCCGTTTTTGCGGGTGACCCTGTCACCTGTATATGTATCGAAAAAGTACAAAAAGTAAACGGTGTATGAAACTTGTTTGTTTTCACGTCATGTCAGGAATTCGTAATGAGAAAAAAGATTTCATTAAAAACGGTTATATAAGTATATGCAATAATATAAGGGTGAGTGATCCGAAAAAAGTTTGTTCGTCTCTGTGAGAGATAGTATTCGAGAAAGAAATGAAATGAAATGAAACGAAAAGTTGGAACAAAGAACAGCTCCTTTGATCCCACCTCCTACTTTGCCATCATAAAAGTGAGCAAGAAGAGAAGAAGGCGAGGCTTAGTACTCCCTTGTACTCCTCCTAGACACACTACCAGTGCATAAGTAGGCTCCAGGTACTGTAAATACGGAGTGTAGGAGTGAGAGTGAATGAAAGAAGGAGGTGTCAGGATCGGACTCCAAAGAAGTATAGCAGAAGACAAAAAAGGGGACCTTGTCTTGCGACCTACAGCTAAAAGTGGAATTTGAACCCCAATGTGTAGCGTCTATCTACTATAGAGAGTTGATCTTTTCGTAACCTCTCTACCGCGTATCTACTGTGAGTCCTGTGTTCGAATGTGATAGTTATGAAAAATAGTTGGTGAAAACTGTGGGAAGTGAGGGGTTTGCAAAGAGATGTTATTTGCCTGGAGATCAGTCTCATCTGCATTCTAGGTAGTTGAAGTTAGCATGGATAGGTTAAACTTATGTTTCGCGTGAAAATCACGCATTTCTATTTTATATCTGTATGTCCTTGTATCTTTTTAGTCTAATGTTTGTTTGTATAACGCGTTCAAAAGGTTATTTGCAATTATTATTTAGTTATTCTTTTCTATTCCTATTGTAATTATCTATGACTATATACTATTTTTTGCTAATGCCCTGGTTTTTCTAAATAATCCTATTCGATGTCGAGTAATCTCTCCTTTCTCTAGGCGTAAATTTCCTCTTCCTCTCCTTCTCTTTCGTTTTTCCTTGGTAAGCTTGGGAATAAATGATGTGATCTCCACTCTCCTGTTTGGCATCTTTTCTATGACTTTTCAGGCTCTTCTTGCAATTATTCTGTTGAATGGCCTTATCTTTGCCTGCCTATAAAATCTTTTTTACCTTTGTTGTTTCGCTTCTTCCAGTATTTTGGATTATGTACATAGCTATGTCCTGCACTCTTAAAGTCTTAGAAGGCTACTCCTCGAGATAGTGTACATAGATCGCTATGTTTGGAAAATTATTTCAGATTGTATTATGATCTGGTAAATATTCCCCTTGTTCTTTAGACTAAGGCTTTTCAACTTGTATAGTAATACAAGTACGCGGTTTCTTCGATCTACTCTTTCAGTAACTGGCAATTGTAACCAGATATTTTATGGATAAGCAAAGCAGCTTATACGCGTTGTTTTATGTGTAACGTTCTTTTTCTGCATGTAATTCTTAAATACGCCTACAGTAAATGGGGACAATCTTGAAATAATCCCTATTTATATTTAATTTGTCATCTTTGCTTCGTATTCATGTATTTTGCGAATCACTTCAACCCCTCAATCTAAGTTGCCACGATCCGTTCCTATAAAGGCAAACTATCAGTTGGGTGATATCGGCTGTAAATTAAATGTTTAGACACACCTCATTTCTGGGTGGCGATATATATGCAGTATAGCGTGAATAGACAGACTGTCTCAAACACCAACATTAGGGTAAACCGGCCCCGAACTCTAATTTAGCCACTTGGTGACGTATAATTTCTATATAAGAACGTCTCTCCATTACATATTCACATAATAATTTTTTAATCTTGTTATTCATTTCAAATCTGACTATCTTAAATTGCATACCTTTCTGCCAAACTTTGTCGAAAGCCTTGGACAAGTCCCGACTGACAATATGCATGCTCATTTTTCTCTCTTCGCTTTCTCAATATTCTCCAAGAATGACTCTTTGTGCCATCTCTGTGTTTCTCATTTTTCTAAAGACAAATTTGAAGTTTTTTCTTAGGCCGTTATCATCGAGATACTTCGAAAGATTTTTGTTGGTATTTCTTCTAATACCTTTCCGATAAATTCTAGTAAAGAGGTGGGACGATATTTAACTACTTGATCTTTCCCAAGTTGGGGATCATTACCATTCTTGTTCGTTTTATTTCATCAGGAATTGATCCCGTGTTCAAACACGCATTGAATACTCGTATGTTTCTCATTAACCTGCATTCAAGGTAATTGAATCTAGGGAGTTCTGATCTACCTGGGTTTATTTATCGAAAGCTTTTTATTGTTTCTTTTATTTCCTTTGTTGTAATTTCAGCATCTGTTCCATCGTTGTTGTTTCTTCTTTCATGGACAAAGATGGAGTCTTTGTTTTCTCGATTTATTCATTTAGTTCATCCACTATTTGGTGTCCGAATTAAATGTCGTAATTCATATTCTCTTAATCGCTGATTTTGAGCATATGTTTTTAATACGTTCTGAAAAAAGCCTCTATTTTGTTCTCGTTTTCTTTGCGTCCTTAATTTTAATTATATAATTTCCTGTCCTTAGCTTTAATCCGTTGACTTATTTCCAAAATTACTTGAGTGATGCTTCTAGATATATTTTCTCAATGTAATGATACCTTTTCACTCTTTTTTTCTCAAAATATAGGCTTAATAGTTCTCCTTTCGGTCTTCTTAGTGTATTGAATGATTCCCTTGAGGGACCGAATTTTCTTATACTTTCTCCCGTCCGGATTATCTTAAGGGGGGGAGGGCTCTTTATGTTTATTTATTTCTTTTTACTGAAGATGCCCCTTGAAACATTGTCTTGAATTTATTTTATTTATCTTACTCCATATTCTTTTTTCTTTGATGAATCTTCCATTTTAACGACGACGTATTATCTTGATGTGATGATTCCTTCCAAATTCTTGACGACGTGATGATTCTTGAGACGTGATGATTCTTGAGACGTTGATGATTTCTTGGATACTTGATGAGTTGAGACGAGTTAGCCCTTGAAAGTCGATTTCCGTTTTCTTTGAGCGCCGTTTTCTCTTGAGTTATCCTTAAAGCGTTTTTCGTGGTCTCCGTTTTCTTCGAGAATTTTTTCTTTTGTAAAAATTGTGGACTTTTTGGGGTTCGATCGTGGGTCTTTCGAATCGCCACTGCGTAGTCCGTGTTGACTTGGTAATTTAATCGGCTATTTATATTCTCGCTTTGGAAGGAAGTTTTTCTCTCTTATACATCTTCGCACCCCTACAATCTCATCGCTCTTATCTACCATTCAATTTCGATTAGAGTGCCTTCCCTGAGCGGGTTGGGTTCGTACCTCTGAAGTAACTCTTTGCAGTTGCAGTGTAGTTATTACAAAGGCCCTTTACTGGTTTCATGAAATAGTAAAAAACAGATTGAAATTAGAAAGGGCAGATGTCCGGTTTTGTCGTAGATTCTCCTCGTAGGTACATATATTGTGAAATTAAGACTCAGTCTTTGAAGTATTCCTTTATTTATGAATGAATTAGTTTGATTTCTCGACTCTGTAGATCTTTACCTGGATGCTCCGCAATAGTCCTTTGAGTCAACATTAAGATTACTGTTACTCTATTGTTAAATATGTTGTAAAGTTTTCGACCGTTAATTTGGGACGTCTGGTTAACTGGCTATATGTTGAAACTATTTTTACCAAAATCCATTTAAAGTCCATTCCTTGAACTGTTTTCAACTTTATTCCTTGCTTGATAGTTATTTAATCTTCGTCGTATGATCCTTTTAAAGGATTCTTAGCAAGTACAGTCCATTCCTTGAACTGTTTCCAATTTTATCCCTTGCTTGATAGTTATTGCATATCATATCCGTCGTATGATTCGTTATTCACTTATTTTCTGTTTCTTCAATGCTCTGATATTAGGACTACATCTTAGGCAATATTCGCTGATAAGTGGTCGAATATACTTTCATTGTATTTCAATTCGTTTGTGTTTATTTTTAATATCTTTAATTTCTTAAGTTGCCTATTCCAATTATCATTTCCTTTCCTTTAGCCGGTTTCCGTTAGCTGTCTTAACCGTTGCAAGGAGTTAGCACTGTTTCTTATGCTGGTTCTTTTTATGTTTGGCCTGTGTTCTCTCTCTGCCTGTGAGGGAGCATCAGGCGGCTCGTCTATAGAAAAAGACTACTTTTCCTAATGGATTTAAATTTTCTCTGTGTTATTTTCCTTTGGTCTCTTTTAATAATGCTTTATTTGTATTTTATAGGAGAGCTATTTTATAAATAGACAATAAGTCGCAATTCTTTGGCTATTTCCTAGATTTTAGATCATTTTCTTGAAGCATGTTGCTTACTGTCTGTCGAGGTATACTTTTTCCGAAGAATTTTATTTTTGTTGTTTTAAGGAAGACGGTCGGATCCTATTAATTATACAAGACAGCAATATTGGCTGAGTGTACTTTTTAAGTACTTTATTGCTGAGAGAGTGTCACAGCGTTTAATCCATTATTAAGGAAGATCCGTCTCAAACACGTAAGGATTTAGTGAAACGCCAAGGAATTATCCAAAATAAACATATATTTTAAAATTTAACAATTAACTACCAAAAAAACAATAAACACATTTATATCCACCTACTAAGCTAACCGAGGCTAAACATGTTGACAACTGGGCCTATTACAATATCTATTCATGACAAAAATAAACAAATAGGCTCCACGTAAACAAACCAATTACCAATTAGTTATTTTATCACGACCCTTTTAGATTAGGATTATACATCCAATTAAATTACACTCTTCTACTAGTAAATATGACGGGGTTCACGCACAATGGTTTCTACTTTCGTTAAATCGTGTAACCTAATAAACTCATACTAACGCAATACGAAAATAAATGTTCTATGTAACTTACATGGCAGAAGGGATCAGGGGTTGCCGGATGTCAGTAAAGGGCTTTTCCCGCGCTTCAGAGAATTGGAGTGGCTGATGATAGATTTTCTTCGAGATAGGGTGGAGGTAAAGGCGGGGGGGGGGGGGGGGCGATGTCAACTTCTTATTACAACTTTGCCTCCTGATACTTTTAAAAATCGGAGAAAGTTGTAGTGCTCTCTAGTTCAAAGAGTCCTCTTCTGGATATCCTAGTCTTTAACGCCGGGTACTCAACTAAGTTTTAGGTATACTAGGGGATTTCTACCGTACTTAAAAAATGGAACCTTGTTGGGGCTTGGTTCTTCTCCTCTTACTCTTACGGAGCTGCGCTGTGAGAGTCACCCGAGTGTGAGCGGGTTTTCTTTACTCCAGTCAGACTTCTTATAAGTCTGTAAAGGATTCTTCGGTATGGCACCGATACAAAACTTAACGTTCTATGTTAATTAAGGACTAGGGGGGGGGGAGGATCGATCTTATCTAACTGATCCTTTATCGTCGCTTCTCGAATAATCTTGACTGGCTGAAGGATTGATCTTCTTGAACTGATCCTCTATCGTCTCCCACTGAATAATTATCTTGACTGGCTGAAGGATCGATCTTCTCGAACTGATCCTCTATCGTCTCCCACCAAATAATAATCCTCTTCTCTTTCCTTCAGGGGCTTATTTATAGGCGGACGACAGCCCCATCTAAGGGGGAAGGGGCGAGGCCGCAGAGAGGAGAGAGAGTGTCGAGGCCGCATTTGGGAGAGTGAGGAGGTTGGCACCGAGGTGCCAAAGTCGGCTTGTTAATTAAAGACACTACAAACCGTCACAATCTTTGGTGTGCCTTTTGACTGGCACCGCTCTTTGGTGATATAACCACGGGTCTACGGATCTCGTAGGTAATTGGATCTTTTGAGCGCCGTTTAAGGACCTTTGGTGGTTAGCTTAATAAAGATGGTCGCTCCAACTACCTATGCGGCGGGGAGATCAAACAGGGTAGGCAGTTAGACTGTTATTGGCCGGCTACCGTTCCCACGAGTCTCCTCATGTGGCTCGATTCTCCGGCTTTCTCCAGAAGTGGCGAAGACTTTAATGTGTATGTCCGCCTGGCCCTCCCGTAGGCTTTATGATGCAATTCCTCTACACTGTCGATGTACAACTTCTTGAATTTGCTATATTAATTACGTGCGCAAGAAATATGCGCGTAATTACGAGTATTTCCATATTAATTGTATCATCTTAATTAATCTGTTTTATCAGTCCTCGCTGGTTATTCTTTAGCATTGAAGTGTATGTGTCCCTGTTTGTCTCAGTTTCTTTTCTCTTGATAATTTCTCTTGTTTTGGGGCATATCATAGCCAGAGATCTGTGGCCCTTATGTCAGTTAATGCTTCTTTGCGCCAAAGGTTATTGCAATTGCGCTAGAAATGTTTTACTGTCTCGCATTCAGAACAGATGGGCAGATCCTTTTAAATGCAATATTTTTTCCTGTGTTTCTCATTGGTATAACACTTTTAGCAAATCTCTATGTTTATGTGGGTGAGTGGGATTCTCATACTGAATCCGAGAAGCCCTTTCTAGGATCTCCGATGCTATTTATGTAGATTTGCAAAGGACATTAAAAACGTCTGTGTGGTCTTTAATTCTGACCACTTCGGATATTTTAACTCATTGCGCTTTCTTCTGCTGTTCTTCTTTCAATTCCTGGCATGAGAGTTCTCCTACCCAAAATTAGATTATTCAGCAAATGAGGCTTCAGTTAGCCGTGATTTGTGGGTGTATTATTAAATATCTATGTAGTGCCGGTTTAACCTAGTAGCACATGTAACACGTGCTACGGGCCCCGCGGGGATGTAAAAAATTAGTAATAATTAAGTTTTTGCTCTTAGGCAAAGAAGGCCGAGACAAAATAATTATTCATTTTCATGATTTTTTTATATTATTATTATATATGATACTACTATATATAAGAAAAATTTACTAGAGTATCCAGCATTGTATAATAAGTCTGGCATTATGTTATATTAGTACACCGTATGGTCTAAAGCTACTCAACTGATGGCTCGAATGCAGACAATAGGCTAAAGGACTCTTGGTAACCATGAAAACATTGGAGATAAGACTTATGGTCATACTCTGGGATCAGATTTGGCAAAGATTTCAGAAAACCAGTGTTTCATTACAGTCTTCAGATCAAGAATTGAATTCTGCTTATGCTTTATATGAATCTTCACAGTTATTGAAAAGAAGGCGAAAATTCTTAATGATTGCCATCAAAACCGCATGGACGTTTCACAACAAAGACAAAGGATCGCAAATATGACCATTACAATGGTTCTAACTCAGATGATAGCAACATAGAATCCATCCAGCCATCTGAATCATTCAGAATTAGAGCTTTTCTGGTTATTGAGGACAGTTTGGTTGCTCCTCTCTCAAAAAGGCAGATGGCACATATGAAGTTGAAAGGTATGTTTGTGTTTCTTCGAAAGCTGCCAGAGCTTACTAGATGAAGTCAAGGCTGGTGCAACAAAACTGATTCACGCTTACCTTAAATATTTAGAAAAGGAGTTCGAAGGGGAATTGATCTAGATAAGTGAACTTTTGAAAACTGACACAGCTGATATTATTGCTGGATCTCAACAAGCCCTATACGAACTGACATTTTATCCTCTGATACTCTGATAATTAATAATTCTTTTGGGTCTTGTTTTCCTAATATCGAGATCGCCTTGAAGATTTATTTATCTCTAAGTGATCAATGCTTCTTTTCCAAATTAAATAGAATCAAGAACGAAGTAAGGGTCAGTATGGGTCAAACAAGATTCACCCATCTCTCTCTAATCAGTATTGAGCACGAGTTACTGAGGGAAATTAACACGTCAAGGAAAATTGAGGAGTTTTCTGTTGCCAAGTCTCGTAAGTGCTTCATGTGAGCCACGTAATTAGTTGGTGTGCACTCAGTTCAGCAAATGGTTCCAAGATCCTATAAGGCAGCATATATAGTCTATTGGCTAACCTAATGTTATGCACGGTGTTGTATTTAAAAAGGAATGAAAATTGTACACAATAAAATCCTCCTTTTTTCAATTGAGTCCTCCCCGCGTTCTTAGAAGTTCTTCAAAATTCCTCAGATAATTTTTTCCCTCCCTACAAAGGAAAATAGGGGGTGCGGGTGAAATACAATATATATATAAAATGAAAATCACATGATACGTGATTTTATAGATGTATTTAAAGCCCGAAGGAAATAAAAATTGGTAACACAACCCAGAAAAATACTTAGGAGAATATCACATGAACCAATAAAAGCTTAAGAAAGAAAATGGGAGATGTAGAGAACTGAAAGATAGGGCAAACTATTTTAACCGTAATATGAAAATAAATAAAGAAATTGGATTTGAACCTGTGTCATTAAGCGCTCATGGCTTATATGACCAAGAAGCTAATCGCCGGAGCTACCATACTTAATCACATAAAGGTTATAGAAGCCTTTTAAACAACGAAGTGTAGGTTTTTATCCAGTGAGAGACAAGGCAAGTGTTTTAGTAGGAGGGGAGACGGGCTTATTTTGTAAGGAATTGAAAATCACATGACAAGTGAATTTATAGATGTATTTAAAGGCCCAAGGAAATGAAAATTGGTAACACAACCCAGAAAAACACTTAGGAGAATATCACATGAACCAATAAAAGCTTAAGAAAGAAAAGAAAAGAAAGCTTAAGAATGGAAAGATAGGGCAAACTATTTTAACCATTATATGAAATAAATAAAGAAGTTGGATTTGAACCTGTGTCATTAAGCGCTAATCGCTTATATGACCAAAACGATGATCACCAAAGCTACCTCCTACTAAAGCACTTGTCTTGTATCTCCCTGGATAATAACCTACACTTCGTTGTTCAAAAGGCTTCTTGAATCAACCTTTTATGGGGTTGAGGATGCTAGCTCCGGCGATCAGTGTCTTGGTCATATAAGCGATGAGTGCTTAATAACACAGGTTCAAATCCAACTTCTTTATTTATTTCCATATAATGGTTAAAATAGTTTGACCTATCTTTCCGTTTTCTACATCTCCCATTTTCCTTCTTAAATTTTCATTGGTTCATGTCATATTCTCCAAAGTGTTTTTCCAGGTTGTGTTACCAATTTTCATTTCTTGGGGCTTTAAATACATCTATAAATTCACGTGTCATGTGATTTTAAATTTATAACAAAATAAGCCCGTGCCTCCTCCTACTAAAACCCCTTCTTGTCTCTCACTGGATAAAAGCCTACACTTCGTTGTTCAAAAGGCTTCTTGAATCAACCTTCTATGGAGTTGAGATGGTAGCTCTGGCGATCAGTGTCTTGGTCATATAAGCGGTCAGCGCTTAATGACACAGATTCAAATCAAAACTTCTTTATTTATTTTCATAGAACGGTTAAAATAGTTTGCCCTATCTTTCCATTCTCTACATCTCCTATTTTCCTTCTTAAGTTTTTATTGATTCATGTGATATTTTTCTGTGTTTTTCTGGGTTGTGTTCCCAATTTTCATGTGCTTGGGCCTTTAAATATATATATATATTTATATATATATATATATATATATATATATATATATATATATATATATATATATATATTTATTTATATATATATATATATATATATATATATATATATATATATATATATATATATATATATATATATATATATATATATATATATATATATATATATACAAAGAAAGCAACTACAGGATCTGCGGGTGATAATACAACCACCACAGGGCTATGCCATTTTGATTTTATGTCTTTCAAATAAAATTTGAAGACAGAAAGAAAGATGCAGAAACCTGGTGTAGCTGACTATAAATACATATAGTACAAAAGAAAATAAGAATTGGACGCAAAGGAGCAAATGAGATAAGAAACCGGAGTTTTTCTAAAGGCAAGAGAGAGGGACATTTGAAGAATCCAGAATCAAAGGGAGCAGAGAGCAGAACAGTGAAGGCGATTCTTTACCGAGAAGACAGAAATAAGGCCAGGGAAAAAAAGTTTTGAATTCCTGGCCGGGACTCGAACCCGGATCTGCTGATTGCCGGTCAGATGCTTTGCCGCTAAGCTACCATGCACAGTAACTATATTTCGCCCAAAGCGTTACCCCATCAAACCCAGGAATTCAAAACTTTTTTTCCCTGGCGTTATTTCTGTCTTCTCGGTAAAGGATCGCCTTCCCTGTGTCGCCCTCTGCTCCCTTTGATTCTGGATTCTTCAAATGTCTCTCTCTCTTGCCTATAGAAAAACTCCGGTTTCTTGTCTCATTTGCTCCTTCGCGTCCAATTCTTATTTTCTCTTGAACTATATATATATATATATATATATATATATACGGGTGGGGGCCCCGCTTTTCCTTGTTCTTTTGGCCCCGCAGTTCCTTAAACTGGCCCTGTATTTATGTCCAATTTCTTAACTGGATCTTCCACTTCATGACAGCAATTGTTCGACGCCCTTATTTTACGGGAACATTCCAATGAATCCTCATGCAGTCTCTAAAGATTTGATGAACGGAATTTCTTGTTCCAAAAATACGAGTTGCTATACTTCCAGCAAAGATATCATTTTTCGTTCGATGTGAGTTTAAGCGTTAGCCTTTGGAGTTTCGGAAATTCCATGTTTCTTGGGCGATGTTCCCCTCCTCCGAGGAGTGGGATTTTCTAAAATCATAACCTGTTGTGAAATTTTCCTGTCTACATTAGTGGAAGGATCACTTCTATCCGTCCTAATTCTTTCTCACCTACATTTTGGTTTGTAGATTTTCCCTGTTCACCCTACCTATCCCTAATAGCGGTCCATAGTTGAGTTTTGGATCGTGATCGATAATTGGCTTAGTTTTCTCGCCCATTAATGGGGTCTAATCTAAGGGTTCCCTATACTTTACTCCCAACAGTAAGTTAAACCTTCCTGCTAAACAAAAAATGTAGTGTTACAGAGAAATAAGTTATGCATTAAAACTTTTTAAAAGATAAAATAATTAAATAGGAAAAAATATCCAATTCGCTTAGGGAGAGGGCTATCTCACTCAATGCGAGCAGTACAACTCTCCATTTAGTCCCAAGAGCGCAAATACTTCTTCTTTAAAGTTTTCTGAGAAAGTCGTTCGTTTCCGTATTTTTTGCCGCCTCTTGCCAAATATCTTTCACCCTTCCCAGAAATAGCCTCTTTGAACTCGTAGTGAGCGAGCAAACATTCCGACTGAATTAATCTTCGAGAAAGAGGTCTCTGGCCTTCAAAAGTAAGAGTCAGCCGTGATTGGATAATGAATGTAGAAATGTGTCGTGAATGGAAAATAAATCTAGAGAAGTGGTGTGATTAGAGATGAATGTAATGAGTGGTGATTTGTTTTCTTATGCGTAAACGAATAAGCCTGTTCAGATGTGGTTTCTATGATTACCAGGAAAAGTAAAGTGAATAGATGAATAAGTGTCACCATCGGTCCAAAGTTCCTATCAGGCATGGTGGAGAGATGGAAGAAATTAGGAGGCTGCGCTACTTCTGAATCCTAATTTCAGTTATTTGCATGGACTAGGTAGCTTCCCTTCCTTTATATTTTCCCCAACTAGGCATGCTTACA
Source organism: Ceratothoa steindachneri (assembly GCA_963969495.1). Taxonomy (NCBI): domain Eukaryota; kingdom Metazoa; phylum Arthropoda; class Malacostraca; order Isopoda; family Cymothoidae; genus Ceratothoa; species Ceratothoa steindachneri. The sequence goes on along the minus strand of OZ018324.1, from coordinate 73,575,379 downwards.
AGCAAAAACTTTTCAGAAATTTTCTATCGGTAGTCCTCTCTTTTGATTCGCTTTTTATTAATAATTGCAAATCATAGTTGTCTTTAACATCCTTTTATCATTTATTCACGATTTTTCACAATTAAAGTCTAATTTTATATAGCCATTTTTTTTATTATGTTTTTTCTGCTCAATTTGTTGATTACTACCAGTTAGGTGGCTAAAAAAAATCAATTTTATATAAACGTCTTTAAGGAAAATTCAAGAATCCCCGCCTTCCGCTCCGATGGTTTTTCTTGTTATAGTATGTTTCACTATCCTCGGCAGAGTCTTAGGTTTAGGTTGTATAATTTTTACATTTGTTTCTCTCTTTTCCATCTTATAATTCACAATGAGTGCAAATGCCTACCTTGATATATAAAAATATGCCCAGAAAAAAGCCAAACGAAGGGATTACACAGCAAAGAAATAAACAAAGGATGAATTATTATAGATAGATAAGTAATTACATCCTTGGTTATAAACACGTCTGAATATCATTGACTGCAATTAAAGAGGAAGTAAGATATTTATACTCTTCTTTAATTAAGATAATATCTGTATAATTTATCTACTCCTCAAACTGTTTGTTATGTCATGTATGCACATGGACACATTAAAGTAAATGGGACGTGCCTCATTGTTTGAAATAAAGTTACATTAATTCCACCTCATAGCCTCCGTTCCCCTTCTTCTCTTTACACGATGAGGAGGACAAACGACCACATACCGAATCCTAATTGCTTCTAAAATACGTCTGAGGGGCATCTTTTTCAACTATCTAAACATTACACCTACAACCAATTCCCTTATTTTTCCTACATAAAATAACGTTGGTGAGGCACTTGACTAAGATCACTATGATCTTTTCTTTTCTCCCTACATAAGAACCTTATCCAACTTCTATTATTTTACATTCTATAAGACACACTTGGGTGGATACTCATTCTAACAACAAGTCCCTATTCACGATGAATTGAGAACTGATCTTTTTCTAATATTAAGGGAAATAGACCATGAGGAAGTGCCCTATGGGAAAAGTGATGAGATGAATCAATGAATGCGACCAAGAAATGAGGATTAGAGACTACTTTAACTGCCATTTTATTATGTCGTTGGGAGAATAGATTTGGAATAAAATATGAAAAACAAAAATTAAATTATATCTATATGAGCCTCATTGTTTACAGACAGCTTTATTACTTCTGCTTGAGCCTACTAATTTTGTTGTATCTTGTAAAAGAGATATTTAGCCTTTTATAAAAATCCGAATTTTGAAGGGGTTATTTTTTGTTATCGCCATCCTTTACTCACTCGGATGAGCTCGTTGCAAAATTATTGCTCATATTCTTAAGCTTGGTTGCTTCTTGTTGAAACTATTATCATGTTGAAGAGATATAAGAAATTCTATTATTTTATGTGCTATAGAGTAAGTTTAAATTTTCTGAAGATAATATTCTATTAGATATTATAGTTTAATGTAAAATGCCATAATAATTGAAACCAGACATAAATTTGAGTCCCTACATGCAAAATTAATTATAGGATTTAAAGTTCAATGATATTGGACAATTAAATATCAAATCAATAGAAATGATATTCGACAGAATACATCGGCGTGTTACCAAGTTTACTAACATCTAGCATACATGGCTGTTATGAAGAGGTAAAATTACCCCTTTATAGGTTAAAATGAAGCGGTCCCAAATTTATAGCGGGTACCCGAAGTTACTAATTTATAGGTTAAGTCACTAGGTTTTGGTAAATAAATGCGGGGTTACCAAATTCTGGTGAAGATGAATTATCTATGTGAATGCAAAGATAATTTCTTCATTATGTTCATATTTTGGCTGGGCTTACCGAAGGTTTAGGGTAATCGAGGTAAAGAATTACGTTGCAAAACATATACTTTATTCTAATATTGGTAAACTGTATTGGTAAATGCTAATACGGGTATGGTAATACTTAGTAACGATAATGAAACTTAATTCTTAACTCCTTTATTTTTCTCATTGCTCGTCATATATATGGTTTCATTTCCAGGAGGGCGTGGCCTAGACTAACCTGTGGAACAAATCTTTGTCGTCGGGGTCATTAGTTACATTCTTCGGCGTAGTTTTGAACGGCTATGTATTACAATTTTACCTTTATAACAGGATACGCTTGTCGCAGCTTAGTGATATAATTCCCTTTGGTCACTAGGTGAATTTAACCAGGTGTTCCGTAGACTTCAGTCTATGGAGAAATCTATTCTAAGAGATGAAATGTTTATTTACGCCTTGTATTATTGCCACAAGTTATTTTTGACCTTTCGTGCGTTCGTACATTGTTTGTTTTGTCTTCACTTGCAACGATCGCTTACCTTATATATATATACATTAACAAATATATTTTATTTCTTATTTTGTATTCAAATTCATAGATACAAATTAACCTATTAATTCTTAATTCCTTTTTCCAATTTTAGACCCGGTAAGGGGGCCGTCGATTTGCCTTCCCAGGCGCTGTGCTGACGGGACTCAGCGCACTATCCGGCCCCAGTTTAGCCTCTTCTTCTTCCTTCTGACAACCTGTGTTTTTACTTTACCTTCTCACTTTCCCTATAACCTCTCCCACAACTTTGTCTCGCCGGCCTCTTATTTAACGAGTAGACGCCGACCAGCTTCCTCTCAGCAAACTATCCCGGTTCGGGGCTGAAGGGAAAGGGGGCAATGTTCCGTCACCTTTGAGCTTCGGCCTAGAGTGGTGAGTTTTTATCAACCTGCTTCGTCCTCACCACACCTTCCTCACATACGCTTTCTTTCTTCTTTCCCTGTCTATCAATTTTACGCTGTCCTAAAGGTGGAGCTGCCAAATGATGGGCTGGCAGGTCACTAGGCTGGATGAGTGTCACCCGGTTTACCGGTGCCATATTCATCCCTCGCCGAGCGGGTACTGCTTAAGGTGATGTGCATTTGCGTCCTGTGACAAGTATAGGGTCACCACGCCCGATGACAAAATTCTAAAAAATACTCTCTCCCTCCCTCTGTACCATCAACCTTCGGGCAGCTCCCTTGAAAAAGATGAGGCCCCTCCCATGAGCTTTCGCAAGGCACTCTCCAAACCTCTTTGACCGGAAAGGATTCTTACTCCTCTCATAGGCCTACGACTGAGTGGGACTCCCACTTATCCCCTTCTCTAGAGTAGCCCAAAGGTTACTCCCTTTTTCCAGCGACAGTCCCCACTTTACTTTCTAAGGGCACTGCCAAGAAAGTAGGCAGGCGACCCATAATTGAACGTTTCCAGCAAAGGATAGCAGGGCCCGATGGCTCCTGTACCTTAACATCTTGCCCTCCTGCGTAAAGAGCTTACAGATGGTCACTATACGCGCCACCTCCTCTCTTTTTCTCGATGGATGTCAGCTCGCCTGCATTAGGAGAAAAAGCAAACTCAAATGGGATCTTTGATGTCTCAGGGGGAGGGGGGGAATGGCCACATGGAGACACCCCCTTAGATAGATATGGTCCCTGAGGTGACTCAGCCCTAGATTGTAGGAACTTCCACGGTATCGAACAAGGGCTCGGTGCTAAGCACTGTACCTGAGTCCGCTCCTGTTCAGGATCCTTCTCAGATGGCTCGGGGCCCTGGAGGCCTTACAAGCAGAGGAGGAATCTCTTCCCGCGGCTGATGCCCCTGGAACAGACAAGATCTTCTCCATTTCGAAGAAGGATCTTGCTGAGGCAGGTCGATATGGCCTAGGGGCTCCGATCGCCGGAAGGGAAAAGTGGGTTCATTCCCCGTCCTCTTCTAAAAAGAAAAGAAACCGAAAGAAGACTAAAAAGATTCGGGGCTACTCTCCTTCCGCGGGAGCCACGGGGACAGACGGGTCTGCTGCCGTTACGATAAGCAACCAAGCCAAGATCGGCACGACCGGCCCCGTTGATTTTCTTGGTGGGGGGCTCCAAACTGAGACCAAAATTTCGCAGAGCGGAGCCTTTATTACTTCGGGGCCACTCATTCATAGGTTACCTGTCGTTTTAGGAGTCAGGTAACTTCAAACGCTTCCGTGTTATCTGCTCCACTGATGGTAGCATGTTGGATAAGGGCACCATGGTCCATCAGAAGAGAGCTGTAGCTGGTGTGATTGGTAGAGAGCCAAGGGTTTCCAGTTTCTCGGACGGGAGCCTTTTGGCGAATGTGTAGAATACCTTCGAGGCGGCCATCATTAGTGCCATTTGGACACTAAATGGCACACCTGTGAGTGTAACGCCGAACTCTACCATTAAATTTGTGAATGAAAAGAGTATTTTAGGCGAGGGAAATCGTGGACTATTTCATAGATGACAGGACCTTAGAGTAGGCCGCCCATAAGGCTGTTAAGGTTGAAGGTGTGATGAGAAAACAGGGAGGGAAATCAAGACCCAGCCCTACACTTTTCGTCACGTTCGACTGTAACAAGCTCCCTGAGTCGGTTCGTGCCTTTTGGTATCGTTTCTGCGTGAAGGCATTCGTGCCACTACCACAAAGGTGCTACTACTATTACCGCTTTGGCCATACTAATCGCTCTTGAAGACGCGTAATTTTGGGGATACCCGATATCTGTGTAAGTTGCTAAGTTGCATCCAAGGTGACACACGATAAGGCCAAATCGTGCGTGTGGCCAAGTGTGTCAATTGCGGAGAGACGCACCCCGCTTCTCCGAACCAATATGTTGCGTATCTCTTTGAGAAGAAAATATCAGCCGTTAAGGCACAGGATCGTCTTTCATTACGCGAAAAGAAGGACTTGGTCTTGGTGCTGCCTGGGATGTCCTACGCTCATTCAGAACCCTTCTGTGGCTTATACCCACCCCGGACGTTCCCCTGGTAAAGCCAGTGGCACAAAGGGTTCACACCCACCTCCGGCTAACACCAGGGCTCCCTTCCCTCCCCACAGCGTGACCGTTTCCCGTAAGGCGAAACGGCCGAGCACCTCTAACGAGTCGTTAGACTCACAGGAGGCAACACCCCTGAAGTTTGTTGTGATGCCATCTTCCGGGGTTCCTAAAGCTTTTCCACACGAGGAGGACAGTACTAAAAGAGGTTCGGCTCCTTAGCCCTTACCCATTATTAGGCTGGGTGGCTTGGAGAGAGTGGATCCTCCAAAAGAGGGACCCCTACCCACGAAGCCACCCCGCTCGCTAAAGGTTTCAAGGCGGAGGGAGGAAAAGACTGATCGACGAGCTGGGGATATGTAGATGGCCTAGATGTGGATGAGTTTACGCATCACTCCCCGAAAACCGCTTCAATTTCCTGTTTTGTTCTATCCTTGTGCTCTTCGGATGCACAGCCTTATTTTTTTCTGGGGGATGGTCGATGACCTCCATGGTAGTAATTAATTTCCCATTCAAATATCTTTTTGGGGGGCGCTGCTCCCGAGAGCCCACGCCGGTGGTGTTTGGCACTGTAGTCTGCATTTCAGGAAATGACAGATTTCTGTGTCTCAGTCAAGGAGTTTAGGTTGGTAGATGAGGCCATTGGGTTCTTCTCCGGCAACCTCATCACTATGGGCCTAACTTATATTCTTAGAACGTTTAGCCATTTTGCACGCTAACCGCTCCCGTAGTGGAAAGCCGAGTGTAAGACGACCCACAAATAGTAGCGTTATGACTACAGGCGCTATAAGCCCCACTAGAACAACTTCACTGTCGTCAAATTTCGTCGAGTTAGGGCTAGGTTCCGGTGTATTTCGAAGCACACTTGTCGCTTTTCTTGGCGGGCATACGTGTCTTCACTTTTTGGGAAGACACCCCTCTTAGAGGTGTGGAAATAAGTCAAAAGGTTTCGAGGCAAGTTCTCACAGCCCCCCCCCCCACCCTCCCGTTCTCCAGGAGAATGGGACCGCAATATCGGATCCCGCGTCCATGGCGGCTTCATTCGCGACGGCAATCTCTAGCAGGGCTGCTGCCCTACCTGTATTCGACGAGCGTTGTGATGTCGCGGAAGACACCGATTGGACTTTACCTTCAGAGGCGGAGAACCATTTAAAGACAGATTTACTTTGAGTAAGTTGCGTTCCGCTCTCGCATCGTGAGCGGACACCACCTCTGATCCAAATGATGTCCCGTACGCCATGCTGTGTCATCTCTTGGAGCGAGGCATGGCCTTAATTTTAGATTTGTTCAACAGGATCTAGGTAAAGGGTATCCTCCCAGATTCCTGACCAATCGCTACTGTGCTCACTTTTCGTAAACTGGGGATAGATCAGTCTTTCACGGCCAGTTTACGCCCAATCTCTTGAACCTACTGCATGTTCAAGTTGATAGAGAAATTGTTAAATGTTAGATTAGCCTTCTTTCTGGACAACGAAGTTCTCCTGTCTTCCACACAGTGAGCTTTTCGTAAGTTCCACTCTACGTCAGATTCTCCCCTCCGACTGGAAAATGCCGTCTGCGAGGCCTTCCTTCGTATCCAGCACTACGCCATGGTGTTTATCGATCTGGAGATGGCCTATGGTACCGCATGGCGATACGGTAATATGGAGGCTCTCCACACGATGGAGATTAAGAGACGCCTCCCAATCTTTACAACTGAATTTTTGCTAGATCGTTGATTCCGCGTATGGGTGGGTGGAGCCCTATCCGGCCTAATGGAGCAGAAAGAGGGTGTCCCGGGAGGAAGTGTCCTAAATGTCGCACTCTTTGCCATGAGCATCAACGGCACCACTTCGGTGCTGTCGGAAGATGTTGTCACTACGCTCTACGCGGACGATCTTTCAATATCTTTTTGCTCAGCTCAAATGTGAAATTTGCAGCGACGACGCCAACAGGCATTAAACCGCGTCTCTCGCTATGCTGAAGTTCACAGGCTTCGGTTTCCTTGGCCAAGACTTAGGGGGTGCAGTTCTGCCGCCATCCATGGCTCCACCATCACCCAGAATTGTTTCTTAATGCAGTCCAACTGGAATTGCTGGCGTTGTCATTGGTATTGTATTCGACCCACCTATCACATGGGAGGCTCATATTCGCAGACTTAGGGTCTCTTGTACCCGCGCCATGGAAATTCTTGGTGCCGTGACTTTCAGCGCTGATAATGCCACTGCCTGAATTTTTTATCGATCATTTGTTCGTTCGAAGCTCGACTACCAATGCGAGTTTTATGCATTCACAGCCGAGCGTGGATTGGGGAAGGTGGACTCAATCTACCGCACCAGCCTTCGCTTGGCGACCGGTGCCTTTTGGACTTTCCCCATTTAAAGCATATTTTCTATGCTGAGGATATGCCACTCGCTTTGCGCCGTGCACAGTGCGTTATTCGCCTTTACTTACCAGCCCGGCGCCTCCCTCAGTAGCCAACAGCTCTTACTGCATCTTCAGTTGATCTTAACGGTGCCTATGCCACCGAAAGACGCCACTCTTGCCCTAAGCCCTTTGCATTTAGGGCTAGAAAACACCTTCGAGAGCTAGGTATAGCTCTCGGGCCATTGGCACCCCTGGTTCTGTCCAGGATGCCACCCTGTACGGTACCACATTTGAATATTTGTCGCCACGTCTCTGCTCCCTTATCTTCTACTACGCCAGGTGTATTGCGTTCTACCTTTTTGGAGCACACTTCGTGTCACGCTGTAACCGTGCCAGTGTATACGGATGGCTCCAAGTCTCGAGAGGGGGGGGGGGTAGGTTTCGACGCCGTATTCCCTCGTTTGAAGTCAGCGCGGCTCTGCCATTCGCTGCATCTGTCTTCACCTCCGCGCTAGTTGCAGTACACCACTCGGCACAGGAAATAACGCGCCGGGGGAAGGGGGATACCCCCGACGCTTGAGCGCACTTCCTTCTTGTTACCTTTTTGCTTTGCTTTATTTTTAGCCTATGTTCTTTTTATCCTTGTTATTTGTTATTTATTTCTTATTTGTTTTTTAATATAGCCTAGTCGTAAGCTGCAGTGAGTATGGCGACTTCTACCCAAGTAGGAAGTCACCAGTTGGGCTCCCCCCCCCCACAAATCAAATTTTACACATTTATTTTATATGAGTGGAGTATGCGGTGATTTAATAAGACCACCGCGCGTTAATTTTGTGGGGGAGTTTGCTATGCCTATTGAATCCTGCAATTTGGTGCCAGTAGCCTAACTATTGCATAATCCGATCACTACAGTTAGACGGCTAGACTGACTTTCAATTTACATATATGTAAGGTAGAATGTAGCAAAGCATTTCAGTTTGTTCCTTCACATGTGACATTGAATTTATGCATCAGGTGTCACTGGACGAGCCGAATTTTAACAATTATTTTCATGTTACTTCGAATGATATTAGTAGGCACTTCTTTCATTTAGTACTTTGGAGAATATTCGGTCTTTAAAGTATCAAAACCTTGAATTCTTCTCCCCTACCAAAATTTTAGGGATAATTAAACGATAAATAATTAATCAGTAACTTACCTTTTGATCTCCATCACGATATCACATATTAATTTATGTACTCTTCACTCTCAATGCTTGTGGTTCACAAATCTTTCCTCTGTTTAAGCCAAGCTTTGGCAAACTCTTTGATGTTGCCTGCCAATTCCATTTAAAAGTACATTATGTTTTTTAGTGCGAAACAACTATAATGCAAAATATAACTTAAATAATATTAGGTTGAGGAATAAGTTATTGCGTTTTTTTTAATGTTGTGTTGATTTAAGTTATGTTGACGACATTTGTGCACATATTAAGAAACAATAATAAATAATGAGAACAAAGTTTGCAAAGGTTAGGCTACGTCTCTTAACAGCGTAGACTATTAGGCTTTTGCTTAGGCTACGTCTTTAAAGTTGAGTAATAAGTCATTGCGGTTTATTTAAAAGTTGTGTTAATTTAATTTTTGTTCCGTACCCTCAAAATGGAATGTAAAGTTGAAAGAAAGGCGCATTTCCGACACTTGTTATTCATTTTCAATCAAGACAGAAACAATGCAAACGCAGCCAAAGCTCGTCGCGATATTTGTGCTGTGTACGGAGAAAATGAATGCTTTATCAGAAAGGACAGCTCAATGGTGGTTTTCACGTTTCAAAAACGGTCATTTCAATTTTAATGACGAAGAACGTTTTGGTCACCCCATTAAGTTAGATGAAGATCGATTAAACAACCTTCTTCATGAAAATCCTCGTCAATCGACTAGAGAATTGGATGTACAATTGGCGTGTGATCAGAAAACTGTAATGAATCACCTTCATTCGATGGAGAAAGTTCAAAAACTCGGTGCATGGGTTTCGCACGCTTTGAGCGAAATCAACAAACTTTATCGCTCCACGATTGCCGCAGGTTTGCTTGCTCGTCACAAGGCTACTCGTGGATATAAGGACAGATTTCTTCACCTCATCATCACTGGCGACGAAAAGTGGTGTGCTTATGTCAACATGAACCATCGAAAACAATGGCTTAGCCCCAATTAAAAACCACTTCCGCGATTAAGCAAGGACTTCATCCACGAAAGACGATATTGTGTAGGTGGTGGGATTGTGAAGGCACCATTCTTTATGAGCTCCTCGCGAACATCGAGATTTTCAATGCAGAACTCTACGTTCAACAAATGTATCGACTCGCCGAAGCTATTTGTGAAAAGCGACCTCATCGACGTTATGGAGTCCTTCTGCAACACGACAATGCTCGTCCTCACATTGACAATATGACAAAAGACGCCATCCAAACGCTTAATTAGGAAATCCTGCCGCATCCTCCATGTTTGCCAGACTTGGCTCCATCGGATTTCCATCTGTTCCGATCGCTTTCCAACAATTTGCGCGGCGTTTCGTTCAATACTGATGTAGAATTAAGAACTTGGTTAGACGAATTTTTGAGTCAGAATCCAGATATTTTTATTGCAGAGGCATCGAAAAACTAGTTGAACGTTGGGAAGAAGTCGTAAATAACAACGGAGAATACATTATTGATTAAATTGCTTATTGTTATCAATTAAAAATGAAGTTTTTCTAAAATTGTTAATGGTAATGAATAAATTGGATAAAACTGCAAGACCTTATTCCTCAACCCAATATATATTTTACAGAATTGCAAAATATTCTCTAAAATATTTCAGAAATTTTAAGGCGGTTTATATGTGATTTAAATATGTACATACTTTGTTAATGTGGTTTGTGTCCTTGCTCATCTTTGGTGAGTATAGAGATATTAGGGGAGTTTTTTGGTACTCTATGTTGAATAAAACAATAGGAGTAATCTTCGTTTGCGAAAATGTATGTTCACACACATTGATATATATATATATATATATATATATATATATATATATATATATACATTGCGTTTCCTTCAAGTAAATCAATACAAATTTTAAAGTTTTTATATGTGCTCATGACGGAACCAATGTAGATTATTTGACTTTAGCCACGCTAAGTAAGAGTTTTACTTTCATGAGAGTAACCTCATACGAGGATTTTTCTGATAATGCCATATGAATTAGAAAAATGGTACGACATACTCGTGAACGTAAGAGAAGGAAGAAGTGTGAAGAAGATTGTAAATTTCTTTAAGTAAACGATGAACCTCGTTCACAAAGTGTGACAAGCCTAAGAGTTAGAAAGAGATAACTGCGGTAATGCGCATCAAGTTTCTCGCCTCTTATATGGTTCTGGGAAACAGTCCAATTCGAAGAGGAGAGCATAATTTCACCTTGAGTGGACGAATAGTGCTGTCTATATATGTTCTGTAAGAGGTAGCGTGGCCAAGTAAATTGGTAGACAACACCACTGCTCAACTAATGGGAGGAAGTTTGTCTTTGTGAGAGAAAAAAGAAGAAATTGTTTTGTCCTTAACAAACGTAATACAAAAATTAGTATTTAAATGGACAGATTTCAGCAATTTAATGACACTCCTTTTAAATTAAAAATTTTATATAAGTTCTAATATGGTGATTAAAAATATTTAGTATCCTTTTGGACGTCAGAAAGGCGGGCCTGGAGTGTTAATGTTTGAGAGAGAAATTTGAAAAGTTGCTTTTCTTTTAGAGAAGCGAGAAAGCTATTATTTGAAAAAAGTTCCTCAGGAAACAAAACTCTTTGTGCATATTTTTAAAACATGAAAAGAGATGGAATCCAATCTAAAGTTGAGTCGTAATAACTTAGTTTGAAATAAATTGTACAAAGGAGAAGTTGTTTCATAATTGACTAAAGTTTTGTTTACGATAGATTGAAATGGAAATTCACTGCAGTATTTTTATAATATATATAAGATGGGAGGGATGAATTTATTTCAACTTTCATAGTGAATTTTATGATTAGGTGGAGGGAATTAATGTAATACAAGAATTTATTTGCTAAAGAGATGTCTTCAAAAACATTGAGCTAATCGTCGACAAAGAGAAGATAAAAGTGTGGTTGAAATTCTTTTAGAGATTCGCTAATAATTTTATCTTCTAAGAGTGACATGAAATAATGTGCAGCTTAAGTGACAATAATGGAATCCATACAACAACACTCTTCTTAGTGTAAATACTATCATTAAAAATGAAGATTCCTTAAAAACTAATAACTTGAGCGAAAAATAACTACGAAATTACTGAGGATTCGCAAATACATACCTTTGAAGATTTAATCACTTGTTTCGAACACAGGTACCTTCGGGAAAAGATAAGTTACGCCATAAACTAGAAATAATTTTCCATGAGAGTGGTTGAAATTTTGTAGTTTGTTCACAAAGGTATAACTATTTTTAATTGAATATTGGCTATTAACGTGATTTGAAAGAATTATTATAACAAATTTAGCGAGTTTATTAGCTTGAAGCATATACGAGGCCAAAATAAGTTTTAACGTAACATCAAGTTTATGATTCTTTGGTAGACCGTAGATCTGTCCTAGCCTCAAATAAGTAGCATAGATGGTCATCGTGATCGGAATAATCAATTGCGTTCGAAGTTTGAGATGAGTTAGAAGACAATTCGCTCAATTCTCGTCTGAAGATAAATTTCTGGAACGGTTCGTATGTGTTGGGTCATGCTTTGCTGCGTTCGTTTAGTCTGGTTCCTGTTATTACCCTTTATCTCTTTTGAAGTCATAGTTTAGTTAACAAGCTTTAATTAATTTTGATTAATTTTTTTACCGTAATCGCTTTTTATGCCCATTATATTACTGCTTCTTGGAGCATTTTCAGCGATATATCCAAATTCTTTTTGTTTTTTTTCGGAAAACAAAACGCGACTAAACATTGTTTGAATCCGATTCAGGCGAACTCTGATTCAGCTTTGATTTTCCTGCATATTTGCTTCGGATCGCAAAAAAAAGGAACAGTAATATACAAATGACCTAGAATATTGCAAGAAGAGATAACTTAAACTTTGACGCAAACAGATTCTTTATCGGCTCAATGCTGTTTCGTCTTTTTACCTTCGTGAAACCTGGAATTACACGACCAATTGTAGAAAAAGTGTCGAAAAATCTCGTTGTATATACGAGGGGTGGTCAATAAGTTTTGCGAATTGGTAGGGCAAAACAGAGGAAGGGGGATGGCTGTTTGTGGGGGTGTTAGGACAAGTTATGACAAGTCAGGACCTGCAGCCGCACGGTCCTGCCTTGTCTATTTAAGAAGCAGTAGCTAATCGCAGATCGTCAGTCACCAATTTTTGAACAATGGAGAAGGTTGAGCACCGCGCAGTGATCAAACTTTTGACCAAGGAAGGCAAAAATGCAAAAGAGATCGATGAACGCATGGTTGCAGTGTACACCGACACCGCCCCTTCCTATGCAACCATTGCTCACTGGAATAGGGAGTTCCGCCATGGTCGTGAGTCCCTTGAGGATGACCCCCGTCCAGGACGCCCGTCAGAAGTGACCAACGAGAAAAATGTGGCCCGTGTGGAGAGGATGATCCTCGAAAATCGACGGGTGAAGGTCGAAGAAATCAAGCGAGAACTTGGAATATCACATGGAAGTGATATCAACATCATCGACGACAATTTGGCCCTGCCTAAGGTGTCTTCCCGTTGTGTCCCTAGAAACCTCACGAAACCTCACGCCCCATGATCGACTTCAACGTCGTCAAAGTCCACAAAGCCAGAGTTGCCCAAGCTGCCATGCGCGAGTGCGGATTCGAGGAGCTCAACCATCCCCCCTAAGCTCCAGATCTGACCCCTAGAGACTACTTTTTATTCGGCCAGCTCAAGGCTGCACTGCGTGGACGCTGGTTTGGGGACGATGAAGATGTCCAGCTCACCGTCCAGGAGTGGATTGAACAGCAGTCGGGAGATTTCTGGTTGTCGGGAATTCGAAGCCTCAGGAACAAGTGCATTGAAGTCGAGGGTAGTTATATTGAAAAATAATTAAGCACTTTTCCTCATATCTCGTTTTCTTATATCCGAATTGCAAAACTTATTGACCGCCCCTCGTATTTCGCGAACGTGACTTCACTATAAAAATTTTGCCTAAAATATTTCTGCAATGTGACCTCATCCTAATTAAGGCGGATAGAAATATGAAAATTCAAACTGTAATTATAATATTAATAACATTGCCCGCTAAATATATTCTATAAATATGGATTCGCAAAAACGTGCTTGACATAATAATAATTAAATTGTTTTTAAGCGATTATTGCTTTAGAAATATTGGTCTTTATTTTATTCCCTTATAATTTATAGTATATGGATAACTCTTGTCTGCGCTGTTTTCAAGGTCGAACACATAAGACTTGATTTTAGGGCAGATTTCGCTCTGACTCCGAGCATCTTGCTCATTGTATCGAATCAGGGCAAGTTTTTGAGATATAAGCACATGCCCCAAAATTCCTATATTCCTATCTATTTGTAGGCAAATGTACACACAATAGTAAATTTTAAACTGATTTATACACAGAAGCTTTTCAGAAGGTTCTACTTGATACCAAGAAGAGTACAGCATACCAAAAGCTAGTCATGGATCAATGGTCTTTTCAGGGACTTTCGATTGTACATATCAGACACCAAATCCTCCTTCAGGCACCAGCAGTAGTCAGCTAGAAAGTTGACATCCCAACGCCCTTGGTAGCGTTTCTCCATCCCACGGATATCTCGGTGAAAACACTCTCTCTATTCTTCACTAAAATCTTGACAATTTTTAAAAAAATAGTCCAGGTTGGACCGAAGGAAATGCATTTTCACTGACATGCGCGCACCTAGTTTGCGGAAATTCTCCATTAACTCATCATCGACTTCTCATACCGTGGACTTCTTTAATTGCCAAGAAAAGTTGTAATGACTGATTTAAGGGACAACCAAGCACAGGCAGATAGTTCCGCAGGTTTAATTGCCATCAAAGTTGGTGTCTTTGATGAACTCTATTACTTGAGGACCATTAAATACACCTGCCTTCAGTTTTTCCATGATGACTCATGGAAACCTCTGACGGAGAAAAGCAAATCCTCTACCTTCCTTGTCCATTACCTTGACAAACTTCTTCATCAAATCGATTTTGACGCGCACGGCTGAAGCAATATCTTGGTCGGCTCAACTAGAGGGTGGGACTGAGAGTTGTGAGAACCGGGTTCTAATCCTTGGCTTGAAGGCCAGTCTTGTCTGACATAATGCTGGTCGTCAGTCTGACTAGAAAAAATCACATAAAGCATAGATACTTTGTGCACCCACCTTGAAGGGCTAGGATGACTCCAACAACATTAAAATCTCCACAAATCAACCATTTAGGTTCCTGGTAGTTGAGAAAAGAGAAAGGACGGTCCATGTTGTTGCATGTTTCCTTCATTGTAGCTGAGTGTCCAACAGGGATCGATGAAAACCTATTGCCGATATTAAGAATAACTGCATTAAGACTTCTGTTAGATGAGTCAATGAAAAGTCTGAGGGCTTCGAAGTCAGTCTGAAATTCGCTATTACATAGAAATTTCCCGGAGAACCCAGGTTAGCTAGGATTACCAGATTCACAGTGTCCGTCACGTCACCCAGTCTTTTCGTAGTGAGTAATGATGAAGAGCAAGTGGCAAAAGTGTCGAGCAGTTTCTAGGTTATTTAGAGATACTTCATGCCTTTCAAGCCACATACAACTGCCTAAGTCTGCTATCTCGATGTCAAATTAAATTTTCGCGACCGTCAGGAGGTTAAGGATACACCATGCAAATTTTGCTTTTAGGGGATAGCACATTTGTTCATTAGTCACTTTTTAAATTCTTTCGTTCAAAGTTGGCATTTTTTGTTTTTGTATATCATTTTATTGCAAATTTTACGCACTTTTTAATGTTATAATTATATTTTTAGCAACATGAATAAAACATAGTGAAAATTAAGATAATGTAAAATTGTATACATTCGTGGAAAATTTTTCTTAGATATTTAAACTTAATTTGTGAAAAAAACAAACAAAACTATACCATTGATTTTTATATAATTTTCTTTCAAATCTTATGAACTTTTTATATTATATATCTTGCTTCAGAAACATGACTAAAGCATAGTGAAAATTATGATAATGCAAAGTTTTATACATTCGTAGAAATTCTCCGTGGATTTTTAGAGTTCATTTGTGAACAAAACGCAAAACTATACCAAGCAATTTTAAATTTTTGCCTAACAAAACGGCGCCTAATAACTGGTTTATATTTTTAGCATCATTCAATATAGATTCAACTAAATTCCAGGGCATTCAAAACACCACTACTATTCACCTAACATCCCCTTTTCCAATTTAAAACAAAACCTATAGTTGACCTTGTCCGAAAAATATAGGTTTAAATCAACTATTAACACATATTTTAATGGAACTTAAGAAACCTGATTTCAAATGATAAATAAATCATATGTGGAAAGCGATATCGTTATTTATTAAACCAAACTAGGAAAAAAATAAATTAAAAAGGAAGGAATGACATATCATTTCCATTTTTTTATAACCTAACAACCGAACAAGCTCTATTCAATCATAAAATTCCTTCTCGTTTTCTCTTGGCATTGTGATCCGAACATGTGAGTTAATGTTAATTTACTTTATTCAGCTATTACTCTATTGTATATGTACCATTTCTCTATATTTTCTTCATTTCAATTGTAAAGTTTCGTATCCTTATCCTTATCTTTATTTTGTTTGCGTTTGATTGATATAATTTATTTGCAAATATTTTCTGCTGTACTTAGCTCACTAGTTTTTTGTTTTTGTTATTTTATCAACAAAAATGATTTTAGTATTTATCGTCCTTTATGTGTCATTTTATTAGAGTTATAATATTACACTATTGAACTTGTGCCGTAATATAAGTTTTTAGTTTTAGATAACTGATTTTTTAATTTCTTAGTAGCTCCTGAAGTTGGGAGTTGTAATAACCCCAAACGTCGAAATTAAAGATGAGATGTTTTGTCATTCCTAATAAACATTAAACTCTAGCTTTTTCTTTTTTCTTAAAAAGAATCATTTGTGCTTAATTTTTGGCAGAATAATTGACTGAAAAATTTTGAACCTTCCATTGAGTCCTCTTTGGAATCCGACCCGCAAGGACAAATAAAGAGATTTGAAATTTCCTCAACGTCAGCAAGAGGATAGTGGTAAAAGTCAGAAAGGGGCTAGAAGAAGACGCGCTAACTCAGTTCCCGCCGCACCCATTGGGGCAGGTGAACCACCACAAAACCCTTTGAAGTGTATGAGATGGTATCGTCACCGGGGCCCTCCTCAGAGATATCATAGATCCGAAGTTTGTCATTTGGATAGAAGCATGTAAGTCGATATGGAAGTCGATATGCCGTTGAGAGTGAGGTTTGATAAGGGCAGTAAAACATTTAATTTTCCACCTAGGATAATCTACAGCTTGGTGGTGGTAGTAGAGAGGTATGGCTACTCTATATTTCCTCCCTCCTGAAGTCGAGTTAGTTCCGAAGGGTATTCTTTCGTGAGAGCAGATCAAAGCTTGGTAAGAGATAACACCGAATCTGATTCCGCCCGTCAGTCAGATCATCCTGATATGGCACTGACATTCGAGGATTCAAAAGAAGAAGAGAGGAAGGGGCATCTTCTTGCCCTGCTGGTGCCCCCTTGTCTACCCAAAACTTTTCCATCTCGGAATCGGATATTGTTCTGCATTGGGGCCATTTCCGGGGGCTGGTGGAATCATGTTCACTCCCAGCCTTCCTATATTACAGAGAAAAGAAGTTCAAGGAAGAAGACCAAGGGCACAAGGAGTTCTTCTCTCTGCGATGGGCTCAGGGATCGGACAGGTCAGCTGATGTTTTGGCAAGTGACCCGGCCAAGACTGATATGTCCAGCTGCAGGGCATCCTCGTGCAGGGAAACATAGACAAATACCAAAGTTGCTATTGTCGTGATTGGGGCTTCGATGAAGCCGGGTTCCATAATTAACAAAGTATCTGGCGGTTCCGAGCCCGCTGAGTTCAAACACTTATTTATTTGGTCCATTAAAACATGTTCCATCAGCGGATATCAATAGCTAGGCTGATTTGTAGATATCCAATGGTCACCATTTTTTCGGACGAGCCTTATCCAGACGGCGATTATTTGTGCTTTTCGGACATTGAATTGCTCGCCGATGCAGGTGAAACCGCACTTTACCCTTAATTTATTGAAAGGAAAGGCTATGCGAGGAAAAATGTGGAATACTCTTTCGAAGATAACACTGAAGAACTGTCCAAACAATGATTGGTCAAGGTCGAACGTCTGATGAGAAAACCAGGGATGGGGGTGCCTGTTCCCCAGCTCTGCACGCTTCGTCAAGTTCGATCAATTAGTGTTTCCCTGAGTCAACACGTGCCGATTAGTATCGCTAAGGCGTCACGGCATTCGTGCCTTCCCCGCCGAGTAGCTACTACTGCCACAGCTTCGACCACTTCGATAAAACGGATTGCTCAATTAGGCGTGCAAAGTCACGACTACCCGAAGTCTGTTTGAATTGTTCTAAGACCACACACGATAAGTTATTATTCCTTTGGTCAAGTGTGTGAATTTTGGAGAGACACACCCTGCTTTCCTTGAAGCAAATGGTATGTAGCTCCTGGAGAATAAGGTCTTGGCCGTCTAGGATGTATACCGATTATATTTTTCTAAGATAATGACTTGCTCATGTCGCTCCCTTTGCGATCTGGGAAGCCCCATCCCTCAAAAATCAAGCAGGCATGATTTCTCGGTTTTAATCCACCCGGGCTTACACCTGGTATAGCTAGCAGATACACAGGCCTTATCTCTGTACGAAACAATTAAGAATCTCACATTATTTCGCGTGAACGGTTTACGTAAGGCTCTAATCAACTGTAACGAGCTGTGGAAGTTCGTCTCTTCCCATTCTTCGTTTTCTATCTGTTTTGCAGGAAACATTCCTGGGCCCTTGTCTCCTTCCCAACCCCTCTTTAAAAAATGGTCTTCACGACACGTCCACCAAGATATAGAATCAGGGCAGGAGGATGCACGATTTACAGCTGGCATGATATATAGGTTCTTCTACTAATTTAAATTCCTCCGTTTAGACAGTGGCCGTACAGCTACACCTAAATGTGGGATATACGGATATTTATGCGTGATTTCACCGTGAGATGACTCCAACGTGGGGGACTTCGGCCCCATTGTGACACGGTTACCGCGCCCTTTCTCCTTAACAGAGATTTGAAGGTTAGGCACCTTCTCTTGGTGGACTACTCTATTAATCTCAGAGGTCACTTCCTGTCCTTCCTGATAGAATAGTTGGAGTTAGGCGTCCTAATTATGTATGAATTAATGTTTTTTTCCCCGAGAACTGCTTCTAATTGTATCATATGAAGTTTCTACCCAAGTAACTTAAGGGTGAGGATCTTCATATAATCTAGCCTTGGAAGGAAGATCTTCATATGATCCAAAGCATTGAAATTCGACTACAAAACGTATTCTAAGTTAATTATATTCTAAATAGAAGGCTTCGCCCCCATTGCCCTTTTTAATGCTCCGTTGTCCTACCCCACTCACCACATCCCTCCATCCAGATTTTCTTTAATCAATTCGTAGTATAATCAAATCGAATGCCTAGCATTAAGTTCTCAAATGAATACCAGAGATAATGATAGGCTTTCGGTTTGCTTAAACTACGAGTTGATTAAATAAAATCAGGGTGTGCATGAGGTAGAGCCCTAAGGTAAAGTTTAAAGGATAGTAAGGCGGGGCTTAGCTCCCTCCATTTAGAAAAAAATTCTAAAATAATTTCTTCCAATTCAAAGAGAAATTTGAATAATGTTTATTACTTAAAAATGGTTGATAATGCTATGAATCTCGCTAAGTTATAAAAGTATTAAAAGCTGGATAGTACTTCGAGTAAAGTAAAGGTATCGCGACAGAAATTTAATATTTCAACAAGATTCGGTTCCATTTCGCACGGCTAAATTAGTGAGGTTATATTGTAAGCTAAATAGCGTTCAGCTGTTCCAATGGGCTGAAAATTCTCTAGACATGAATCCTTTTGAGAGTTTATGGTGTATATTAAAAGACGAAGTACAGTAATAGCCCATTACGACAAACAGCAGTCCTTATGCCGTCTTTTCGATCTTTGGCTCACAACTGAGAGAATTCAGGAATTATGTAAAGATTTTATCATTGGAATTCGAAGACGTATTAAATCACTTATAGATGCTAAAGGTAGCCAAACTCTTTTTTTAATTAATAGCACTGTACCACTGCATCAAATTAGATCCATTTGCATTAAATTAATTTACTATAATTAGGTTTGTTGTACAAAAATATCCAAATTTTGAAATTTCATAATTCCACAACTTCTCTCTGTCTGTCTGTCTGTCTGTCTCTCTCTCTCTCTTTATATATATATATATATATATATATATATATATATATATATATATATATATATATATATATATATATATACACAGCCTTACCCTAAATTATGGGGCAGGTATGAAAAAGTGAAGAATATGATTCGAACTCATTTATTTCTTACTTAACCTAATACAAATAAACATTTTTGCATACATATATTCTATCAATAATAAAATTTTTTTGTGTCCTCCTTTTGCTTTTATAACTGATTTTATGCACCCTCACTCTTGTGCCATTGTGTGACCACAAATGTTTAATGGGGTTGAAGTCTAAAGATTGAGGGGACAATTATTTTCAAACCAACCCTTTGAGTCTCTAGATGTGTGGCATGAAGCATTGTCTTGTTATAAGATTTCACCATCTGTTATGTTATCATTGAAATTTTTACCTAATAAAGGTTGATAAACCTGGTCTAACATGCTGATGCAACTGTTGGAATTCATTTTGCCCTCACCAGCGAAAAACAATCCTGGACCTGTAGACGACATGCAGCCCCAAACCATTACACTACCAGATCCAGATTTGACCGTTGGGACAACACATATTGGATCATAAGCTTACTCAACTCTTAGACGAACATAAACAGTTCCAGGGGGCCCAAAGATCTGAGGAGAAATACAAATTTTACTGATCATTTTTGGTATCCAATAAAAAGGGGTAAAAGCGTAATAACTTGGTGGAAACTAATGCGGAGAACCTACTCCTACGTACTTCAAAGTTATTTTCATCCGACCAAACAACTTTAGCCCAATCATCATCAGTCCAATCTTCATCCTCTTTGAACAAAGACATTTGCTTCTTCTTGTTTACCTGAGACAACCATCGTTTCTTTCTAGCCTTTCCTCCTTTGACCCCAGCTTCTAATAACCTTCTTCTCATTGTGCGTCTGGATATCTCTTTGTTTGTTGCTGCCCGAAACTCAGCAGCTACATCACAAGAGTTTTTTTTTCCTATCGGCAAAAGATGTCCTTTTCAGTAACCCTCTTCCTTCGGAATTGTACACATTTTGCTACCTTAACCATCACGGTATTTAAACCAATTGGTCTCATTGTACCTTTTAATGGTTCGTTGTACACCGTTTCTCGAGTATTTCAATTTTCTTGCAATTTGACTTGGGATAATCTTTCTCTGGTCGATGCAATAATTTCAATCGTTGAACTTGAGTAATCTGTTTTTTCGGAGACATTTTTAATACAAATATACCACTTGTAAGTTAACAATAAGATAATTACTACAAAAATAGGAATAAACGTTAGTATCACACATTCAATAGCATAAGGTTGCCCCAACTACCTATACAGAATATGAAAAACCGCATAAAAGCGTTTAAAAAAAAAAAAGAAGACGACATTAAATATTAATTATTAATAGAATATACGCAAAAATGTTTATTTGTCTAATGTAAAGTATGAAATAAATGAGTTTCAATTATATTCTTCACTTTTTCCCACCTGCCCCATAATTTTGTCCAAGGCTAAATATATATATATATATATATATATATATATATATATATATATATATATATATATATATATATATATACATATATATATATATATATATATATATATATATATTTATATATATATATATATATATATATATATATATATATATATATATATATATATATATATATATATATATATATATATATATATATATATATATATATATATATATATATATATATATATATATATATATATATATATATATATATATATATATATATATATATATATATATATATATATATATATATATATATATATATATATATATATATATATATATATATATATGAGAAACAACAACGAAACAGCACAAAATAGCAAAACATTATTAAAGCCAGATATGAAGCATAAAACCAAATAGATAAGGTCTACTTCCGGAAATTCCAACTGTGAGCAAGGAATGTAGACATTTAGGTCACAGAAATAAGTACATACAGACGTAATTGTGAATGCATAAAAATAAACGAGAGAAACATAACTAAACTAATAAATCAGAGGGCAGTTTAAAAAGACCAGGGGATATACTATAATTAGGGCAGGAATTTTTGAATGAGCATTTGATAATATTTCTTTGAACAAAGTCATCAGATTTGTAAATAATGTAGCCGAATTCCAATTGATAGCGTGACTGTTTTCAGATAAATGGACAAAGAAAGCACTACTGCTTTTACCCTCCTAATATTGTATTTATGTTGAGTTAAGCATACACTTAATGATTTTTCGGTTTGCCCAATGTATTGCCTAGGGTAAACTGACCAATCGACAGAATAAACCTCGCCTATACTATTGTTATTATTATGAATCAATATTCTGCACATAATAATAAGCTATAGCCGTCCTGTGGTTTCTTCTTCCTGACAGAATTTTTGAAATGATCCTATAGTTATATATTTTTATTACTTTATTTTGGTTGCTTCCACCGAGTTCTGAGATAAGTTCAACATCTGGATCGATATTTCTAATGTTATTTCCTATTGATGTTCCTTTATCGATCCAGCAGTTTGTATTTATTTGCAGAATGCTTATATTTCTATATCTTTTGCTTCTCATTTTTCCGTGTTTGGTTTCAGTAATAATTGCTTTATTCGATCATTAGCTTATTTTTCTGATGTTTATTTACTTGTGAGTTTAGTCTTATAGTTCTCATTCCGGTGTCTGCTGTTTCCACAGTTTCACTGTCGGAGACAAATTTACCATCTACTACTTGATCGTAGGTTTCGTTTGATAGAGTTACCACGTCTCCTGGGTAAATTCTAATTTTTCCCTGCATCAGTAATTTTCCGACTATTTTTTCCCTTCGATTTTCTTTGAATGCCTGCCCATTTGCACTTATTTTCACTAAGTGCACGTATAATGTTTGTTTTAATTTTCGGAGTAGTGGCAATCATGAGCTCGTGTACATCGTCAATCAGAGATTTTTCGGATCGCATACCATACCTTCCTTCTTGTTTAAGTTTTAATTAAAATTGTAGCTTGCTGTTCTTCTTCTAAATCAATTTTGGTTGTAAGGTTAACTTGGTTATTATCATCGATTTCAGTTTCTTATGCTTTTGGTTGTAATTCCATTTGCATTCTATTTCCTTTTTTTTTCAGTATATCCATGCATGAAATATCTGACGAATCTGGGTTTTCGGGGAACTACATTTCCTTGATTTCATTTTTCACTAATAATTGGTTAACCGTGTTTAAGAATGTTTCCGCTTTACCTCTGTTTGCCTGTTTGCCAAGTAAACATATAAATGTAAACCTGGAGGTCCGATCCGAATCCTTGAGATATGGTAACTTTTGTTACTGCCACGTTCATTTCTTTGATGGTAGCTTTTACCACTCCTGCGTTATGTGGCATTTTGCACACTTTGTTTTTCATGAATTTCCTGGCTTTTTTTCCTCTCAATTATATATTTCCTTTTGGGGCAGCTCATCGCAAGTGTGTAGTGTTTCCCTTCGCAATTTAGGCATTTCTTTTTGGTTGAGTTACACTCCCTCATTTCATGATCTCCTGAACATTCTGAACATATGTTGAAGGCAAGTTATCCGTTTTTTTGCTATTCTATTAGCCATTTCGCTACTACTACAGATTACCATGAACATGTGGGTGTTTTGCCCAAATTTATTTACTGAGTGGACTTATGATTACTGATATTTCAGGGAACTAGATTTCTTTCATTCCATTTTTCACTAATAATTAGTTTTAACTCTTTTGGTGTGAACGATCCGCGCCAAATATCTACTTTCCTGCAAATTACGCTTCGATTTGCAATAATTTAGAAGGTAAAGCTGGGTTAAGCTTTATTTTTGTAAGGGTTTTGATTTTTTTATTTGTTATAGGTCGCTCTGCATCTCTTTTCGAGTGGCAGATCGCGATATATAAGCTTTACTAATGCCACTTTAATTTCGCCTTGTAGAGTTTGCACTACTTTCCTTCTATCTGGTTTCGCGGTTTATTCTGTAACTCGGAGTATCACTCCCTTGCACTCCATCTCCACTTTTCATCTTGGAGCGCTGAGGCGCCCTTGCTAAATTTCTCTTCTTCTCTTTTTTAGTTGCGTGCAAGCGACTCTAAAAGTTACTATGTCGTTCCGTAGGTCGGTCGGTCGGATGGTAACCATTTTGCTTTTCGATGAGTTTTGGAAACTTTTGAAGGTCGTAAGGTCAGATGATATGTTTGTTAATACGTTTGTTAATTGAAACTTTTTTCAGATTATTTGATAATTTGAGAGCACGCGATCTAGGCCGGTTGATCTTGTTCATATTTTTCTCTCTCTGTGAAAAACGAGTGTCCTCAACTATCATTATTCTCCTTAATTGGGAAGCTTTCCCTATTTATACCTATTTAGATCTTTCCTACCTATTTATATGTGCACACTTATCGATCATCCGACCTAGATAATCCTAGCCCTAACAAGAGTCCACGGTTTGTTTTCTGTTTGTGGTCGTTAGTTGAGCCCCCGTTTTCTGGCTCCCTAGCGGGATCTTCTGCAGGGGTTCACTATGCATTACTTTTCACCTGTATCTAAGATCCTGCCGATGATGGGGATATGTTTTGCTAATTGGTGAAAGCATGGGATAGATAAAGTGCAGAGGGAAACGTGTGTAAGAAAACGTGATACGCTGTGGTATTAATCCGTTTAGGGAATAGGAGTTCTCTCCAATCAGTCGAGGAAGGCAACTTTTCTGTTCAGGGAACAGTAGTTCTCTCAAATCAGCCGAGGGAAGGCAACTCTTCTGCTCAGGGAACACAGGACTTCTCTCCAATCAGTCTAGGGAAGGCAACTCTTCTGTTCAGGGAACAGTAGTTCTCTCCAATCAGTCGAGGGAAGGCAACTCTTCTGTTCAGGGAACAGGAGTTCTCTTTAATCAGCCAAGGGAAGGCAACTGTTTTGTTCAGGGAACAGGAGTTCTCTCCAATCAGCCGAGGGAAGGCAACTATTCTGTTCGGGGAACACAGGATTTCTCTCCAATCAGCCGAAGGAAGGCAACTCTTCTGTTCAGGGAACACAGGAGTTCTCTCCAATCAGCCGAGGGAAGGCAACTGTTTTGTTCAGGGAACAGAAGTTCTCTCCAATCAGCCGAGGGAAGGCAACTCTTCTGTTCAGGGAACACAGGAGTTCTATCCAATCAGCCGAAGGAAGGCAACTGTTTTGTTCAGGGAACACAGGAGTTCTCTCCAATCAGCCGAGGGAAGGTAACTGTTTTGTTCAGGGAACAGAAGTTTTCTCCAATCAGCCGAGGGAAGGCAACTCTTCTGTTCAGGAAACACAGGAGTTCTCTCCAATCAGCCGAGGGAAGGCAACTGTTTTGTTAAGGGAACAGAAGTTCTCTTCAATCAGCCGAGGGAAGGCAACTGTTTTGTTCAGGGAACAGGAGTTCTCTCCAATTAGCCGAGGGAACTCAATTCTCTCTTCTTTTTTAATTAGATTTTTCAACTTAAAAGTCTATTTTTAGTGAAAATGCTTTATACAAAGCTGAAGGTATTTTAAATGAATCGAATGAGTCCTTCTTTGAAAAATTATAATTCTTTATTCATTCGACGATTGAAAAGTTAAGGACCCGCCCCCCCCTCCTACACACACAGTCTCGTAGGTTGGGGTGCAAGTGAAAAGGAAGGAATCAAAATTTTGTGAAGGTAAGAATACAGTAGAAGTATAAACTTTGCTCGGAGGTCGGACTAGTCAACTTTACAAAAAAAATAACATTTGTATTTTAGATGAAAACAAAAACAAAGCAAAAAACAATTACATTTAGGGTATTGTTAAATTGATTACTTTATAAATCTGTAATGTACATTTGATTATTAAAATAATTTGCCAAAATAATTTACTTTACTTAGTTATGGAATTTTCACTTTGTTTCCATAAAACTCGTTTTTTCCTATCTTTGTGCATTTTAGTCGTCATTTTTATTATTGTCACTTTCCATTAATATTAATTTGATATACTATTATAAAATTTGATTATAGTTCTAATTATTTTCACTTTATTTCTTTAAAACTTGCTCTCTTTAATATCTTTGACACTTCTATTACTAATACTATTACTTTCTATTGTTATGCTAAATGTTTATGCCACCTGATTTTAATTCGAACTGTTAGCCCTTTTAATCCACTGTAAGACACTTTCGTTATCACTTATTGGCTTTTAAATTTTATATTGGCAACTTGTTGATTTCGGAAGTTAATTGAGGTCTTGTAGGTTCGGTTCCTTCCTGGATGACGCAGAGGGGAACCCGTCTGTTCTCGAGAGGGGCCGCCCCCATGTAGCCCCTTCAGGTGGCGGGACCTACACCCTCGTTGACAGCTTTCTTCTAAACGTGTGAAGAGAAATTCCCGCTCAACGATAATTATTGTCTGCCACAACCAGACTTGATTGCGAACCATACAATAACGGGATCGAGCGGTGAAAAATTACAAAATATGGGTGTTATTTATGCATTATTATCATAACATAAGAATATTTGTTTGGATCAAGCAGATGAGAGAAAATTTATGAAGGTTGAATAATATTCAAATCAAAAATTAACAGCTTAACATAAGAATATTATTTATTGATGTTGAGGCAAGTGGGGTTTACATGGGTTGGGACATATGCGGTGTATATCGAGTAGAGAGTGGGGGACAGACACGCTCCTTTGCGGAGGCCCGCATTCATTGAGCATAAACTTCTGTCCCTTCTTGCTGCCCAAACTGATATACTCCGCTTTCTCCGTGACAAAATCGCAGACAATTCATTCTAAGTTTCCACCTAGTCCAAGCCGCAGGATCTTATACATACTGCATTCCCCTTTGCGTACCTTATCAAACGCTTTTAATACATCCCGACATACAATGTCTATGTAACTCCCGTCCCTTTTACTTGCGGTGAAGCGCCAGGTCTAGGCGTCGCTTTTTTCAAGAGGAGTAAAGTTCAATTTTTAAAAGGAGTACAGTTCCATTGTACCCATTCAGAGCCATGAAATGACCCATATGACCATCGGACATAGGGTTATTCACCCTACAGATTTTATATCAGCTATCGGATTTGGCGCTGGGTGGCACCATCTAGTGGCGGAAGCCTCATATAACCATTCAAAGGCAATTGTAAGTCATTTGAACCATGGTAAATCATCAATACAATAATCATCTTTCATCTTATCACCAAATGCCGCAGGTCATTGGAGGGACTTTACCTCTTTTTGGCTTGAGTGCGCATTTCGGTGATGATAATTATCGCCATCTTCGTACTTCGATTTTTAAGAAAGCCAAATTGGTCCGGATTGTACAGGGAATCCTCCTCCAGGTGCGACACGAGTCTTTGGTTGAAGATATTCTCGAGGAGCTTCCCGCCAAATTCCAAGAGTGAAATCGGCCGGTAGCTCTCTCTCTTCTCAATGGATCTTTCCCATGCTTGGCTAAGAAAATCATGTTAGCCGTCTTGAAGGCATCTGGGAAGTATCCTCTATTCAGACAGGCGTTACATATTCTTCTTATACTTTCAATGCCATAGCTAGTGCCTTTTCAAAGTTTAATTGTTTTAGCCCCAATTGTCCTGGGGCTTTCTGTCGGATTGAGCGGAGCGCGCCGAGTACTTCCTCTGCTGTTATCTCGGCGCCACCGTTGCACTGTCTATCCACCTGGTGGTGCGGGTGCGTCCTAAGGGTTTGGGTGTTTAGCTCATCTATAAATTCACTTTAAAACTCTATATCATAATCTTCGTTATCCTCTTAAGTTATACTGAATATTTTTTGCACTGTAACTTAAGAATATTGCTTCTATGTTTTCTTCTTCTGTTTCTATTTTTCGATCCTTGACTCTTATTTATTCTTTATTGGTTCCTTCAGTCGATTCTTTGATACACCTGATTTTATGCCACAAATCTTTGGGGGATGGATCATGATCGAGGCTTTCGATGGCATCGTCCCAACGTCTCCACTGTTGTTCGAAGATCAACTGTTTGAGCTCTTCTTTGATCTCTTTACTTCATTGTATTGAGTCCATTGATGAGTTTCTGATGTTAATCACATACAGTAATATGAGTTCACGGAATAAATCCAACATATATTCGGTCCATCTATATGTGGCGATGGACTTATACTGGGATTTCTGGATACAAGCTCTATCTGAGTTGATTAGATGGTTTTTAAGGTGGTCGAGTGCTCCGTCAAGCTCGAGAATTGCTTCATTCAAAATGTGAGGATGATAGGACTTGAGGAGGTGTGCGTAACGTGCCCAGACTGCTTCTTTGTAGTTTTTTCTTACTACGGTTGAGACTTGTATAGGTTTTCTATTGATGCTGAGTAGGATCCTTATATGATCACTACGTGGTACTTGGACTAGTTTCATGTAGTAGTTGAACGGTAGCTGACTATTGGCCAGATATATGTCTGGTTTCATGGCACTTCTTCCTTTAACAAAGGTGGGAAGGTCGGGGCCAATTCGCTTGACACTGTTTCTGTCCAGCAAAGTATCAAGGCTCCTCCTAATCAATTGAACGTTCTATAACCAGACTCATGGCACTTGGCATCCAGGTCCCCCATTAGTATCGTGTGGGTTTTCTGGCAAATTGGCCAGAGAGAGACTAAAGGTAAAACTTCTCTCCTTGGCGTTACTATCGGGTGGCTATGACCATCTTTCCTATGTCGAGTTCGACCTCTATCGTGAGATAGAATTCTTCATGTTTCCTTACTAGTTTGTATTTTATCCCTTTCTTTATCGCATTAGCGGCTCCATCGATTCGCTCTTGTGAGTAATTTTTGATCAACACATTGTAATTCAAAGTTTTCATTTCTTCATTACACGTGTCGATCCCGTGTTCGGAAATCAAGATGACACCTGTATCAATCTTCCTGAATACGTTTCCATAAAGAGTCCTTCTTGTTGTCCAGCCATTAATTTTGATTTTCAATATCTTAAGTAGGTTTTGTTGCAGAATGTAGTTTATTTACCAGTGTTTCTTCTTGTTTTTATTTTTTCTTTATCCCTGTGGGACAGCTTTCCAGTGTCCAGGTTTTTCGCTCCTCAAAGGAGGACTGAGAGTTTTTGACTTACTCTTCTTCGCCCTATTACGAGTGCACTGGCCGCTGTCACTGTCCGAAGAGGTACTATGATCCTCTTCTTCTTCATCTTCTTTTTCTTCCTCTCCATATTCGGATTCTTCCAGAGAGAATGCTTTTTTAGCTGCTTCAAGTCCAGTTTTTCTAAACTCGTGGTTTGGGATTACTGAATCCTTGAAAGCATTGGGGCAGTCTGGATTTGCCATCATAATTATTGATGATAATCCGTTTGCCTTGTGGAGGGAGTTTACAACCTCATTATACCAACAGGGTTTGACCGCGTTCGCCACGCTTGCATGGATAATACAAATCAGGATACGAGCGCTGAGGTCGTTGGTAATGCGAGCTTCTGCCGGAGATGCCCTCGTCGGTTGCAGCTTCTTGTTTTGTTTGTGGCACAAACGTATGTATTCTCTTTAGCTCACTTTTTTATTTTTCTTTCTTATTTATATATTTTTTTAGGGTAGTTCAGGGCCATAGTCCTGTGATCGCCCTTACAGTTGAAGCACTTTTTCTTGGTCCTCTCGCAATTGTCGTATATGTGGCCAGCTGTATCACATTTGCTGCATCATAATTTTTCCTTTTCGGGACATGCCGCCGAGGTGTGCTGTTCCAGTTTGTAGCATACAAAGCACATTTGTATGCTGTGTAACTTCTCCGGTTCACTATTCTCTCCTGATATTTTCATGCTGAAGACCAGGATTCTTTCAGTTTTCGCCTTTCAGGCCACTTCTGTAGAGGCGTGGGTGACCTTGAACACATGTGTTTGCTCGCGGAATTTTATTACCTTCCGAACCTTTGCCCACGCATGCTGTTTCTTGATCTCATTCTTTAGTTTCTTTGCTGAGTGTCCGCCGACCCAACTCTCGACTTTGCGACAGATCACGCTTGGGTTGGCTATCAGTGCATGGGGGTCTTCGCCTCGAGACTGATTGTTTGGAATAGACTCCCTCCCTCTTCTGATAGAAGGTTGTCTACGTCTTTTGTCTGCGCAAATTGCGATGAAACCAGTTGGCACATCACTGAGTTTTACTAGTGTGATCTTCAGTTCAGTGTATAATGCCTCACATAGTCGACTCTCATGTAGTGGGGTATGGCTGGGGATTGTATTCAAGGGGACACTCTTACTGGGGGTCTCCATAGTCCTCTTGCTCCTACTTGGTTAATATCTTTTTTTTCTTTAGAAAAAGTGTAGTTGAATATTTGCGTGTGTGAGAAAAGCGTGAAAATGAGGTATGTGTTGTGATAAATTGATTTTTATCGAGTGGTTACAGCACTCCCGCCCATTACACAAAATGTCGCACGCTCAAGTGTTGTCTGGATGAGGAATGATGTTGGATGAATAGAACTGATTGGATCCTCAAGGGGAGATATTCATGATGTAATTAATGAAGGTCGCGATGGAATCAGCTCCCGCTACCCTTAAGCCCCCACACCTCGGGTACTTGCGCCATAACTGCTTCCAACTTACAAAGAAATGGGAGTTACTTCCCTCTGTGATCCTGGTTGGAGTCTCGGGTGTGAGGGTTACTCCCACACCCGAAGGTTTGCTTACGTTTAAAAAAGTTAGAATAACAAGGAAAAAAAGGATAGAGTAAGAAGGGAGTGGAAAGTGGGTGTTTAAGTAAAGTGGTGAAGGAGAGTTAGTTGAGCATTTATTGGTTGCAGTTGCTGTGTCACCAGCCATCTCTTGGGTGCTTTTCTTCACGTTGTGTTTACTTTTCCTTTCGATTCATTAAGTGGAGTCTCTCTCGCCTCTTTAATTCTTGTGTGTTGTTTATTTGACTATTTTACAGTTGTGTGTTTTATATTCGTTTCTTGTACAATTCTACTGCATTTTTTTTATTCTATGATAAACATTGGTACCGGGCTCTCTCTTCTAGTGGTTTACCATTTCTAAAGTTCCCCCTGTTGTTTTGTAGGGTACGAGTAATTTATGGGAGTATCTAGTGTCACATTTTCTTCCTCACTCAGTATTGAATCTAGTTTCTCCCATATTATCCCTACTCTCTTGTGGTATTTATTGGTTCTATATCTATTTCCTGGTTTAGATCTCTTTGTCTTTGACGTTCTTTCCAACCTGCATTGGTTATTAACAAGACCACTATTCTGAACTCTTGGAAGTTTTATAGCGTTGATTTTGTAGAGTAGCCTCTTTAGTGGTATAGCTGGATATAGAAGACTTGAAAAGCATAGAGCGTTGTAGATTTTGATTTTGTTGTGCATTTCCAAGTCTCTAAGTAGATATATATTTACTAAGTTGACTTTGGCTAAGTTTATTCTTTCAGCCACATGTTTCTTGTAGCCACTCCTAGTAATTCTAAGTCCGAGAACATTGCTTTCTTTATGATACCGATATCTTTACCCATCCACTACTACTTTTGAGGTAATTCACCGCCCTATAGGGATTATTACGACCTTTTTCGCGTTTGTAAGAATCTTCCCTTTTAAAAAAAGTCCTTTATAATTGTTCTGCTACTGTTAATCTGGCTATTGTTGAGGCGTGCCTGTATAGGATGTTGCTGACGATCGTAATATCATCTGCAAATTGAATGTATTTTGTTGTTTCTAAAATTCGGTTCGGTAAGTCTCTGGTCTATCTATACATTATACATTCTAGCACTCAAGCTTACCCTTTGCGGGACACTCTGGTGTATTTCAAGACTTACTCCTTGGAGTTCTTCAACAGAAATGTGTGGTTGTGTGGTCTGTGATATAATAGCATAAGGCCCTTGGTTAGAATAGAAGGAAGTACCAGTTTTTTTAATTCTGTATTTCAATCCCACTCCCCTAACTTTATCAAACGCCCCCTGAACGTCTCTATGCACCAGGTTCATATAATTCCTCTCGTGCTTGTCTTTTGCTAAGGTTTCAACGAGTATCGCTATTTGCTGTCTCCATGCCTCTGTTTTTTTCTGAATCTATGCTGATGTTGGGGTATCAATGCATTTTTGCCAGATGCTGATTTAGTCTTTTATTGATCAACCTTTCAAGGAGCTTAGCTATTGTTTCCAATAAAGTTATTTGCCTGGATGGTTTGGGAATTTGTTGGCTTGGATAAAATTATTATTTTCCTCTTTTTTTCAGACATCGGTGAAATACTCCGCGCTATTTGTTGCGTTATAAAAGTCTAATAATTTATTAAGAAATTTGTCCGGTGCTTTCGATAGGTTTACTCTTGATATTTTAAAGTGTCATTGGTTAAACACCTTGTTCTTCCAGTGTTCTTAGGTAGGCAGAGTGGTTTTGTATTATCTCTTGCCTATTTCTTTCTAAATCTTCCACTATCCTCACTTCGCGTTTTCTTCAGGTGAAATGTCACAGATCTTCCTCAATTAGTCTCGGAATGCTTCATTAATTTGTTGAGATTCTCTCGCTTCAATAACGTTGTATCTGATGGCGAGTTTTGTTTTTGGTTGTCTCTTACATCTGGCTAGATTAAAATTTTGACAAAACTTTGATTTTATTTCTTTGTCGATCAATTTTATAAATTGGTCCCATTTGCCACCCCTCTCCCTTACAATTGCTGTAATCAGCTCCTCTTCAACATGTAGGAGACGTTCCCTGCTGCCCCCTTTAGGGACCGTAGCATTCTAGTGATTGCCTCTGTCGTTTATATTCTCTTTGAAGCTGAACTATTTGTGCCGTACGAGCGGGGGGCGGCAGTGGCCGATTTGCTGTTCTAGGTAAATATTTTGGATCTGGTTCGACTCGTGCCTGGATTAAGTTGACTGTAGCCGCGTTTATCTCCTCTAGAGTAGCTTCGCTTAGGTCTGGTTGTTGAAATCCTGCCAGTTTTTCGTCATAGCCACGCCAGTTTGCGTTTTTGAAGCTTTTACTGAGAGGGCAATTAACCTGAATCGGGTCTGTTGATATGGTTTTTACCACCATTTCGTCGTAGCTTGTGGAACGTGAGCCTTTTTAGTGTCATGCACGCTACTCTATAATTTACTATGTCGGTTCATAGGTTAGTCGGTTGGAAGGTAACCATTTTACTTTTCAATGAGTTTTTGGGGCGATAACATCGTAACTATTCGGCCGATTCTAACGAAATTTAAAACTCTTATGTTGTCTTTTACATTCTTCTTCGAATGATAAATTTCCAATGTAACCTCCAAGGTTAGTCTGGCAATTATTAAAAAAAACTAATTAAGGGTCGGAATGCCCTACTTGTTGAAAGTTTTAAAGGTCGTAAGGTCATAAGGTCAAAAGTCAGAATAATTGAAAGCATGCAACGAGCATTTAGATTACCATTAAATACCACTTGGTCCTTTTGTACAAAGATTTCGATCAAATTATGGAACGGCCCCAAATCTCTTCTTGGGGGCTGATATCTGGTCATGAAGATTATGTTTGCTGAGGAGGCTTCAATTTTGAGCGCCAAGTATTTTCCTCTTGGTTTTAGATTCGGCTGAACTTTATGCCATTTCTTACTGCCATCGCTGGTCCCTTAAAGTTACTGCCCCTGCTGGTCCCTCGAAGTTACTACCACCACTGCTCCCTCAAATTTAATGCCACCGCTGGTCCCTCAAGATTACTGCCACCACTGGTCCCTCAAAGTTACTGCAACCGCTGGTCCCTTAAAGTTACTGCTACTACTGGTCCCTCAAGATTACTGCCACCACTGGTCCCTTAAATTTAATATCTATTGTGGTTTTGTTTATTATTTTATAGTTTGAATATTTTTATTGGGTTAATATCTTGGTCAATGTTAATTTGAGTAAGTAGAATCACCTCAGGGTCTTCTTTCACGTATGCATTACATAGTGGATGTCTTTTAGGGAGCCAATCGGCCACTTTGACTGATTATATTCAGTTTTCTTATTTGGCTCATTTTTCTCAATTATTGGTCTATAGAACACTTCCTCTCTGTCTTTTTTCCGTTACTATTTCGGTCCGTAGGTCGGGCGATCGGTTAGTAACCATTTTACTTTTCAATGACTTTTTTAATGTTTTTAAGGTCGAAAGATCATTTGGTCATATTTCTGAATAATTGAGGGCTCGCGACTTAGACCTGTTGACCTTGTTTGATTGTGTGACACAGTTCCTTAGGGATATTTAGAATTCTGCCCATTATGATCTTGATTACTTCCCTTTTTGTGTCTGTTCCTTCAAATACCGTACTTAAAGTATCCTTTCTTTATTTCTTGGATTATTTCTTTGGTGTTCTTCAACGGGAGTGGTCTGTCTTCCGGGGCATAAAATCTAACATTGAATTCCTGTGCTTCATTTTCCTTCATTTACTCTTGATAAATTGCAATCTCTTCACCTACTTCTTCGGTATCTACTACTTTCTTATATTACAGGTTTTATATGTAGCTACTTCTGGTCGATGGAAGTTCAATATCCATTTTTATTTTGTTGTATGCGACTTTTTTTGCTTAAGCCTCAGGCCTCTTTGTGCCCGTGGATTGGATCGTTTACTTTGGTTGGAGTCTCGGGTTGATATGTGGAAGTAGTATGTTCTGAAGCCAGTGGTTGATATTGGACTCAGAACCACATTGGTTCGAGTCCGTTATTTCTCAGCATTTTGTTGGCCGTGTCATATGCATGCCAGGATATTCAGAGATCTTTTCTGTTTTAGTTCAATGATGCTCTTAGTAAGCTGAAACTGGACCGCAGTGGCCTTAGCTAATTTAGCGTCTATCTTCTTCTAGATTTGCCTTTTCGCTCCTTTTCCTTTCAATCATCTCTTTTTAATTGGGTCTGCCATTGCCATTTTGCAATGGTTTCCAATGCAGTCTAAGCATTTTTTCCTGGCTTCTACATTCCCACCCAGTGTGCGAATTTGAACTACATTGCCAACATAACTTGATGTGTTTGTTCTGGCAGTCTCTAGATGCGTCCTTATCTAGTATGAAGCAGTTACAAGGAGTTACAAGGAAAGAGAGTACCCTAGGAGACCTTACGGTCCATTCAAAGAGGGTACCTTTGGACTAGCAATCGAGCGGGCACATGGCTTCTCAATTGTTTTTCGTCCCTAAACGGCCACTTTTCAAGACTTTGTCGAGTCTTGACTTGAACAGGTCAATAGATTCACTGTTGACAACTTTCCCTGGAAGTGCGTTCCACTTGCCGCAGATACTGTAAATGACAAAATTTCCACACAGATTGCGGTTGTAACACTTCAGTTCAAGTTTGAAGCCATAATTGCGCGTTCTGTTCTCACTCAGTGTAAAAATATCACGGTAGTCAACATTGTCGAACCCTCGAAGTATTTTGAAAACTTCGATGAGCTGACCACGCAGTCTACGGGTTTCCAGCGAGAACAGATCTAATTCCCTTAGTCTATCTTGATAACTTTAAGGTCGGATAGAGGGAATCAGTTTGGTTGCCCTAGCTTGTACGCGTTCCAACCTTGTGATGTCCTTTCGAAACGAAGGACTACAAAATTGTACGGCATACTCCAGGTGCGGCCGAACGAGGAAGTTGTATAGACAAAGTACTATCTCCTTGTTACGGTATCCAAACTGGCGCTTTATGTAGACTAACATACTTTGGACTTTCTTCTCTACCTCGATGCACTGTTTCGAGAACTTGAGGTCGCTAGTGATAGTAACACCCAAGTCCTTCTCAGTGTCACTCGATTCAAGAGCAGTGCCCTTAAGGATGTACTGAGATTTGGGGTTTCGGTGGCCGATATGCATTACTTTGCATTTCATCACGTTGAAAAGGCATTTGCCACGTGTCTCACCACTCCTTAATCCTTTGAAGGTCCTCTTGGAGGCGGGAAGTGTTCCCCTCCTTTGCCACATTGATACCAAGCTTGGTGTCGTCGGAAAATTTGGAGATTTTAGGAACCATGTCTCTGTCCATGTCGTTGACGTAGTTGATGAATAGTAGTAGTCCTAGGACGGAACCTTGAGGGACACCGCTAGATACGGGCGCCCATTCAGAGGCCCGCCCATTCACAACTACTCGTTGCCGTCTGTCACTTAGCCAGCTCTCTATCCAACCTGCTACGTTACCATCTATGCCCTGCGCACGCACTTTCCGGAGAAGGCGGCGGTGTGGTACCTTGTCTAAGGCCTTTTGGAAGTCAAGGTACACAACATCCACCACTTTATCCCGATCATGCTCACTGAACACGAAGTGGAAGAATTCCACAAGATTTGTCAGGCATGACGGTTGCCTTCGGAAGCCGTGCTGGGAACTCTTCAGTAGCAGAATTGACTCTAAATAAAACGTTATCTTGTCCAATATCAGGCTTTCCATGAGTTTACCGACTATCGAAGTTAAACTGATGGGTCGGTAGTTTGATGGATGGCTGGAGTCTCCTTTCTTGATGATCGGAGTCACCTCCGCCTCACGCCAGTCTCTAGGAACGCATCCGGTCCGGATTGACATGTTAAAGATAGCGCACAGATGTCGTGAGACTTTATCGCACATTTCCTTCAACACCTTGGGTAGAAACCCGTGCGGTTCGGGAGACTTATTCGTCTTTAGGTCAGCGATCTTTTTCTTTATTTCTCCTTCGATGAAGTCCATTAGATCTAGCTTTTACCCCGAGTAGAAATTCTTGGGCTGGGGGATGGGACCACACTCTTTAGTAAACACTGAAGAGAAGTAGTCATTGAGCAGGTTAGCATTTTCTGCATCTAAGTGAGTTAATGCACCCTCTTCGTCCACTAAGGGCCCAATCCTACGATGGATTGGTTTACAGCTATTTACATAGCCGAAGAACTCCTTATCTTCGCCCGAGTAGGAATTCGTGGGCTGGGGGATGAGACCACACACTTTAGTAAACACTGAAGAGAAGTAGTCATTAAGCAGGTTAGCATTTTCTGCATCTGAGTGAGTTAATGCACCCTCTTCGTCCACTAAGGGCCCAATCCTACGATGGATTGGTTTACAGCTATTTACATAGCCGAAGAACTCCTTAGGATTCTCCTTGCAGAGTCTTGCCACTCGGAGTTCTTCAGACTGCTTAGCCGCCCTTATGCAGGACTACACTCTTCTGGCTAGCCTCCGGTACTCGTCAAAGACACTTGAGAACTTTGATCGCCGATACGCTTGTCTCTTATCTCTAAGCAGTTGGCCGATTTCTCGATTAAACCACTTTGGTTGAACAGAAGACCAACGGAGGCATTTCAGAGGGATGCAACTTGATTGAAGACTCATAAACTTATTTTTGAAATTGTTCCACGAATCCTCAACATCTTCGCATACCGCTAGCCTTACATCAGTCAGTCAAGCACGAAGGCTTGCAAAGTCTGCTTTTCTTAAGTCAAGTTTCCTTGATTGACTGGTAACAGACCTTAACTTCGGGATCTTGACGGTAAATATAATTAGCTGGTGATCACTGCCACCGAGCTCTTCGCCTACAGAGGGATCCTAAACGATATCATCATCAGAGGTGAAGACCAAGTCGAGGATATTGTCTCCTCTCGTCGCTTCTCTGACCCATTGAGTGAGGAACTCGTTGTTAACGAACTCCAAGAGTAGCGCGCTCTCGCCACAGGCTGCTAAGGTTTCCCAGTCAACTTGTCTGTTGAAGTCGCCCATAACAATGCATACTCTGCCTTGAACAAGCTCACCCAGCAGCTGGTACAGTTCCTTGTCCTTTTCAATGGGTTGGGAAGGGGGTCTGTAAAGCAGCGGGGTCCTGTATCTGACAGGACCAATCTCTAGGTCAACGCCTAGGAGCTCGTGATCGGATATAATGTTGGAGTTCGTATATTTGATTGTATCCTTGACATACAACATTACACCGCCCCCCTCTCTGTCTGGCCTATCTTTGTAGAAGAGTTGGTAGCCAGGAACCGTGAATTCGCCTTCAAAGTCTCGGTTTGAGGTTTTTATCCACGATTCGGTTATGGCTACCATTTCGGGTTCTTCTGTCCCTACGAGGCCATGGAGCTCAGGAAAATGGTTCCTGATTGACCTCGCATTGAACAGAAGAACTTTCAGGGATTCCTCTAATACAGGACCCCCTACACTCTTCCGTTTTCCGGCTTCTTGGTTGTCGTGGTTGCACCATTTTTGACAACCTCCGAGAAGGTTGTTTGGGGAGTGACTCAGGCGGGCGTACTGGCGTACGTCTGCCTTCCCAATGGGCCAGATACTTCTTTGGGTGCGCTCTACAACATCCTGGATGAGGTTGGCTAAAAAAGCCTTGTCCTTAAAGGAGAGGTGCACCCCATCCCTTTGGTAGAGGCTTTTTCTACCATAGAATACGGCGTACGGGTAGACAAAAAAGACACCCTCCGCCGTACAGAGGTCTGCAAGGCGCCGGTTTAGCGACATGTTCCTCACTTGGGCAGTACGGCTTGTACCCCACCTCGGGAGCATCCCCACCACGACGCGTCTGCAGGTTTTTAATCCACACTCGTCGACAGCGCCCATAACCGTCTTTATAATCTCGCCTGTAGGGCCTACCTTACCTCCTTCTGAGGTAGAGGTCGTTGCCACTTACCATAAGGGCAACGACTGAAGTCTCAGAAAACTGAGACTTCTCGGCCTCAGCTCTTACCTGCTTATTCCCACAGTCTGGGAGGCAGCTCACCCTAACGCTTGTGCGAAGGCGGGCCACTAGCAGGGGCTGAAGGCCCCGTGCCTGGGAATCACCCACAAGGCTGATCCTGGCACATTTGCCTGCTGAGCTTGGAGCCTTTATTTTCTGAAGCAAGCTCTCCGATGCCTCTCTCCTCCCCGTCATAGTATTTTCAGGCTTTTTTTTTCTTCTTTTTCTTCTTTACATCTTTCCCCCCTTGTCATCCTTTTCATTAACTTCTTCTTCCTTTTCTTCTTCTATTTCTCTCTCTTCCTCTTTATTCTTTCCATTTTTTTGTCTTTTTTCCTTTTGGCGTTTCTGCCACATTCGGGCCCAGCCTGTCTTCAGAGGTGTTGTTTGCCACAGGACTCGAGAGCTCGTTTAACTTCTCTTCGAGCCTGCGGATCTGGTGGGAGTGCTCCTCATTGAGCCTCTTGATTTTCTGTTCGAGGTCTGCAGTTCTTTCCCTGTAGTAGGCGACTACTTCCTTCACTTCCTTCTGTAAGTTGCAAGTGGTGCATACACTGCCTGGGTAGAATTTCGCAGAGCAGCCCTCCCGGCGTTCAATGCACCACTTGTCCTTCTTACATGCGGCACACGTGAATTTTAGCGCTGCTGGACCTTTCTTACCTGCCATTTTGA
The DNA here is from genome assembly GCA_963969495.1 of Ceratothoa steindachneri. Taxonomy (NCBI): domain Eukaryota; kingdom Metazoa; phylum Arthropoda; class Malacostraca; order Isopoda; family Cymothoidae; genus Ceratothoa; species Ceratothoa steindachneri. The sequence continues at coordinate 73,536,448 of OZ018324.1, read as the reverse complement.
ACACTATATTTTTTAAGTTTGTGACCAATCAATATATAAAAAGGGAGTTTGGTGAGTTCTCCCCGCGTGAGTCACTCCCGCTTATTGATCGGAGTCGTTTCGGAGTCTTCCGAAGGCACGCTCCATGTGCTGCTGTTCGTCCGACCGAGTCGTCAAGCCTTGGCGTGCCGTGGCTCCTAACCAAGCAGCACAGACGGTCCCCGAAGGGGCCATCAATTTGTCACCAGGTGAACAACAATGAAGCACGCCCCTTACTAAACTCCTACTAGTTCCGTTTACAACGGCCAGGATCTCGGAGTAGCGTTCAATGGATATCCCACCCCACCAAGAGACTCGACCCAGGGCTTTTTTATTGGCCTGGCAACCGACCTGGGAACAAAGGGCCGTCACCTCGGACCTATGCTACCAGAGGCACCCGTCAACGGGCACTGGGAACGGTCAATAATTACGTGCCAGGGAAGGGGTTAACGGGGCACTACCCTCATCACATTCATCGTGCCCCAACGCCTAGGACACCTCTAGTCCTAGTCTCTCGCAACCAGTGAGCGTAGATTGGCGTTGTTTATAGAGGTTCCAAAGCCTCTCTTCTAACGCGTGAGGAAGCTGCCAGGTCCTTATATGTAGATAGAAGGAAAAAAAGGGAAAGAGTGACATGATAGGAGTATGTTTTTTTTGTTTTTTTCTTTTTGTTTCCATGTTGATATCAGTCCTTCTTCTTTTTCACTTTTTTCATTAAAAGAAAAAAAATCAGAGAAGAAAAGTACAGGAATAAAGAGTTTTAAATGATCGGCTACAATCCAGTTATAACTCTGATTTATTCCGCAGACGTGTCGGTATCCCTACCTACCTACCTCTCACCAAGCACTAGCAGTGTTTGCTTTCCCCTTACAACTCCGCCGCTTACATGGGTCTAACCCGTCCCTTGCTAAGTTCTGGCCTTTGCTGGGTTTGCCGCAAGGTTCAAATAAGGCTCCCGCTTGTTTGGATATCTACGGATACATAAGCTTCCCTAACGACACGCCCTATCAAGGGGTGGAAGTGAAAAGGAGAGTTCTTGTCTAGAAGTCAAATCTAACTCCTGTGAAGTCTAGTCAAGTCTCATTTTAGCTCTTCTTGAAGTCTTCAGGGTAATTTGAAGTATGTACTCGCTTAATAAGATTGATGTTCACTTCTTCAAAGGTAAGAATATGTCAGCTGTCATTCGGCTGAAAAATTTGGGTCAAACAAATATTCCTCTGGTAAGATCAGTTAATTTTTGATTTGAACATTATTCAATCTTTATATATTTTCTCTTCTCTGATTGGTCAAAAATGTATATTCTTATTTATAAATAACCCTCATTTTTGGTAATTTTTCACCGTTTGTTCAGAAGATAACTCTTGAAATGCTTGAAAAAGTCTTGGCTGATAAAGAAATTCCGTAAGCCAACATTATTTCTCACTTTTCACTTTCTCAAGTCTGTAAAGCAGTTAAAAAGCTGCAACGCAAGCTCAACCAAGCAATCATTACTGTCAACTTTAACAAAGCATCTATATATATTATTTTTTTCTATGACAATAACCCTTACGAAATAAAGAAAGCTGATGCACAAGCGATGTTGTCTGTTTATGAGACTAAAGAAGGATCAAACATAGATTAAGAAATAAAGAAGAGAGAGATAGAAAAATGTGAATAAAAGCCCGTAGTCTCTCTTACTAACGCTTTATTATTCAACACATAGGGAGTTATCTACATTTCCCTGCCTCTAAGATGATTTGAAACATCCCTTTTTGGGGGGACGTGGATGGGAGCTGAGTGGGTAACGCTGTGGCGAGTAGGCACTTAATGGCATAGGTTCGAACCGCACATATTCTTCACTTTGTTTAACTGAAAAATTAATTTTTACTACTTTAGTTCGTTTTCTATCTCTCCCTTCTTTATTTCTTATTGTATTTATAAACCCTGTTTTCTTTTAAAAACAAACGATATCGCTTGTGCAACATGTTTCCAATATCACATGGCATATTGAGCATCTACAATGTCACGTACGTATTATTGTGATTTTTCGTTTATATATATATATATATATATATATGTAAATTTCTCGAAACGAGAGAGAAGTAGTGCCGTTAGTATATAGCAAAGATTGATAACCGACACTGTTTAAAGCGATGTGTCGATTGTCATGTGTTAAATATATTAACCGGTTCACTTGTTTCGAGTTCCTGCAATTTCACCCATGATAAAAGTATTAGCGGAGACAACGATTTGCACTTCTTTTTAGGAATGATTGAAAGATTCTTTGAAAACATTTTTCCTGGTAAGGCACGATGCCCAAGCCCCAGGGCGTTTAAATAGTGTCGGTTGGCAATTTTTGCATTATACTAAACAAACCATATATAAATATGGCAAGAGGAAGGAGTATTAGAAGACATAGAGATCAAAGAGAACAAAGGACGGCCTAACATAGACAATACATACAGAAAAGACAGAAAACACGCCTATTTCCTTTCTGATGTGTTCATTAACATCAAATTTCTCTTTCAATTTTCACATTCTGCAATACAAAGTATTTGCATATTTCTTTCTGTTTTCCAAAAGATTTTTGAAAAGTTGAAATTAAATATGGCAAAAGTATTATGGTGGCTTTTACGACCTGCAGAAATTGTAATTGCTTTTTCTCTGTTTTCGATATGGAGAGATGTCTTTTAAATTGTGGGTGGGTTAGAGATGTATAAAATCCCTTGGAGGTTACTATTCTGGGGAAGTAGTTGGTTTGATAGAGTGACGCTTTGGGTGTGTTTTCTTTTCTGTGCCAGGTAGCTTAATGGTAGAGTATCTGACCTGCAATCAGGAGACTCGGGTTTGACTTACGGTCAGGCTAGTTTGTTTTTTCCTTATGCAATAAGCTGCCAGAAAAAGGTAAGAAACGACACATCGCAGATGTGATCCTTGTTTCCTGTAGGATGAATTTAACATAATCACCCAAACATTTATTGAACTACAGTATCCCGTATGGTTAACAGAAAAATGACATTGTAAAGGTACAAAAACTTTTATTCACCCTCTAGTTCTAAGAATAAAGCGCCTAGTAATTATATTATCTTCTCAACTTCACCCCAATTATATATATATTTATATAATATTTTCAAAAATATGATGAGTTGGCTAATGAAATTTTCATGGTACATAAAGGCATGTATTTATCATATTTTATAAAAACTTCATATGATACAATCGTATATTAAAGAAATTATACTAAATAAACTAACAAAATAAAATATTAACACGTAAAAAATAAGAGAACGATTATTCAAAGAATTGCTTCTCATACAAATATAAACAAAGCAAGATTTGACAATGGTGAAACTTAAAACAATATATATATATATATATATGTTGTTGAAGCATTGTTTTTTATTTATTGGGCGTAACAACGGCCACCAATTTCTTTCATAATTCTGGTGTTATTTGGCTACATTCTTGCTCCATTTTCGTCCATAAATTCGTTACACTTCAAGGCCGCTTGTTCTCAAACTTTTTGTCCAATGAACTTCCACAGGTTCTCCATAGAGTTTAGGTCCAGGCTCTGAACAGGCCACATTATAAGTTGGAAATCTTCCTTTTAGAAATAGTAATATATTCGCTTTGCAGTATGGAATGGCGGGTAGTCCTGCATGAAAAAAGCTGGTTAGTTCATAGATTATAGGACTGAAGGTATAATATGCTATTTTACGAGCTTTGGTTCCACATTCGCATTTACCCTTCCAATTATATGCACTAACGCACCAACTTCTTCATATGAAAACATCCTCCATACCTTGAAGCTGCCTCTTCCATGCTTGGCAGAATTTATAACACATTTACGGTTAATTCAGCCACCTGCAGCGCGTCTAACAAAACCTCTATATAAGAGAATATTCGAGTCTCAACTTCAGGTTCTTCTTACGGATGATTGGTTTAGTTCCTGGAAAATAAGCTTTTAAACTAGATTCATTGAAGCGGCGGGACACGGGACACTGTGAAACGGTTCATTTCTTTGCCTCATTTGGGCCCAATTTTTCGAGAAATTCCTGCTGCAGTATCGAAGTTATCCTTCATACAGAACCTGCTAATAGCTTTGTTTTCTCGAACTGTGGTTATGCTGGGTCGGCGGGCTTTTGCAGGACATTTATATGTTTTGTTTTCATTATATAACTTCAGAACGAGCGAATTTACACTCTTAGACCTTCTTACCTCTCTTGAAATCGCAGAAAGAGTCCTTTCGAAGTCTTCAAGCGAACAATTCTCTGACGGAGCTCAGGAGTTACTTTTCATCAGGTGGCATTTCTGCAGAGTGAGTACAACAACAATGGTGGCTCTACAGCTCTTACCTGCTCAGCATAATGTTGCCAAATGATTACAAGAAACTTCTATAATGTTCCTGTAAACAGTTTATTTAGTATAATTTCTTAAATATACGATCGTATCATATGAAATATCCATAAAATATATTAAATACATGCTTTTAATATAACATGGAAATTTAGTTTATCTACTTATCATATTTTGGAAAATATTTTAATAAAGGAAAATTTTTCTCTTATTTTAGTATATATATATATATATATATATATATATATATATATCTCAAATATTCTGGGTCCTGTCTTTTAGCAATATGCAGTATAATAGATATAAAAATGGTTTGATTTTATATAATGCTTTCTGCCCGATTTAATGATGCTGCTAGCTAAGAAAATGAGCTTCTGTTAAGCTAGGTTATTGTAAATTATTTTATAGGTTAGGCTAGATAAAATTAACTTACTTTATGTTAGCTTAAATTAGTTTAGCATAAGTTAGGTTAGGAGAGATAAATTATATTAGGTTGTTTGTTTATATTCAAGTAGCTTAGGTTAAATTAGTTTGGGTTAAGTAGATTATATTTACTTATGTTTGTTTATGATAGGTTAAGATATATTAGGTTGTTAGCATATGAAAAATTAAGTTAGATTAAGCTAGGTTTGGTCAGGTGAAATTCGGTTAAGTTTGTTTAGCATAAGTTAGTTGTATGTTTATTAGCTTAGGTATTTTATTAAAGTTTTTGAACGTTAAATGTAGAATGGCCGCGTAATATACTTCACTTCTACCCAATATTTGTGGACGCTTAAGGTCAGACGGGTGACCTTGAATCAACTCTGGTCACGAGAGAGATGAGGAAACGAAGTGGGGCGGTGCACGAGTGTTAAGGATTAAAATTCAAAAGAGTCAGTGAAGTTGACCGATATTAAGCTAATGAAGGTTGCGGCTATGTGGCTTATGAAAAGTAGAAACAAAATATACTTTAATATTTACACAGTTATAGACAATAAATAGATTAAATAAAATAATGGCAATAGATACTGGATGAATACAAGTAACGAATTAACATAGATTCTAAGTGCGAGCTGTACGGGGGGGGGATGGGGTCGAGAGGCGATACGAGCCTCTGTACATACACAGACATGGATGACTGGCAGGGTAGCCACAGATGATTCGTATTAGCCTGGCTTGGGTTCGAGGCTTTAAGAGATGAAATGGGGGATCAGATGGTTATTCGAGGGAGTTTAACCTCTAGTATTACCACTAACTGGAGGGAGTATTCGTGTCAAATGTACGAAATGTAACGAAACCAAGGATGGGCCAATTGACTTTGGCTCAGTTCCTTCGATATAATTCTAGCCTTCGGCTCGTCAAGAAAAGATAGCGCGATCGAGAATGACGTGTTTCGTTGTAAAAGGCAGGCATATACTGTTGATGCCCTATTGAGATCAACAATATATAGGGACCAGCAAGATCCGTTACTGCATCCGCCAAAGGGAGAGTGGCCTGTGGGAATCTTTCCACGAACCAACACAGCGCTTGAGGGAAGGGAAGTACCCCCACGGGGGTTTTAGAAAACAATATGGGATACGACAGAATCGCACGTTTGAGATTCAAATCCCTCACTTATCGCAGAAAATAGTTCAATATTATGTCTGTTCTCACGGTTCTCGCTCACGTGGACTAATCTAGTGCTTTACGTCGTGGTTTCATCGGGCCACATGGCAGCAAGGAGCCTCTATTCTCGACATTAAGTTAATTTAAGTTAATTTACAAAGTCCATTAATTTTCGCTGACAGACTTTAAAAATGAATATAATACTATATGAAAGAATACATCATCTTACGTCCAAACTCATACACATCTTCCGACGAAGATAATGCGAAATGATCTGGAGTAAATTTTGGACGGATCTTTAGGCATCAAACGCAAGTGTTGTTTCTGTCAATTCCACAAAATATTTTGAAACCTTTGCCCTATATTTTAAACGATGTTCTCTAACCTCTCGATCTCTAATATTTCGCTTAAATAGAAATTTAATAAATGAAGAAATGAATATGTTACCTTATGGATAATGTAAAAATAAACTTCAAATCAAAATATACTCCGATTAAATCACTAGGATTCATTCAAAATGAAATGCGTCTGCGTTTTTAATGTATTGCCTTTGAATTTCCTAATTGTGATTGCGGGTTGCCATAAGAATATTACCATTAAATTCTCCTATCAAACTTACCGATTTCCACAATGTCAAACTCGCTACTTACAGTGATATTTATTTATAAATGAATTAAAAATGGCAATTCATGTAACAAATGAAGCCATTCCTTTTCGGAAGTGAGAAGTAATAATGAAACGGGCCAAATGAAGGAGAAAAAAATGTGGATACCTTAAAAAAATGGATATGAAGTAAAGGTATGGACAAGAATAAAATTTCGAAAGGGGTGGTTACTTGAAGCAGAAACAATTAAAGTTTAATATTATATACGAGGGGCGGTCAATAAGTTTTGCGATTTGGATATAAAGAAACGAGATATGAGGAAAAGTGTTTTATTATTTTTCAATATAAGTGACCTCGACTTCAATGCACTTGCGCCACTTGTCCCTGAAGCTTCGAATTCCCGGCAACCAGAAATCTCCCGACTGCTGTTCATTCCACTCCTGGACGGCGAGCTGGACATCTTTATCGTCCCCAAACCGACGTCCACGCAGTGCAGCCTTGAGCTGGCGGAATAAAAAGTAGTCACTATGGGCCAGATCTGGACTGTAGGGGAGATGGTTGAGCTCCTCGAATCCGCACTCACGCAGGGCAGCTCGTGCAACTCTGGCCTTGTGGACTTTGACGACGTTGAAGTCGATCATGGGACCTGAGGTTTCTAGGGATGATGTTGAAAACACTTCCATGTGATATTCCAAGTTCTCGCTTGATTTCTTTGACTTTCACCCGTCGATTTTCAAGGATCATCCTCTCCACACTAGCCATATTGTCCTCGTTGGTCACGTTTGACGGGCGTCCTGGACGGGGGTTATCTTCAAGGGACTCACGACCATGGCGTAACTCCCTATTCCAGCGAGCAATGGTTGCATAGGAAGGGGCGGTGTCGGTGTACACTGAAACCATGCGTTCATGGATCTCTTTTTCATTCTTGCCTTCCTTGGTCAAAAATTTGATCACTGGGCGGTGCTCAACCTTCTTCATTGTTCAAAAATTTGTGACAGACGATCTGCAATAAGCTCCTGCTTCTTAAATAGACGAGGCAGGAGCGTGCGACTGCAGGTCCTGACTTGTCATAACTTGTCCTAACACCGTCACAAACAGCTATCCCCCATTCCTTCCTTTTTCTACTCTATACCTCTCCTTTTTTACTTTTATCCTATCTCCCACGTATACAAAAAAAGCCTACTCCTATCATGTCACTCTTTCCCTTTCTTCCTCTATCTACATATAATGACCTGGCAGCTACCTCATGCGTCAGAAGAGAGGCTTTGGAACCTCTATAAACAACGCCAATTGACGCTCATTGGTTACGAGAGACTAGGACTAGAGGTGTCCTAGGCGTTGGGGTACGATGAATGGGATAAGGGGAGTGCCCCATTAACCCCTTCCCTGGCGCGTAATTATTGACCGTTCCCAGTGCCCGTTGACGGGTGCTTATGGTAGCATTGGTCCGAGGTGACGGACCTTTGTTCCCATGTTGGTTCCTAGGCTAATAAAAAGCCTTGGGTCGAGTTCCTTGGTGTGGCGGGATATCCATTGAACGCTACTCCGAGATCCTGGCCGTTGTGAAGGGAACTAGTAAGAATTTAGTAAGGGGCGTGCTTCTTTGTTGTTCACCTGGTGATAAATCGATGGCCCCTTCGGGGATCATCAGTGCTGCTTGGTTGGGAGCCACGGCACGCCGAGGTTTGACGACTCAGGCGGACGAACAGCAGCACATGGAGCGTGCCTTCTGAAAGATCCGAAACCTCTCAGATCGATAGGCGAGAGCGACTCACGCGGGGAGAACTCACCAACCCCCCTTTTTTATCATTGATTGGTCACGAGTTTTCAGAGAGAGAGAAAGCGCTCAAAATGACAGGCAATAAAGGACCCGTTCATCTAAAACACAACTGTTCAACATGCCAGTTAGAAAAGTGGTGCGTTGACTTTCCGGAGGACTGCTACTCAAAATGCAGCCCTGAAAGTATCTGCACTACTTGCATATTGACGCGAGAGTTAGAGAAATTAAAAGACCTCTGTAGAGCCTCAGAGGAGAGAGCTAAAATCCTTGAAAGAAAGTTGGAGAAACTCGTAGCCCTTAACGCAGCTCAGATTCGATGCCTAGAAGAGGCGCCGCCCACTGACGTGTCGAAATCCCCTGGTACCCAAGCAGAGATTCCGGCATCATCTGAGGCTAAGCTAGCTGAGGGGAGAGAAAAAGAGAAAAAGAAGAAAGGAAAAACAAAGAAACAAAAGAAAAAGAATAGAGTTGAAACAAAAGTAAAACCCAAAATAGAAGAAAAACAGATAAACCAGAAGAAAAAGAAACATAAGAATGTGGAGAATAAAGAGGAAAAGGGAAGGCCTCTTCCACAAGGAAAGACCCCGTCTTCAGAGACCAAGTGTCCGAAGGTCACCCTCATTGGTGACTCGCAAACACGGGATCTGCAGCCGCTGCTAGCGGCCCTCCTTCGCACTAGCGTGAAGGTAAGCTGCCTGTCAGGACGGGGTAACCACAACATCAGAGTAGAGGTAGAGAAAGCTCAGATTTCTGAGAATTCAGTTGTTGCTCTGATGGTAAGCGGCAACGACCTTTACCTCAGAGGCGATAAGGTTGGCCTCAGTGGTAAGACCATCCAAACGGTTATGGGAGCCGTGGATGACAAAGGGCTTAAAACCCGCAAACGTGTGGTGGTTGGGATGCTTCCGAGAAGAGGTCCATCCCGAACCGCTCACGAAAGAATCGTTGAAGTGAACAGAAGGTTGGCGGATCTCTGCATGGCAGAAGGAGTCTTCTTCGTGGACCCCTATCGTACCTTTATCGGAAGAGGCGACCTCTACCAAAGGGACGGCGTACATCTCTCCTTTAAAGGGAAGGCCTTACTCGCCAACCTAATTCAAGATGTCGTGGAACGCACTCAAAGGAGCGTTCTAAACAGAGCGAAAGCAAACGTGCGCCAGCACGCCCATGTCACTCCTGGAACGACCTTCTCGGAGGTCGTCAAAAAGGGTGTGACCACGAAAACAGAGAAGCAGGAAAACGGAAGAGCATAGGGAGTCCTACAGTAGGGGACTCCCTCAAAGTTCTCCTTTAAATGCGAGGTCAATCAGGAATAAGTTTCTTGAGCTCCATGGCCTCGTAGTAACAGAGGAACCTGAGATGGTGGTGATAACAGATTCGTGGATAAAAAACTCAAGCGGAGATTTTGAAGGTGAATTCACGATTCCCGGTTACCAGCTCTTCCTGAAAGATAGGCCAGGCAGAGAGGGTGGCGGTGTGATGTTTTATGTCAAGGATACTCTCAACTCGACGGATTGTAACATCGTATCCGACCATGAACTACTAGGTGTTTACTTAGAGATAGGTCCTGCCAAATACAGGACCCTGGTGTTTTATAGACCTCCTGCCCAACTCGTTGAAAAGAACGGAGATCTGTACCAGCTACTAGGAGAACTTGCCGAAGACAGAGTGTGTATCGTCATATGTGATTTTAACACACAAGTTGACTGGGAAACCAGAGAACCCTGTGGCGAGAGCGCACTACTCCTGAAGTTCGTGAACAACGAGTTCCTGACTCAATGGGTTTGAGAGCCAACGAGAGGAAACAATATCCTTGACTTGGTTTTCACCTCTGAGGATGACGTCGTTGAGGACCTCTCTGTTGGCAAATAGCTCGATGGCCGTGACCACCAACTAATTAGGTTTGTAGTCAAAGTCCCGAAGGCAGGGCCTGCAACTAGTAAATCGAGGAAACCCGATTTGAAAGGAGCAGACTTTGCAGGTCTTCGTACTGGACTGACTGATGCGAGGCTAGAAGTGTGCGATGTTGTTGAAGACTCGTGCAACAGTTTCAAAACCACATTCATGAGTCTTCAATCGCGTTTCTTTCCTCTGAAATGTCCCCGTCGATCTTCTGTTCAACCAAAGTGGTTTAATCGAGAAATTGGCCAACTGCTTAGGAAGAAAAGAACTGTGTACCGGCAATCGAAGATCTCGGGTGACTTTGACGAATACCGGAGGCTAGCCAAGAGAGTGAAGTCCAGCATAAGGGCGGATAAGTGGTCTGAGGAACTCCGAGTGGCGAGACTCTGTTAAGAGAATCCCAATGAGTTTTTTGGATATGTGAACAGCCGTAAACCAATCCGTCGAACGATTGGCCCTTTGAGAAATGAGGAGGGGGCATTAAAGCACTTAGATGCAGAAAATGCTAACCTCTTCAACGACTACTTCTCTTCAGTGTTTACTGAAGAGTGTGGTCGTATCCCCCAGCCAATGGATTCCTACTCGGGGAAAAGCTGGAGGATATGGACTTCACCGAAGGGGAAATAAAAAAAAAGATCGGTGACCTAATGACGAATAAGTCACCTGGCAACGGTCATGCCTGACGAACCTTGTGGAATTCTTCCACTTCGTGTTCAGTGAGCACGATAGGGACAAGGCGGTGGATGTGGTCTACTTAGGTTTTCAAAAAGCCTTTGATAAGGTTCCACACCGCCGACTTCTCCGGAAAGTGCAAGCGCTGGGCATAGACGGAAAAGTAGCCGGCTGGATCGAAAACTGGCTAAGTGGCAGACGGCAACGGGTGGTGGTGAATGGAAAGGCTTCTGAGTGGGTGCCCGTTACTTGCGAGGTGCCTCAAGGTTCTGTCTTGGGACCACTACTATTCATCATCTACGTCAACGACATGGACGGTGACATGGTTGCCAAGATTTCCAAATTTGCCGATGATACCATCTTGGTATGAACGTTGCAAAGGATGTAAATACTGCCCGCCTGCAGGAAGATCTTGGGAAGATTGGGGAGTGGTTGAACACCTGGCAAATGCCTTTTAAAGTGGGGAAATGCAAAGTGATGCATATCAGCCACAGAAACCCCAAATCTTAGTATATCCTTAAGGGCACTGCTCTTGAATCGAGTGACACTGAGAAGGACTTGGGTGTAACAATCACTAGTGACCTCAAGTTTTCGAAACAATGCATTGAGGCGAAAAAAAAGGCCCAAAGAAGGCTATGTTATATAAAGCGCCAGTTTGGATATCGGAACAAGGAGATCGTACTGTGTTTGTACAACTCACTTGTCCGACCGCACCTGGAGTATGCCGTACAATTTTGGAGTCCCTGATTTCGTAAGGACATCGCGAGATTGGAACGTGTACAAGCCAGGGCAACCAAGCTGATTTCCTCTATCCGACATAAAAGTTATGAGGATAGACTAAGGGAATTAGATCTGTTCTCGCTGGAAACCCGTAGACTGCGTGGTTAGCTCATCGAAGTTTATAAAATATTTCGAGGGTTCGACAATGTTGACTACCAGGATATTTTCACACTGAGTGAGAACAGAACGCGCAATCACGGCCTCAAACTTAAACTGAAGCGTTACAACCGCAATCTGTGTGGAAATTTTTTCACCTACAGTATCTGCGGTAAGTGGAACGCACTTCCAATGGAAGTTGTCAACAGTGAATCTGTTGACCAGTTCAAGTCAAGACTAGACAAATTCTTGAAAAGTGGCCGTTCAGGGACGCAAAACAATTGAGCAACCATGTGCCCGCTCAATTGCTAGTCCAAAGGTACCCTCTTTGAATAGACCGTAAGGTCTTCTAGTGTACTTTCTTTCCTTGTAACTGCTTGTAACTCTGTTTTGCCCTACCGATTCTCAAAACCTATTGACCGCCCCTCGTATCTACTCTCCTTTTTCGCAAAGTTTTTGATAAAGATGCGTTCGGTTCCTTGTTTTCACAGAACAACACTAAGTGTGTAAGTTTATTGAATAAAAAAAAATTACAACGGGAAAGTTCCTTTCCTTCTTAAATTGTCTTTTGTAAGCAATTGTGTATATAGCGATAGAAATTAGTATATGTCCGAGTTAACCAAAGAGCATTTAAATCATCCATATTTCTTCTGTATCGATAGGAAAACTAATGCAAACAAATTTAAATAAAAGACTGGAAACCAAAGAATATTCAAATTTATAATTGTAGTTCACAATCCTTTAATGTAGGAAAAAAGATTTAAAAAATGAGGAACTCCATTAAGGAATCCATTTCCATTTTGATATTGTTAACTCAGCCTTTTAGGTACGAATATCTCTGTCTAGAATACAAATACCCCTCAAATTTTGATATTTCATGAGCAAAAGAAGGGAAATACGAAAAATAATGAGTCAACACTACAGAGTAAAACATATATGGGCAATAGTTCAGGCAACTACAATTGTGTGATTACTAACATTCACTTCTCTCGATTAATAACAAATAATATAGATGATTTTACAGTAGAATCCAAGACAATTACAGCATATGCATATTTTGAGTTTATGACACTGAAAATGGAAGCTCTTTAATTTTCTTACTATGTAATCCTGTATGTAATCTGTATGACTTTTACAACTCGTTTTCAAATGCAGAGTTATCATTTCCTGGAGTAAACTAAGGAAAATGAGTTATACTTTGCTTTAACAGTTATCAGATGTGCCATATTTTGTGGAGGTGCTCAAAAGGAAGGCGAATACCTTCATTTTGAGCATCTCCAATAGATTCCCATTAAATTCGAAATCAGTACAATTTCCAAGACAGGGACCTAATAATTTAATCCCTTAATGTTTTAACACATTTGTTACCACTACTTCCCCAAGACACTGTGCTTCATTATCTCCCAAAGCGTACAAATCCTCAATACTCTATGTACTCTTGGGTCGATGGTTTAATGTGTTCTTGCTGGAAATTCTTAAATATTCTTTTTTCTTAGTCGTGTTTTAGGAAATCAACTTGAGAGGTTCGATTTCTTTGGATAAGAGAAATTATATTGCGAGGTTGTGCCAGGAAGCTTCACTGTTGGCACAATGCATGAATTTGTGTATCGTTCCAATTTTTGCTCTCCACATATTCAATCTACTAGAACTCATATAAAGTAAGAAAGGCTCTCATCCTGGAGCAATTTTTGCAGTTATTCTATTGCTGAACTCTTTGATTTTTTGCAGAATATCAGCCATTTTTGACGTAGTTTTGTTTATCTACGTGCATGCAGTTGCCCACTTACTTCTCTTTATGCCACTCTAATGCTTTCTTTAACGCATTAATACATGGTGCATTGAATGTCTTAGCAAACCGATAGACGGTTTTAGGTGTATTTTTATCTAGTAGTAATTTTATATGCGAATAGCCATTGTTGCAATGAAATCCTGACTCTATTAGTTTCCTGCCAGTTGTCTATTTTTAAAAAACAAGATCTGCTGACCAAAGGTTGCGTGCTCTCACTTATAGTCATTTATGACCTTACAACTTTGAAACTCTTAATAATTCACGGACTAAACTTAGGGGCACCTTGGGAATTATATCATTCAAAACAGAATTTAAAACAACATAAGGATTTTGAATTTCGTTAGCATCGGCCGAATAGTTATGAGGATTATTGCCAAATAATTTCCAAGATAACCTGGGAAGGAGTTTGGCAAATATATCATTCGAAAGAGAATGTTAAAAAACCTAAAGCTCTCAAATTTCGTTGGTATCTGGCAAATAGTTATGATGTTATTGCTACGACAAAATGATTCCCGGGATAGCCTTAAGTGGAGGTGTTGTAAGTGGTGTAGGTGGTATTGGTGGTGTAGGTGGCAGTGGTGTAGGTGGCAGTGGTGTAGGTGGCAGTGGTGTGGATGGTGGTGATGTAGGTGGTTGTGGTGTAGGAGGTGGTGGTGTAGGTGGTGGTGATGGTAGTGTAGAGGATTGTGTAAGTGGTGCAGGTGGCTGTGGTGTAGGTGGTTGTGGTGTTTGTGGTTGTGGTGTATGTGGTTGTTGTATAGGAGATGGTGGTGTAGGTTGTGCAGATGGTGGTAGTGTAAGTGGTGTAGATGGTGGTGGTTTAGGTGGTGGTGGTTTAGGTGGTGGTGGTTTAGGTGGTGGTAGTTTAGGTGTTGGTGGTTTAGGTGTTGGTGATTTAGGTGGTGGTTGTGGTGTATGGGGTAGGTAGTAGTGTAGGTGGTGGTGTTGTAGGCGGTGGTGGTGTAGCATATATCTGACACCCACGTTTTGTTCAGATATCTTAATTTGTACTTAAAATAAAAATGGTACGTTTTATTGATGACAGGTGCTTATGTCTTATTTTGTTATTTTAATGTTACTTTGCCGCAAATATAACAAAGGTTTTTGAATCATTAACGCGGCATTTTGATCATAACATCATTGAGCAACTATTCGCAAGGTTACGATTTACACGCACTGCACTATATTTTATTCACTAACCATAGGTGTAAATCACGAAGAAACACTACAAAAGCACTATGTGAAAGGGTTAAATAACGTGAAATGAGCGTGACTCTAGAACTGAGCTAGGGTGATTTGGGATGTAATCAAGATGATGCCACTCAACTAGGTTGTAAACGAGTACATTCTAGTGCTACCATACGTTATGCTTAAATGATATGGTCATTTCAATTTGGAAATAATAAAATAAACAAGTCACCCGTGTATCTTCTAAACATGAACAAATCATGCAGAATGAAGGTCATTATTGTATTGACCAGTTAAATAATTCAATCCCGCTTTAGATCAAGATTGAATCCTAATTTAGTAATAAAGAAGGGAGAATAGAGTGATTAAATATTTAAAACTCTATTCCAATAAATTACTAAATACTGAGATACGTAACGTATTAAGGTTCCAAGTGTATTTTAAGGTGACCTGACTTCGATTGGGGACGGGAGAAAGTTCAGGCAATTTACGCCTTCTCAGCCATTTTGGATTATATCTACTTTTCCTTTTTTATCTTCTTGGTCTATGGATCTTTGACAAACTTCTTCAAACCCCACCCATTTTCAACCCCAAAACCTAAATCGAACTTTATGCGGTAAATAATTGAGGGTATTTTATAGGAAGAAATCTATATATACACACAAGTTCCGTTTGTTTGTCACACTTTTTTGGCATTTTAATTCCTCACTTTCTTAGATATAATAATGAGTTATTTAGACCCATTGCCACTTTCTCATATCTGAGTGGGTTTCTTAGACACCCACTTGGTTTCTAGGGGTTTCATAAACCGCCCTGGGAGGAAGATATGGATAGCAACGGGAGATTCAGAGATTGGGGAGAGTGCAAGAGATGGGGGAGATGAAAGAGAGGGTGAGAAGGATGGAAAGGCGGGATAGGGGATATGGAGGGGAGAGGGAGAGGGAGTGACATAAAGTCGCTTTAGGGAACTAGAGTATTTGCTTATTCCTCGAATTCTTCTTATTCCATATTCTCTTTAATTTGATTTTCAACGAGTGGAGAGGGGTTGAGAGGAGCGGGATAAGGGAGAGTGATGGAGGAGCGGAAGAGGGAGGAGAGAGGGAGTGTGGCAGAGGGGAGAGATGGGGAGAGGGTAGGCGGAGATAGACGAGAAGAGTGCAAACGGATAGAAGGGAGGTAGTGGTAGCGTTTTGAGTAAATTATTGGCCCTCCCTTGGGCGGGTAATTTCAGCTAGTGTAAAATAAATCGAATCACTTTGAAGCTTACAGTGATGTGTCAGATATTGTGGAAGAAGAAGAAAGACATGTGTTGTGATTGCAGACTTTATCCCAGCGTTTAGTTAACAAAGCTCTTTAGCTATCCTTTACCTAAGTTTTGCCACGATGTTGATCGAGTAATTAAAGAGAAAGAAAAGATTCTTTGAAAATAATTCGTAGAGGCGTTTTAATTAATTTTCTAAATTATAACTATAACCAAAAAAGCGTCTCATTTGCTCTTGACTGCGTGACTAATTGGACAATTCTGTAAATAGCGCCAAATAGCAACAATTCAGTAAGTACAACAAGGTAAAGAAAATCTAAAGAATTAAGAATAGGAATTATATTAAAATTAATTAATGGTTAAGGTAATTGGAACTGACACAGGAAACTTTTTGAAATATGAATGAAGCGGTGGAATAATACTTCATTTTTTCTAATTAAGAGGACAAAAGGTGAAACTGAGATAGGACATAAGGGAAGTGGAAGGCATAAATCTATCAAAGATTTCCAAGGTTAAAAAAAACAAAAATCTCATTTGAACAGAATCAACCCATCAGGTATAATTTTGCAGATGTATCTTGTGGAATTATGATTTGAGATGTAAATATTTACATAAATATCAATTATATTTAAATATTTTATGCAACATTCTTCAATTTCAATTATTTTTTGGCAAGTTGATTCCTATATGTTTTTCTGAGTTCATTACAGATAAATGACATTAAAAGAATAAAAGAAACTGTTTCGCTTGACGATTTATTTATGATGTTTCCCACGTTATTCATTGCGATCATTAACTTTCGCTTCTCTTTCCAATATTTCTATTCATTTATCTTTTAAATTAACTCCCTTTTCATCTTTAATTATTTCACAACTATTGAAAATTCTTTCTCTGGTTACAAATGTTCTTTTTTCGTTCTCGACGAAAATATAGCTTTAAAAATTTCTTTCTTCATCTCAACTCTCAACACGAATTCAAATGATTGATACGGTATCTTTTTGCCTCAATTGAGCTATGATTTAGAGACATCCTCGTACCAGTTTAGTTTAATGGGAGCAAAATTAAAAACTTCAATGACCCAACTAACTTTCATTTATTGAATTTTGTCTCGCTCTATTGAGATCAAAACTTCTTTTTTTTTACTTTCTTTTTTAAATTCAATTAATTTTTTTGGTGATGATTGGATTCGAATCGAGGACTTTATTGATTCTATAGAGCTGTCTAAAAATTAAACCCCCCAGCAGGCAACGATGTGCTTTTAAATTCTAGCCATCCTTTAGGGCAAGGAAAATAGAGTTGTAGACTGATCAGTCATTTCCAAGTGGATATGACACGATTACGCCACTTGGATGAAACCCTAGCATAAGGGAACCACCCCACCTGGATACAATCCTGATGTGGGACAACCCGGCTTGGATGTGAACCGCATGGGTTTAAAATACAATAAAACTTGCATTTTCTAGCTGTTTGCATAGACCCGCTAGCACGAGAGGTGATATAAAATTACTATATCATTACACAACCTCTCTCCGCTCTAACCTGGACCGTCAAGACAGTTTCTCTGAAAGCTCGAAAGCTGTAGGATCAATGGCTTTCTCCGAACAGAAGTCATCTGTTCATTAAGAACAATGCATCAACAACATACCACAATTAATTCCTCCACTTGTCTGTAGAACCACATCTCTTACCATGCCACTGAATAAAACAACAAGGCTATTTCTAGGTGAAAAAAAAAGTAAACCCGACATGAAATAGAGGAATAGTAAGCAAGTAACTGACGAGAATTGAAATCAAATAATAATATGAATCCACATATAATAACACTGGTGAACAAGCATTATTATTTTTTGGGTTCATCTAAAATAACACCCGAGCTTATGGTCTCTTAACTCATCTGCTCGTTTCGCAGAACACTTCATGCCATCTTCGGGCCAGCAGTGCTCCAAAGAGAGAACAAGGAGAGAAAAATGAAAGCATACGAGAATTATATTGAAAAATATATTCTGAAGAGAGATTCCATTCAAAGACCCTACTCAAGCCTGATGTAGAACCATCTAGGATGGACAGCAATTAAAAAATATGGCTTTGATAGTTGTAGTGCACCGACTTACAAAAAATATAATAGTCAGAAATATAAACTCACTGAGAGAAGAATTAAGAATAACTCTTTGATACCATGAAAGTGTACATAAATCGATAAGATAGTGTTAGTGGCTAGAATAAAGTAACATTCTGTGTAATGTTAAAAAAAATAAAACAAAAATGAGAATATATTTACTCTAAGTTGCCAGGAAATTTAACTCAACGAGTTTAGAAATTACCTTGATCTAGAGCTTCCATAGACACGAAGTTCCTATGCTTAGAGGGTGTAAAAATTCATCTCGTTCTCAATCTAAGAATTTTACGTCATGGCACTGGTATGTAACACTAGATATAATTCATATGTTTGTAGTCTAAGGTAGGTAGAAGTAGATGAGTTAAAAATTTCTTGACTAATTCATATACATGTTAACCTTTCGAAAGTTGAAGCCAGTAAATATTTTATATTCTCTTTTACAGAAAATTAAATGCTTGAGGGTCAGCAGTTGTTATAAACATGGACAAAATTGGCCATCGTGCAGTCGTTTTCAACCTCTTTATTAAAGACTTACCAATTAATGAGATCATTGACGAAGTGATAGCAACACTAAGGGAGATTTTCCATTCCTCATGTATGCTTAAATATGTAATGAGCAGCTAAATTCAAATGAAAGAGAAGAAAAGCGTATAAGATGACTTTCGTTAAGGACGTCCTGCTACCGTCACCACTGACAAATCCATGATAATATTAGATCCTCGGTTTAAATAGCGTTCCTTTGAAACATAGATATATATCTCCCAGGAAATCGTTTATGTAGTTATTCACACTGATCTCCAAATGAGGATGATTTCAGCTTGCTGGGCCTCAAAACATCTTGGAACTGTGCATAAGCTGCTTCAGTACAATATATCAAGAGATAATGTAATTAATTTTGATGCTGCACTAGAAAGAGTTCTAAGGCGATTTTTGATCATGAATGAGAGTTGAGTTGCCAACTTGTAGTCAGAGTCTAATAACGGTCTAAACAATGAAAAGATCAAATATCTCCACTTCCCAAGAAGTCCAATTAAGTAGGCTTGCAGTGAAGAAATTTGAGACTGCGATATGTTCACGGAAGAGAGTGAAGTCTGCAGGGAAAGCGATGAACTGAATTTGAGGGGAGGGATTGCAGGGAGTTTGCTAAATGTAGATTAACTAACAAAGATTTAAACTTTCACGCTAACCTATTGAAGCAGCTACAGATGAATTTGTTAAAATACAGCGAGGAGAGCTGACATCGGGGATGCTCTACCACATGCTGCTATTCAAGGCCGAGCCTTTCCCCTTTCCGAACAGACTAAATATAAAATAAACCTTTGAATCGAAAATTAGTCTTTCTCGTTTTTAGGGAGTTGTACTCCTTGATTTATCATACATTAAGCTTATTAGATAACTTCTCTAATTATTCCCAGAAGTAAAATACAAAAATTGAACACGAAGAAGCTCCTCTTAATCTAAATCAAGAAATATGAATATAATTGAAGTTCGAGTTTCTTTGAAAACACAATCCGCCCTTGGTGAATTGATCAAATCCAGTAAATCACCAGTTGTCTTAAGAACCAGCTACGTAAGTTCCTTGATTATCAGCAATGAGGTTAACTCATAGGGAACTAATTTCCTGGTTTTGTCTAGTAATGCATGAATTCCTAATAGTTAATTGGGTATTACGAAGTGAAAATAGATGAAATGGTATAGCAACCAGTGGAATTTCTATTGCAACTTCATCTCACATAGACTAAATCCAAGTGGGGTTGTCTCACTCGAGGATTGCATCCAAGTAGTGTGGTCGTGTATTGTCCATTTGGAAATCAATGACCACTCTTCAATTTTTTTCTCTTCTCCAAAAATGTGGCTAGAGTTTAAAAAACAGCTTTGCCTGCTGGGTAGGTTCTGGTTCTAAATTCGTTCATGGGCTTTGGGTTAAACAAATTTCTCATGAATCAATTATTTAAATAGCATCTTATAGGAAACAAAATTTACCTTCATCATTATAATAATTTACCTTCATTATTAAGAAGTGCGTTCGGGCTAAAACCCTAAAAATTTAGTCAGGCTATATTTCTTGATTGAACCATAATTCTGAATATTTTAGTAATTCAATCTACTGAGCATTAATAATTTCCACCTGATCCTGCACCTATTTTAGATGCAATATCAAATGTCGAACATAACGCCGCCTGTCATTAGAGTTAGGATGATGTTAGATATAATACCGAGAGTGTAAGAACTATTCTAATTATTACTCTATTATTTTGGGGAAATGTGCATAGGTATCTTCTATTTTCTTCCTCTCTGTCTGTTTGATGAATCTTTCTCCTTTTCTGGTCGCGTCTTCCTTGTCTAATACAAATCTTTCAAAGGGACTTGAAAATACCAACCATTCGTCTTCCTTTTTTCGAGTCACTTTTTTCAACAGCTTTAATTAATTTTCTCCTTCGTCTGCTAGGAAACGGCTACACGTTAAGACAGTTGCTTTCATCTTCCTGGCGAAGCCCAAATGCATCTCCTGTTCGTAGAATACAAATTTTTCGAACTCTTTCTCACCCAAGGGAGCTCCAACCACCCAAACATGCTTCCTTTCTTGCAGTTTCCAAGACACGGGCACCCACGTACACAGTCCACACACGTATTATCATCACTGTAAGCGATAAATTCTGTCCGTTATAGTAGAAAGGATTGTATAGGATTGATCTATGAATTTGCATTCTATCTAATCTCTTTAATTGATTTTCAGCCATGTTATCTTCAGCCATGAAAGGGGAATTTGTGCGAGGATAAGGCGAGGAAGCAAAAAAATAGAAGATTAATAATCGAAGATCACATTATTATTATGGAATATTCCCGTAAAGATAAATAATAAACTTTTGAAAAAGTGAAAATATTGTAAAATATTGGTGATGAACAAAGGCAAATATCTAAATTAGGGTAAAAGGGAGACAGAACAGAAATGAGAACAAATCAGGTCATTCATACTTAGATAGTGTTCTTATTGTTGTCCCAAAAGAAAAAGTATCTTCAATTACCTTCGTTATTTTTATCATATTTTAAGTGTTTACAATATTTCTCTTAACATTTTAAATACACCAATCAAAAAGATATAGGTGTACTACAAAATATGCTAATGATTTCCCATTTTGTTTCTTCTTTTTTAGGAAATAATAATGGAGAGTGAGAAAAATGATGATCATCTGCCTCGAATTTTGGTGATCAAAGAAGGTAAGCCGTTTTTTTGTAATCATCTTCATGAATTTTCATGTAGAGTGTGCACGAAAAGTATACATTCCCTTGTATTTGTGGTATCAGATTATTTTGTTTTTAAATAAACTGTGCTCTGCCCTTGGGATTTTTGTAATGTAGATGCTAACATGTAGCCAACAAATTTATGCAGTGAAAGATTAAATGGACTGTAATATTTCAAAATTAATTCATCCATTTCTTTACTCTCGTTTAATTTGCAGTGTATCCTTATTGTTATTTTAAATCTTCTTATTTTCATTACATTCTATATATTAACTTATAGTCTTTCATTACTATTCTCCTAGATCTTTCATATGCCTAATAGATTAAACGAGATGAAACAATCGCCTTTTGTTGGCAGTTAGCTGCTAATTTTTTAAAATTCCTTTTTAAAGCAGGAAAATTGGCCAACCGGTTGCAGGTGTGAAACAGGGTAACACGAAGAGAATGAATCTAACGTACTCTCCGCTTATTTGTATTTTGGTAACTCTGCATCCACAAGACGGTTTAGGAGCCATGTTTTCAAGTGAACATTTTTCATCATTTTTGCGCCTAAAACACTAAATACATAGCTTACCTGGTATTGCAAAATTTCTGTTACACTCGTTTTTTTCTCTCTCAGAGGTTTACGTGTGTGATAAAAAAGTTCTGTCGAACAAACTTAATGTTCTGCTTTTCCAGCACGTGATATTAAAACATTTTTGGCATTATGTGCAAATATGTTGAGGTGGAATTAAAAAGAATCAAGATCTCTACTCTCCTGTGCACGAGTAACAACACCTCCGACACAGCCAAGCGGCTCAACGTCAGCCTGATGACCACCCACAGAGTCGCGTAGAGGTTCAAGAAGGGAAGAGACCTCAAATATTTGAACGCATTAAGGCAAACTTCAAGTTGTGAATCATTTAGCGGTGAGAAAGTTTTTTGAACGTGCTCCGAAGCTTAAAAGGACTGAGTTCTTTAAGAAGAACATCTCGGTGGCCATTGTGTCCGGGGCCTTCAAGGAGGAAGGCGAAAAGAGTTTGAGGTGCTTGAACAACGTCACCAAGATGGCAAAAAACATAAATCATGAACCACGGAGAAGGTTTGTTTCTCTATCGCGCATCTCGAAAACAGGCGTAAGTTTGCCTGCAAGTTACTCTTGTTTGCACGGGATAGCCCTTGGGAGTGGGTGTAAGTTGTGTGAAAGAACAAGGCCTGTGACACCGACATATAAAACCGGACATGCTTATTCTATTTTCACTTATCTAAACTGGTTTTGCTTCAGATCATGAGTCTCATATTTAGAATGTTACACATAGTTATGCTCATTCTTCCGTAGAGAATGTACATCTTTGTAAACACTTCTCACAGATTTTATTCACCAATACACATCAATTTCTTTATAATTTATCAAATTCTTAATAAATTTGCATTATTATATTAAATTGATAAACATACTGATATAATAATTCTCACTGAATCATGATTCTGCCAAATATATTTTCGTAATATTCATCGTTACACCACTTTCCACATTTTAAGAGACAGCAGGGCCAGATGAGTTTCCGCTTATTTATTAACCTTGTATAAGCTTCTTTTAAAGCTGACTGGCCATTATTTTTATTATAAAATTGAAGTCTGTACTGTTCAAATATATCTTAAATTTTTAAACCTGGCTATTTTAAGCTCCTACCTTCCCTCATATTTGTTTCATATCCTTCCCTTTAATGAGACCCTCTCCACAATTCGTTTTGACCGCAATCCTTCATCTGCAATCCTATTGGTTAACGATCTAAGTATAAATATAATTAATCCTTTATTTACTGAATTTAATTTGATCAAACTTAGTCACACCCTCTCCTTTCTTCCTTTTATCTAACATGCTACCCATTTCTCTCCCACCTCCTCAAGCTTATTCGACTTTTGTCAAATAATTATAGCTGATATAATAATAATATAATAATAATAATAAGTCTTTTGTAATGCGCTCTTCAAGGCCTGAGGCCTACCCAGAGCGCACGTTGTGCTGAGATGAGAATGGAAATTCAATGGAAATTCAAGAGGGGGAGAAGGCAATTCTGAAAAGATGCGTTTTCAGGAGACAAGTGAGAAGGGGTTGCTCCAAAGAAGAGAGAATCTGGTCAGGAGAGGTAGAAGCATCAATGGGAGGAAGTTTGGAGGCCACATCATTAGATAGGGAGGGAATATCAATGGAAGCTAGTCGACGCAAAGGCTTAGGATTATGAGACAGCTGGGGAAGTATATGGAATCGAATAGAGAAGTTGAAGTTGATAAGGAAGTGATCAGATATAGCATTGGACCAATTTGTAGTCGTCAGGTTGGAAATAAGACAGTCAGAGATTACAAGGTCTAAAATGTTACCGTGAGAGTGAGTAGGGAAAGAAACGTGTTGGGTGAGGAAGAAGAGATCAAGGATTTCAGAAAAGGCTTTGAAATTAGGATTGTGGCCAGGAGGTTAAAATCACCGAGGATTAGCAGAAAACTATTGGGAGAGAGGCCAGCGAGGAGGTTACTAAATTCATCAAGAAAAAGCTCGAGGATAGGAGCTGGATGGGGGGCGGTAGAGCACTAAGATAGTTAGAGAGGAGGTGGAATCAGAGACATTGATGAGCGCCTCAAAAGAAAGAAGAGCGGGAGAGGGCAGATTATTCAGAAGGAAGGAGGCACTGTGAATGAGAGCAACTCCACCACCGCGAGAGTTACGGAAGGTATGGGAGTAGACGTAACTATCAGGGGGAGCGAGATTTAAACAGCTAGGAGAAGGGGCAAGCCAAGTTTCCGTGAGTCCAAGGAGAGTGACTCGAGTGTTAACGAGCAGGTCATGAATGTAGTCAGCCTTCTTCGAGAGGCTTCTGACATTGAGTAGAGACGCTGAGAGAACGGGTGAAGGGGCAGGTGAAGAAGCATCAGGGGTAAATGGGGGGGTTGATTCAAGTAAAAAAGTTTTCTAAGAGCAGGAGCTAAACGGAAACCACGTTTAGTCTTGCGGCGGGAACGAGAAATTCCCAATATATTAATGAAGGTAAGAGTATTTTGAGAAACACTGGTAGCAGTTCCATTGAGGGCAAGAATCGTTAACCTATCAATCATTAACACAAATTAGTTAACTATATAAGTATAGTGGCTTAAGCGACACAATAACGGGAGAAACAACAATCGAGACAAAATAAAGAGTATTTGAATAGTGTGAACAAATAAAATTACGATATAAACAAGAAACGAGGGAAAAAATAGTGACGAATCAGAATTAGTGGTTGGTGAGGGGGGGGGGGGGGCGTGGGCGGGAAGACAGAGCGGAAGTAACAACGAGGCGGCTTGAAAAAAAAACACGTGGGGGCGAAAGAAGCAGAGAGAAGAAGAGAGGCGAGGAAAGGGAAATAAATAATGAGAAAGAGTTACTTCCTGATAAGATGAACATGTACAATAGCAGATCAAGCACACATCACAGATTAGGGGGAACACAATTCAACGATACACTCAAGCAGTCGACACAAACGAACGAACGGAAACTGGTGACAAGTGACTTACAAAGCTAAGGCGGACAAGCTAATAAATAATACCTAAAAGCACAAAAACCAACACAGCAAATGGCGAAAGCACAAGCAATAACACTGCAAAAAAAAAAATTAAAACGCAGCACAAACGTGCCAGGCGTTATGTAAAAAGATAACTTGAACAATAGCACATCAAGCATACAGATTAGGGGAAACACAATTCAACGATACACTCGAGCAGTCAACACAAATGAACGAACGGAAACAGGTAACAAGTGACTTACAAAGCTAAGGCGGGAAGGGGAGTAAACAATATTTAAAAGCACAAAAAAGCAACACAGCAAATGGTGAGAGCACAGACAATAACACTGCAAAAGACAAAATTAACACATAGCACAAACGTGCCAGGCGTTATGTAAAAAGAAACTTCAACTGACCACATGACTAATTTCGCCGTGATTTGCTTCCAAATAAAACAAATCTCTTCTTCCACAAATCATTTCATACCAGCTTTCAAACAAACATATAAACTGCGTAACGTCCTTGCTACTTTGTGCAACTCTTACTTCTTAAATCAAATCGATTACTTAAACACTGCGAAGGAATCACTTTTTTAATGCTTTCTTAAACATATACATTGCAAACAAACTTGTTTGTCTAAGGTTTTCTCTACTATACATAATTTATGTGCTTGTATTATCAGAAATATCCTCAACTCTATTAATAATATAAATAAACATTTACTCTTCAAACATTACAAATGGAGGAATACTTCCATTACAACATATAACACTTACAAAGATTACTAACTTAATAAATTATTCCCATCACAAATTCAAGGACACCTTATTCAATATCAAAGCCATATAAAATACGTTGAATGAATTATTACGCAATACTTCTTCCAACAGCTCTCATTCTGATCTTACATATATTTCATGCCCGCCACAAACAAAAAATTATTCTTCTATTTTCTTTCTACTAACACTAAAGTAATGCCAACTATTCTAAAACTTAAAACACCTCTTTTCCCTAATTTTATCCTCAACTGAATCTACAAACTTAGCATTGATATCAATAATCCAATAATATCACATTTCTTTAATGAATCTCTATAACAATGTAGTTTCCCCACCTGCATTAAATTTAACCGCGTTATGCCAATCTTCAAATCAAGTGGTAGTAATCTTTTATTAAATTTTATTCTTATCATATCACTTCCAAATTAATCCAAGATAATCGAAAAATTAATGTACATTAAAATCTTATAACTTGATTTATATGGATTCCGTCGAGCGTTAGCATACTTTAACCCCTTCATGATTTTTTTATCAAATCATACGATATTTTAACTTATTCACAATAAACTATTTCTTTTTTTTGTTTTTTAAGCTCTCGATAAGCTAAATGACAATATTATTCTCAATAAGTTAGATAAAATCGGTGTCCATGGCTTTGTTAATCTTTAGTTTTTGTCCTATCTGACAAATCAGCAACAATCATAGGCTGTAAACGGCTTTCTTAACCTTCCCCTCCAACATCAGCTATCTCAATAGAAGTTTCTATATCCTGAGTTTCGTTCTCTTTCTAACCTACATTTATGGCATGTCCTGTTCTTCTAGTTTAGTAAATTTTATACCTATTACTGAAGATATTGTTCTTTATTAACCTTGCCATCTTGCCTCCTATATTAATAGATGATAGGGCCGGTCATACTCTAAAAAAATATGAAACTGGTGATAAGGGGTATTCAAATTATGAATATTGGTGAAAAGAACATACTTTTGTCAGAAAAGTTAAATTCTGATTGATCTAGCCTACATCTATTTGAAGTTGAAATATTGTTAGTTCTGGGTCATTTACTATATGTTACTATTATTTTAGTTACCCATAAAAGATAAAATATACCGTTTTCTATCATGAATACATTTATGTAGTCGAAAAGATATTTGTCTAAAAAAATGTAAAAATGTATTTGAGTGACATGAGAAGTAGGAAACCTGTTAAAAATGACCCTTAATTTAATTTGGTCTAACTCAAAAATTGCAAGTAGTCAGTACTCATTGCTCAGTGGAAGGCAATATTCCAGTAGTGTTGCCAGTTCTGGTAACTATTGTAACAAGTAACTGTTTATAGAGCATTTAAATTTTATTTGAATGCTAGTAAAAGTAAAGGCTGTGGATTATTTTAGAATAACATATAATTATTTGGTAAAGATTATTTTTTAATCTAAGTGCCATCTTTTCATCTGCAGATATACCTGCAATTAATGAGACAATGGCAAAAATCAAGACAGGGTCCAAATCAAATTCTCATCTGAATAATTTTGTTGGGAATGGGCAAGAGCTGATGGTGTCTGAGGGGCCAACAATAAGAGATATTTTGAGGTACGGCCTCTACCTGAGGGAGCAAAGGGAAGATGACCGGAGAAATTATGAAGTGGACCAGCTTATAAAAGACATGTATCAGTGCTTGATTAATTAGTGGACTAAAGCGAATACTCTCTTCAAACCACCTGTTGTAAATCAAAAGGTCACAATAATATCAAAGCTTAATAAGGTGTGGAAGGAGGCAGTAAGAGTTTCCCTTGGTAAATGAAAAATTAAAGTAAAATAGAGGTTCTTCGCAAAATTAGATAAGGTATTTGATATATTCACATGCAAACGTCAAATTTCCAGTTGTGGGGAAGTAGGTTGTAATGGCTGTGAGACTGAAGCCCTCATTAATTGCTGTTCTAGTAAAGAGAAAAAAGTCCTTCTAGGGAACTGGCCTTTATTAAAGGACAAATGTGAAGGTTGAAAGTAAAGATACCTTGGAGGTACTGATATTCCTGATCATAATAGATAATTAAGAGCTTCGGAAAGGATAGAAAAAAAATAATAGTAAAAAGAAAGAAAAATGTAAGAAGGAAAGCGCTGTTTTAGCAGGAAAAGCAGCAATGAAAGAAATCGAGCGTTTTTTGCAAAAGGTGAATTTCTGGAGTCACAAAATTCTGATGGTGACAACAGTTTAGGTGATGAAGTAACTTTTGAGGCTGTCCAAAAGCCGGAATCTTCCACCAAGAATAGAAAGAATTATGATGAAATTCAAAATATTGCTCTTGCTAGTATAAGGTATGGTGGCGGATTGAGACCAACGGCAGCTATAGCAAGAGCAGCTTTAATAAATTCTGGATTTATTACTGAGGAAGATACAAGTAAAATAATTGATAAGAATAAAGTTAAGGGAGCACAGTAAAAGGTAATGACAGTTATTGAACATGGATTAGAGAAAAACATATGGAAGCATGGGGGAATTTCTTGTGTTCTCTTTGATGGACGAATTGATGTGACAAATTTTGATATAGGCAGAGGGAAGTGAAAAATTGTTTCCAGCAATGAACTCTTCCACTTTGTACCAGAAAAGGCTATAAAAGAAGAATTACATGCAGAGAAGATCGCCAAGGCTATATTTGGATGGCTAAGGAAAAGGGGTTAGATAAAAGCTAAATGGCCATTGGAGCAGACTCCACGAATGTAAACACGTGTAAATACTGGAGTAAAGCGTAAAATGGAGCTCCATTTAGGCAGGTGGCTTGTATGATTGGTCTCTAACCTGTACACGAGGGAAATCCCTCTTCGTCATCTAATTATCAACCTAGATTGACCAACACTATCTGACAACAGATATTCTGGACCAATAGGAAAGCTCCTTGACTCTGTCACAGCCTTGGATATCAACCCAAATTTCACTCAAATATCTTTAGTTCCTCCTCTTACCAAGATACCTCAGGAAGTGGTGCCAGATCTTTCCACTGATCAACATTACGGCTATAGAATTGTATCAGCAATTAGAGATGTAGTGCTTCCTACCGGGCTTTCTCTATTGGAAATAGGACCAGGAAACCACAGTCGCTTGCTGACCACAGCTAACAGACTTCTTCAGCTGTGGATGTCAAAGTATGAGCTCAAAGAAAAAGCCTTTAAGAATCTACGACTGATTGTTGAGTTCATAATTAGTGTATATTCCTCATAATGGTTTAGCGTTAAGATTAAGCACTCTTGGACCGAGGTACATAGGCACATTCTTTATCAACTTCACTGCCTTAAGTCTTAGAGGAAGAAGGTGTTGGATATTGTTTTGCTAACTGTTAAGAGATCAGCTTGGTATGCATACAGTGAAGCCATCCTCCAAACCCTCCTATGCTCTGAAGATCAGGCGGAGAGAACTGGAGGGGTGAAAAGAATCCAGACAATCAGGGGAGAAGAGCGCCCAGATACTCAAATGGGAGACTCCTTTGTAAGGCTCAGAAGGACACTAGACATCAAATGTGATGCTATCAGGATTGAAGATCTGATCAATTGGTCAGAGGATATTCTCTAAGCCACATCTTACTTGCTCTTTAATTACATTTGAATTGAAAAACTTCATTGACTCTCCTATGAAAGTACCTGACTGGTTCTGTCACACACAGAGCATTGAGATGGTTATAAGAATGGTGACTGAGACTTCTTCCAAGTATTTCTCACATGAAAAGAGGGAAAGAAGAATCAGGGCACAAGAGACGAGTAGATGTCTGATGTCAAGGAATGAGTCAAAGCAAGATTTTTGTGCTCTGGTGACTTTAACTTTTAAATATGACCCAAAGTGACCCATGCAGCCATATGTATGTGAATCTTTGCATACACTTTTCTCACTCAATAAACATGTAAATTTGAAGTTACTTCGTGTTTGTGTGTACCTGAATTAAATAAAAATAGGTGACATAAGCTCATGATGAAAGGGAAAAATCTACTTTTATTTAAGTGGAAATTAATGTAGGTAGGAACAATTGTATAACAAAATAAAGTTCTTTTTCAAAAATGTACACCAGAAAATCTATCATTTAAGCAACCTTCATTAAAGGATTTAATGAAAATATATGGTTGCCCCAAAGTATGACCCGCCCTAATAGACAACCAACATATTAACCAATCTCACTCTACCTTATTCCTGGTTGGTTACATTGATTATATAGACAAAAGTTCCACATTCACTCATAAATGCTCCTCTTAAACCTGTCCCAGACTTTGGGTTCTTTAAAGCCACCTATTTCTTTTTTCCTTGAGTTGAATTAACATCACCTATTCCACTAAATGCTATGAAAAATTTTGAACATGGAAATCTCAGCTTTTATGAGCATCCAGAAACCCAATTACTCTTTTAACTCTCTCGTAAACTATTCCATGACGATAAAATTCTTCAAAAATTTTAACACCCATATAATTATCCATTTCTTAAAAAGGGTCTCATCCCTTCTTTCCTCTATATGGGATGGTCTCTCATCATCTCTCAAGGAACTTAATAATTTTCAGGATTTTAAATGTCGTTTAAATATTTTACAATACAATTACTTCGATGTTTTTTTATTAATTTGATTGCAAGATCAGCGTTATAGAGCTTGTTATATTCGCAAAATTTATTCTGTTTAAAAATGCAATAGTATTTTATTATTACTACCATTATTCAAATTATTAAGATCTTCATGCCCTTTTTAAAAGTTTTATATCACTGATTAATATTGAAAAAAATCCCAGTTACTTTCATTGGGCCAATAATATTACATTCACTTATATAGTCCTAGTCAGCAGATTACCGAAATTTGTCTGATCAGCGTTCTGTTCCAAAATGGCTCTGAAACTAATTTGTATAAACAATCTCAACAAAATTGCCATCAAATTCCGAACCTAAATATTATGAAATTTTATTTCAATAAACTTATTATTACAAGTATTATCTAAAGACACATTGTCAGAAACTTTATCAGCATCTTAGAGAAAGGATTGATTTTAAGGATATTAATTACGCGTACTCCACCTATTACTGTTCTTTTTCATTCCTTTTCCCTATCAGTGTAATTAAATTTTTGCTCTGTTTTAACTGCGTTCTTGTTTGTTCTCATCCTTTATAATTAAATCTGGACTAAGTCTGGAGCACTCGCTCTAATTATGTCATCACATGCTGAGCTCTACCCTTTATCTCGTATCAATCATTAAACTTAAAGTGCGATTATCAATCATTTCAGTCTCACATCATTTCGACTTTGTACCCTTCCGACTTCAGCAATGTGGGTTGCTTTTTGAGATCTTTCATTCTAGAATATGAGAATTTCTCGGCTTATTCTTTGTTCCTCTTTAGATCTTTTTAATTTCACGTTTATACTTTAATATCTATTGTAAATGTAATCTATAAATGACGGTAAATGGGTAAATGGCAGGTACGAGAGTGTTTTAAGCCCTCACAATCCAGAACACAAGTCCTAGGCAGGGTATAAAATGTACCTTCCTGGCATTTTGACTTGTGTTTCTAAATTATTTTCCTAAAGCATTCATTCTGGAGATCAATGGTTTACTTAAAACATTCTAAAAAAAATAAAAAACTACCGATTAAATAAGAGGAAAAATGCTAGAATCCCTAGAATCCAATAAAACTTAGCCAGAGAAAGAATAAAGTAGGTGGAAAGTCTACCAAATGGCATTAGTAGTCTAACCAAATTAGGTCGCTTGCATTCAGCTGATCATAAATTACTTGCCTTCAAGTCTGTTAGTTCGAGAACTACTGGCACACACCTTTCTACATGTGCGCCCAAAATAAAATTTTCCCGTTTGTTTAGGAGTACGTTTACATAATTATTTACATGGACATCTTTGATTAATTCAGATTAAACTATTCTTATTCAAACCACGTTGCTCTTCCTCGAATACAATTTCCGAACACAGGAAAGAATAGGAAATTTTGTTCCCAGCATCTCATCGCCACTAGTGATATAATGGCAACAGGTTGAAAGGAAAGTGCGACGGACATTTTGAAAAAGGTATATAATTTATTTTTCATTTTCCTTTGGTACACTTTGTGCCGCCCAATAGAAATTATATTCTATGATTCTTTTTAGGGAGTTGAGTTTAAAAAATTCATTATAACTAAAGTAATTTTGATATATGCGCGTGGTAAACGTTGTTTTACCAATTAGAATAAATTTTCAAAGGTGTTTGCTCTATCGCAATCTAGAACAGTAGTGGATCATCTAAGTCAGGGGTCTCCAAACTACGGACCGCGGGCCAGATTCGGCCCCTGATATCAGTTCATCCAGCCCGCCGATGCACTGTACCACAAATGAACATTTAAGAGAAATTCTCTTGATTGGATGCAGCAATTTTAAAGCAAATATTGATGATATCTTAAAAGCTAAACACCATTTTCATAAATCTCACTAACCTTTTTTGCTGTGTACTTTGTGAGACTAGGATATGTGCACACTGGGTCTGATAATACTATGGTATTGCTAATGACGACTTCTTTGATAATTCTTTGGTAAATAAATATGTTTGTCTTTATTTTTTGTGTATTTACTATATTGTATTGAACAAAATGGTTATGTGGCCCCCGCTCGTCATTCTCTCAGTTATCTGGCCCAATGTGAAAAAAGTTTGACGACTCCTGATCTAAATGAATGTAGTGGAAGAAGGGAAATAAAAGGGAAAAGATGCTCGAGTTTCCCTATTGAGAGACTTTCCAATTACTATTCCAATATTAACTTGGTAAAGGCTGACAAATTCGTTTGAATCCCTCAAACACACCTTAGAATGAAGAAACTAATCTCATTAGTTATTTTTGTTAGCAATTTCTTTGGTATTGAACAAAGTAAATTCCCAAATCTAAGAACACATCCATGTAGTGTCACAATTTAATGAACGAAGAGTGTTTAGTTGATGTTGTTCTTCTCTTTAAACCCAAGTGCCAAATTAGTCAGGTGAAAGTTGTCAAATCAAAATTGGATGTTGCTGATTGGACAAGAATTTAATGAAAGGTTTAAAGGAAATTGAGAAATATTTTTTTTTAATAAATTTTGTATCCTTCAAAAGACTCCTTTGATTGCTAATCAATATTGAATTTTGAAATGAATAAGATCAACTTCAGCGACAGAATTAATCGTAATAGGAAAGGGAGGACATAATTATGTTGTGTGCAAGCTTACATATGTGCGTAAATGTAAAAGTGAGTAAAATTTAAGAAATTAAAGCAAAGGCCGGAATTTCTGTTCCTCCTCAAATACACTACATAATTTAGCCCAAGTATATCAAAAGTACGTTCGCAGCAACTGCATCTAAGTAATTCAAATACATTTAATTCAAAAGGATGAATATTCTATTCTTACTCATTAATCATCTATTCCCTTCTTTCTCATTATAAACTTTCCCTTCATTCCATATATTTCTACACTCTCTCCACTTCAAACACCATCTGCTAGCCCGTACATATTTACCATTACACTCTTAAAGACACAAAAAAAGTAATTTTTAGCGTTTAATTCATATTTCTAATGGATTTTGGTCATGGAATAACAGACGCAAAAAAGGTGATATTTGGTAATCCTAGCGTAAATGGACAAACAAAGAAACTTTTGCTTTTCTTTCTCTATGGAATTTCTTTCAAGCAGAGTTTCAAAAATTCGTCCATTTCCTCCTTTCTTTTACGCAGAGTAGAAAAGGGTTCAAAGTGGCGCTTCAGGTTCCTACTTAATAATTCATGGACGCATTTTCTGCACTTTCCCCTTTGGTAAAAAGTGGCTCCAACCTGGTTTTAGAAACATCAAGGGTTAGTGAAATTTTCTGTTGGAATTTTTTGGTTAATTTTCCTCCCTTCTCAATTTAATATTCCTGTTCATGTTTAAAACCTTCATTTTAGAATGTTGATTAAATGGATTAAATATAAAATTACTTCTTTTATCAATTTACATCAAGATCTTGTATAAGATAAAGAAATAAATTATAAATCATAGAAAGAGTTCATACCTTGTCGTAGATGAAGTTGATAACACTTCCATGTGATATTCCAAGTTCTCGCTCGATTTCTTCGACCTTCACCCGTCGATTTTTGAGCATCATCCTCTCTACACGGGCCACATTGTCTTCGTTGGTCACCTCTGACGGGCGTCCTGGACGGGGGTCATCTTCAAGGGAGCACGACCATGGCGGAATTCCCTATTCCAGTGAGCAATGGTTGCATAGGAAGGGGCGGTGTCGGTGTACACTAAAACCATTCCTTCATAGATCTCTTTTGCATTCTTGCCTTTCTTGGTCAAATATTTGATCACTGCGCGGTGCTCAACCTTCTCCATTGTTGGAACATTTGTGACTGACGATCTGCGATCAGCTACTGCTTCTTAAATAAACAAGGCAGGTGCGTGTGGCTGCAGGCCCGGACTTGTCATAACTTGTCCTAACACCCCCACAAAAAGCCATCCCCCTACTTCTGTTTTGCCCTACCGATTCGCAAAACCTATTGACCGACCCTCGTATATGTATCTATTGGTTGAGAGAAAAGAGATAAATGCCACGAGATTATGTATATATACAGTTACATACGCATATATTCTCTAATGTACTTACGCCTCCTTCGCTACCTACAAGTACGTTCACTTCGTAAAAGTAATCCGTTGATTACGAGGTATAGGAGTGCGATTTTAATTCAGGGGCCGATGGCGTTTAATAAGTTTACCAAGTTGCAGTTCAAGGATATATTCAAAGATTAAAAACCCTAAATATATTTTTTAATGTCACTAGTTAACATATATATACATACATACGGGAAATATAATATAGGAAATGTAAATAAGGATAATACTTACAGACTATAGAAAATTGGCAATCGGGTAACGTTAATTACTTGTTAATTAGCTTTTAAATGGGATACTATAAATCAGTTATACAGAAGGAATATTTAAAAGTCGGAAAGCGGGTCGATTAACGGGAGATGCAATCGTCTTACCTTAGAGGGAGTCCTCGAGGAAGGGGACTCCTTTAGCGAGTCCGCACGGGGGAATGGAGACGAAAAATGGTCGTGATTCATGGCCGAATAGCCTGATGCTGACGAGGATGAAGGGAGGGGCACCAGAAGACGAGTTCACGAGCCTCCTTGAAGACGGACGAAGGCATCTCTGCTCCAGAGAAGTGCAACCTCCAAAATTAGAGACATTCAACATGTCAACATTCGCTAAAAAATAAACACCTTTCTAACCATTCAAGATACTTTTTTCATCTACGCCTTCGAAAAATTTTCTTCGTCTTCTAATTCTATTTTTCAAACTAATTACCTTTCCAGGTATGAGACTTACAGACTTTAACTCCGCAAATTTTTCAAAGCTTTCTAATGTATGATTAACTTTGTCGCTACACACTGGACCTTGTTCTTTTAAATCCATATTCGCTTTATCAAAACTCACTTTAGGTAAATTATAACTCCAATTTCGATAAATTTTCCCTTCGAATTTTAATTACTTTGTTCAACAGTTTTAAAACAATATTAATTTGAGGAAAACTATTACCCAAAACATATAAAACTCTCATTTAATATTAAGGAGAGAAATTAATGCATAGAAAGCTTCAAGGATATATTTTGAGTACATCGATGAAAACATTATATAAAATATTCTAAAATGAAGAGAAGAAAATAAAAACTGATGCGATCAATCCCTGGAAAATAAATGCAATAAGCACAACAAGGTAAAAGGGTTTGCAAGGCAAATATATGTAAACAAACTCTGCAATTCTGGCCATAGTTTCACTTCATTTCGATTTTAGATTATAATTTATGTGATTCAATCATATCCTTTCGAACTTTCCTTAAAGGTAAAAAATATACTAGATGTTCCCCCCCCCCTACATCTAAATTCACAGCTCTACATGTAAAATGCATCTTGTATATACAATAGTGAAGTATTAAATTAGACAGGCAAATCCAGCTGTGAGTTTCATGAATGATAATTACGCTATTTAATATTCGTTCCCTCGGAAAATGGCGCAACCAGGCAAATGAGGCAAGAGCCTCGAATATAAAGAAATCTAGCGCCAACAAGCGAATCTAGAAATTAGAAACCTTCATAAGATTACTATAGGAGTATGTGCTAATGACCACGAACACTCCAGATTACAGACAAGATCCTCAAGATCACGGTTAGACCAGATTGCAAACAAGGATTCCGAAACACCAGAAGTCTCCAAACAGTGCTAAAAATGGAATACTCTATCGATTTAGCCTTTTTAAGCGATTGAAATCCTAATGCTACTTAAATCACCAGTATAAATATAGAATGATTTTAACCAAGGAAATGCCAATTAGTTCCCAAGAACATAAATCAGGTAGCTTTGAACTTCAAATCAACCTCAAATTACCGACGCCCACTCATCTATCTTCATCACTTTCTTTACTGATAATTACCTAGAAGATTTATGTGGTAGACACCCTCACTGGTTTTTACTTTAAACTCCTAAAAAATCTTCTTGATTTATCTCCATCCATTTATTCCCTTGTTCATTTAACTATTCCTCTATTTTCTATTTTTTTTCTAATTCTTGTCCATGACTGTATATAAGTATAAAACTAGAAGGATGAATTAAATATTCAGATACTTCATGTCTGTTTGCATCACTTAATTTATAGAGAAAAGTGTAAAAGTTTAAACTCTGATCTGAGTACAGTTTGTTTCCTGTTTAAGAAGAAGAGCACTAAACTAAATAGCATTAATCTTTTTCCAAAAACAAAGTGAATGAAAGGATTCTAGCTATTTGCTTGCAGTGTAAGTTTCTTCTTGATTCTCCCATTCTTTTCCTCCACTTTCTTTATTGTTGATCATTTTGTCTCCATTGAAACCCCTTCAATTTCACTCTTGTTTTGGGATCGAGTCGTTTGTGCTCCTCTGTCGTAATTATTTCTTTCGTTCATTTAATCATATTCCATTCCGATAAATCGAATTCATCCTGTATTTATTTATCTTTATTTTTGGTGTTATGTTCATCTGTGAACCTTCATCTCTATTTTTCCCCTTCCCACTTCCCCCAGACTAGTTATCACAACTCTCTCCCTCTCGCATCCTAAAATGTTTTGTCGCTTTTCCGGCCATCCCCTGCTCGGATACAGCTCCACTCAGGCAAAACAATGTAATTGTTTGCTTTTAGTTTATCTCTCTTTGCTCCTCTCTGTCGATACTTTCGCCCTATTATCCGCCGTTTCGTTTCTCTCTGTACCTCTTTTTCTCTTCCTTTAAACTGAAAAGAGCAGGAAAAATAAGACTCGATCATCGATTTGACAAAGGCAACTTTAATGTACCATTCATGGGGGTTCTGTCACCATAGGGGATTTTGCCCTATCACTCCTGAGCTCTTCAAGTATTCTCTGCTCTATTCCATTAGAACTATGTACTGCTCGTACATTGTCAGTTTAACTAGCTTTAGTTATTCCTTTACCACACTTGCCTAACAAACTTTCTGACGAATCTCTCATTTGTTTTAACTTCCTATTTGTAAGAAAAAATAATAATAGAAAAATAGTAAATATAGATTTTCAACTCCACTGGAAATATTGGAGTAAATATTTTTGGAGTTCTTAGACCTAACCTTAGCTTCTTTAAATGATAAAGTTAATTAATCATAGATTTAAGCATATTGCAGATGTATCCTGAGGTATTTTCGACACATGACGATTAAATCTTAGTAGTGGTTGATGGTCGATTTCGATAAAATACCTTAATTTTCTCCCCGTTGAATTTCATTTGTCATTTAACACATTGACGACGAATTTAAAGAAAAAAAAATAACAGTAACTTGACCATTGACCAAATGCTGCACACTTTAGCCCTAAACATTTAACAAGTTAGTATGATAACACAGCAATGAGCGTAAATTCAAAGTAAATCGCTTTGTACCAAATGTTGCCCACTTCATGGCAATGTCTACGGTGACCACCGTGCCATATGTATCAATATCAGTTTTTAGTTCTAGTTTATCTTTAAATTTATTTAATTATCTTTCTATTTTCATCTTATCTTGAAATATTAATTTACAGCTCAGAAATTGAGTACCAACAACAATAGAAGAGAGAGAGCAAAAAGAATGGATTTCTTTCCATCTCTTACGACTCATAATTTATACAAAATTGACTTCCACATGAAAGGAAATTTCATTTTAAGAATTGAATTTTGGTAAGTCAATTAATTATTTATTTTAGTATTACGAATTCGATATTAATAATATTGATATTAATAATGATTAATTAATTATTTTAGAGTACAAATCAATTTAATTTTAATGAGAAAATTAATAAAGTCAATACTAATATTTGTTGTTATTAGGAGAGAAGGTTGGCCGCCTAATAGCGCAATTATTTCCTCGAAATTAAAGGACAATCATCGAGGGAAATCTCT
Source organism: Ceratothoa steindachneri (assembly GCA_963969495.1). NCBI lineage: Eukaryota > Metazoa > Arthropoda > Malacostraca > Isopoda > Cymothoidae > Ceratothoa > Ceratothoa steindachneri. Next base: position 73,498,370 of record OZ018324.1, on the reverse strand, counting down.
CTTATAAAGTTTGCAAAGCAAGAACTGTAAAGAATGGGTGAACTGGAAGAAGTGGAAATGTATGGAAGGCATATAGGCGACATCCTACTTCCAAAATTGGAGCGGGAAGGTCAAATTGGGGCGTTATTGTCTGGAGGACACACAATCCTCTAGATGTCAGCCGCAGCACGGTTGTCCACGTTAGATCTGACGTCTTCTCCCGGCTAAGTATAGGGAATAGGTAAGTTACAAAAGAGTAAGTGTGGGCTGAAGAATGAGAAAAAACACCTAAATATGAGGCAAGGGGTAGGAGTGAACTCAATTACGCCACTTCCTACCCCCAACCAATTTGAATGGACAAAAGCTGGTTTGCGACTAACCTTCGCAATTAAACGCCATATATGAGAAAAGACGTGTAATGTTGTGGACTCTGTGGGCAGCGAGGGGGTGCCGATGAGCACTTACTTTTGGGGGGTCAAGTGTTGAAAATGCTCCGCATTAATTGAATCTGAAGGTAAGGAAACGCAGAAAGGGAAGAAGAACAAAAGTACTATTTTATCAGTCCGAAAGGACGGATAACGAATGACGAAGAGGGGAAGAAGAGCAGAGGGGAAGGAGAACGTTTTGCAACCTTTGCTAATCGTTTCCCTCCTTCAATTCTGTGCATAACAGTTTTAAAATTTGGCAGAATCCACATTTGACTGGTTCTTACAGATTGCTCCTAGATGGCATTCGTGAATAGTAGAGTACAATTTCCTGCTTGTCTCACTTCTCGCGACTACTTTCGGCGAGTTCTCTATTATTTTTTTAACATTCTTCCTTTCCAAGGCAGAACAGACTCTCACCTTCTCCTTTCACTCGTTCCATTTATCTTTGTTAAACTTTTGCTAATGATTTTCTTACCTAAAACTTTTCTTTAAACAGCTTCTGATGTAATCTTAATTGAAAATCAAATTCTAACGATAAGTTAAAAATCTTTAAATTATAAAATTATTATTTTGGTAAAGGAGCGACTTTGTAACTTTGTAATTAAACACTTCTAAAATTTCCGATGATTAAATTATTTTCATATTTTTTCCCTTGCTTTTAATAATGAATGGTATTTAAACAAGTAACTGAGTATCCGAATGAGTACATAGAGATCAAAAGGATAATAGGGGTTAGGGTATAAACGACATACAAATTGAATTAATTATTCGAGGATGAAAGCAGAAAATTATTTTTTACTGAGCTCTAAAAAAAAAATTGTGATAAATAATCACAACTCAGACTAACTTCAGCATAAAGCAAATTAGCCGTCACAAAAATACAACGAAAGGGTCATTATTTGATATGCGATTAGACCCCCGAAATAGGAACCTTTTCTATAAATTAGTTTCCTAGTTAATAGTTTGTAAACAAAAATAGTCTCAAGGTCGCCAGTTCATATAGGCGAATTTTCACAATCCCAATCTCTTTACATTTCAAGCAAGCGATATTAAAGGAGAGAACTTTATCGCCCCTTGGATAATAGGGATATTATTTCGCAAGAAGATATTAAGGCATTTTGGCAGGCTCATAAACTCTTTCTCTCTCACATTCCACATAAAAGATTCTTCACCTAAACAAACGAGCATATGGCAATGGAAGGTCTCCACGCTATCACTTGTTGATGAGTGACCTTAAATTCATTCATGAGGAAGCGTCTAAATTTTAATCGCATACACCTTTAACATGCTTCACTCTCTGTTTTCCCGTCTCTTTCAATGTAATCCTAATTTTTCTCTCACAAAAAAGGGAACTAATATTCTAATATTTTCTCCCATGATCAGAAGCGCCCTATAAAACACTTGTGGGTGTTTATCTTAAATTGATCTCTTCCTGAAAACACTCACTCGAACCAGATTTCCGAACACAATGTTTTTTGTCACCAAATATAAAGAGTAGGGAAGTGCACAAATGAGGGAAAAAGATAAACCTTTGGTAGAGCGGGAAAAGCAAGATGTTAAAGCGAAAGATGGTATCAAATTATGGCTGCACTCTTCCAGGATAAACCGTCTTAATGTTTGTGTCGGAATTATTTGGACAGTTTTCCTAATACTTCATTAAGAGACACTCTTAATTTCCATTTATTTAAGATGAATTTATTTTTTTAGTCTATTGCTGATCCAAATCCCCACAATTGTTAATGATCAGTGTCGTTAGAGCCATGTACACCAAAATCATTTTCCAAATTTTAAATAGTGAATAGGTAGGGACTATTAAATCAGCAAATAAGTTTCGAAAGCTACCGAAAAATATGCACTTTATATATGGGACTTCCTGCAATTCACATGAAAGCTGACGGAGTTGAACTTAATGTTTAGAGCAATCAGAGAGTGTAGGGGAATGGTCACTCCCCCCCCCCCCCCCGTTTACTCTTGGTGCAGTCACAAGGCGGTTACCGCAAAGACATGCGTCGAAAGCATCGGCGGGTGCAGTGCTTAACCGCAGTGTGGCACAACTTGGTGCCATGAAAGACCCTAAAGGTCAAAATGTAAGATCTCCCCCAGAAGAGTGAGATCCAATTTCACGTTGAATAAGAAATTGGAGATGGGTTTCTCCCAATCTCGAAGGCTAACGAGGAGCCGATGTTTGACTTCATGGGAAAAACCGTTGGCCAAAAGAACTCTCCTGGGGCCATCCTCAAGCCCCTCCCCCCTTTACCACTCTCCCAGTGGGGTGACGAGGTATAAATGAGGAACTCTGAGGAAAAACGGGGTAGTATACGTCAGTCTCTAGGTGACGAAGTCTTCGGATCAAACCGAACTACCGAGACTGGAGAGGTAGTGTACTTGGCTCGCCAGACCAAGAAGTACCCTGCAAGAGAGGAAGGGCTACCTACCTTAAGGGGCTAAGAAGAAGCTCATCCTCGAGCTAAGTCCCTGGTTATCAAACTAAATAATAAGTTAACTTTGGTAAGTTCAACTTACTCTCGCCAGAGAGACTCCTCATATCCTGGTGCACCTTAAACAACAGGGGTATTCCTCGTCCTTGAGGAATTAAGAAAAAAAGAAGGAATTAGCTCCCCACCCGAGCCCGTTACTCGGTGGCCACACCGAACTTTAAGTAACTTATTCTCGCTAGAGAAACTCCCCTCCGTTATCCTCGCCCTTGAAGAAGACCCTCCCCGAGTTCAGTTCTCGTCGATAAGGAAATTAGTAACGAAGGAGAAAAGCTCCTCCTCGAGCTCGTTACTCGGTGGTCACACCGCACTCCAAGTTAGCTTGATTTAAGAACCAAGTTCGACTCACTCTCGCTAGAGAGACCACGACTGCCTAGGTGTTGCATAAAGCACCGTATTGGTTCTCGTCCTTGAAGAACCCCCCCCACCCCCTGGAAGAACGTGTGGACCCCCCAGATGCCACCCTCACCAAAACAACCGTGTGATCTCGCTTATCTACATCTGGCCGGCGGCATGCGTCGAGAGTAAATAACATTTCTGAGGCCTTTAAACTCCACATGAGTCCGTAAGCAAAATTCTTATATTATTGTTGTGTGTAGAGAAAAAGTTAACCAATTTATTTGGGTAAACTAATTTAATTTATTCTTGTTTAGGATAATATTCAGAGTATTGCTGTAGTTAATGTATAAATGTTATGTATTAAATTGATAAAAAAAAATATAAGTTTATTTTGGGATTAATGTTCGTTTCTCTTATATATCCTTACGTGTTTCGTAACGGGACTGTTCGTTAAGATATTCAGATATCAATATATATTACACACTCTTAGCACTCTTAGAATAGAACAAAAAGGGGGGGAATTCTACGACAGAGAGATACTTGGCACCTGCAATACACTACTTGGGTGATCTCTTTATGAATTGAAAGTAGTGAGACATAGTAGCCTCTCGTTATTATTCCTGTTAGTGTGACTAAATAGTGACGTCCCTATCTGTCCGGCGAATTCCTTTTCAAAGTTTGGGTACGTGAGCACACAGGCGGGCCAGCGTTAAGCTAAAGTATGTTTCTTTGTATATTTGTACTTTGTCATATTAATGATATTGCATAGTATATAGGGCATTAATTTAATGAAATATAAGTTTTCCTGATGTCTGATTGAAAACTACTCAACTGTTTTCGAAAAGTCGTGAAACCTTTTCTCTTACACTAATCTTTTAGTCGATTTATACAATAATAGCTTGATCGATTCATTTCTATTCACAAGAAAAATAGTTGATGCTACGCATTTACGTCTTTGTTATTTACCTTATATTGGTCTCAGAGTTGCCCCTTAATTTAGTATTTTTTTCTGTGTTTATTCCTATCTCCTTCTTTCATTTAAAAGGCATTCTTTTATTTTGTTCCTTCGCTAACAATATTTTCGTAGGTCCATTGGTTTTAGTTCAACCGCAGAAATCTTTTAAAGCTTTTAGCTTTATAATAGTTCTTTGTCCATAATTTGCATATTTATTCACCGAACAACGTTAAAATTCTCGATTGGAGCTAAAATTTAGTAAAATGAAGGCGACTATTGGTAGAAACAGGTGGAAATTATATTACTTATTAAATTAATAAATAAATACTTATTTAAATATAAATTACTTCAGAGTTACTTGCTTTCTATCCATAAGATAATTCTAAACATAAAAAGAATTTCCGTATTACTCATGGGGTAACCTAATACTTAAATTTCAAATATAAATAATTTTAGATTCACCTTCGCTCAGATGGAACGATTGCTTCGTTAAATTGGGAAGAAGGAAAATCTTCGGATTTGAATTTAGTCGAAACCATAGAGGCATCCATAGTTCCTTCAAATTAATTCCACGTTTAATTCTTTCTTTCATTTGGTATTTCAAACAGATAAGATCCATTTCTTGAGAGACTTTTAAAGAAATAAAATTAATTCCTTTCATTAGTTCCTTTGTGGTGATAACCACCTTCTAGAATTCCCAAATAGAATTTGTTTACACGAATGGCAATTCATTTTCCTCTTTCACACAAATGCAGATTTATTTTTCTCTTTCATGTTTTTTTTCTCTATTTTTAATAAAAAAAGGTTGTAAATGATGAAGGCTCCATCATTTAAAACCTTTTTATAGCATACATCCAAAAGGAGTTCCCCTATGTGGGCTCTCAAGCCCGGTATTTAGAGTATCGGCACGCTCTCCGGCCCCTGTAGTTTGTTGTCACTACAGAAATTTATATTAGCTTGAAAATACCAGAGAGCAAAAACAGAAGGGTCTTTAACCTTCAAAAGTTTTATTAATTAAAGCAATTTAAAAGTAAAACTTGTAGTGGAAACCCATATACTAGTTTTGACAAATTCTAATTTAACAACTACTTTCTCCGTGACTATTATTTATTATATAACTAATTTCAGGTTTGATTGCCTCGAACTAAGTCAATATTTTTCGTGTCTTGTAATTTAGGTTAAAATAAAAAATAATGTTCTAATCTGTAAATGGAAAATACTTACATATGTATATAACTCTTCAGAAATCAATTAGTGAGTGCTTTTAACCTCCTTCCTGTAATTATTCTCTCTTTATAGGAGCCATACAGGACCACAGTTCGTTGGTGAAGTACTAGACAGTTTAAATGTGCCCGATTTCGGCTGATGGAATTAAACTTTTAATACAATAGGAGAAATTTCAGATAGTCCACAGTTACCTAACTAATATTCGGTCCAACCACGTATGGAGCAAATGGTTTACATTTTGTCGTAGAGACAGAGACACACTTATATTTTTCGTTTTGTTGTGCGAGGTGAAATGGATAAAAGGGAATATACTCGTATATAAAGAGGATGGCAACAGAGAAAAATGACCGTTATTTAAGTTTATCAAAGACAAGGTATCTAGGAAGATTGAAAAAATATGATTAAATGAGGGATAGAAGAAATCATAATTTGATTCACGGCAGAGGTGGAACAAATATCCGGATAAATCGATGCGGGCAGACAATCCAGTCCGGGGACTCAATGAGCTACGAAATGAAGATCCCCTAACCTCAACCCAATATTGGTGAGTGAGTTGGCATTAACCAAACCGAATACAACTGTAATGTTAGAAATATGTCAAAATGTAGAGTTCTTTTTGACTCAGGCTGAGTTTAATCTATAGACATTCATTTATTCGTGACTAAGAATGAGTTTAATGGCGATATGTTCATTTATTTATGAGTCAGAATGATTTTAATGTCGAAGTATTGTTTTTTATGGGTAAGGATGAGTTACTGTTGACATGCTTATTTATTTATAACTCAGGATGAGTTTGATCTCAAAATATTCATTTATTATGACTCCGCAGGAGTTTATTGCCGATGAATCAAGAGTAGTTTATTTTCAAAACTTTCACTTATTTATGAATCAGGGTGAGTTTAATGCCCAGATTTCGAACTATTTATAAATCAAGATGATTTTGAGGTCAAAATTTTCATTTATTCGTGATTCAGGATGATTTTAATACCGGTGTTAATTTATATATGAATCTATATGAGTTCAATACCGAAATGTTAATTTTTATTTGACTCAGCTTAAGTTTAATGTCAAAAGTTTATTTTTTTTTAGACTCCTGGTGATTTAAAGGTCGAAAACTTTTTTGATTTATGACTCGAGATGAGGTTAATATTGACGATATAAATTTATTAAAGATTTAGGATGAGTCTAATGTCGAACTGTTTATTTTTATGACTCAGGATTAGTTTAATGTCGAAGTGTTAATTTATTTATGATGTAAAATGAGTTAAATATCGAAATTTTAATTTCTTATAAAGTAGATTGAGTTTACTGTCAAGAGTATATTTTAATTATTTCTCAGAATGAGTTCAATGTCAAGAGTTTAAATTATTCATGAAATAGGATAAGTTTAATGTCGAAAATTCACTTATTTATGGCTCAAAATGAGGTTGTTATCGACAAATTAATTTATTTATTACTCAGGAAGAGGTTAATGCCGAAATGTTCATTTTTATAACTCAAGATGAGTTTAATGTTAAAAGGTTCATTTTCATGACAAAGTGAGATTACTATCGAAAGGTTAATTAAATTTTAACTAGGATAAGTTAAATTTCGAAATGTTTATTTACTTATGAGTCAAGAAGTCAGGTAAGTTTAATGTCCTATTGTTAATTTATTTAAGAATCAGGTTTAGATTGATGTGAAAATGTTTATTTAGTAATTACTTAGATTGTGTTTAGTGGTAAAATTTTCAAGAGGTTTTAGTTTAATATCCAAATGCTAATTTATTTCTGATTCAGGATAGTTTAATTTTCAAATATTCAATCTAATGAGTATTTATTTTCAAGGTTAATATAATTATAAATTAGGATGCGTTTAATATTGAAATTTTCAATTATTTATTATTCAAGATAAGATTAATGTCAAAATTTTCATTTATCCTTGAATTAGGATGAGTTTAATATCGTATGTTTAGTTTATTTATGAATCAGGATGAGATCGATGTCGAAATGTTAATTTATTTTGGACTCAGTGTGAGTTTACTGTCGATCATTAATTTATTATGACTCAGCCTTAATTTGATATCGATAGGTTAATTAAGTTATGACTCAGGATGGATTTAATGTCGAAAAGTTAATTTATTTATTAGTTAGGATGAGTTTAAAGTCAAAATGTTCATTAGTTTTTACTCAAGATGAGTTTAATGTCTACATATTCATTTATTCAGGAATTACAATTAGTTTAATGGCTAACTGTGTATTTATTTATTAATCAGGATGGGTTTAATATAAAAAGGATTCATTTAGTTATGATGAATTTATAATTGAAAGGCTAATTTATTTATGACTAAAATGAGTTTAAGTTTATCGAATACTAGGTATAGAGGAAGAATGGCGAAAAACATGATTAAATGTGGTAGAGAATTAATCATAATTCGGTTCACGACATAGGTGAAACAAATATCAGGATAAATCAAGGGGGGCAAACAATCCACTAGAGGGACTCAAATTAGCTACGAAATAAATAGTCACAAGCTTTACCCCAAGAATGGTGTGTGTGCAAAATATTTACTCGTAACTCACGATCTTATAGTTGTGCTTATCAAACCGAGAAACCAAATTTCTTTGAAGATAAATGTCAAAAGGTTCAATTATTTATGCCTTAGGATGACTTTGATATCGAATCGTGCAATTATTCATGACTCAGGATGAATTGAATGCCGAAATATTCATTTATTTATATATAAGGATGAGTTTAATGACGGAATGTTCATTTATTATGCCCTATTATGTGTTAAATTCGATTTTTTTTTATTTTTGACTCAATGGTGCGTAATGTTGAAATATTCATTATTATGCCTCGGGATGAGTTTAATGTTGAAACCTTCATTTATTTATTAATCATGAAGAGGTCAATTTAGAAATAGTCATCTATTTATAACTCAGGGTGAGATTGATATCAAGAGTTTAACTTACTTATGACTTTGTATGATTTTAATGTTGAAATGTTCATTTATTATTTCTCAGGAAGAGGTTTATCTCGAAAGGCTAAATTATTTATGCCTCAGGATAAGTTTATTTCGAAATATTTATATTTATGACTCAGGATGAGTGTAAAATCGAGCGATTAATTTATTTATGACTCGGCATTAGTTTAAGGTAGAAATTTTCATTTCTTTATGAATCAGGATGGGCATTAGGAACAATTATTGGAGAAATAATAAGAAGTTAGCCTGACTAAATTAAATTGTTAACATTAAATCATAAAATATCTAAAGCTAGTAAAGTCTGTAGACCTTATCTCATTGCTTGGCAGAAGAACATTCCCACTCATGTTCTAAACTGATTGTGCTTTCCTCTCACCATATATGACTCGAAAGATCTTTGATTATATTTTTCTTATAGAACTCATGAAGTATTTATTTTCCATCTATAGACCAAGGAGAGAGATAAATGTCTTTAAAAAATGTTTAGATAGGCATCAGCAAATTCTGTCACATGAAGTATTAAAAAAGAGTAAAGATGCTACTAAACCATCTATAACTCTCAATTGATGTAGCAAAATAACTAAATCTCTATTACCATCAACTTCTCGAAAACTATCGTACGTCTAACACTTTGTTTTATGCCTGGACCCTGAGAGAAATAGGATTGTTCAATAGTTATCGAGCGAATATAAACTCAGCGAAAAAAATGATAGCCACCGGAGATGGTACCTTGCCTAATAGTATGGAATATCTCCGTGAAACCTAGATAACATCTGCAATTCGATGTGCCATGGACTGCATAACGTTCTAGGTGTAGGAAACAATAATTATCAGCCAATCTTGCATTAAAGAATTATTCGATTTTATCAGATTGCCTGGATGACCTCCCTGACGTGATAAACTGTTTTAACTGGTACCATAGATTTTAGATAGGCTACCGATCCGGTGATTTTTAGGGTCGATCCATGTATGTGATTCTTTCTGAATGTTTATCATATCAGTCATGGATTGAAATTTTACGTTACTTGTTTAGATGAAAGGTAACCGAAAAAACCCAGTTACTTAGCAGCTCGATGTATGAATACTGTTTCAAATTGTTTTTAACCTCAATCAAAGGTCCCATGTCCGCATAACTAAAGCACCGCAAGTACATCACAGAGCTTCCTCCAGCTTGAACCACACCTTGCACGCAGTTTTTATGAAGGTCTCATGAAGTCTACGAGGAACACCCAGCCGGGTATCATTCGCATACAAGAACAAATGTGATTCATCTGACCAGATATGCGTTTCTAGTTTTCCACGGTATGAGTCTTCTCGCCCACTGTAGCCGTGTAAGTTTGTGGGCAGAGGTGAGAAAATGCCTCTTTTTCTGCCACTCTGCTCCATATTTTCATGCTATGCAGTTGCCTACGGAGGGTTCTTTGAATAATGAGTGCCAAAAGACCCGCGTTGACGTCTTGGAGCAATGCTTGCATTTAAGTGAAGTGATTTTTATCCACAAGTCCTGAAACATTCCAGCCCTCTCAGCACGTCAGTTTCGTCTTTCATCCACAATTTAGGCGGGAATTTCGTGTAGATCGAGATTTTTGCCCTTGCGGATAAAACTGTATGAACCTATGCGTAGATATACTCGCAAATTCCGCCAAGTAAAATCACTCCTTTTTGCTACTCATTATCATCTGCTTTGCGCCCCATGTTACGCACACCGTACGGAACAGGCACTGCATCTTACGAGCTTTGTGAAATCTATGAATCCTGTCACACCTCTAGGCTAGTAACCTATGGATTATCCTCGTCCAATGCTAATTACATTCGACTGTTATTCAAACAATTTTTAACACTACACATGACTCATTATTTATTATAATTCTTTTTTCAACTCACAGTTTTTCTTCATAATGCTCATTAATAGCATGCTATAGGTAAATGAAGTTAAATAATTTCTATTAGGTCATAATGGACCACAGATTTTGATTTATTTAAAAAATATTCAAATTTATTTAAATTGTTGTAGAAGGCAGAAACGTAAAAACTTAATTTAAAAAGAAAAGCGGAGCTTTAAATTATGAACCAGATATGGCTAGAGCGATCAAACAAGTTACCTTCTCATTTAAAAGGCACTGAACCTTGATAAAAAACAGATAGTAGCAAAAGAAAATCCAATGAAAACAGCTACCATTATTGCACAATGAATTCCCAAATCTGATCAGCCATGTAATGCTGAGCATTATATGAAAAGCGCTTTCTTCATTTCCATCAAAGTTTTGTTTTATAATATATTCTAAATAACCAAACTATAATTTTATAAATATAAGATATAACTCTTTCTGCTAGGATGGTTGAGGTACATTTCAGAAATGGGTGAAAATATAAAAAAGACTGAAAGAATGAAAATACTGGTCTGTTTTGGGAATGTTGATGAGAATATGGAGATAAACGGAGTTGTACGCTAGAAACAGTGACACAAATATTCGTGTGAAACCGTGTTGTCTTAAATCAATTCTTGCCTCTACCTAAAGAAAATATTTTTTACACCCACATTTATCAATTTGGACGAGAGAAGTTGACAATAAAAAATGTATATTGTTACCATTGATGGTCCTTTGCTATAGTAGGAAAACAATGGATATTTCTTTCTACGTTAAGATTAGTTTGTGGTACATGTTCTAAAATTTTACCTTAATTCTTATTGTTAGTTATCTTGTTTAATAGTACTTTACCGCAAAGAGGCGGTTAAGTACTCTAACTTACCAAAGTTAGCATTCTAAGAGAAAAAATCATCTCATTTCATCGAACTCATTTATTTCAATAAGATGCCTGACAATCAATACTTAAAATTTAGCATGTTAACGACATGTTTGATAATTTAATCTTTGAATGGATAGATACTTAAGAATTTGAACTACAGTTAATCGATTTTTTTACCATCCGCATTATAAAAGAAAATGCATAGTGACGTAAAACATAAAAACAACTAAAACCTTAAAAAAAATTACTGTTTGAAAAAAGTAAGTTTTGCTATTCTTTTAACATATATATATATATATATATATATATATATATATATATATATATATATATATATATATATATATATATATATATATATATATATTAGAAGATATCATATTAATGTGAAATATATTCAGTGCAAAAAATAATTGTCTAATTCTGGCGACATTTGGAACAAGTAACTGCAGCTTTCTTACAACATTGTCAAAAGCAGTTTAGAGTTTAGATTAATTTCCGGTATATTGATTAATTATAATTAGCTATTGTGTACATCATTTTTGTTAGAATAATTGTTCGATTTAAAGTGTAACTCTTTAAATCATCAATGGAAATGAACATTGAAGACATTGTGAATGCAAAAATTGCATATGCTTATTTGAGAGATAATTATTAGTCAATAAATTTTCTTTGAAAGATCAGGCAGATAAAATTATCATATTAAAAGATGGTAGAACTCTTCAAGGCATAGCTTTAACAAGAAAAACAAAGAGTTTGGTTATATAATTTAACAAAGCGCATTACGAAAATACAAAGTGGTCAATTGCTTGTCCTTGCTTGCAAATAATATTTGGCTCACCGTGTTTGTAATTTAACAACAAAAATAGATATATGGAATTCATTTGGCTTTCCCGATTAAAATATCTGCATAAGACATTCAAAAGACAAACTTTCTTCTACTAACATAACATCTGCGATAAACTTAACTAAGTTTGGAAAAACGTGAATTGTTTTTTACTAAAAAACAGGACAAGATGAATTTGGGGATCCATAATGAAAATGTGAAAAAGAATAGAGAGATTTTAAAATATTAATAGACGTGGATCGTTTTTTAGGCGGGGGGCAATTAACATTCAGAAGCCATGATGAATCAACAGATTCTGAAAATAAGATAATTATGTTGAAATGCTTAATTTATGTAAGAAACAGGGTCGCTTACTAATATTGCATTTGAAAGAGTCCAGCGTTTTTTATTGTGTTTCAAATAGAATCCAAAATAATTTGAATAATTGCGTGGCCAAAATTCTTTCAAGGAAGATTAAAAGTGGTTATTCTTTTAGACATGGTTCGTGATATTAAAACTGTTTCGCAACTACTTCTGTTGTGCAGGATGTCTTAAGTGATGGTAATGTTAGCGAAAAATTCTTGAGTTTATTAACGTAAACGCTGATTGTACTGCCAATGGGTTATCCAAATTAGTGTTTAATATAGTAGAAACCTAAATATTAAAAAAACATCTCTCTCAAACTTATGATCGTGAAGTGTTAAGGCAAACGAACTGAATGGAATTCAAAGAAGGATCAAAGAAAAATATCCCAATGACTTTTTCATTCACTGTATGGCTCATATATTTAATTTAGTACTGTTACAATCTGTTTCCAAAATCTATTAATGTCATATATTCTTTACAAAGCTCAAGGCTTTTTCATTGTTTTTTGCAAAGTCAAGGAAACGTATGCATCTTTTATATACCAAAATTAAAAAGCGATTTCAAAAAAGCGACACCAATTCGTTTGAACTTTAATCACTCCCTGGTCAAAACTATTCTGGAGTATTTACAATAAGCAAATTGCTGATTTATTCCAAGTCATCATTAACAATTGCAGCAAACAAGACACTGAAAGCTACGCTTACGCTTAAGCATTGTATTTCATCCTAGAAGATTTTTACTTGAACATTTTTGTAAAAAGTATCTGGCGATATTTTAAATCACTCAAATGCAGTATTTGATATTTTACAGACTAAAACATTCGTTATATCTTACTGTATGCGTAAAGATAAAAAGAATGCATTTTCCAAAATTTCTTCCAATGGTGATGGCATTTATCATTCAATTAAACAAAAAAGAAACGATCGTTTGGAAGACCCCAAAGTAAAGTGAGGACGAATATTTTACCAAATTTTAGATTTAATATTCATGAGAATCGAAATTAGATTTCAAAGTCTTTATAAATTAACATTTGTAAAACTTCTTAATCCAAGAAACATGAAGAAAACAAAAAGTCTTTCATGAAGCAGCTATAACATCACTCAAAACTTCCTATGGGGATTTCGTTGACTGCCAAAGGTTGAAGAACGAAATATTAGTCTTATATAATGACAACAAACTTAAAGGAAAACCAGTACATGAATTGCTTCGCATTTTGGCTAACATTGGGTTAGACGAAGCTTTACCGCAACTAACAAGATTGTGTGAGCTAACTTTGACCCTACCATCAACAACTGCTTCAGTTGTACGATCCATTAATACCTAAAAAGAATTCACAATTACAAGAGGAATGCGGAGGGACAAGAAAGATTAAGCAGTTCGGCTCAAATGACTATTGAAAAGGCTCTTTTGAAGAGCAAATGAGGAGGATCGAATTGACATTCAAATAATATAGGTAATATTATATTTTTTCAAATGTTACGAATTGCCACCTTTGGAAGATCGGTTATATATTTATTTATAAAGTCTATTTATCATCGCTTTTTCAGCAAATGATAGTTCTTGTCTTTACAACGTTCTAGGAATGACTCATAGTAGTAGAACCAACGACCATAATGGGTAAGGTGAGGATATTCCTCAGAGGTAGTGTCTCGTGAGAGATTGTACTATGATTTTTTTCTCTTTCTTATTTGTCATTGCTTCCCCATTGACAAATATATATATATATATATATATATATATATATATATATATATATATATATATATATATATATATATAGGGATATAAAACCACAGTAATAGGACTAATTTTATATGTGAAATCAGGTTTCGACGGAGACATCCGTCATTATCAATCGCTAGTGTGAACAAGTGAGATACAGAAGTTGCTTAACGTACAAACACACAAATCAGTGGCGCTAAGGTGGATTATGCAAGACGAAATTAATACAATCATCCACCATTCATTGAACTGCAATATCCCCTTTGATTCATAGAAAAGTGTCACTATAAAGCCAGAACCATCTATTTTCCCCAGCTTATTATAAGGTAAACAGATGTGACAAATATTATGTTAACTTTACATACTCCCCCTAGTTAATCAATTTCAAAAAGTTGGAACGGACCAACAACATCAATGTTGCCTTTCCGTACGAGAATACGATCAGAAATAGCCTATCCAAAAATAGATCAATCAATAAAGAACAGGGAGTTTACTTTATTCTAGGCAAATCATGTAATGAAATAAATATAGGTGAAAGCAGCAGATTTTCCAAGCGAATGAATGAACATAAATGCGATATGCGACGTGGTGACCTCTCCTCGAGTTTATTTCTACATATATCCAATGAAACACATCAAATTAATATTGATAAGGATAAAATAGTTTATCAGTCTCACAATTATATACATCGACGTTTAAATGAATCGGCCCTTATAAAAGAAATTCCCAACTTTAATACTTCGGACGGCCAATTCAATACTAATACCTTAATAAGCAAGAAATTCATACTTCCATTTCTCAAAAATGCTGATACATTCTCGCATAATCCACGTTAGCGCCATTGATTTGTGTGCTTGTACGTTAAGCAACTTCTGTATCTCACTTGTTCATTAGCAATTGATTATGACGGATGTCTCCGTCGAAACCTTGTTTCGCATTTAAAATTAGTCCTATTACTGTGGTTTTATCCCTTTAGTTACACGTACGCTACTGTACTTTTTGGATATATATATATATATATATACTGTATATATATATATATATATCTATATATATATATATATTGTTTAACGAGAAAGGTAATAATAAGGAAGATCCGGTTCATTTCATCTTATTTTGCAACGTTGCGAGCTTGCTTCCTTCTCTTCAGGTATCAATATAATATAAATTATAAAGAAATAAAATTAACTTAATATTTTAAAAACCATAATCACCTAAAATTAAATTAAATTATTATTATGTCAAGCACATTTTTGTAAATCCATATTTATAGCATATATTTAGCGGTCTTTAGCGATTGATTTTGTTAATGATATAATTACAATTTGAATTTTAATATTTTTCTCCACCTTAATTATGTGACATAGCAGAAATATTTTAGCCAAACTTATTATAGTGACGTCACGATGGAGAAATTTACAACCAAGATTTTTCGACACTTTTTCTACCATTGTTTGTATAATTCTAGGTTAGTGAAAGTAAACAAACCCAAACAGTATTGAGCCGATATACGAGGGGCGGTCAATAAGTTTTGCGAATCGGTAAGGCAAAAGAAAGGAAGGTGGATGGCTGTTTGTGGGGGTGTTAGGACAGGTTATAATAAGTCAGGACCTGCAGCCGCACGCTCCTGCCTCGTCTATTTAAGAAGCAGTAGCTGATCGCAGATCGTCAGTCACAAATTTTTCAACAATGGAGAAAGTTGAGCACCGCGCAATGATCAAATCTTGGACCAAGGAAGGCAAGAATGTAAAAGAGATCCATGAACGCATGGTTGCAGTGTACACCGCTACCGCCTCTTCCTATGCAACCATTGCTCGCTAAAATAGGGAGTTCCGCCATGGTCGTGAGTCCCTTGAAGATGAACTCCGTCCAGGACGCCCGTCAGACGTGACCAACGAGGACAATGTGACCCGTGTGGAGAGGATGATCCTTGAAAATTGATGGGTGAAGGTATAAGAAATCGAGCGAGAACTTGGAATATCACATGGAAGTGTTATCAACATCATCCACGACAATTTAGCCATGACCAAGGTCTCTGCCCGTTGGATCCCTAGAAACCTCACGCCACATGATCGACTTCAACATCGTCAAAGTTCAAAGGAGCTGCTGCTCCTGTACAACCAGGACCCAGCATGATTCGAGTCACGCATAGCGACAGGTGATGAAACGTGGGTCCATAACTGGGATCCCGAGACCAAGCTCGAAAGCATGGCCTGGAAGCACAGGGGCTCTCCGACCCCCATCAAGTTCCAGACCCATCAGTCAGCCGGGAAGATCAATGGCCACTATCTTCTGGGATCCTGAGGGTGTTGATGGTGTACTATGTGCCTCGTGGAAGGACCATCACGGGCTAATATTACGCGGAGGAACTGGATGGGTTAAAGAAGTGCATCCGTTAGCAGTGGCACGGCAAGTTGACACGTGGTGTCCTGCCCCTCCACGACAATGCCCCTGTCTACAAAGCCAGAGTTTCACAAGCTGCCCTGCGCGAGTGCGGATTTGAGGAGCTCAACCATCCCCCCTACAGTCCAGATCTGGCCCCTAGCGACTACTTTTTATTCCGCCAGTTCAAGGCTGCCCTGCGTGGACGCCAGTTTGGGGACGATGAAGATGTCCAGCTCGCCGTCCAGAAGTGGATTAAACAGCAGTCGGGAGATTTCTGGTTGTCGGAAATTCGAAGCCTTAGGGACAAGTGGCGCAAGTGCATCAAAGTCGAGGGTCGTTATATTGAAAAATAATAAAACACTTTTCCTCATATCTCGTTTCCTTATATCCGAATTGCCAAACTTATTGACCGCCCCTCGTATATCTACACGCGCCAAAGTTTAATTTATATCTTGTAATACTGTATGTAATATGTCCTATATTGTTCTTTTATTTGCGATTGGAGGTAAATATGCAGCAAAATCAAGGCTGAATCATAGTTCGACGGAATCGGATTAAAAAAATGTTTTGCCGCGTTTCGCTTTCCAACAGCCTCCCTAACCCCCCAAAGTAAAACAGGTTTGGACAAATCGCTCAAAATGTTCCAAGAAGAGGTAATACTTCAGATTCGGGGCACACGGTAGGCAGCGCTGTTCTTAGGCTACAATTTTGGGCTACAATATATCTCTTATGACGTCAGACGGTAGCTTCACATGTGACCAATCACGGCGTTATATTTTTTTGTTGTTTTGAGGATTTGTAACTTTTAGTTTGTATTATTTACCAAATATCTTCCCCTCTACTCGTTTATAGTTTTTTTCTAAGTTAGGTAAGGTTTCTTGATGTATTTTATTGTTTTTTGTTTTGTTTTCGTATTTTTTGTTTACTGCGAACGATAACATCTTCTTACTGGCAACGTCGTAGCTTATAAATAAGACCCGTTTTGCAAATGTTTTTGTTTCGTTATAGTCTTTTCGTGCTCTCCATGTGCTTCTTCGTTATTCAAACTCGGCTTTATTTTGTATAATCAGGAAAAAACTTTTAGATTATTTAGAGGGCACATAAACTAATCAAGAAACCTATAAAAGTAAATATTGTTTGTCATTAGGTTAGCTTTTTCTGCCAGTAAAAAACTGTTGAGGAAAAAAAACCCAGTAAATTGAAGGGGACTGCTCGTGGGGAAGATATCACTGCGGGGGAACCACCCTGTGATTTTTCTGAGTTTAAATCAATTGAGAAAGGGGGGCGCAGCCCCCAGTATATACTCATATACAAAAAAAATATAACGCCGTAATTTTTCATATCTCACGCTACCGTCTAGCGTCATAAGACATATATTGTAGCCCAAAATTGTAGCCTATAAACATCGCCTCCTACCGTGCGCCTCGAAACTGAATTGTTACCATATAATGTGCATGAAAAGTGATTTTGGTAAAGTAAAAAATTATAAAAAATTAATTAAAGCTTGTTAACAAAACTATGAGTTCAAATGCGATAAAGGGTAGTTAGAGCAACCAGACTAAACGAAAGCAGCAAAACATGGCCCAACACACTGAACCATTCCAGAAATTAATCTTGAGACGAGAATAGAGCAAATTAGCTTCTAACTCATCTCAAACCTTTAAACGCAATTAATTCTTTAGATTACGATGCTATGTCTGCTACTGTTACAGGAATAAAATTGCTCTACGGTCTCCCAAAGACTCATAAACATGATGCTACGTTAGAACTTATATAGGCGTAATATATGCTACAATCTTATAAACGCGCTAAATTTATTGTAATAGTTCTTTCAAAATACGTTAATAGCCCATATTCAATTAAAAATAATTCCACGTTTCTAAAACATCTCAAAAATTTCAACCATCCTCATGACAAAGTATTTCTAGGTTATGTTATAACCGATCTTTTCACTAAGGTAACTGTGTCCGAAACCAGTTATCAACTGTATGTATTTTCGAATCCCAAGTAATTTCAGAGTATTTATTGCCCTTGGTTCAGAAAGCTTTAGAATAAGTTTTTAAGGACTTTCTTTGTTTTTAATGTTGCTATTTACACAGAGAAAGGTGTTGTTGTATGGGTTCCCCTATTTTCTCTTAAGCTGCACATTATATCATGTCACTCTTAAAAGATAAATGATACGCGAATCCACTCTTTTATATTCTATTTGTCGACGATTATATTAATGTTTTTGGAGACGACTCTCTAGCAAATAGCCCCGTGAGGGGCGCGGCGATTTGCCTTCCTGGCGGCCATGCTGACGGGACTCAGTGCCCCGTCTGGCCCCAGCCCTGCCTCTTCTCCTTTTTTCAGATATCCTATATTTCTCGCATATTTCCTCACTTCCCTTACAACCTCTCCCACAACTTTCTCTGGTCGGCCTCCATTTTCACAAGGAAGATGCTAAACTTCATTTCAGCCAACTATACCGGATCATAGCTGAAGGGGGAGGGGACAATGTTCCCTAACACCTGAGCTCCGGTTTGGAATGGTGGGTTTTTAATAACCTGCTTTATCTCCACCCACATCTTCCTCACCTCCTCATGCTTTCTATTTTCAAATACAATCCATTTTACGCCGCGTCCAAGGTGGAGCCGCCATGCTGAGGGACTACCAGGCCACCAGGCGGGAGGGGTGGTCCAAAATGGCGGCACCTGGCTCTGCCAGGCCTGTACGCACCTCTTGCAGAGCAAGCTACTGCGAGGGGTGATGACCGTGTGCATCCCATGAGAAAATTAGGGTCACCATGCCCAATGATGCAAATTTAAAAAAAAACCTTTCCCTTTCCACCTCACAATCAACGGAGCCGCCTTCGGGCAGCTTCACAGAAAAAATGGAAGCTCCCCCCCTTGTGGTCTCGCAGAAGACCCTACAAATCTATCTAACCGGAGAAGAGGCTTACTACTCTCCTTCGCCTACGGGTGTAGGTGACTCCCCCTCACCCCTTCTCTGGAGGTGCCTTCGGGCAACTCCCTCTTTCCAGCGGCAGTCCCCCCTTTACTTTCCAAGGGGACGGCCAAGAAAGCCAGCAAGCAGCCCTTTGCCGACCGCTCCCCATTGAAGTGGCTTGGTAGGGCAAACCTCCTTAGGGGACAGAGGGAAGCCAAGCCCCTTAGATCGCTTCCCTCAAAAGACCTGCTAGCTAGAATATTAAACCTAGCGGGATCAAGGCCTGTGCCTCCCAAGACAAGACTAATGACACTGCTGCTAATAGGACCTGTGATGTCCTGGGGGAGAATGGCCAAATGGAGTCCCCACCCAAGATAGACATGGTCCTTGAGGCAACCAAGCCTTAGACGGTAGGGCTTTTCATGGGAGCTAATCCGGGCTTGGCGCAAAGCACCGCACTTGAGTCCGCTCCTATGCTAAGTCCTAATCAAATGGCTAGGGTTTCCAAGGCAGTACAAGGAGGGGATGGATCTCATCCTCTGACCGGTTTCCCTACGACTGCCAGGACCTTCTCCATTTCGGAGAAGGACGTTGCTGAGGCAAGTCCATCTGGCCTGGGGGCTCCTGCCTGCGGAATGAAGAAGAGGGTTCATTCCCCGCCAACCTCTCCTGAAAAGAAAAAAACCCAACAAATTAAAACTAAACAGACTCGGGGCTCCTCTCCATCCGTGGGACTGCGGGGACGGATGGGTCTGCTGCCATTTCGGTCAGTGACCAAGCCAAGATCGGCATATTTGTCTCCTCTGCCACCGCGGGTTTGGAGCCCCTGACTATGACCAAAAGTGCTAGAGCACAGAGTGGGGTCTCCATTACATCGGAAAACTTCATTCAGAGATTACGCGGCGTTGTAAAGCCCGCTGGCTTTAAACGCTTCCTCGTTATTCGCTCCACTGATGGTACCATGTTGGCTAAGGGCAACATGATCCATCAGATGAGAGTTGTGGCTGGTGTAATTGGTAGAGAGCGTAAGGTGACCCGTTTCTCGGACGGGATCCATCGGGCGAAAGTGGCGCATCCCTCCGAGGCGCCCAAGATAAGTGCTCTTAGGACACTTGATGCACCCCCGTGACTGTGATGCCGCACTCTACCATGGACTTTGTGAAAGGAGTAGTTTATGAGAGAGAACTCCTGTACTAATCCATAGATAATATCATTCTAAAGCTGGCCGACCATGGGGCGGTCAAGGTTGAGCGTGTGATGAGAAAACAGGGAGTTAAATCGAGACCCACCCCTACACTCTTCCTCACGTTCGACTGTCACAAGCTCAATTAGTCGGTGCTTGCCTGTTGGCACCGCTACCACGCGAAGGCATTCGTGCCACTTCCACGTAGGTGCTTTTATTGCCACCGCTTCGGCCATACGAATGGCTCATGGAGACTTGCAAAGTCGGGGTCACCCGAGGTCTGTGTAAATTGCTCTAAGGCAAAACTCGATAAGTCCAAATCGTGTGTAGCCATGTGTGTCAATTGCGGAGACCCACAGCCCGCTTTTTCGAAGCAATGTGGTGCATATCTCCTTGAGAAAGAAATCCTAGCTGTTCAGTCCCAGGATCGTCTCCTCATTCCGCGAGGATAAGGACTTGTTCCTGGCGCGCCCGGCTCTGCCTGAGACGTCTTACGCCTCAATGCTTAGAAAGACATTCTCTGCTCCTAGCAGAAGATGCCCATTCGGAGCCCTTCTGCTGGTTCTAATCAAACCCGGGCGCTCCCCTGGTAAAGCTGGTGGCACAAAGGGTTCACAAAGGGCTCCCCCCCTTCTCCCAATCTGACCCTCTCCCGTAAGGCGAAACGGCCAGGCCATCTTCCGGAGTTCCTAAAACTGACCTCCGAAAGGATGACAGCAACAAAGGAACTTTAGCTCCTTACCCCACGCTTAGTGGTGGGCTGAGTGGCTCGCAAACGGTTGATCCTCGAAAATAGGGCCCCCGCATCCGAAGCCGCAACGCCCGCCAAAGGTTTCGAGACGGAGGGAGGAAAAGACTCGAATGGCGAGCCCAACCTCCCCCAATAAGTCCTCGGAGGCGACTGCGCCTTCAGCGCACTGTTTGGCTAACAGCGCTCGGGATTCTGCCTGCAGGAAGCAAACGGCCATTCCCGTGAGGCTATTGTCTTCGAAGAGTGCCCCCGAGTCTCCTCCGAGCTAGGCCTGCAGGGTATATTCCTTCAATGAAATTGCGGTGATGAGCTTCGGAGGCTCTTCTCTTCTCATTCCCAGTTAGCTATCTTTTTGCAGGAGACCATGCTGGGTGCATGCCCGCTGCTCACTCTCCAGGGGTATAAGGGATTTGCGATCCCACCACCACGAGATGGGAGCGGGCTGGAGGATGCGCGATTTACGCCCAGCGTGATGTCTCCGTTCTTCTCTTCGCTTTAGAAACCTTTTTTCAGGCAGTAGGTGTGCAGCTGCACCTTAATAGGAGGTATATAGGAGGTATAGGAGGTATTTCCGCGTACATTCCAAGGTCAACTAACTTCGACGCGGAGAACTTCCGCCACGTCGTAGCATGGTGATCAAGGCCTTATCTCTTGCTCGGAGATCTAAACGGTAGACACCCCCTCTGGGCAGACTACTCTATTATTCCCCAGGGTTAACTCCTTGCCGACCTGATCACCGAGCTTTAGATGGGTGTCCTAAATGTGGATGAGTTTACGCATCACTGCCCGAGAACCGCTTCATTTTCCTGCCTCGATCTATCTTTGTGCTCTCCGGATGTATAGCCCGATATTAATTGGAAAGTGGTTGATGACCTCCATGGTTGTGATCACTTTTCCATTCAAATATCATTTTATGGGCCGCCGCCGCCTGAGAACCCGCCCCAAAGGTGCTTGACGCGTGTGCGCTGGTCTGAATTTCAGGAAATGACTGAATTCTCTATCTCAGTCGAGGAGTTTAGGTCAGTAGATGAGGCCGTTAAGTTCTTCTCCGGCAACCTCATCGCCGTGGGCCTGACTACTATTCCAAGAACTTCTGGCAAATTTGCATGCCGACCTCTCCCGTGGTGGTCAGCTGAGTGTGAGACGGCCCTCAAGCAGAAGCGCTATGCCTACATGCGCTATAACCGCCAACCGAACAATTTTACTGTCGCTGAATTTCGTCGGGCTAGGGATAGGTTCCAGAATAATTCGAAGCCCGCCCGCCGCTCTTCTTGGCTAGCATACGTGTCTTCACTTAACGAGAAGACCACTCTAGCAGAGATGTGGAAGTGAGTCAAAAAGATTCGGGGCCAGTTCACGCAGTACCCCCCTCCCATTCTCCAAAAGAATGAGACCGCAATCTCGGATCCCACGTCCATGACGGAATCCTACGCGACTGCTTTCTCCACATTCTCTAGCCAGAATGCTGCCCTGCCACTATTCAATGCAGGTCGTGATGTTGCGGAAGACTGCCGACTAAACTTTACCTCCAGAGGCGGAGAACCCTTCAACGACAGGTTTACTATGAGTAAGTTGCGTTCCGCTATTGCTTCGTGCGCGGACACCGCCAATTGTCCGGACGATGTCCTGTACGCCATTCTTCGACACTTGGGTGAGCGAGGCATGGACTTTCTCTTAGATTTGTTTATCAAGATCTGGGTTGAAGGGTCCCCTTCCTAATTCCTGGCAAATCGCTACTGTGCTTGCTTTTCGCAACCCGGAGAGAGATCAGTCTACTCCGGCTGGTTTCCGCCCAATCTCTCTAACCTCTAACCTCTTTCCTGGACAGTAGAGGCCATCTGTCTCCTACACAGTGCGGTTTCCGCAAGTTCCACTCCACGTCGGATGCTCTGCTCTGACTGGAAAATGACGTCTGTGAGGCCTTTCTTTTTAGCCAACACTACGCCACGGTGTTTTTCGAATTGGAGAAGACCTATGGTACCGCATGGCAATAAGGTATCATGAAAACTCTCCACACGATGAGGGCGAGGGTTTGCCTCTCAATGTTTATAACTGAATTTTTGCTGATCGTGGATTCCGCGTTCGAGTGGAGGGAGCCAACTCAGCCCTAATGGAGCAGGAAGAGGGTGTCCCACAAGCAAGTGTCCTCAGTGTCACACTCTTTGCCCTGAACATTAACGGCATCACCTCGGTTCTGCCGGAAGATGTTCTCTACGTGGACGACCTTTTGATCTATTTTGGCGCAGCCCAGATGACAACTCTGGATCGTCAACTCCAACAGGCATTGAACCGCTTCTCTCGCTATGCCAAAGCGCACAGGTTTCGGTTTTCCTTGGCCAAGACTAAGGTGGTGCACTTCTGCCGCCATTCACGGCTACACCTTGACCCAGCCTTGTTTCTTAATGGGGTATACGCTTGGAAGAGGTTGAATTGCACCGTTTCTTTGTTCTTGTATTTGACCGACGCCTCACCTGTGAGGCTATATTCGCAGGTTTAGGGTCTCTTTTACCGGCGCCATTAATATTTCTCGTTCCATGACGTTCAGTGCTGGGGTGCTGATAACGCTAGTGCCTTACTTTTATCGATCCTTTGTTCGTTCGAATCTTGACTACGGATGCGACTTTTATGCCTCCGCAACCGAGTGTGTACTGCGGAAGGTGGACTTGATCCACCACACTGGCCTTCGCCTAGCGACCAGTGTCTTTCGCACTTCCCCCATTGAGAGCTTACTAGTTGATGCTGGCGAGATGCAACTCGTTCTACATCGTGTGCAGTGCATTATTTTCCTGTACGCGCAAACCCGGCGCCTCCCTTAGTCGCCAACAACTCTCACTGCATCCGCTGCCGATTTTGACGGTGCCTCTGCCACCCCTGGTTCTTCCCAGGACGCCACTCTTGAGGGTACCACATTTGGCTCCTTTTCGCCACGCCTCTGCTCCTAAAGCTCCTACAGCGCCGGAGGTATTGCGTTGGACCTTTTTGGAGCACACATCGTGCTAAGCTGAAACAGTGCCAGTGTATACGGATAGCTCTAATTCACAAGAAGCGGTCGGCTTCCACGCCGTATCACCGCTGTTTAAAGTCAGCGGGGCTCTGCCAGGCGCTGCATCTGTCTTCACGGCCGAGCTGATGGCAATACATCACTCGGTACCGGAGATTACGCAACGTGTCTTGTTCAGAAACCAGATTGTGATCTATAGCGACTCACCAGGCGCCCTGAGTGCTCTCGGGCATTGGAATCTCTGCATCTCCTGGTTTGCGATATCCATGAGGCTACGGTTTTGGCAAGCCGGGCGGATGTCGAGATTATCTTCTGCTGCGTTCCTAGACTGTAGGAATTGAGGGGTCTTGAGCGCACCGATGACGGCGCCAAAGAATCCGCGAGGACTCTGCGACCGGGCCTTTTTTACGCTCCTTCTCACACCGACTACCTGGTAAGAATACTGGCAGCTCTTCGGAATGCTTGGCAAAAAACATGGGAAACGGTCGAAGGGTACTTAAAGTCGCGTGTCTTTGCACCGCGACTTTTCCCGTGGACCTACCCCCCAATGCCGCGAAAGCTGCAGGTTTCTTTCTGTCGTTTTCGAATTGGACACACTCGCGGGACGCACCGTTATTTAATGGAACGCTCGCCAACGCCCTACCATGAAGACTGCGTTGTCCGTCAGACTGTTGAGCACATTCTTGTTGAATGTCCCAGTTTGGGCGTTCTCCGCGCACTTTACTTGTCCCGGTACCTGGATGGGCGGGGTCGCTACCGCCTGTCCCTTGACTGGTGGACTTATATACTTTTGGGGGGAGTCCGGCCTTCTCCCCTTTATTTAACTAGGTTTTGTTTTTGTTTTTTGTTGTTCTTTTCTTTGCAGGTCGCACGCTCCTTGCCGGGGGGAGGCGGACCTCACCCCGACGCCGGATCTTTCTTCTTAATTGTTGCCATTTTCCCTTTTTATTATTGTTGTTTTTCATATTCTTATTTTGAATTAGCCTAGTGCTAGGCTTTCTCGATTGCTTCGACTTATGCTCAAGTGGATATTTGCCAGATAGGCTCCTAAAATAAAATAAAAAAATCTAGAAAATATATCTTTTATCATATTAAAATTCATATTAAAATTCACTATGAAATTTGAAATAAATTCCTCCCTTCCATTTTTACATATACTAAAAAGACTGAAGGAAATTTCTAGTTTAAGTTATCGTTATCAAAACGTTACTTAATTATAAATCAACTTCTTTTTTTATAAAATTTGCTTCAAGCGAAGTTGTTACGACTCAACTTAACATAGAATTCGATCTCTTTTCATGTGTTGATAATCTGCACAAAGAGTTTTATTTCATGAGGAAATTCTATTCAAATAATAGCTTTCTTGCTTCTCTAAAAGTAAAACAAATTTCCAAATTTCTCTTTCAAATATTAGCACTATAGACCCACCTTTCTGACTTCCTAAAGGATAATAAATATTCTTAGTCTCCGTATTAGAACTTTAAATTTCAAATTAAAAAGGATAGTCATTAAATTGCTGGAATCTGTCTATTTTCATACTAATTTTCGTATCACGTATGTTAAGAAGGAAACAATTTCTTCTTTTTCTCTCCCAAAGAGAAACTTCTCATGAGTTGAGCAGAGGTGTTGTCTACCAATTTACTTGGCCGCGTGCCTCTGCAGAAAATATATAGACAGCACTACTCGTCCAATCAGTGCGAAATTATGCCCTTATATTTAAATTTGCTTAGTAATGTAAAAAGTTACGAGTACGTAAAAAGTAACAAAGAAAATGTTGTTATTCGTTTCCATGCAGACATTAAATGCATGCAGGATATTTCAAGGATCATTTTAAAATAATAGATTCTTACAAAAACGAAACATCATTCATTATCTTGGAATTAATCGACATAAATATAAGCGATCTGCTCTTAATATAGTGTCCACTTCCTTTCTTTCAATCCCCTTCTAATTCTATAACTCACCCACAATTAAAACCGTTGTTGGTAACTTCCTCCCTATGTTTTCTTTTTATTTAGTGTCGGGTCACGGTGAATGGAGATATGTAAGTATGATTGAAAGTATTTTTTTACCTGCTACTTGACAGTATTGATTTTATAGGAACTTTTATTCAGCTTCCATATAGTCTCTTTGTTTTAACATCTCTTTCCAAATTTTATAAGTTAATATTATTTTGGCATTGATTCAAGCTTTACTGTTTTCGTTTACTTTGGTTACTTTATTTATACTTTATATCATCTAAAGTCAATTTTTTGTTCGCAAGCTTTAATTAATTTAATTTTCCTTTACTTGAAGAGGAGTGAACAAGGTTAGTACGTTGTAAAATAGGGGAAAATGAAGTGACCAACCTATGCCATCACGACTTTTTCCTGGCGGGACCTGAGCTGGCTGCCTGACCTAGTTAGGTAGTACTTGTCAATAGATTACATAACCTCCACACTAGCCGCTGAGGGATCCTAAAGTGTTGTGAGCACCCTGGGTGGCATCCCTTTCAAAAATACAACACATGAAATAACCTAGGAGCTGGCAGTCAGGGAGGCTGGGCTGCCACGAGTCTAGGCTCTAGTTGTGCTCGACGTTGTTGACCAAGCACACCTGTATCGTACTTGCGATGTGTGCGGTGGAGGAGGCTTGCTGGAAAACGTAAGATCTTCCATGGCTACTTGATCCATCCAAAGCTTGATTACAGTCTCTAGCACCTAAAAGCGAGACCTCCACGTTGAATTTGAATCATGGAGGAAGATGTGAGGAAGCATAACGTGACTGTCGCTGCTGACCACCACTCCCTGAACCATATAAGAGGCGAAAGATTTGCTGTGCATTAGCGTACTCATCTCTCACTAAACCGACGCTTGACTTTGTAAACTAGGTTACTTGGGTACTTAAACAAATTCACAATCTCCTTAACGTTTCTTCTTACGCGTAGGTTCGCGAGTATGGCGGACCGTTTTTCTATTTCAGCTGGTATTCTCAGAAGAATCCTCGTATTCTGTTACTCGCATGAAAGCTATACTCTTATTGAGCGTATTCAAGGTTGAGTAACCTAACTTGCTGCAGTCATTCGCCCTTAGAAACACTTTAAACTTTGTATCGATTTACCTGAAACGCAAGGTATATATATATATATATATATATATATATATATATATATATATATATGTGTGTGTGTCGTGGTTTACGGCCGAGTACGTATGTACGTCTGATTCGTACATGAGTAAATCAGTTCCACTTTTCTCTAAGAGTGCTCTAATTTAATTCTTTAACCAGAAGGATTCGTATTATATATATATATATATATATTTTGTCCGAGCTGTTTAATTAGATCCTCGAATGCTGCAAATGGCAATATATATATATATATATATATATATATATATATATATATATATATATATATATTGCCATTTGCAGCATTTGAGGATCTAATTAAACAGCTCGGACAAAAATATACTTTTAATTACATGAACGAATGAAGTATTAGATTTTTAAATACACTTTCGCACGGAATGGGAAATAACAAAAAAATGAATAAGTTTTTGATTCATTTACCTTTAACTGAGAGGGAGTCGATATTTGGGTGACCTTTAAAGTGAGTCTTCTCACTTTGGTGATTTGAGACGAGTTGGACTGGGGCTGCCTCGCTTCAACGAGGAGAGTTGGGAAACAGCTGATGCTTCTCACTGGGTAGGTGGGGGGCGCTTCTTGACTTGAAGATGTAAGCGAGGGGATTTTGGATGAACGGAAGTTATTCCGATTCCTGCGTTACACATTCGGGCTTCTCGATGATGAGACAACCAAGAGGTGAATATTTTCTCGAATGGGAATTCATGTTGGTATTCCTCAATGGTAAGGGGTATCTCACATTAATAAGTATGTACGTATTCAAATCACATATTCAATAAACATAAAATTTAAAGGAAACTTTTAAGGGAATATTTGGTATTTCTTTAGATATAACACTGTATAGAACTACGAGTATCCTGTTCATATATCAAAACCATTATGGCACTCAAAACCACAATGAATTTTTAAATGGAATTGGGAAGGGAACAAAGAACTTTGCCAAAGCTTGGCTTAAACAGCGGAAAGATTCCTGGACCACATACAGTGAGCATGCGGGATATCGTGGTGGAGAACAAAGGGTAAGTTGCTCGTTAATTAAACAAGCCTGCGTTTGAAAACATTTTTTACGTTCCTCAGGATTTCTTTGTGGTTTCTTAATGAATCCAACCTCCTGAGATAAAAAATGAATGTATATTTGTTCAATCAGGTCAGATTTTCTCAGTACAGCATACACCATTTTCATTGAGATTACCTCATTTTTTCTAAATTAAAAAAAAATCAACTTTCTCTATCTAATAATGCATTATTACTGTTACATCATATAAACAGGAATACACGTATGTAAACTATAATTCTTTTAATAAACAAAAAATAAAAGAATGCAACATAATAAAGAAAATAATTATTATTTCGAAGAACAGACGCCCTTGACGATTTTCGTTTGTGCCTGTCATCTGGTGCATCACGCTTCAAACACCAACAGTAGTCAGCAAGCATGTTTCCGTTCCATTTACACTGGTACCTGGATTCCATTGTTTTTATGTCCTGGTGGTATCTTTGCCCCTTTTCTTTACCTCTAATCCCCGCAGTTGTCGGGAAAATAATCCAGATGGGATTGTAAAAAGTGTATCTTTATAGACATTCGAGCTCCCAAATGTTTGAGACTTGTTAAGAGCTGATTGACCAGGGCAACATATTCTTCTAGGCTTCTTTTATTGCCTAAAAAATTGTACACTAGAGCTTTGAAAGCTTTCTAGGCATCTTTTTCTATGTCCTTCATTGATGCATCAAATTGCTGATCAAGTTCTTGATTTGAAGTCCGTCAAAAAATTTCCCCATGGAGCTTAGCGTCACTGATTTGTGCAAATTTTTGAAGAAAAAATTTAAAAGCTTAGCCTACTTTATTAAGGGGTTTGGCATAATTTTTCATTATGCCAAGCTTTATATGCAGTGGAGGGAGGAGTATTTTTTGAGGAGGCACTAAAGGTTTAGCTATCATATTGTTTGATCTAATTCTAAATGCTTCTCGTGGATGCCAAACCTTCTTCTCATAGTGCATACTATCTGCACGACTATTTCATAAACATAGGAAACAGAGATGCTTCGTGTAGCCTGTTTGCGTCCCAAGCGTAAGAGACACTACCTGAAAAATTTTAGCACGGTATGTAAATTCAGTGGAATATTTCTAAAAACAAATTCAAAGTAATATTTCTTAAAACAATAAGAATATGAATATGTACTGAAAAATCCTGTATGCCGATGCATTAAATCATCGTATTGGAACTAACTGGATATATGTACATCTTATTTTGAGTTTATTGAGTTGTGTTGTATACCTTCTCAATTAGGATAAGTTCCCCATTGAACCAATAGGATGCATTAACCTATAGGGACACACTTCAACAAAAAATATAACTCAAAAATGACTCATGATTTCCAGATTTGCATTCTTGTAAAATGTAAGCTGACCAAAAGGTGTATACAAGTATTAACAATTAAAAATGAAAATGTCAATATCAAAAAGCTTAGAAATGCCAAGTGTAAAATGTTCTTACCTTTAAGTCACCACATATCCTTCACTTATAGCTAGAGTAATTTATTGCATCCAGCAATTTTTTCATATTTTCATAACTTTCAGTAAGGTGGATTGAATGGCCTATAGGAACGGAAGCTATCTTGTTACCAATATTCAGTAACACAGCTTTTAAACTTCTACTGGAAAAATCTATGAACAGTCTCCATTCTAATGGGTTGTAGGGAATTCCAAGGGCCTCAACAAGTCCTTTAATATTGGCGCAGTATACTAAAGAGCTGGAAGAATGCTGTAAAAAATAGCTTCCAAACTCTTGTTCTCTATTTCTGTACCCCCCTAAATGTTGTTTCTTAAGCGAGAAGATTACTTTCACGAAGTCGAGAGCCAAGAAGTTGTGTACTCGCCTTTGAAACCCCCAGATCCCTGGTCAGGCCATTTAACTTAACTTGAGTGAATGGTCTTGCGACCATATCATGTGTGGAAACCTGATAAGACTCAGATGTGTCATAATCTTGGTCAACTTCCATATTAATCTCTTCATGTACCTCTATATGTTCATTGGGAGAAGTTATAGGAATTTCTTGGGCCATGGGGCAGGGGTTTGATGGCAGAAGGAACATCCAGATATGCCACACTATGTTTATTCTTTTTATTTATACCTGTGGAAAATATAATTGCATATTACATAAAGGAATTGATTTGGAGTTGCAGATAGTACATAAATGTTTAGTAAAGGATATGTTCATGCTGAAGTGAACTATGTTAGTTTTTAATTTTATGGAAGTTTTTGCATAATAATGACATTTTTAGGAGCCAGTATAATACAGAAAGCTTAAATACTTGATACAATGCTCACCTTTAAGATTTGTCATGCAAAAATAGCATTTCGTAGTGTGGTCCTTGCCATCTCTCCACACCATGGGAACACCAAAAGAGAGGGACTTCTGTTCGCCCTGACTCCAGCGTCTTAAACTTATGTAGCATCCCTTGCAGCAGATATGTGGTGCAAAACTTTTATCTTGATATCTTAGCCTTACTCCAAAATATGCATTATACAAAGACTTAATTACAGGAGGGATTGTACTTTGCTGCTCGGGAAAGGTCACTTTGCCGCAAACATAGCAAAATCTGTCGGAGCTATTCTTACATTTTCTGTTCATTCTTAACTCAACCACTATTATTATTATTATAATGCTAAGCAATTTTTAACCTGCAAAATATAAACCTATTTGCATAATTACTTAAAATGTACACAAAATTTACTGCAAATAGAGCAGTGCAAAAACTATTGAAATTTGATGTAATATAGGAGATGTATAAACTATAAAATTATTATCACCCCCTGTATCGCAAAAACTGGAGGTGATAGAGAAAAACGGATGACAGTTTCGGATTTAGGAGGTCAATTTTATTAAGAAACACTATAGAAAACCTAAGGTACATTTTTGATGCAGACCAGTGTTATTTATCGGAAGTGACTACTATTATCATTTGGAGTAACATGAAAATATTTGTTAAAATTCTGCTTCTACAGTGCCCCATGATTTATATATTCAATGTCACCTGTGAGGGAACTGACTGAATGCTTTGCTAAATTCTCTCATATTTTTAAATTCATAGTCACTCTGGCCATCTAACATCCATGTATGCTAGATGTTAGTGAATTTAGTAACACACCGTTAATCTATCGCATATCATTCCAATTGATTTAACAATTAATCATCCAATATTATCAAACCTTAAATCCTACAATAAAATTTGCAGGTATAGTCTCAAATATATGTTCAGTTTACATTAGGTGGTACTTGGCTATTTCAATATTTAAAACACATCACTTCACTCGCTCTTATTAGCAGATAAGGCACTTTTAACTCGGTGCTGCTTTGTTCATTAATGCGAAGAAGTGATAAACAAGGCCAAAGGAGCCAATTTTCATATTAATCTGTCAGTTAAAATTAAGCTATAATATCTCCTAAAATATTATCTTCAGAAAATTTAAACTTACTCTATAGCACATAAAATAATAGAATTTCTTATCTCTTCAACATGATAATAGTTTCAACAAGAAGCAACCAAGCTTAAGAATATGAGCAATAATTTTGCAACGAGCTCATCCGAGTGAGTAAAGGCTCGGTGAGTAAAGATGCCCTTCAGCCTTAAGTTAGAAACTGTTAGGGCTCAGTATGGAGTCGCTTGTCCTCCGTATCGTGTGAAGAAGAGAAGGGAAACGGATGTTATGAGATGGAATTGATATAACTTTATCTCAAACAATGAGGCGAGTCACGCTTCATGACGAACAGAAGGCAGAGAAGATAAATATATTACTTCCTTTTTGATTGCATTATATGATATTCCGACATGTTTATAGCCATGCATGTAATTCCTCAACTATCTATAACACTGGTCAACAGCCAAAATAGTTCACATATGAGATTATGCTCACACAATTAATTTTATATTGCGGAATTTGAATCTGATATTTGTTTTATTCTATCAGACTCGGTTTTAGAAAAAAAATCAATAGGTACAAATATTCCTTATTCCATCACTTATGCCGTGCAACAGATATTTAACCCTAAAAAAGACCAGCCCGTCTCTTATGAGATTGTGCTTACATGACTAATTTCACATTGTTGAGTATGATTTAGATGTTTTATTCTACTATCAGATATACTTTCTAAAACAATCGGAAAAATAGTAAATATGATGATATTAATTGTCCCGATATCTGCTCTCAATTATGGCGATATCTTGATGAATTCCTTCACCGTGTTCATCACTACTGTCTCTAAGTTTATCTGGGTAAAAAAATAATATGAGAGTAGAAAAAATGCAATTTCAAGGACATCCTTGCTCCCAATGTATGATAATTCTACATCATGGTTGTAAGGATTTCTTTGTAGTTGTCAGCACGATAGTTTCCTGGAAAAAGCTTTGACACATTGTCAAATGATTCGCATGAGTTTTTCTGCAGTGAGTTCAAGGCATTAGTGAATTCGCTATCATGAACCAGTATGCGAATTTGTGGTTATTTCAAGACACTTGCTTTCAACTTGGCTTCGGAAACCACACCACCTAGTTTCTGACATAAGTATTGAAACTAAGCACCAAATTGATCCATAACCTTGATGGAATTTTAGCCAAACCGAGCTTTAGATGCACTGGAAGTAAAATATATTTTCTGTATCTACAAGAAGATTGTGAACACAGTTGAATCTTCCACGCGCCTCTCTTTCTCACCTAGTGTTCTGCATCAGCTCTGCTGTTCGACAAACACAAAAGGCACATGTGCCTTGTGTACCCACTCTGAAGGCCTAGTAGTAAACTAACGACCTTTAAGATCTCCACATATCTTACACTTGTTTCTCGTCCTTTATAGCGGATAACAAAATCTTCATAGTTTCATAGCTCTCAAACATCGTTGATGCATGTCCTATTGGGACTGATGGAAACCGATTGCCATTGTGTAAAAAAACACCTTTCAGAGAGTCTTTTCCAGAGTCTATAAGCAGCCTCCAATCAGCTGACTTGTATGGTTCAGACTTGCAGAATTGTTGCATGAGAAATACTGCATCCTCACAGTAACAAAGTTTGTTTGCCATTTTGGAAAATGCAGACGGCTCTCTATGTCGGTAACGAGCTGCAGTGATACGCAATCCAGCTTTCAGCAAGTTACGCTGATTTGTCTAGATCCCAGAACTTTGACCTAGGTCCCTGGTGAGATTATGAAGCGCTTCTTGAGTAAAGAGTTCAGACCTGGTATTTTCAGTGTTATACTGGTAGTCGTCTTCATTTGAGGTAGAATTAGCATCGTAATAACTCATCAATTTTTGTTCAGTCGGTAAATTTGGGATAGAGAGTTCAGCACTTTGCGGAACTGGTCGGATTGCAAAAGCAATATTGGAGTCCTGCACCTTGACTCATGTTTTGATGGTTATTCCAATGATGTTTGTGAGACATAATTAGCAGTCGCTGCTGTGGTATTTGGATTCACGCCATATCCCTGGTACAGCAAACATCATTGCTGAGCTTCGTTTACCACACATTCACTCACTCAGGTGGTTGACCCCAAAACTTACAAGCTATATTAGGTGCCCACTTCTTGCCTTGGTCACCCAAAGGACATTTGAACTAACTTTTGTACTTCAGTCGAACAGCTTTTGTGATTGGTTTCTTGAGGCTATCAGAAGTGAAGGTCACACATATGTGGCACAAACGATCAACATCGTCCACGCACTTGCCACGTTTCATGTTTTAAGTTAAAAGTAATTATAAATTAGGCAGCTGTAGATATGCACTATCATGAACCAGCAATCTGAAACAATCAAAAAAGCACAAATTAGGAAAAGAATATTGTATAAGTGGAACCAATGAACATATTAATTAGTGTATGAACAACATGGTGCACCAAATATATAGATATGCTTGTTCTGGAAAACAGCCCAATACAGCTATACGAATGTCATTATTGAAGTCAGCACATACAATTACCCTAGAATCAGACATTTTGATCCAGAACCATGAAAAATTGTTTTTTTTTGCTGACCAGTGTAATAATTCATCTTTTGTAATCTCTCTGCTCTGTAATCCCTCCGTTTGGCTGTTTAGGAATTTGTTCTGTGAAATTTTTTTTAATTGAAGGTAGCCATTTGCGCCCAGTGTGAAGGGTAGGATGGAAAACAAGGACAAAAAGACAAAAAAAGAAATATACAGCACAACCTGAAACACTCCCTAGGATAATGAAAAGTGTTATAACAAGAAACGCCGTCAGAGCGAAAGGCACAGATTCTTTGAAACTTCCATCAATACCTTTATAAAAAAAGGTTGATTTATTATCAGATAGCTTATAGTAATCAAGCACTGGAGCAGAAAATACAAGATAAAAGAAAAAGGGTTATATAAAATTAGACTTAAATTATTATGAAAAGTCGTGAATAAATGATAAGAAAAGGATACTAAAGACAATTATGATTTGAAATTATTAATATAAAGCAAAAGTTTTTCCGTAGGAAATGTGCCTAGTTGAAGAAAATAAAAAGGCAGGGAAACTACCTACCCCATGCAAACAAATGAAAATCGGGAGTGAGAAGTAGCGCAGCTCTCCTAATTTCTTCCATCTCTCCACCATGCCTGATACGAACTTTTGACCGATGATGACACTTATTCATTTATACACTAAATTCCTCGTGGTATTCATTGAAGCCACATCTGGACAGGGTTATACCTCTATACATAAGACGCCAACCAAGAGTCATTGCATTCATCTCTACTCACATCGCTACTCTACTTTTCATCTCCAATCACGACACGTTTCTACATTTATTATCCAATAACGGTTGACTATACTTTATAAGGTGAGAGACCTTCTTCTCGATGATTTACTCTGTCGAAATGCTTGCTCGCTCACTACAAATTGGTAAAGGCTATTTCTAGTAAAGGTGGAAAGATATTTGACAAGAACCGGGAAAAGGAAAAAGACTTTCTCAGAAAACTTCAAAGAAAAATATTTGCTCTCTTGGGGATGAATGGAGAGTTATACTGTTACCATTGACTGAGGTAGCCTTCCACCCTAGCTCTATCGCCCCCGATGTTTACATATGGCATCATCAATAGTTATCTTTATAATTTTACTTCTAAAGTGTCCACTGAGTTCGTGTGGCATCAACATGTATTCATGGGTTGCCAAATGGGACATTTAGCATGTTTTGATTTGTTTGATCATACAAGGTGCCAGCTGGGGATAGGAAATAGTTTTGACCGTCAATGCCATTGGGATCAGTGCGCTATACGCAGATATTTGACTGATGAATATAATAAGGTAAGCATAGTTTTTCATTTCCATTTCTATTTCATTACATAGAAGAAAGTTTATAGATATGATTAGAATGTTAGATATACTTTTAGTATTTAATTTGTATGGGCAATATTTTTTCTAACTTACGTGATTCCATGTGGCATCATTGGACTTTTCGTAAGTATTAGTATAAAGAAAAAAGTATATGAAATTTTCAGAGTTAGTCTAGGTCTACATCGTCTATAACTGCACAAACGTTTTAGTGTTTACACTATATATATATATATATATATATATATATATATATATATATATATATATATATATATATATATTCACAGCGAAGGCAAGGGCGCAGAAGATGCTGAGGTACATATATTTATTGCAATTTTGAGAACAACGTTTCGGGCAACACAACATGCCCATCTTCAGGTTCTAAGATTTAAAAGATACACAATAAGACAAACAAAAAATTGATAAAAAGAATAAAAAAAAAACAAAAAAAACCGAAAGAGATAACATAAGAACTAAAATGAATCAAATGAGTAATAACTTATTTTATGAAAAAAAAAGTAAACGAGCAATTAAAAATATAATTAATAACTCAATTCAAGTAAATTAAGAGACCAGTAAGTAAAAATCAGCCTGGTTAGCAGCAATATTTACGACTATATATATATATATATAGTCGGGGTAACTTTGAAACCAGTTTTTTTGTACTGGTG
This sequence comes from Ceratothoa steindachneri, assembly GCA_963969495.1. NCBI lineage: Eukaryota > Metazoa > Arthropoda > Malacostraca > Isopoda > Cymothoidae > Ceratothoa > Ceratothoa steindachneri. Next base: position 73,461,957 of record OZ018324.1, on the reverse strand, counting down.
GTTGGGATATCCTAGAATGTTGGCTCCCAGTTCGAGGATGAAGGCTGTCACGCTGGACCCGAAATAAACTAGTTGTTTAATAATGCCACTACATTAACCGTACCATATATATATATATATTTATATATATTTGTATGAGGTGGAGTGTATGTTGGCATCCTTCAGTTTAGTCTTGGAAGACAATGGAGATTGCGTCATGAACGCAGCCCTGGGCGAAGTGTATGGAGATCCTGTGTTGCCCAGGCGTCAAACTCCCCCTCTCAGCCTCCTCGGTGTCATCCAAAGGAATGCAGAGCAGTATGTTTGGCACCAGGTCCGCCTTCGGGGCTCCACTCTTGATTTGGAAGGTTTACTCCTCTACACTTGGCCGTTATATCAGTCGAGGATCTCCTCTTCCCGGCTAGCTGTTGGCTGCTAGAGACAGCTCCTCCACCTAGCTTGAACACCATCTCTTCATGTGCTTTAGCCCGCTTGCTGAGGTGGTTTATATATGTATATATATATATATTCTAGTGCTTCTGCTACCTACAATTTGTTTTAGTTTTATAGAGCCTATTTATTTAGAAGTGCTACCATACAGAGGCGGTGCATTCTCTGCCTTTAAATGCGAGTACATGGCCAGTGTCAATAACATATCCTAACCTATAGTTATATAAAAATAACATAACTAATTTCTATTCATTTAATCTTCAGATGCCTCCTAAAAAAACACATTGGTGGTGAACATCACACTAACTAATGCTGGTAAGAATACAACAATGCAAAAAGGTATGCCTTCGAATGAGAGTAAAGTCAGTCTAAATGCAAAAAGAATGACAACAACAAGGCCAGTCGATGATATTCATTTGGATGGGTTTGATTATTTTCCTGAGCCTACTGATCTAAAGCAAAGATCCAAATGCTGCATCAAAGCTTACGCACATATGAAGTGTAACAAGTGTATCATCTTATTATGATTGTTAAAAGAGCAAAATTGTTTCATTACATTTCCTAAAAATTAAATTGTGTGTATATTATTTTAATTAAATTAATGAAAAAATAATTGATTTTCATTTTTAGAAAATGTGGTACTAACTTCCAGGTATTCTTTGTTATTTTCCCGATTTTATTTTTAGTTCTTTTTTCATGTTTGGATGAACACTTCTCAATGACGCTATGTGGAATTATTTTATTTTAATGCATTTCCTTCAATGTTCAATAAATAAGTTGTACATATGTATTTTAGGACCAAAATAGAACATGTTTTAAATCTCCCCATTTTTTTTTCACATTAAGCAATACTTCAGGAAAGAAATCACCCTTACATGAGACTCCGTTATGTGGCCAGAAAACTGGGGCCGATTATTGCAACCCCTATTTTTGGACATAGAAATTCCGTTCATCAAATCTTTAGACACTGCATGAGGATTCATTGTAATTCTTTCGGAAAATAAGGGCGTCGAATAATTTCTCTCATGAACTGAAAGATCCAGTTAAGAAATTGGACATAAATATGCGAGAGTACATCCATAAATCACGACTAAATGCAGCCTCATCTGCTGAATAATCTAATTTTAGGGAGAGATTACTCATGCTAGTAATTGAAAGAAAAACAGTAGAAGAAAGAGCAATGAGTTAAAATATCCGAAGTGGTCAAATGTAAAGACCACATACACGTTTTTAACCCTGAAACACTAACTCTCAGTTCACTACACACTACTACTAACCATGGGTATATCATAACCGATTTGAAAAAAAAAATATTAAATGTAAAGCTTCAATGGAATAGATTTACATGAAGGCACTTCAAACTTTGAACTTTCAATTAACATTAAGAAAAACTGAAAAATAGATTATTTCGGTATGAAAAACATGTACTGTAAAATATTGCTAAAATAGGAAACAATTTAAAAGTAAAAAAAATTTAAAAAATATAATCAGATGGTTCCAATACTCTTCATACGGCCTCCCAGGTCCTGTGAGTAACTGATGAAGGGGGTACTGGTCCCGAGCTGCTGCGGCTTCTGTAGGGATGAGAGATGGAAAAAGGCGCTATTTTGAGTTACCCCCGAAATGACTTTTTTACAAAAATAATTATTTTGAACCGAAATGACTGCAGCAATTGACTATGTATTTGTTATGTACAAGTAAATAAAGTTTTCAGGTGCATTTCTACCTACCTCAGCCTCATGCACATTTGCCACTGGTAGTGTAGTAGTGGTTGGGACACACCTCGTTGGTAGGACACACACCTGAAGCGGTTTTTTTTGTCTGTCTTCGAGGGACACAACACAGCGCACCATGACCTCTCTCATATGTGCTGCAGGTGGTCCAGCATCTTGTGAATGTCCATCGGGGCTGGATAGCTGCTCATAGACAGTGCATAGGTGATTTTTGAGCTGCCTTGGCAAAGTTGGACTTGCGAGCCGATGCACTGCCCAGGGTTTGACCAGTTCCATAGCCAACACCTGCATAAATTGCTTCCTCTGAATGTGTGTGCCACCTGTCTTCTGCATGTTTTCAACATGAAAGATCCAGAAGTTGATGACCACAGCATTCAGCATGCCAAAAAACACGCAGAGTGACCACTTCTTGGTCTTTTGCCACACAAATATTGGCTACACATTTGGTCAAAAGTATCCACTCCCACTTTCGTCCTGTTGTAGTCGTCAATGCTGATTGGCTTCCCACTGCTGGCCAAGGACTTATCTTCATGCATTGAAGACAGGAGGAGGACAATTTTCTTGCTGGAAGGGGTGTCAGGCACATACGACACCAGTCTCATATCCTTCGTGAATAGGAAGGCATTGGAACCTGGTGTCCGTGTCGTCTTGTTCTTCATCTCTCCTGGCATCTCCGACTTGTTCCCCCTGACTGTCGCACTCAGCGCCATCCAACAATTGTTCAGAAGATCCTGGATGAGGGGCACAGAGGTGAACCAATTGTCAGCTGTCACGTTCCTGTTAGTGTTGTGTTAGCGTTGTGTCAGGTCTTTGGTGAAGGAATGGCTAAGGTTTTGCCAATCTCTCGGCTGTGTCTCCTGCTTCCTAAGTTTGGGGATCCCTGACAGCATGTACTTGATCTTGACATTATTTGCCATGGCGATCTTGATGCCGTACTTCGCTGTCTTATTTGGGATGTACATGCAAAAGGGACAGTTGCCTCGGAAGGCAAGCAACTGCTCATCAACAGTCAGAAACTCGTGTGGGCTATAGTTAGTGCCACAGGCCTCAATGAAAACATCCCACACCTTCCTGATTAGGGCAAATTTGTCGGTTTCTCTGCGCTGTTCTCCGATATTGGAGTCATCAAACCGTATGCCGTTGAGGAGGAAAGTAAAGCGCCCCTCAGACATAACTGCTCTATAGAAATTGGCACCAACTGTAGGGCTCCAGATATCCTTATTGGAGTGGTGGTTGTCTCTCCTGTAGCCACTAAAGATGAGTGCCCCAAACATGGCACGTATCTTTTTACGTGTTGTGCGATGTACTGTGGCCTTGTGCTGCTTGTACTTTGCTGCATCAATGTCTATTTTCTGGTTAGTCCACTGCACAATTTCGCTGATGAGTTCAACCACAAAGAACAAAGATAAACACTTCTCTGTGATGTTGGCTTAGGAAGCTGATTGGGTGGGTCCAGGCTGTAAACCTTGCAATATATTTCTTGCAGGAGTACGTCCTGATGCTGCTGCATATGGCCTTGTGCTCCACACAAAGTCTTTTTTAGTTTTAATGGTAGCTGTTTTAAAGTTTACAACAAGCTCATTAGGATTGGTTGCAATTATACGGCGTCGTCGTCCACGGGGAGCAGCAGGGGCAACATCAGATGGAGCAGCAGGGCCAGCAACAAGGGCAGTAGCAAGTGGAGCAGCAGGGCCAGTAACAGGGGCAGTAGCAGGTGGATCATCAGGGCCAGTAACAGGGGCAGTACAGGTGGAACAGCAGGGCCTGCCACAGGCAAGGCAGGGCTACCATGCACTACTTTCCTTCTTTGCTTTCTTGGTGGTCCATCATCCAGGTCCCTGTTGTCACTGCTGTCACTGTCACCAGATTGTAGCACATATTCAGCATCAATGTCACTGTCATAAAAACTTTCACACTCTACATTGTCAGCTTCTTCATCAGAACTGTGCAATAAAATATTGTCTATTTTACTCTGTGCAATTGATTTCGTAGGCAAATAGTAAAAAATATTTGTTAGTAACAAACAAACACTGTTTACGCCGATCACTAAAATAGTAGGTAAACACTAACCCCAGATAGGTACCACCCGACCTGCACATCACCCTGTATCACCAACCATGGGTGTGCCGTACCCAAACGTAGGCTTACAGCACGGGTAGTAGAGAGAGCGAGACGACGTGACCCCCTACACTGTCGAGCGGTCAACTGCAGGTACTGAGCAGGTGGGCACCCTCGCAACGCGGGAACCATACGCATTGACAATGATGTCGTTGCTCTGGGTACCCCTCACCCACGTTTAGCGTTCTAGGGTTAATATCATTTGCAAATCTACAGAAATTGCATCGAAGATCATAGAAAATAGCTTCTTGCTTTCATTATGAAAATCCCACCTACCTCCATAAATTGAGAGGCCTTCACAAATATACAAATTTGCTACAAGTGTTATGCCATAAAATTGCTCTAATTTGACACTATACCTACGGAGAGAATCGGCTGCAAAACCGGACAGCTGCCGTTCCTAATTTCAATCTGGCCTTTAATTATTTTATGCAACCAGTAAAGGGCCCTTGAAATGACCACACTCCATCTCTAATGTATAAAAGCAAGCAACCTACATAGATTACTTCGAGGAAATGGAAGGCCTATAACAGAAGAGATTGGGATAAGTGCAAAGAGTTATTTCAAAGGTATGATTCAACCCTTCGGGGAGGAAATTGAATGATGGATAAGAGCGATAAGTTGATCCGGATGACAAAGATTATAAGAAGATTCGGACTCTCAAGGGAATCATTCAACGCACTCAAAAGACACAGCCATTAAGAGTAATTGATGAGAAAATGGAGAGAAAAGGTATCACTACATTGAAAAAATAAATCGAGAAGCATCCCTTAAGTAATTTTCGAAACATGCCAATGAATTAAAGCTACAAACAGGAAATGATATGATTAAAATTAAGGACGAAAAGAAAAACATCAAAGAAGAGGAAGAAGAAATAGAGGCATTTTTCAGGAAGTACTGGAAGCATTTGTTCATAATCATCGATTAAGCAAATGAAAAATACGACCTTGAATTCGACCACAAAATACTGGATGAACTAAATGAAGAAATCGAGAAAACGTACCTCTTTATCTTTGTCACTGAAAGAAGAAACAACAACGATGGAACAGATGCGGAATTACAACAAAGGAAATAAAAGAAACAAAAAAAACTTTCAATAAAAAGACGCAGCTAGATCTGGATTCACTAGATTCAATTACTTTGAAGCTCCCCCGAGCATTCTGGAGTAAGTGACAAACATATTGAATGTATGCTTGAACACGGGATACTTTCCCGATGAAATGAATGTAGCAAGGATGATATTCATCCCCAAGGAGGGGAAAATCCCAGATTAAGTGGATAAATACTATGCCGCTTCGTTACTATAATTTATCGAAAAGGTATCAGAAAAAAAATCAACGAAAAACTGTCGAAGTATCTCCATGATAAAGTCCCTAGAAAACTGCAAATTTGTCTTAAGAAAAAAAACGAAACACGGGGATGGCCCGAAGAGTCATCCTGGAGAATTGTGCGCAAGCAAAGAAAGAAAAATGAGCGTGCATATTTTTGGTCGGAACTTGTCTAAGGCTTTCGACAAAGTTTGGCAGAAGGTTATGCAATTTAAGATAGTCAGACATGGAATAATCAACAAGATTGAAAGATTGTTATGTAAATATGTAATGGGAAGAAGTTCTTATATAGAAATTGGACGCCACCAAGGGGCTAAATTAGAGCTTACGGCCGGTTTAACCAAATGTGGGTGTTTAAGCCCATCTCTCTATTCAATCTACACCGCAAATATACCACCACCTAGAAATGATATGTGTTTAAACATCTAATTTGCCAAGGATATCACCTAACTGATAGTTTGCCTTTATAGGAACGGAAAGATGCAACTAGGAAAGAGGGCCTTAAGAGATTCGCAGGATACATGAATATGAAGCAAAAATGAAAATTAAAACCAATAGGGATTATTTTAAGATTTCAACCATTTACTGGAAGCGCAAGTCAAATATATCCATTACAATATCTGGTTGTAAATTCACTATACTGAAACAGTAAATCGAGGAAACCACTTACTTGTATTACTATTTACACAATTTGAAAAGCTTTAGCCTGAAGAACAAGAGGAATATTTACCAGATCATAATACAATCACAATAATTTTCCAACCATAGCGATCTACACTATCTAGAGGAGCAACCTTCTAAAACTTCAACGAGTGTAGAACAAAGCTATGTACATAATCACAAATACTGGAAGAAGCGAAACAAAATGAAGTCAAAATACCTTCATAAGGAGGCAAAGATAAGGCCTTTCAACAGAATAATTTTAAGAAGAGCCTGGCAAACAAAATAGATATAGAGCTATAGAACCAACTTGCCCAAAGAGAAAGGTGGAAAACAGCATCTATTCGCAAACTTACCAAGGATGGACGATAGAGAAGTATAGGAAGAGGAAATTTACACCTAGAGAAAGGAGAAGATTACTCGACATCGATTAGGATTATGTAGAAAACCAAAGCATTACCAAGGAATAGTATATAGTCATAGATAGTTACAATAGCTATATAAAAGAATATCTATGGAATAATTATTAATAAGGTTTAGAAAGCCTTATACAAACAAACAATAAACTAACAAGATAAAAGGAGACACAGATGCAAAAGCGAAATGCGTGATTTAACGCAAAACGTAATTTTAACTTATCGACGCTAACTTTAACTACCTACTATGGAGTTTAGCCGGTTCTCCAGGCAAATAACATCTCTTTGCACACCCCTTATTTCCTTCAGTTTTCAGCAACTATTGTTCAGTAACTATCACGCTCACACACAGGACTCACAGTACATACGTGGTAGAGAGGTTACGGAAAGTTCAAGTGTTTAGAGTAGAAACACGCTACATATCTTGGCTAGGATTCCATGCTAAGATGTAGGTTCTACGACAAATTCCACTTTGCTGTGTTCTACTATACTTTTTCGCTGTCCGATTCTTAAACCTTCTTTTTCCATTCTATCTACACCTACACTCCGTATCCACAGTACCTAGAGCCTACCTTGTCTTTGCTAGTGTGGCTGAGAGGACTACAAAGGAGCGAGATGTTTTTTGTCCTTAAATTTTTATTTCATTTCTTACACGAACACCATCTCTCACAGAGACTAACAAACTTTTTTTCCGGATCACTTACCCTTAATTTATTGCATACAATAACATAACCCTTTGTAATGAAACTTTCAGGATATTTTGAATTAAAATGTTCCTCCAGTTTAAATTATTTATTGCACTCGTTTCATTATTCTTTTTGTCTTTAGGAATTTATCACACGATGTGGAAGCAAGCAAGTCTTAATACACCGGTTTCGTTTCATATATTCTCGATACATATAAACACGTTCTTAGAATATATATTTAACTCGCTTACACATTTGATTTTCCCTTCTTCCTGTTATGTGTAATGGTAATTATTATATTGTTGACCTAGATAGCATATAAATACAATATACTGCACACATCAACTAGATTAACAGAAATGAAGGGAAAATTTTAAGATTTGGACTAGGTGACGGGATGTGGTAAACACGAGAGGTTTGAATACACGAGGTATGAAAATATATTATATTTAAGAATTAACAATGAAAACAAAGATAATTGATTTAATATAACTTGATAAAAATTGGTATACAACGAGTTACTATTTAATGGATATATAAAATGATTAAAAAGGCATTCACAAGAGGTTAACTGGTAATTAAATGTATATAATAATAGGATACTTAATAGATTAAAAGGTATTTAACAGGCTATGGTATTCACAGGATAAGGATTGTTAACGGATCGTAATAGGGTATTAAGAGAACAATGGTAATAAGTAAATTGGGGCCAGAATAAATGAAGATTATATAAGTACAGTACTCACATGTTTGAGCTGAATTTGTTAACCTGAATTGTGGAACACTTATTGAACAAACCTTGCTAGTCGAAAAAGGAAAGCACAGTGAGGAAAAGCAAGGTTGCTTGGAGCATATGTTAAACAAGCTGGTTTTAGGGAATCGTTTAATAGAAGGGCATTATAAATTGGGTTTTATATATATGTATATATATATATTAAGGGTCTTTCAACAAAGACGCTCGAGCTTTGTCAGGTGATAGTGGCCATGTTGTTAAAGCGACCTCTGGCAACCTCACCTTGCCCTATTTAGTATTACTTGGCAAGTTATGATGGAAGGTTATAGCGTTGTACACCGAGTGTAAATCATCAAATGTTATTATCAAACTCAGTGCTCCGTTCGACAAACGTTCCACGTATTACGTGATTTCTATCCTCACCACAATCGTCCTGCCGAGTCCAGTGTTCGACGCTTGGTGGCCAAATTCGGGGCAAAAGAGTCGAGCAACAATCAGCCAACACCCGTACCTCACCGAAACGAAAGGTATGCTGAAAAAGTCGCTGCCGTAAATGAGAGTGTACGGGAAAATCCGAGGCAGTCAATTTCTCGTCGTTCACAAGATCTTGGCCTTTCTGCGACTTCAGTTTGGCGAATTTTCGGAGGGACTTGGGTTTGCACGCGTACAAAATCCAACTTACCCAGGAACTTAAGATAAACGACCATATAAAACGCCGTGTGTTCGCTGATTGGGCTCTAGAGCAGTTGGAAGTTGCCCCAAATTTCCGCCAAAAAATCATCTTCAGCGACGAGGCCCATTTTTGGATGAATGGATTTGTAAACAAGCAAAATTGTCGGATTTGGGATTAAAACAATCTACATAAGATACACCAGCACAAATTACATCCCAACAAAGTCACTGTTTGATGCAGATTTTCGTCTAACGAAATAATCGGTCCGTAATTTTTGGAGAACGAAGATGGGATTGCCATAACCGTCAACGGCGAGACCTACAGATCGAGGATAAGCAACTTCTTGTGGCCTCAACTGGATTATATGGATACTGACGACATGTGGTTCCAACAGGATGGCGCTACGTGCCACACTGCGCACGTCACGATAGACATTTTGCACCAGCAATTTCAGGGCAGACTCATCTTGCGCAGCGGCGACGTCAACTGGCCATCAAGATCATGCGATTTAACGCCATTAGACTACTTTCTTTGGGGCTACCTTAAATCGCAGGTCTATGCAAATAATCCGCAAACAGTTTATGTCCTGAAAGTCAACATAACAAATACCATCCAGCAAATTCAGCCAGATTTAAGCGAGAAAGTCATCGAAAATTGGGCCTTTCGAGTACGTTCCACCAAGCGAAGCCGAGGCGGACATTTGAACTACGTCATATTCCACACTTAATGCCATAAAATGTAGTTTCAAATTTAAAATAAATTGAGTGTATATATCACACACAACTTGTTTTATTTACATTTAAATTTGAGCGACCTTATTGATAGACCCTTTATATATGTTGGATTTACATTACATATATACAATTTACTTTGAAAGATAACAAATAGATTCTAATTATTTTTGCTGGACTATGAAAATACATAATATACATTATTTTATTTACTTTTGGAGTACTGCGGATTATAATCATCTAGCAGTGCTACAAATACTCCTCATCAAGATAAGTACCTCCTCCCCCTCCCCTCTTAATATTGTTTTGATATTTCTGATAACGCTGAGGTCTCCTCATCACGCAAGAGGAGTGTGTCACAGTGCTAGTGGTTTGGCTGCGAGCACGGAGACACATATTATCTGTGGCAGTACCAGTTCCGTTGAGTGAGGCACCAGCACGAGTGGAGGTTGGCAGAGTGAAGGTGATCCGCTTCTTGGTTCCTTCCGTGATGGCGCCAAGCGGGACGTAGGAGTCTTGAGTCCGGTTTTCCGCTGACAGGGTGACCAGTAGTAGAGAGATTTGCTCCTGACTGACCACCGCTGCCGACAAGGGTTCCTGCAACACAAGAGGCGGAGGCCGCAAAACGAAAGGTGAGGTTTGTGTAGCAGGGTTGATTGTAAAAGTGTTTTGAGGGTATTTTGGGGACGTTCTGGACCATAAAAGGTTATAGTGGGAGAAGAAGTGGAAAAAGAGTGCACAAGGTGAACATTTTCAATAAAGGCGGGTTTCAGGCGGCCTATTGAAACAGTATCCTGCTTGCTACCAAGCTTAAGGACAAAGAACTTCGGTTTCCTTGATATTACGAGGAAGGGTCTATCATAGACAGGTTGCAAGGAACAGCGAGTTGAATCGCGACGGACAAAAACATGGGAACATTTTGTTATCTCTTTTGGGACAAAGGTTTTGTGGTTGGCAGGCACTCTAGAGGCGGTAGGTTTAACCTCAGCCATCACCTGTACAAAATCATGTACCTAAGAAGCAGGATCGAAGTAGGAGGTTAAGAGTTGGTGAGAAGAAAAGAATTGACAAGGGAGACGAAATTAAGTATCATACACCAGTTCAGAAGCAGAATTGGCAAAATCCTGTTTCAAGGACGCGCTTATACCAAGGAAAATCCAAAGTAGCTTATTAACCCAAGTAATGTTGGGATCTGTGAAGAGTAAGCATGCTTTGAGGGTCAATTAACTGTATGTTTAACTTTGGTTGTTTTTTTTGTATATTTATAACTTTAAAAAAGAGTATTTGATGGCGATTTGTGGTAGAATATAATGTGTTTGGTTTTCTTCCATCATTTAAAAAAAAAAAACTCCCGTGTTTTTCACTTGTGTCTGTTTTAGGCACGCCATTGTTCAGGTTATATGTGATTCTTCTTGAAACCACACAAAAAGTGAACCAGGTAAGGAAACCAACAAAAGAAACCAAAGAAATTTCACCTGATCAAACTATCCTGAATTTAAATATGAAAATATATGCTTCACTGTCTCCTCACTCCCTAATCTCATAAAAATCAAAGAAATTATAAAAGGAATAACTCGAGGCAGATTAAAGTCGGACTTGAATTATGATGCGATTGAGGATATCTTGCATCAGTAAAGCACGAAATACTTTATCTCACCGGCCAGAGAGGGAACGACAAAGTCTGAAAACTGAGAAGAACAATAAAATGGAAAACAACGTAAGATATATAAAAATCTAAAGATCTTTTTATTAAACATTAACGGCTGGAAAGGTAAAAGGAACGCAACAAATCACATCATAAGAGACATATCCAGACGCCATCTTAATATCTGAACATTAACTGGACGAGTAAACCAACAGCTTCTGGATATACATATAACTACAATGCAATAAAGGTCAGTCACACTAGAAAAAGATAATATTATGTGGTTATTGCCATTCGAAACGGAATTAAGTACAAATAAATCAACAACCTTGAAAAATCTTATCTAGCTATATAGATCAGTACAACCATCAACGACCAGGTCAGAGTGGTGGCCAACCAGCCACCCAGGTACCTGTATTTCCCTCTCCTTTACTACCTGTGGTTATTCGGAAGGAACAACTCCACAATCTTTATCGTCGATTTCAACGCCCGTTGCAGAGAAGCTCGCTATACCACAGCTAGTGTGAGATATACTTCTTAGTTTACTCATCGACCGTAATATGGTTCAAAGAGTTCTCCATTTACTTAAAGAGAGGATCTTCATCAGCCCCAGATATTAGCTTGACAAACCTCAATTTCATGCTAAATTATGCAAGTGTTGCAGGTATATACATTTCTTAAGAATACAAGGGGCGGTCAATATGTTTTGCGAATCGGTAAGGCAAAACAGAGGAAGGGGGATGGCTGTTTGTGACGGTGGGTGTTAGGGCGGGTTATGACAAATCAGGACCTGCAGACGCACGCTCCTACCTCGTTTATTTGAAAAGCAGTAGCTGATCGCAGATCGCCAGTCACAAACTTTTCAACAATGGAGAAGGTTGAGCACCGCGCAGGGATCAGATTTTTGACCAATAAGGCAAAAATGCAAAAGAAATCGATGAATGCATGGTTGTAGTGTACACCGACACCGCCCCTTCCTATGCAACCATTGCTCGCTGGAATAGGAAGTGCCGCCAGGGCGGGAGTCCCTTAAGATGATCCCCGTCCAGGACGCCCATCAGACGTGACTAACGAGGACAATGTGGCTCGTGTGGAGAGGATGATCTTCGAAAATCGACGGATGAAGGTCGAAGAAATCGGGCGAGAACTTGGAATATCACATGTAAGTGTTATCAACATTATCCATGACAATTTGGCCATGACTAAGGCCTCTGTCCGTTGGGTCCCTAGCAACCCCACGCCCCAGGATCGACTTCAAAGTCGTCAAAGTTCGGACGAGCTGCTGCTTCTGCACAACTAAGACCAGGCGGGATTCGAGTCACGCATAGTGACAGGTGATAAAACTTGGGTTCATCACTGGGATCCTGAGACCAAGCCCGAAAGCATGGCATGGAAGCACAGGAGCTATCTGACCCCCATCAAGTGCCGGACCCAACCTTCAGCTGGGAATAACATGGCCACGATCTTCTGGGATTCTGAGGGAGTGTTGATGGTGGAATATGTGCCTCGTGGAAGGACCATCAAAGGCCAATGTTACGTCAAGAAACTGGCTGGGTGTAAGAAGTGCAACCGTCAGAAGCGGCGTGGCAAGTTGACACGCGGTGTCCTGCTCCTCCACGACAATGCATCTGTCGACAAGGCCAGAGTTGTACAAGCTGCCTTTCACGAGTGTGGATTCGAGGAGTTCACCCCATCCCCTACAGTCCATATCTAGCCCCTAACGACTACTTTTTATTTCGCCAGCTCAGGGCTGCACTGCGTGGACGCTGGTTTGGGGACGATGAAGATGTTCAGCTTGCCGCCCAGGAGGCGATTGAACAGCAGTCGGGAGATTCATGGTTGGTGGGAATTCGAAGCCTCGGGGACAAGTGGTGCAAGTGCATTGAAGTCGAGAGTAGTTATATTAAAAAATAATAAAGCACTTTTTCTCATATCTCGTTTCTTTGTATCCGAATTGAAAAACTTATTGACCGCTCCGCGTATGTAAGCATGATGAACTTTCTATCAACATTACCCATGCAAGTGAATATTCCAATTCGCAGGTGTTTGTTTAGGGCCATCTGGGACACACACAGAAGGCTCATCCAGGACCACTCTGGAGGATACTTGGAAAGCTCCACGCTTGAAGACTTTGGCGAACAACTTCACCTCATAATAGCAAGAATAACAGAAGCGGTCCGGGTGGCCATTACTTTACCGGCTCCAATATGAGATGAAAAACTCAGACAAATAATGGAGCTACCAAAGGCGCTAATAACGGAAATAAATATTCATGGAAAAATAAGATATAAATATAAAGAAGTGTGGTACATCCGAAAGGAGTTGAAACAACTTATTAGCCAGAGGGAAAGTGTGATTTAGAATGAAATTATAAAAAGCATAGTCACCGAAGAGGCCTAAAATATTTTGGTGCCAAATAATGCTAATAAAGAGAGCTCATCCCAAGGCCAATGTCGACCATCGAAATGGATGGAAGAGAAATCTCAGACGAAAAGTTAATAAAAAAACCATTTATAATAGCATTGGAAAAGAAACTTCATAATTGGAATCGAAGAAAACGAGTAACTTGAGAAATGGTTTATGACGAAGAAGTATTACCAAGCCTGAGTGAACTCGGTCGGGTGATAACGCAGTATCCCTTCGTAAATGGCACGCGACAACCTCAATAAGAGAGAAGACACTTTGAACATGAAGAATATGAGTCAGCACTAAAAGATATCAAGCGAAACCCTAGTTATTTCCCTCATCTCTAAAGAAGACATGCTGAACGCTCGCTAATATCTACAAAGCATTATTACCCTTTTTAATGCATGCTTAAAAAGAACTCAATATTGGGAATTGACAAGTACGAGCCTCCATTTAGCATGAAGACAGGTATGTTACAATGGAGCTGTTTGAGCAGACCTCCCTCCCCCTAATCATCCTTAAGCTCAATATGTTCCATTAGCAGGTAATATTCCCTATATCAATTCAATCCATTGTGACTAAAGAACTAAAGAAAATTATTTATGACTTCAGGTACAGCCAATTCTTCTCTACCAAGCCATCCCACTACACCTGTGATCAAAACCAGAGAAAGAAGGCAGAAGTGACACAGAATCACGCCACCCGATTCATCTATAATGTCACACATCTGCTCGGACCACGCGTCGTCAAGAGTCAAGTATGACATTATCAATATTGGACCAATAAATGTGACCCTGCAAAGGAATATGGAGGAAGATCTAAGGTTTTGTCCGAGAAGAAACACTATAAAATATAAGACAATGGTAGAAAGAATTTCAAAATATTCACTACCGACGTGAATATGAAAGCAGCAAATTATTTACATGTCAAGCTATTGAACCAATAAACAAGGAAAACAATCCCGGCAAGAATTAAAAACTATTTTTTTCCCCAATTAAATTTGATTGAATAATTAAATGAGTTAATAATTATAAAAATAATTTAAAATTATATATATTTATATATATATATATATATATATATATATTTATAAATATAAAACGTTAAGCTCAGTTATAAAAAAATAAAACAATCCAGAGTGGACAAAATAAAAAAATCAAAATTATATATGCATATATATAAAGAAGAACATAAGCTTTATAGATAAAATAGGATCCGAATCTAACAAGAAGGGAATGAAAGCTTACTAACGATCATAAAAACAGAATAAAAACTCCAAAGAGTCACAGGGGAAGCAATCCCAAGACGTACGTACCAGCATACGAATTCACTCCTTACAAAAATACTTTTTCTACTTAAATCCTCTACTACTATCCTATGCACATTTCCTATATATAATGTCCATTATCCGAAGATGATACTAGTGTGTCAAAACGCATCAATCAAATAAAAAATAAAAATAATCTTTGAAACCTCTCAATTTTCTGCTTCCTTTTCTTAAGAACAGACCCATCAGTTTCCAAGGAACTTCGGTCAGTTTATTCATGGAATTAATCAATAACAAAAGGCAAATATACAACCAATTGAATTGTTCAAAAACATCAAACTAATGAATACAAAATTAGTTGTCGCTTTCAACAAAACTTGTTGCTATGGTGACTATTTATTGCCCAAATTCACACACACACAGACACACACACACACACACACATATATATATATATATATATATATATATATATATATACAACAAGAAGGAGAAATTGGGCGCGAATGAGCAATGAGACAATAAACACAAGTTTTTAGAGGTAAGAGAAAGGGATATTAGAAGAGACTAGAATCAAAGAGAGCAAAGGGCGGCACAAAGAAGGCATTTGCTCCTTCTTTGTATGTAACATGGAGGATGAGCCTTTACATTGTGAGCGGGTAAGAAAATGTGGTATAAAAATTCCTTGGAGGTTCCTAGCTTAGAGAGATACTGGGTTTGGTGTGGTAACGCTTTGGGCGAAGTAGAGTCACTGTGCCTGGTAGCTTAGCGGTAGAGCATCTGACTGGCAATCAGCAGACCCGGGTTCGAGTGTCAGCCAGGAATTTCAAACTTTTTTCCCCTGGCGTTATCTCTGTCTTCTCGGTAAAGGATTGCCTTCATTGTGCCGCCCTCTGCTCTCTTTGATTCTAGTCTTCTTCTAATGTCCCTTTCTCTTAGCTCTAAAAAACTCCTGTTTCTTGTCTCATTGCTCATTCGCGTCCAATTTCTCTTTCTTGTACTGTATTGTTATATAGTCTGCAATCCGAGGTTTCTGCACCTTTCTTTCTGTCTTCAAATTGTTTTGAAAGGCAGAAAATATATATGGCGAAAGCCCTGTGGTGGTTTTTATCACCCGCAGAATTTGCATTTGCTCCTTCTTTATATATATATATGCGGTTAGGTAAGGTAATAATAAGAATTCCTTAATTCACTAAAAAAGTCTCCTGGAGTTCCTCATCCCTCTACAGGGTCGTTACATTTATAACTAGGCAACCACCCATTTCTCTCAAAGAAAAATTTCCAGACACCTTTTTTACTAACTAACGTTTAACTGCAGTCGAAAACGGACAATGTAAATTTATCCGCCGATTTTCGCTTTTTATAATTTCTTTTGATAAATTAACAATAACGTTCTAATCAATGCGGTTTGGTAAAGAATTCCTAAATCCGCTAGAGAAGTCTCCTTTTATTGTATCAGATCAAGAGATATTATTGTGATCCTTGGGGCATAATTTATATAGTTTTCAATTTCGTGGCGCAAGGTGGCCTTACTTATAGAGAGCAACCAGGAACAAAGGCGGCCACAGACATTAGGCATAAACACAATGCAGGCCAGGTAGGTGGAAAGAGAGCAGATGAAATGCAGTGATAAGTAAACCGAGAATAGTCTAGCGTAGAGCAGACAAAAATCGGGTGGGGGTTTCGGACTCTCTCCAAAATCGGAGGATGTCAGCGATAAAACCACACGTGAGCGTAAAGTTTTATGGGATAACATAAGAGTCACCCTTTATTCTTGGGAACAGTATGCCCCAGTTGACCAACCTCGAAAAATAGCACGCGACGATGAATGCATAGTTGTTCAGCACTGAAGATTCGATGTCGAATCAGTTACATGACATGAATTTCTACACGATGTAGTTAACTGCAAAACAGCTTAATTTGACCTACCTGTAGAACATTATTAAATATAGACTGAAATGGAGACCAAATTATCTTGACCTTAATTACCCAGACCCTAAAATATTGGAAAATTGTTATTCGTCGTAGGGCACTAGTTTCGAAGATTCTTGCTTGACCTTTCATCTATAAAATGAGTTATAAAATTAATTAAGTAGCTTTTGTACAGGATAAAACTCCAAAGTCTGGGATCAAGCTAAATATTTATATCCCTCAAATAAATATATCAGCTAAGGATTATCGAGTCAGCTATAATAGATTTACCTTCTCTCCTTTAATCTAGCCACGAGAGACCTTAAATTTAATCTCTCTCTTCAAGCATCTTATTAACCTCCTAAACAGGTTTCATTTAGTTTATTTAGACCCGAAATGCTCTCATCTACAAAATAAAAAAATTATAAAATTTTATTATATTGTTTGGTTTGTCACGCTTAAAAGCAACGTAGTTCATTTTATAACTGTTTGTGCAGCTGAAAGATGGAACGAGAATCCTATAAACTAGTACTTTACTTCTAAAAATAATAATTGTCACATTGATTTTTTTTAGGATCCGGGTGAAAAGTACGCGTCTGCAGGTTAAAGGGAAAATTTGTTTAAATTAAATAAATTCTTCGTAAATCAAAGTATTCCCAAAATTCAAAAATAAAAGAGGTGATTTCAATTTAAGTGAACGATTTTCTTCTGTAGGAAATAGAAAATAATAATGATAAACTTCGAAAAATCTTAAATATACATCAAAATGAAAGAAAGTTATATTAAAGAATACAGATATGAATTTTCTTTGAGATTTGTATAAAAAGAAATTTTTGAACTCCATTTTACGTAAGTTTCACCAAAATTTTTATGGAAGTCTTATGGCATTTTCAAGACCTAAAGAGAAATAAAAGTGGAGAAAGAGGAGATAATTTGAAAGGGATCTCGAGAAAGCAGGATACAGTTTTATTAATACTGATTTGCAACAACGAATTAAAGCAGCTCTGTCCAATATTTCTGATTAGAATGATGGCAGAAAGGATGAAGAAAACCAAAGGTATAATTTGAACAGTATATATATATATATATATATATATATATATATATATATATATATGTATAAGTGAATCACGAAAATAAGGAACGTGAGGAATTTATGAATAACGTTACAGCCACGAGGAAAATGAAACAACGGAGAACTGCGAGGCCTTTCGACTAATGGTCCTTTACTAAGCAGACTAAAAGACAGGGAAAAAGAGAAAGATATTTATACACCTGAGTAATCAAAATATGGGATATAAAGATTAAAAGGGGTGGGATTAGCAGATACCTGGAAAAATCCTATTAACGAGATGAGCCGTCAGGGTTAAAAAAAAAAAAAAAGTTTACGGGTTACAAAAGAAAGGGGGGGGGGGGCAATGTTTAGGAATCACATATGCAATACGAAAAAAAAAGAAAAAAAGTTTACACATGATAACTAGAAAATATGACAAAAGAAAAATATGAGGAAAGGTTTTTTTATAAATAAGCTAAAAAAATTCTAGGTGGTAATCATTAATTCAGAAATTTTATCTTTAAAATCCTTCTTAAACATTCTTTTGATACAAGAGTCCAAAAAATACCTTCCAGGGCTGAGATTAAAATTCGGAAGTCAGTTGTATAAATGCCGATTCTAAAAGATTTCGTGAAAAAAAGTCATTTGATTTAACAATCACACAACTCTCCTTCCAATTAATACGATGGGAATTTTCTCTTAAATGGATAAAAATGGCATTTGATGTTTGCCCAGTGTTTACAGAGTACTTATGTTGCTTAATACGCACATTCAGATCCTTGCTATTTGCCCAGTATAAAATGAAGGGCAATCCAAACAAGGGATTTTATAAATTAGGTTATTTGTTTCATTAGGGCAATTTTTTATTAACATTCTTTTTAAAGTATTAATATAAGAGAAAACAAGATTTACCTTTAGTGTTTTTAACAATGTTTTAACGGTTTCAAAGCCAATAGTACTTTCGTTATAAAACTTTTTTTAGCTTTATTATAACAAATATTGAGGACTGACAATGCGCAACGCACGTAAAAACATAGAGGAAAAAATTGATATCTTAATATTAAGATGGTAGCCTGAATAAAAATGGACATAGGTTAAGTTGTTGGTTGGTTTCCTATAAATACTAAAATTGCAATTAAATGATTCCCTATGTATTAAGACATCTAAGAATGGAAGGCAATTGTCTTTCTCTAATTCAACAGTAAATTTTATCCAAGGTACCTGGTTATTTAAATTGGAAAGCAAATTATTTACATCAATATTAAAAGGCAAAATAATTAAAATGTCATCAACATATCTATACCACTTTAAGGGGATATCAATGATATTAGGTAAATATTGTTTTTCGAAAAATTCCATATACAAATTTGAGAGTAGGGGAAATAAGGGGTTGCCCATTGCCATACCAAATATTTGTTGGTAATATTCACCATTAAAAACGAACTTACAGTCACCAATGCACAACTTAATAAGTGAAATAATATGTCTTACAGATAGAGGTAATTCATGATGAGTAAGCTCATTACTAAGATAATCTAAAATGGAATCAATAGGGATTTTGATAAAGAGAGAGCAAACGTCAAAACTTACCAACCATACTTATACGGGTTGGTAAAAACACACAAAGAAAACAACCCTATGCGGCCTATTTTAGCAGAGTTGGTTCAGTTTCATATAAATTATCAAAATATATTACCAAACTGTTGTCCCCTTTACTTGGAACAATATCCGGTTCTTATATACTAAACTCCCTTGACTTAGTAGAAAGAATTAAATTAAATTACTATTTGCCCCAATGATAGGTTGGTAAGTTTTGACGTTTAGTCGAAAGGCCTCTCAAAGATAGATTAAGAAATAAGAAAGAAATAGAGAAAACTTGAATAAAATCCCGTCATCTCTCTTACTAAAGCTTTCTTCTTCATTTTATAGGGTGTTTCCTACACTGCTTTGCTTATGAATTGACTTGGATGTGAATGGTAGTTGAGTGGTTAACACCATGGCGAGATGAGCGCTTAATGGCATAGGTTCGAACCGCACTTATTTTTCACTTACTTTAACGGATAAAAGAGTTTGCAATATTTTATTCCTTTTCCTTTTTGCTATTTCTCCCTTTATTTCTTAAACTATTCACTAACGGTGCCGGTTGTTCACCTCGATGAATCATTTCCTCCCCGATCGTGATTAACCAACTACACCCACTTCTCATCCGATGTGACATTTCGCTTCCAACATCAGTCGTTCAATAGGTTATTGAGAATTTAGCTGCAAATCTCTTTTCTACGGGCAGCTTGTGCTTGGGTGAGGTCATATGGACTCAATCAGAGCTTCTTGCTAACTAAATCCATTTGATGCAATCGGTTCAAGAAAGTTTGATGGGATGACACTCCAACAACCTTCGCCAAATCACGGCTGTTGCAGAAGGTTCAACTTTGAATGCTGTCACTAAATCTTTGCTCTCGAAGGTTCATGGTCAACCGGAACATAGTTAATCGTCGAGGGTGGGATCTCTGGAGTCTAAACGTCTGTACCACCTCAAGACCTTGCCGTAATGATTGTGCCTTCTGCTTCACTATCGCAAATTTACTTCACAACAATTCTTGTAGAAAGTTTTCGCTTTTAAGAGTAGCGAATAAAAACTCTAAATCCACTTTATTTCAAACTCATTTCTGTCATTTAGGGCTTACACAAAGAGAAATAAACTGAGCAGCAGCAAAAAACAACAACAGCGCACGAAGGCTGTTAATCGAATGAATAAGGCTAAACTAACCTAAAGTTGGTGTTGCTCCATATATTTTGTTGTTTCCTTTCCGCTTTCTAAGTGAGTCAGGACTTTCTGGCCAACCATGTATGCAGGAAAGGAACCGCATTGTTAAGATCGATTTATTGCGAAACCAGGTTTTAAAGGAGACATACGTCATCTTTAATCGTTGGCACTGGAAGCTAACAATAATATGATTGGCCTCTGCGAGCATTTTAAATTTGATTAATTGGGGCGAATATGAGAAAATACTATAAATATTAAACATATATATATATATATATATATATATATATATATATATATATAATGATATATGAAGAACAAGTACAAGTTTTGCGGGTAGTAACTACCCCCACAGGGATTTCGCCATATTTAATTTCTGCTTTTCCAAAACCTTTTGAAGACAGAAAGAAATATGCAGAAACCTTGTATTGCAGACCATATAATACAAGAAAACGAGAAATTTGTCGGATCAAAGAGAGACAAAATAGTACAAGAGAAAGAGAAATTTGACGAAAATGAGCAATGATAGAAGAAACAGGAATTTTAGGAAGGCAAAAGAAAGGGACATTGGAAGAAGACCTAGGATCAAAGAGAACAAAGGACGGCACAATGAAGGCAATCCATACTAAGACGATAGAATTAACGCTAGGGGAAAAAAGTTTGAAAAATCCTGGCCGGGACTCGATCCTGGGTCTGCTCTTTACCGTTTAGATGCCTTACCATTAAGCTACCAGGCAGAGTGATTATTCACAGAATTGCTTTTTATGCAAATACACTAAAACAAAGCAAGTGTGAGAACGATGAGACCTTACACATTTTATTGAAGGAATTGAAGCCTTTTCTTTCTATTTCTTTGGCGTAACAACGGCTACACGGTGTTCCGAGTTAATAAGGATCACTTTTATTAAGATCAAAGCGGTTGCTCGCTGCCTCAGTGTGCCTGGTTCGAATCCCACTCCAGTCTTATTTTTTTCGAAGTAAGAATTAACTATTTCTGAAGAAAATATTATTCCGTTTTTTGTTTCTTCGCCATGTGTTAGATTTACACATATATATATATATATATATATATATATATATATATATATTTATATGTAGTAAGTAAGAAGGACAAAACGAAGAAGGTGGGTTACATCTTTATTATCAACGTTTCGAGTTATTTCTAAACCCATCTTCAGGAGTTATAAAACTAATTTGAAATCTAAAGTCAAATCTATACTACGGCACAAGTAAACTATAACTAAAAATTGACTCAAACCGGTATAAAATACTAAAATGATTATTATTTTAACGAAAACCAAACAAACTAAAAACTAGTGAGGTATCAACAGTAGAAAATATTTGTAACAAAATTATATTAATCAAATGCAAACAAAATAAACGTAACGGTACAGAACTTAAGAATAAAATGGGGAGAGGGGGATCAGAGTTAAAAATACAATATACTCTGATATTGACACTTCTATATGTAGTTTTTTAAAAATATTACAGTCAGTACTATGTCAATAGTAAATACGGATACTCATTCTAGCATCATCACCCCTTTTCATCCCACTGATTTCCTTTTCCATTTTCTCATCAGGAGCTACAACCTTTCGGAAGCATACCTCTTCTTTTGCTAAAAATGCCATAAATTAATTTCGTTTTTTAAAAGATTATTCCAAGTCAAAATATGAGATTGGCATATTATAATTGTGTTATTTTTGATCGCATGCGCTTCGTCCCGTGCGACTCTATATCTCACTATGTTCCAAAGTATGACCCGCCCTACTATGTCGGTCGGTCGGACCCGGTTTGCTTTTTTATTGTTTTGGTAATAAAATTTTAACTATTTGGCCGATTTTACCGAAATTTAACACTCTAATGTTGTTTTACATTTCCGTACGAATGATATAATTGTCAAGTCCTCCCAAAGTTAGCCGTGGACTTATCTTTTAAGGGGAATAACATCATAACTATTCGGCTGATTCTAACGAAATTTAAAAAAACATATGTTTTTTCACATTCTCTTTCGAATGATATTATTGTTAAGGTCCTTTCAATGTTAGTCCGGGAATTATTTAAGGTTTTATAGGTTGTAAGGTGATAAATCAGAATATAAGAAGAGCATGCAACTTTGGTCAGCAGACTTTGTTCATTGTCATTCATATGGATCATAATTAAATATCGCTACTATTAGCAAAGCGGTGGGGACTTTAATACCATCATGTATTATGATTTCCTTTTGGTTCTATTCAAATATCAGGGAAATTTATGCTAGCCCTGCCACAGATCATTTTGACGAGATAGATCCCCTTTTTCGGGTTCCTTTTGCGTTTGTATTTTATTAATGAAGACGGTTGCCTAGATCACCACTTTGTAAGGTTATATATTCAATAGTATGATATTGCAATTCTTTACTGTAGGTTGAGGGTAGAGCTATTAGAATTCATTCTGTGTTAACAGACTTAAAGGATTTTGAATAGATAGTCTAAGAATGCAGTGCCGAAGGGTATTTAATATTGATTTTTTCCTTCCGATAATTTTTTAACAGCCTGCAGATGTACACAACCTGCCTGTTATGCTGAGTTTTTATGGGAATATATATTCTGCTGATAAGAAAATAATTATTTCATAATTCTGTAGTTTTTCTGTCTTATTTCATAAACAAGAAGTAAAGCACAATCCTTGGAACTTACCATTGGGATATAACTATACTTAAACGTTTTGTAAATAGACTAATAGTAGGTTAGCAAGCGTGACTATTTTTTATTCTGTGAAGTGCATGTAAAAGCTGATTCCTCTTTACCAGCCTTCATCGTTATTTATTGATAAGTTGCCACCTGGTGCAAGGCTTCATTGCTATCGCATATTTCTTAATATAATTTTTAACTCTTTCAAGGAACTTTCCTCTATTTGTGATATTGTATCTAAGTTTAAGCTTTAGTGTTCTCAATTACCCTCTGACAAATTGTTAGATTGTATTTTACCTGTTTTAATTTTATTATATGTTCTGTGTTCTATCTACGCTGTGTTTTTTATAATCCCTTGGATTTCTGCCCATTTGATCCTCTCTCTATTTGTTTCATCTGGTCGTATCTTCTGCCTTTTGTCTAACGTCTAAAGGTTAGTTAGTAGCCTCACTTACTTTTCTTTTATAATTTATTGTCTGATTGTTATTTTTCAAAGTTGAACATTGCAAAATAGTTTCTCTTTTAATAAAATTGCAGTTGCCAAATGAGGAATCAGTCACCTGATCATAGAGTTGATTTGAATTAATGCTATAGTAATGTTCAAGGTATTTAATTTACATTAGCTTACGAGTTTGTGGTGTTTTTTCTATTTGTCATGAGTTTGGTTCTCTTGTTTTAGATATTGAACCTAAGTAACCTGTGATCACTATCTGTGTTAAAAGATGATAATTAATCGATACCACTCTAATGAGATGTGTCCCGTTGCAAGGTATAGAGTTGATCTTTCTTTTTGTCCTATTGTGTAAAATTCTTACCTAACTCCTGCTTTCTCTTTTTTCTGATATAGAGTTCATGATGTAATGCTTTGTTCCGTCTGCAAATTCTAGCTCTCTATTTTCTGGTTTCTTTACCTCGTTAAAGAAATGACTCGCAAGTGCGTTCCATTTGTTCCTTTCGGGGAATTGAAATATCCCCCACCGTGCTTAGTGGCCGTTTTCTAACTATTGACCCATCACCAAGACTGTCACGAAAGATTTATCTTTAATTAGATTTGGGATATTAACAACAAAAATTTCTTCCTTGGTTTATGTTGGCTCACTGAGTCGAGAAAACTCCTGGAAAATACATTTGTGCCATCACCATTTTTATAAGCCCTAACTTAATATGTAACGGTGGTATAAGGTTTTGATTGCTTCTACTATTTTTTAAGAGACATTTTTCACATCTAGTATAAAATATTTGTTAGTATCCATTCTTTTATCCTTAATGATATGACCTAACACGGCTGACTCAGTTGCAAATAAAGCAGCAGTACTTTCTCTAAACCTGCTGAAACCAAGTAACATGTCAACCATTTTAAAATCAACACTTATGCTCTATTTGTGGGCCTTATAGTTTATGTGGTGAAGCAGATATTTTATATTTTTATATCTCCATCATATGGACAAAATATCCAATAAGAATAGAAGCCTTTCCGTTTTTGTTATGAGGTAGTGCAGCCTTAAGGTTTAACTTAGAGGCATCACTGATCAATCGTTATCTCTGTTTGTTATATTAAGAGCATTCATTAAACAACCAACATCTGTAAACTCAACAGATTGACCGTTTTTGATGAAGGAAATCTGCAACTAGAATTCTCTAGTGCATTATAAGGATATTTGGACAAGAAAAACAAGCCGCTGTTGAAGGCTTAAAAGGAACAATTCTGTCTTATACTTCTGTAAGTCTAAATATTTGGTGAGGTCATTCACTTAGTGTAGGCGATTTTATAGGTTTCTGTATACTGAAACATCGGCACAAAGTCAGTATCTTATGTTGGTGTGGGATATTCAATGTCTTCCTATGTACTCGTTACAGGATTCTCTTCGTCGTCCAAATTAAGGGTGTCTAATAAGGTATTAAGAATAGATATATCTTTGCTATGGGGTAGAGGTCAATTGGCGGATGAACCATTACGATACCTGACGATAGATTTTATCTTCTTACTAATTCCATGTAGTTGCCGAAGCATACCGCATAAACAGTTATCCATGTGGTTACTTTGTTTCCTTCACACGATGGGGATACCAAAACCCAATGATCTCGGTTACGCATGTAATATGCGACGCCCACATTTTGTCCAGATCTCCTAATTTGCCACCTAAATAAAAATGGTACGTTTTATTGATGACAGGTGCTAACGTCTTATTTTGTGATTTTATTGTTACTTTGAAGCAAATCTAACAAAATTTATTTAAATCATTAGCGCGGCATTTGGATCGTGACATCATTGAGCAACTAATCGCAAGGTTACGATTTACACACACTGCACTATATTTTATGAAATAACCATAGGTGTAAATCACGAGGAAACACTACAAAAGCACTATGTCAAAGGGTGAAGTAACGTGAAATAAGCGTGACTCTAGAACTGAGCTAGGGTGTTTTGGGATCTAATCAAGATGACGCCACTCAACTAGGTTGTCAAACGAGTACATTCTAGTGCTACCATACGTTATTGTTCAAAGATATAGTCATTTAAATTCAGAAATAATAAAAAAAGAGTTCACCCGTGTATCTTCTAAAATGAACTAGTCATGCAGAATGAAGGTCATTATTATATTGACCAGTGTAATAATTGTATAAGTTCATAATATTTCCTATACATATACTATTCTTATTCAATCCTACTTTAGATCAAGATTGATATCTAATTTAGTAATAAAGAAGGGAGGACACAGTGTTTAAACATTTAAAATGGCATTCCAATCAATTATTAAACACTCTTAGATAAGTAAGGCATTAAATCCCATACGAAAGGAATTAATGTTATAATTTGAAAGCTTCCAAGGGTATTTTAAGGTGTCCTGACTTCAATTAGGGACGAGAGGATGTGCTTATTTCTCGAATTCTTCCTATTCCCAATTCTTTTTTATTTGATTTTAATCGGGTGCAGAGGCGGAATAGGGGGAGAGGGATGGAGAAGCCATCTTAGAAGGAGAGGGAGTGTCGGGAAGGTGAGAGACGGGGAGAGGGAAGACAGTGAGAGAGGGGGGAGATAGAGAGAGGGGGAGAGGGCAAACGGAGAGAGGGGGAGAGGGCAGACGGAAAGAAGGAAGAAGGCAGAGAGCTATTTTGACAGGTAGCGGTAGCGATTTCAGAAAATTATTGGCGCGCCCTTTCGCGGGTAATTTCATTTAGTACAAAATAAATCGAATCACTTTGAAGCTTACAGTGAAATAGTAGACATTGTGGAAGAAGAAGAAAGACATGTGTTGTGATTGCAGACTTTATTCCAGCGTTTAGCTAACAAAGCTCTTTAGCTATTCTCCATATAAGTTTTGTTGCGATGTTGATCGAGTAATTAGAGAGAAAGAAAAGATTCTTTGAAAATAATTCATAGTCATTTTAATTAATTTTATAAACCATAAATGTAACAAAAAAAAGTGAGTTATTTGCTCATGACTGCGTGACTAAGTGGCCAATTCTGTTAATAGCGTCAAATACAAAGACAGAGTAAAGAAGTTCTAAAAATTAAGAATAGGAATGATATTAAAATTAATTAATGATTAAGGAAATTAGAACTCTCACAGACAACCTTCTCAAATATGAATGAAGAGCTTGAATGATTCTTTACCTTTTTAATTAAAAGTACAAAAAGTGAAACTCAGATGGAACATAACGGAAGTGGAAGCCACAAATCTAGCAGAGTTTCAAGGTCACAAAACCAAATATCATTTGAACAGTATTAGACCATCAGTATATAGGTTTGCAGATGTATCTTGTATAATATTGATTTCACTGTATGAACTTGGAATTGTAAATATTTAAATATCAATTGGATTTAATTATTCCATGCAACATTCCTTAATTCTAATTATTTGATTGCAAGTTGAATCTTAAATATTCTTCAGAGTTCCCACTACTTACAGACAATTGAGCTTAAAAGAAAAAAAGAACCGTTCTCGCTCGACGTTTTATTTATGATGTTTTCATGTCATTCATTGCAATCATTCACTTTTGTTTCTCTTTCCTATATTGAAATTTATTTACCTTTTCTTTATCTCTCTTTGTATCCTTAACTTTTCCTCAATTAGTCAAAATTCCTTCTCTGGTTACACTGGTTCTTTTTTCGGTCTCCACTGAAATATAATTTAAAAAGTTCTTTCTCTATCTCAACTCTCAATTCAAATTATTATGGTTGATTTGGTATCATTTTTCTTCAATTTAGCTTTGATTTTAGTCATATTCCCGTACCAGGTTTCTTTTAATGGGAGCCAAATTGAAAACTTCAATGCCCCAACTAATTTTAGTTTTTTGAATTTGTGTTGTATGTAGAACCCCTTCTCTTACCATGCCACTAAAAGACAACAACGCTATTTCTAGGTGAGAATAAAAGTAAACCGACAAGAAATAGCAGAATAGTAAGCGCAAAACCGACGAGAATAGAAATAAAATATCAATATGAAAACATATAATCCACTGGCGAGCAAGTATTATTATTTTTTTAAGTTCATCTAAAATAACATCAGAGCTTACCGTCTCTTAACTTTGTGCTGATTTTGCAAGCCGCTTTATGCCATCGTCTGGTGGTGGCTTAGGTAGAAAATGAAGAGAGAAAACACGATAGGAGAATTATATTTAAAAAAATATACAGAAGAGGGATTCCATTGAAAGACAATAATCAAGCCTGATTTTGTAGAGCCATCGAAGATAAAATGTGAAGTTCATGGAAGGACAGATTAAAGAAATATGGCTTTGCTAGTTGTAGTGCACCGACTTAAGAAAAACAATGGTCAGAAATATAAACTCACTAAGAGGAGAATTAGGAATAACTCTTTGATACCATGAAAGTGTTCATGCATCGATTAAATAGTGTTAGTGGCTAGAATAACTTGTAACATCCTGTAGAATGTGTATGGTTAAAAAAATCAGATAATGTTTTATTAAAAACAAAGGAGAGAATATATTTACTCTAAATTGACAGCAAATTCAACTCAACGACTTTAGGAATTACTTTGATCTTGAGCATTCATAGATACAGAGTTCCCATGTTTAGAGGGTGTAAAATTTGATCTCTTTCTCAATCTAGTATTTTACCAGTCATAGGATAGGTATCTATTATTAGGGATGATTAAAAGGAGAGAAGGTGAAATTATATAAAATGACTTTAGTTAAGGAAGGTCTGTCACCGTCTCCCCAAGCCACACCATTGACTAAATACCTGATAATAGCAGATTGGCGATTTAAAGAGACTTACATTGAAACCTAAATTGATATCCCCCAGGAACTCGCCCATGTAGTTATTAACACTGATCTCCGAATGAAGATGATTTCAGCTCGCTGAGCCGCAAACAATCTTGGAGCTGTGCATAAGATATTTCAGTAAATAACATCAAGAGAAAATCTTGTTAATTTAAATGGTGCACCAGAAAAATTTGTCCCGCAATTTTTGAGAATGGATGAGAATTGAGAATCTATGAACGTTCTAGACAGTAAACTGATCAAATATCTCCAGTTCCCAAGAGGACAAATTAAGTTAGTCTGCCGTGAGAAGGTTGAGACTGCGATATCTGTACGAAAGACCGTGCACGTGGTGGAAGCCTTAGAATAATTGGATGTTATCCTGTTAGTATTGACGAGGATTTTTTTTTTATTAGGAGCCCATCTGGCAACGGCCTACTTGGGCATAGGTCACCATACTCACGACAGCCTAGTACTAGGCTACATTAAAATAGAAATACATAAAATAAAACACAAAAACAACAAGAATAACAAAAGGAAAAAGGAAACGGACAACAAGAATGAAGCACCCTCCGGCGTTGAAGGAAGGCCTATCTCACCCTGGCGCAGGAACGTGCAACCTACAAAGAAACAACCATCCCCAAATAAAACCACTTAAATAAAGTGAAGGATTGCAACCTCCTTTAAAATGTCATAAGGTCCACAAGTTAGTGTGAACGAACCCGTCCCTAGTACAAGGGACAAGCACTACCGAGCCAGCTCATCCCTGTAACTAAACAGGTAGCGTGAGAGAAGACTACCCAGACTGGGAAATTCAACAAGAATGTGCCGAACAGTCTGGGGAACAACGCATCACGAGAGAAAAGCAAAAATACCAGAGTTCATCCGAACTCAGGTAAGATGATGATAGCTCATAAGAGTCGACTTTTGTTTCCATGAGAATGTACCTGAGATCGAGACGCCTTTCATCTGAACTGGGAAATATGAATGTTTTATAGTTTTACAATGATTCCCACTCTTTGAGTTACTTCTCAGTTGGGACGGAATATTTGACCTCTTATCCAATTCCTCGTTTGATACAACATGCGGCTGCCGCAGAGTCCTTTATCCTTCATGAGGGAAGTGCTGTTTCAACTTGGTTCAGTAAGACTTCGTTAAAAGACAAATATGCCACCACAAAAAAATGAATTCAGCATATCTTCTGCTAATGGAGTTTCAACTCCATGGTGTTATCGACATGTTGAAGAAGCGAGTAATGATGCTTGAAATTATAAGGGAAACTAGAAAACCTACGAATGTCCTCTCTTCTCTGCTGTATCTCATGGTCACGTTGAATTACCTGAATTTGGTCGGCATTAAAATGACTTATTATGCACCATGCGATCCTCTCTTATGTCAAAGATACCTAACAAGACGCAGATTTTAGGTAGTGTTGAAGGTCAAAAACAATCATCAAAAACAATAACAAACAAAGAAATCCGATTTACAGGAGATCAAAGAGAGAAAGTAAAGCAGATTTCCAAAAATATTATTTCAAGGAAGCAATTTTAATATTACTTGGTTCAGTAAGACTTCGTTAAAAGACAAATATGCCACCACAAAAAAATGAATTCAGCATATCTTCTGCTAATGGAGTTTCAACTCCATGGTGTTATCGACATGTTGAAGTAGCGAGTAATGATGCTTGAAATTATGAGGGAAACTGGAAAACCTACGAATGCCCTCTCTTCTCTGCTGTATCTCATGGTCTCATGGAGAGGGAAATTAAAATATTAATTCTGTTAGATATTCAATCTTTACCAGCACATTGATCAAGTTTATGGAAGTCAAAAGGCTTCCTTCAACCTGGATGACACGTTAACACGGTTATTACTGAGAATCTATGAGGGGGGCACTTTCTTATAATTTTTATTTATTTATCAATATCATTCATCTTGTTGATTTTCTGTATTCGTATCTATGTATTATATCTAGACTGAAGATGCCCCTTCAAACATTGACTCCATTTATCTGACTGTGATTCCTTTCTTCTTTAAGTTGGCTGGGTAAATTCTTGATCTTCTTTTTCTTGATGCATCTTCCTTTTTAACGACGATGTGATGATTCCTTCCAATTCTGATGACGTGATGACTTCTTGATGCTTCTTGAAGATTTTGATGGGATGAGATGAGTTGAGACCAGTTAGCTCTTGAAAGTCGTATTTCCTTGAATTCCGTTTTCTTTGAGCGTGGTTTTCTCCTGAGTTGATTTCTTGATCCTTCTGGATTAGTTAGTCCTTGAAGCATTCTCCGTTTTCTTCGAGAATTTTTCTTCGTAAAAATTTGTGGACTGTATGGGATCGATCTTGGGTCTTTGTATCCCGAGGCAAGCACTTTGCCGTTACGACACGGCTTAGTCCGTCTGGACTTGGTAATTTAATGAGCTATTTATATTTTCGCTTTACATCTTCGCACCCCTACAAATCTACCAATAAGCACATCTTAACGACAACAACGTCATTAGCTCAACCTTTATCAAAGTTACATGTTAGGGACTTGAAGGATTGTTCTATTAATTTTATTTAATGAATATGCTTTTGGCCTCAACCACGGCCTCCATGTGGCCTTGAAACCTGTTGGTTCTCTGTATGATCAGATTCCTGCTACAAACTTTACGGCCTTCAACTGATATATCCTCGACTCAGGGCAATACTAACTACTCCATGCAGTTTATACTGCCCTCCAGGAAGAGAAACAGTAGCTATTGCTACTTAAAACGCCAAACACCATGATTTGGCCTGGAAAAGTGGTCTTCATTACGCTCGATACTAATTCGGGGGAGACAGCAAGCCAGCGGTTTTTTTGTGAGTTCACCACCTGTTCGTGGCAGAAATTCTTCTCCTCTAAGAAGACAAAAACATGAAGGCTTGAGAGGAGGCTTCTCTTTGTTCACAAGCTTCGCCGTATGTGAATTACGATTGCCCTCCATTTCCTGCGACAGAGACTGGCCCTTTCTCCTATTGTATGAGCAGTTAAGGATTCTTTCATGCACTAACTGCCCAGGGGAGAATCTGACACTCCCTTGGCCCTGCACATGGATCTCATTGACATGCTGAAATCATTTTGAATGATGGCCTATATCTTGGCAACAAATTCCTAGGTTCCTTCCCTATCAAAACGCTTATAATGAATTATCCAAGCGGCCGTACCCTTGTAATCACAGTCTGTGTCATCCATCTGTTTTCTGATCGTCCTCACCGTTTTATATATTAAACAAAGCACTCTTAGATATTCCCATTTGGAGCTCCTAGCATGAATACCAAGTAGCACAGCTAATCTTCTCTAAATTTTGTAGGAGCGATTTATGCTAGGGTATTTTCTTTTTCATAGAAGATGCACAACTGATTTTATGATGAAAGATAAAAGAGAGAACCGACGCGAGAAAAAACACATAGGCAGAATTGAGAGTAATTTGTTTGGCAACAAATTACGCACACCATCCCAAAAGCAGATGAAATCTCTGCTCCCTCCCACCGCTTGTGAGATTAAAAGAGAAAGATTTGATCTTAGAGCGTTTGTTGTAAGCTCCGCCGACATTGCCACACTTAAGTGTCGTTGCGATTTATGTGAGGCTATCCTAAGGGAGGGAGGTTAGAGTGGTGGGAGGTATTTTTCCTGCTGTGGGAATTTTATAGTACCCCTCCTATGATAGCAGTCATTGCAACAGCTAGGAACTGGAAGTTCTATTACAACTTAACTTCACGTGAAATATATCCAACTGCGGTGGTTCCATTAGAGGATTTCCTCCAGATCAGGTTTTCGTGTCATATTCATTTGGGAATGAATGACCACTCTTCAATTTTTTTTTCTTCTCCAACAATGTGGCTAGAGTTTTAAAATCGACCTTGCCTGCTGCGTAGGCCCTGGTTTGAAATTCGTTCACAGGCTTAGGGCTGAACAAATCTCTCGTGAAACAATTATTTCAATAGAATTTTATAGGAAACAAAATTTACCTTCATCATCATTATAATTTACCTCCATTATTAAGAAGTGCGTTCGGGTTAAAACCATAAGAAATTTAGTTAGGCTATATTTCTTGACTGAACCATAATTCTGAATATTTAGTCATTCAATCTCCTGAGCATTATTAATTTCCACCTGATCCTGCACCTATTTTAGATGCAATATCAAATGTCTAACATAAAGCCGCCTGTCATTAGAGTTAGGATGATGTTAGATATAATACCGAGAGTGTAAGAACTATTCTAATTATAACTATATTCTTTCTTTTGAAATGTGCATGTGTATCGATTTTCTGTCTCTACTTCTCGTGACGTCTCCCTTGTCTAATACAAATCTTTCAAAGGGACTTGAAAATACCAACCATCCGTCCTCACTTTCTCGAGTCACTTTTCGCAAATGCTTGAATTAATCTTCTCCTTCGTCTGTTATGAAACGGCTACATGTCAAGACCGTTTCTTTCATTCTCCTCACAAAGCCCAACTGCATCTCTTTTTTTATGGAATACAAAATATCGATCTTTTCCTCACCCAAGGGAGCTCCAACCACGCATACATGCTTCCTTTCTTTCATTCTACAGTCCATGGACACTCATCTACACAATGTACATACTTATTATCATTACTCTTTGTGATATATTCTGTCATGTATAATATAAAAGATGGTAAAGAAATGATCTATGGATTTGCATACTACCTGCTCTCTTTGATTGATTTTCCGACATGTTATCTATAACCATGAGGGAAACCTGTGCGAGAATAAAGAGATGAAGCAGAAAAGAAATGATTCGAAAAACCATGATCACACTATCCTTAATGGAATATTACCGAAAGCATAAAAGATAAACGTTTTAATAAGATAAAGAATATTGTTAAATTTTGGTGACGAGCAGACAACTATCTGAATGGAGGTAAAAAAAAGAGACAAAACAGCAATGAGAAAAAATCAGGTCATTC
Source organism: Ceratothoa steindachneri (assembly GCA_963969495.1). Lineage (NCBI taxonomy): Eukaryota > Metazoa > Arthropoda > Malacostraca > Isopoda > Cymothoidae > Ceratothoa > Ceratothoa steindachneri. Next base: position 73,428,554 of record OZ018324.1, on the reverse strand, counting down.
ATTCCATTAGTTCATTTTGTTTTGAAATTGCTCTTATGATTGTGGAAAAATAAAAAGTATATTCAATTAGCTTCATTATTTTTATCATATTTCAAGTTTTTACGATATTTCTCTTAACACTTTGAAGTAAGACAACCAACAGGATATAGGTGTACTGCAAAATATGCTAATAATTTCCGATTTTGTTTCTTCTGTTTCATGAAATCATTATGGACAGTGAGAAAGATTATGATAACCTGTATCGAATTTTGGTGATCAAAGAACAAGAGCCCATATTTTGCAATGATCTTAATGAATTTTCATGTAGTCTGTGCGCGAAAAGTATGCAATCTTTCTTATTCGTGTTGAAAGAGTTTTGTAATATAGCTACTATCTGTAACTAACAAATTTCGGCAATTAAAGTTTTAATGAACTGTAATATTTTAAAATTAATTCATCTAATTTTTCATTCGATGAACTTGCAGTTTACCTTTATTGTTACCTTAGATCTTCATCTTCTTTTCATTATATCTTAAATATTTATTTATAATCTTTCGCCATTATTCTCCTAGATCGTTCATATTACCTGGTCAGGCCTGGCCCCAATATTACAGTTCACCTGAGACGGGCTGCTGTAAAAGGTTGTGGGTTATGGTTGGATTCCATGGACCCTCTGCTATCACTTTTAGGCTCATAAGCTCACGAACCGGTGCTTAATTCCAGCTATTCAAGGTTGCGTCCAAGATGGCCACCTTTCCTTCAAATCTCCGTATCTTAGTCAATAGTGATCGGATGTGAAAGTGTAATATGCTTATTCTGGGGTTTTTGTGGTCGTAGAATTTATTGAAATGAATTTTGATACTTTATAGGCAACCGATTATAATATATTAGGCATATTAGGTATTTTTAGGCTAAATTATTGCAAAAAACAAATATTTTAATTGTGTAGGATTTGTTCATTCTTACAATAAAAGGTATATAACCATATCATTGAGTTTGTTTTTAATTAAATTATTAGTTTTTGCATGTTCATGAACAGCATTCCATGATTTTAATGGTATTTATTTTTCTTTTTATCAGATCATGAAGAAAATGACCTCCAGTAAAAGAACATATGATGAATTAGTTTATATGCAGTGCGTAAGAAAAGTTAAAAGCTGATGAAGAAACAAATACCTATGATATCTGTATACTTTGTCAAGCTTCAGCCAAAGGCTTAAGATTATACAAAGTACAACAAACCACTGTTGAAAAACTGAAAAATGCAATCGCAAAGAGGAAAGATGATACAGCAATTCGTTTGGAGAATGCGGTGAAAGTACTGGAATCAGTACTTAAACGAAAAAAGGTTTGAGCCCTGTACAACGTAAGCAAGCTGGTACTTCATCTGAATCTAGACCACTAACACCCAGAGTTCCTGATGAATCTATTCCAAGACATGTTGCTAGATAAGAAACTGAGTCCTATCATGCTAAGGAAGGCTGTGATATGTGGTGAGAAATTGTTCCGTGGTAAAATACTAGATTGTAAAGTTACTACCAACAACAGTCTTGAGGCAATATTTAATTATGCAAGACAATTGAAACGAGATGATATTCTGCACAGACTGGTTGGTGCAGGCCATGACATGATAGCCATGCTACGAATGTATCAGGTGTAGAAGAACTACTATCCACTGACAATTGTACATCGAATAACAGTGATGCAATGAGTCTTATTCGTCGCTTCCCTTTCCACAGAGATGAAAATTTTGAAGATTATGCAGACTGTAAAACTAAATTCTGAATAGTGTTGCACATGGTGCAAGAGCCATTCACTTTTGCTCTGACCGATACTGAGCCTCTAGTACGAAATATGCAACCTGTTAAAAACGCACTGGGAACAAAGTTCAAAAGCCTTATGAAGTGAGGAGCCAGTATAATGCTCCAGATCCAAGACAGTTCTTTTCAAGCAATCAGAACAAATTTCAACTTCTAATGTACTTTTTCAATTATTCATGGGATCAAGATCCCTCTACATTGGTGGTGGCTTTCAAAAAATGTCCAAGTCAGTTGTTCTAACAGCAGGAAGTGTGTCCAACGTTTATGAGCTTGAATCAACACAGGAAGAAGCGGAGACCAGAATCATTTACCACTCCATTTCTATGTGAAGAAGGATGCAGCTGAATGTGTTATTGTGTATGCCAATGACACTGATGTTATAACTATATGCAACTATTATTATGTCTCAACACTGATGACACAGTTTGAAGAGCTCTTGGTTAGAACTGGGCAAATTGCGTTATTTGCCAATTTATCAAATTGCAAAATCCCTTCAGCCATCACAATGTAAATTGCTGCCATTTCTACATAGTTACAGTGGAATGAATACTAAAAGCCACCATTACTTCACCAGCAAAAACAAGATGGTTCACCTCGTCAACCGAAGTCGATACCAGTGCGATTGGAGCATTTGGTGAAAATGGACAGTTTAATATTACGGATGACTGGATCAACCAAGCTTGAGATCTTAAGATTAAGACTTATGCAAAAAGTAATGCCATCCCAGGGATGTCATTGTCAGATGCAAGGGCTAACAAATTCCTCATGAAAAAGGCAACTTTGCTGAAATTGTTGCTGCCTACTGAAATGTCTTCATGTTGCATCTGAATCGCGCCATGTATGCTACTATCATCGACCGAACAATACATATAGCTACGCCTAACTATCCAAATATTGAAGACTATGGTTGGGCCCTCAAAGATAAAATTCTGGTACCAGTTCCTATGACTGAACCTTCGTGGCCACAGGACTTGTTTCAGACAGTGTCATGTGGATGCAGAAAAGGTTGCTCCACAAGTTTCCTGCTTCATTGGCTCTAAATGCCAAAGGTCATCAGATAGATTTTCAAGGGCCAAATACTTTGAACATTCTGATGAATCAGAATCAGATTGCTGAATAATTTGATGGTATGCTGTCACCTACCAGAAGCTTTTTGCATTATTTGTGTTGTATATGTAAGAAAAAACCTTTTATGAGAGTGATCTTGTGAGACAATCAATTTCTTGATATTTAAGAAAGATTTGTTATCACTCCATATATAGTCTTCTTTACAATAATTCCTTATTGTTTTAAAAAATTAAGAAAGTGGAGTAAATAAAATTTAATATAATGTTAACTTTGTACTGTTAAATGACTGGTAGGAATACTACAAGACTTAAAGATAACACTAGGTTTTAACTGAAGTTCACAATGGTCGAGTATTGATATTTAAATAAGTATTAAGGATAGTAGACCTTTAGAGGTTGCCTTGTATAGTGCCTGCTCTTCAATTATTAATTTGTGTTTTTATGATTGTTGTATATATTCTGTTCATTGAGGAGGATGTCAAACGGCTGTTAAATAAGATAAAACTAATTACCAAAAATACTTTTATTCATTTTGTATATACAAATTACCATTCTAGCATATCTAGAACATCATAACAGATTACAAGACCCCCCAAATCCCTTATTAAAGGTATTACTCATAAATATGTAATATATATTAATGAAAATCAGTAAAGATGCAAAGGGAGGTAATCTTGGACACTTTGGATTCCAAGGATTGAGCAGCCAATTGGCGAGGTTGTGAACCTGGATGTGATAGCTGAGGGTCTAAGGAATCCACCTATACCCCACAAACTTTTACAGCAGCAAGTGTCAGGTGGACCCCTCCTGGGTCCGGGGTATATGCCTAATAGATTAAAAGAGATGAAACAATAACTTTTTTGTTGACAGTTAGCTTCTAATTATTTTGGACTCTTATTCGAAGCTATAAGATTGGCCAACCGCTTCCAGTTTTTGAAACAGGGTACCACGAAGGGGATGAATCTAACGTATTCTCTGGTCATTTGTATTTGGTTCCTCTGTATCCGCAAGACTGTTAGGAGCCCTATATTCAATTCAACATTTCGCATTATTTTTGCGCCTAAAACACTGAATCCATAGCTCATCAGGTACTGCGAATTTTGTGTTGAACTCGGTTCTTTGATCTTTTGATAGGTTTACATGTGTGCTAAAAAAGTTCCGTCGAACACACTTAAAGCTCTATTTTTCCAGCACGTGACATTGAAACATTTTTTTGCATTATGTGCAGATATGTCGAGATGGAAGTAAAAAAAATTAAACTCTCTGCTCTCCTCCGTGCGTGTTACAACAAACTGGCACAGCCAAGTGGCTACGTCAGCATGATAACCACCCACAGAGTCGCGTAGAGGTTTAAGGAAGGGGAAGATAACAAAGATTGACTTCATCCAGGAAAACCTCAAGTTGTCAAACGTTTATCTTTGAGAAAGGCTTTTTAAAGTTCTCCGAAACCATTTGAAGCGACGATGCTGAACATCATCACGGAAGCCGCTACCTGGTCGTCTATGACACGTCTTATCAGCATGCCTACCGACCTTATGTGCGAACAACCTCGGGAGTGCTGTCCTTACATTCTCAACGACTGGAAGTATCATGGCTTGCAAAGAAACATTACCATCGACCCGGTTATCAACAAGCAGAACCACCGTGTTTTAAATCTTCGACCAGGACGTCTCCGAGATCGCTACGTGTCGACCACAAAGCACCCGACATCTGTGATGATATAATTGGCGTCGTGACTTCAAATGGCGAGAAGATACCGCCGGTGCGGTTCATGGCCGGTTACAGGCTCACCGCAGCCTGTTACAGGAAATTATTGGCCACAAAAGTCCTACCTGGATGAGATCACGAACAAAGCGGAGAACGTATTTCAGCAGGACGGTGCCCCGCTTCATACAGTTAACACCGTAAAATTGTGGTTGGGGTCGAACATGAACTTATGATCGAAGGATCTTTGCCACTGGGGTCCCTCAAACTCAATCCCCTTCGTCTACAGCATATGGGCGCATGTCGAAGGCAAGGCTTGCAAGATTCGCCACGGCAACGTTGAGAAGCTGAATTTCTCCGTCAACCGCGTGTTGGCTAGCATGAGGAATGAATTCCTCCGGAACGTGTGCGCAGCCTTCAGCAATTACAGTTTTAATGAATAGTAGTATATAAATGTGGCCTGAGAGTGGTCACCTTAGTTAATAAAACATTTTAAACACATTTCATATGTTAAAACAATAAAACCATTTCTCTCTGCATCAAAACTTTGTTGAGAGCGTCATAACTAGTATAACAGGACTTTTGAAATAACCGGTATATATGTGACACCAATTGTTAGGATCACACGTTGCATTTCATTTGATTTAACTCCCAAAGCAAGGAAGGTATTGACTGGTCGGTGTGAACTTAAAATAGGTTGAATGAATACTCTTTACTCTCGAAGATTGCAAGGAATGAGATTTCATGTTTTATTGCGGAAAATAATTAATTTAATGCTATTAGTTAAATATGCGAATGATGTAATAACATAGATAAACTGTTATCGTTGCAATTGATTTTTTTTCGAACTGTTATCGTTGCTGACGATTTCTTAAAAAAAGCGAGGCTAATTCTTGCTGAAGCAATGAAGAAAGTAGGAGTTGAATCTCGGGTAAGTTATGACCGTTCTTTGTTAGCTTTCACCGTCACCATAGATATAAGCGAGAGATCTACACGTCTAAAATTGAGGCAGTGAAGCAAATACTCTTATCAGCGTGTGTAGGAAAATCTGAATCAACCATCTCTTTAATAGTCAGACTAGTCTCTTTCTCTTCTTGTTGACAAATTTGTTTTATCGCTGCCCACATTGCGGGCGTATGGCGCGTCCTCCTTCTTGGGCAAGAATTCCGTTCTTAGGGAAACATTCTTCCGGAGGAAACGGAAAGTACGATGGCAAAAAAAATATCTGATGATCCACGGAAAAGTTTTTTTTCCCAATCGCGCGTCTCACAGGCGGCGGGAGCTTGCTAAGAAGTTACCTTTGTTTGCACTAAATAGCTTTTGGGAGTGTGTGCAAGTTGTGTGAAACAAAAAAGTCTTCTGTATTACCCAAAATAAAAACAGGCATGGTTAATTCTATTTTTCATTTATCTAAACTGTTTTTGCTTCCGATCATGAATCTAATATTCAGAATGTAATAACTAGTTATGCTGATTCTTCAATTAGAGACTGTATATTCTTTTAAACACTTCTCAAAATATTCTTCACAAATACACATCATTTTTTATAATTTATAAAATTATTTATCCAATTGCATTATTAGATTAAATTGATGAACCTACTGATATGATAATTCTTACTGAACGTGATTATCCCAAATATATTCTCGTGATATTCATCGTTACACCACTTTCCACATTTTCAGAGACAGCAGAGCCAGATTAGTTTCCATTTATTTATTAACCTTTTATAAAGCTTCTTTAAACACCGAATGGTAATTATTTCTATTATAAAATTGAAGTTTTTACTGTTCAAATATGTCTTACATTTTTAAACCTGGCTCTTTTAACCGCCTATCTTCCATAATATTTGCTTCATAGCCTTCCTTTTAATAAGACTCTTTCCACTCTTAGACCTGGCTGTAGTCCTATACATACACCCAATCCAATTGGTTGACGATCTAAATATTGATATAATTAATCCTTCATTTAAAATGTTTGATTTGATCAAACTTTGTCACAGCCTCTCTTTTTTTCTTTTATTTAACATGATATCGATTTCTCATCCACTTCCTCATCATATAATGACCATATCTGTTAGAGCCCATTTTCATGACCTAGGTCGAATAATTATAGCTGATATAACTGCCCATATGCCTATTTTCGCCATGTTCTGCCTACAATTAAAACAAATCTCTTCTTCGACAAAGCCTTTTACACCCGCTTTCATACAAACATTTAAACTGCGGTAGGATCTTACTACTTAGGGCAACTTCTACTCCTTAAATCACATCGATTATTCAAACACTGCGAAGGAATTCCCCTTTAAAAATTAGTTATCATAATCAAAACCTATCCTCATTCATATCATCAACACCACTCATCCCACACTTTACAATCTTTCTATCTTTTTTTCTTTCTCTCTCTCTCTCTCTCCCACACTTTCACCTCTTATTTCATCCCTATCCCTATAAGCTATGTCCTTGTATTATCAAAAATCTATTCAACTCTATTAATATTATAAATAAACATTCACTCTTTAAACATTGCAAAGGGGGAATACTTCCATTACAGCATGTAACACTTTCAAAGATTACTAACTTAATAAATTATTCCCATCACAAATTCAAGGACACCTTACTCGATATCCAAGCCATATAAAAAACGTTAAATGAATTATTACGCAATACTTCTTCCAACAGCTGTCTTTCTGAGCTTATATTTCAGGCCCTCCATAAACAAATATTTCTTCGTTGATTTTCTTTCTACTAACACTAAAGTAATGCGAACTATTCTAAAACTTAAAACATCTCTTTTTTCCTAATTTTGTCCTCAACTGAATCTACAAACTTAGCATTGATATCAATAATCCAATAATATCACATTTCTCTAATGAATCTCTATAACAATGTAGTTTTCCCACCTGCATTAAATTTGCGCCATTTTTTCAAATCAAGTGAAGGTAACCTTTCATTAAATTACATGCTTTTCTCCTCTCTTCCAAGCTTATATAAGATATTCGAAATATTAATGTACATTAAAATCTTATAACTTCATTTAAATGTATTTCGGCGATGGTTAGCATGCCATATCCCCGTCATGATTTTTGTATCCAATCATACGATATTTTAAAATATTTAAAATAAACTATTTCTGTTTTTTTGTTATTTTTAAGCTTTTTGATAAGCTAAATGACAATATTCTTCTTAATAAGTGAGATCAAATCGAGGTCCATGGCTTTCGCAATATTTAGTTTTTGCCCTACTTGAACAACTGACAAAAATCAGGGGCTGTAAATGGCTCTTTTTTCCCTCCTTCCTAACCTCCACTGTCTCCCTAGAAATTTCTCTGTCCTGGGTTTCGTTCTCTTTTTAACTTACCTTCATGGCATGTCCCATTCTACTAGTTTATTAAATTTATTATACATTACTAACGATATCTATATATATAACGCATAATAGGATAAACATAAAATATTCTTCTTTATTAAGCTTACCATCTTGCCTCCTATATAAATAGACAACCAATTTATTAATCGATCTTACTCTACTTCATTCCTTGTTAGTCATATTGATTATATAGACAAAAGTTCCACATTCACTTATTAATGTTCCGTAGAAACCTGTCCCAGACTTTGGGTTGCTTAAAACCCCTTATCGTTTTTTTAACCTTGAGTTGAATTAACTGCACCTATTCGACTTGTGGAGAAATGGCTACATTAAGCATCCTGGAGGAGTATAGGTCCTTCAAGCCCCCACCCCCTCATGAGGAGAAGCGTGGGAAAGGTAGCCGGCGAAAATGCTTACCATGTGTGATCTCCCCGCCGCTGTGGGCAGTTGGAGCTAACATCTCTTTGAAGGCGACCACCTAAGGTCCTTAAACGACGCTCTAACGATCGAATTACCTACGAGACCCATAAACCCGTGGTTATGGAAAAAAAAGCAGTGCGAGTCAGAAGGCACGCCAAGTAGCGGTGTGGTTGCGAGCCTATAAATTGCGAGCTGACTTGGGCACCCCAGTGCCACCTCAGGAATTCTCGCGCTCTCCCCCCCCCCCCTTTTTGCCTCTGTTGCCTGGTCACTTTCCCCTTTAGATGGGGCGGCAATCCGCCTATAAATAAGCCCCGCAAAGAAAGAGAAGAGGATTATCAGAAGTCGATACGCCAGAGGTGGATTAGTTCGTGAAGATCGATCCGTCGGCCAGACAAGAAGATTATTAGTAGTCGGTTCGCCAGAAGAAAGATTAGTTCGTAAAGATCGATCTTTCAGCCAGACAAGAAGATGAGAAGTCGATACGCCAGAAGAAGGGTAGTTCGTGAAGATCGATCCTTCAGCCATACAAGACTATTTCAGTGAGAAACGAGAGGATCAGATTGAGAAAATCGATCCCCCCTTTCAGGGCCGTATTAACCTAAATAGTCAAGTTTTATATCAGTGCCATACCGAAGAAGCCTTTTCAGTCTGCAAAGAAGTCCGACTGAAGAAAAGCAAAGCCGCTCACACTCGAGTGATTCTCACATCTCAAACACCGTAAGAGTGAGAGGAGAAGAACCCAGCCCCAACGAGCTCCCGTTCTTTAATTACGTTGAAGAAGCAGCCCCCGACACAGGCGACAAGCATTCCCTTCCGGGCGAAATTTCAACCAGCGGCCACACCACTTCAAAGCGAGAGATAAGTCCTCCAGCGACATCCGGCAATCCCTAATACCTACCTGTAAGTTAACAATAACATTTATATCTCTATTGCGATAGTAGAAGTTTAGTACGTCCCACGTTTTAAAGGAGAGTAGAAACCATTATTCTTGAACCTAGGTCATATGTGTTTGTAGATGAGAGTACGTTAATTTAATGTTTCATGCTAATCAAATCGGGTCGTGATAAAAATACTAATTGGCAATTGGTATGTTTACTGGAAGCCTACTTGTTTATGTTTTGTCATTGAAAAATCAGTGAGGCCAAATATAGAAATGTGTTTACTGTTGGTTTGTAATATTTAATTTAAAATACATGTTTATTTTGGTAGATTCTGGTGTTTCCTCTTATCCTTATGTGTTTAAAAATAGCTCTTCCTTAAGAACTAAACCACTAAAATAGCACTCTTAGAACAAAGCCTACTTCATCATAGAAGTAACTCACGCCCCTTAAAGCATACCGCTACTAAAAGGGTGTCAAAGAGTAGAGGGATCAAAACCAAGGGTCATTCTACGACACGACTAATTGCTATGAACAAATTTTAAACATTAAAACCTCAGCTTTTATCATCACTTAGAAACCCACTTATACGGAATTAGTCTTTAACTCTGTGGTAACTATTTCATGAGGATAAAATTCTTCAAACTTTTTAAACCCATATACAGTTGTAGGTCAATATGAGCTCCCTAACATTCGTTTGCCTCCCTGAAGGGGTGAAATTAGACGACAAACAGGCGCGGAGGAATGCCCCTTTTTGGCGTGAAATTATTTACGAGTGCGTATTCTACCTTTAGCTGATTTCAGTCGAAAGGCTATGTGGTTCTGGGAATTAAACAGGAGTAAACAAAAATAATATTTACAACTATAAAAACAATATGATTTAACAACAAAAGAGACACGATGGGAAATACACCAGACTAATTGGCAAGCAAAATTGTTTTAAATGGATGCTTCGGCACGCGCCGCGAGCATGCACAAACGACTAACCGAAAGAAAACGGGAGGAGAGGATCATGGGTGAATCTTTGAGGTCGAAGTTGATAGAGAGAAAACCTAATTGTCTTAGAATTTCGGTGGTGAGCCTCGAGGGAGTATTTTCGCCGGAGGAGCTGAGCTGTTTATTGCAGATGGACGAGTCTTAACATTGCTTGACTGTCGTTAATTCAGAATAAATGTTTCTTGCCTGCGAGCTCTTAGGTTTCCGGGAGTTGCTTGAGAATTTGCACGTCGTGTCCCTGGCTGATTCTGGCGAGTACTGATTTTCACATGCCCGTGCTAGGAATTATATACGGAGTCGCCGAAAGCAATTTCACTGGCCGACAGAAGAGGGTCAACGCCATCTGAAGGGGCGTGGTGGACGTGAAATTCGCACCTTCTTGCTGATCTTTTCCCGGGCTCTAGTTTGACTCGTCTCAACTCGTCTTATCGTCCCAGAAGTTTACCCAAAGATGCCGATTGAAGGTCTTCTCGTCTGTGAGATACTCCCTAGGCCTCTGCGTCCGCGTGACTCTCTCTCTCTCTTTCTCTCTGACATCTCTTCCCCCCTTAAGATGGAACTTCCGGAAGAAGTGACATCTCAGAAAAAAAGGGTTGTGCATAATAAATTCGCATCAGAAAATAAGAAAAAAAAGAATACATGCACTAAATTAAAAAAAGAACACAAAATAAATATCAATATACATACAAAATAATTACCAATATACATGGTTTAATCATTGTCATGAAGAAAAGAACTAATTTACAATAACCACAATTATTTACAATTAATTTCGAGAGGGTGGCACATCTGCCTTGGTTCAATAATAATTTAAAGTTAGTTTAACAGAAAGATAAATACTGAAGGGATACGTTTCCTTAGCCAAACAGAAACTTAGACTGAACATAAACATATACAGAAAAAATAGTAGGATCAAGATTCGTTTGGTGAGGAATCCATCGGATTCAAGCTTAAACAGTCAGTCATAGAGTTTTCAGAGCTTTCGATATACAATATTCTGAATTAGAATTCCTGGAGGAACAAGTTCAGGCGCATTAATCAGCCATTATTATTTTTAATGTTTCTGAGATAAGACAAAGGTTTGTAGTCTGTTTCGATTATAAACTCTTTTCCTATTAAAAACATTTTTAATTTTAGAATTCCCCAAATTATTGCGAGGGCCTCTCGCTTAAGCACAGCATAGTTTTTGTCTCGGTAGGAAAACTCTCGTTATTGTTCCCGTAATAGATTGACACAAAACCTATACGATCATTCCTGGCGTCCATCCGTATGGCAAATGGTTCGTGGGGATTGGGCAACCGTAATATCGGGGCTGACGCTAATTTACCTTTCAGGTGGTTGAAACTGTTGATTGAGAGCAGAGTCAACAAGAGTTGTTATGGAGCATTCTTTTTCAGGAATTCGCACAGGGGAGCGTAACGGGTGTCAAAACTTTGGATGAATCGACGATAATATTAGGCGGGAGCCATGAATGCCCTCATATGTTTCTTGGTCATTGGCAGTGGCATTTTGACGATGGCTTGGATCATTTCTTTCGGAAGAGCTAGTTGGTTATTTCCTATTCGGAAGCCTAAATAGTCATGGTGCTAAATGCAAAATGGCATTTATTTGGACGAATTGTTAAATTATGTTCCCTGACCCTTTGCAACAGCGCTCGGAGGGCGGTTAGATTCTGCTTCCATTCATTTGTTGACACGTAAATGTTGTTAAAATAGTGATATATGGGGTAGCCCATCTAATATTCGTCTAATCATTCCATTATAGTTGCTGCATGCGAGGACGAGACCAAAAGGGAGCCGACGAAATTGCATTTTCCCCATTCAGTTGGGAAACTGGTGTACATTTTAACCTCTTCCCGCAATGGGATCTGGTAATAGGCCTTACACAAGTCCAGTCGGGTTATAAACTTGGCTTTCTCAAACAAATGGAGATTTTGATTAATAAGGGAAATCGGCTCTGCATCGAACGCAGTAACAATATTTAGCTTCCTAAAGTCGATGCAAATCCAATAAGAATTATCGGGTTTGTTGACCATAACGACAGTCGAGGAATAGTCGTATTTTGAGGGTTGAATAATCTTTTAATTTAACAATTCATTGACTTCGGCATTAAAGGCTCCTCTCAAATATACGACTAGCGGATAGGGCTTATACCTTATAGCCTCTTGAGTGGCCAGCTGAATGTTGTATTCAGATTGGGTAGCACAACCTTGAATTTGCGAAATGAGGTCGCCGAATCGATTTAGATGAGATTTTTGCTGGTTCCTCTGAGCGGAAGGTAGCTGTTCGTTTATCTTGAGCTTGGCTGACGAGGATTCCATCATATCTGGCAAAACGAGCAAGTGTTATTCACTATCTTGCTCTACGCAAGCAATTTGCACTACGCTAAAGGGGTCCAGTGGTAATTCGATTCCACGGGCGATTCTTCGTGTATCACCACGATTTGGTTAGCCGCTGCGCGCCGGTTATACTTATTAAGGAGGCTTATATGAAAAAGCTTCCTTCTTGATGGTTTTTCAAACAAATAATCGATGGGACCGCGTTTCTCGATTATTTGGTATGGGCCTTTTCATTGGCTTTACAATTTGTTGTTGGCAGTCAGGAGTAATAATCAACTTCTTCACCGGGCTTAAACCTTATGTCATTGGACTTACAGTCGAATTAAGATTTGTATTGATCCATCTTAATGTCTGCTTTTTGGTATGCGATTTCCGCACATTCTTCCACCTGTGATGGAGTTCGATAAGGTACTATTACGAAGATTGGAATGCCTGATCAAATTTTTGGTTGGTAAAAAGCTCATTAAGACTGCTTATGGGGCCTTGTATGTTCCTACCGTATAACAATTCAAATGGAGCGAACTCCAATGTGCGATGTGGTATCTCTCCATACTCACAGTGAAATACCGGAAGATAACGATGCCACTCTCTTGGCTGGTCAGCAAATACCTACCGCAAGATGCTCTTGAGAATACCATTCAGCCTCTTTCACATACCATTTCTAGCAGGGTAAAATGGGCTGGTAAATAAGGGCTTTACCTTAAGTAACTTGCCCACTTTCTCCATCAAATGGGATGTAAATTGACGGCATCGATCCGAAAATTCTTCCTTTGGTAATCTGATACGGGAGTAACTATTAATAAGTGCTTCGGCACACGAGATGCCGGCGATCTTCTTGATTGGTACAACCTCGGAGAATCTGGTGGCAAAATCGACTAGAGTGAGTACGTAGAAATGACCCTCACTAGACGGTGGGTAGATTGGTTCGATTAAATCAATTCCCACTCGGGAGAAGGGTTCTGAAATTACTTAGTCTTTTTGCAAAGGGGCCAGCTTAACTTAAATGTTGTTTTCTGGCATATGTGACATAATCGACAATAGCGCAGAATTTTATCCGAAGCTCCGGGCCATTAAAACTACTTGAAAATTCGTTGGGCAGTCTTCTTGTAGCTAAAATGCCCCGAAAGAAACTGTCATGTGTGGTTTGCAAAATAAGTTGAACATGAGAGCGGGAAATACATAAGGCTCGGGACTCGGTGTTATCTCGTTCTGAGCATATGCGATAGAAGAGATTATCCTGAACGAGGAAATAAATTACTTTGTTACCTCTAATAGACTTGTAGGGGTGTGAAGATGTATAAGAGAAAAACTTCCTTCCAAAAAGCGAGAATATAAATAGCCTATTAATTTTTCTAAGTCACCACGGACTTTGCCGTAGCATAATGGTAGAGTGCTAGCTTCGGGATTCAAAAGACCCAAGATCGAACGCCAAGGTCCAGACTTTTTACAAAGAAAATTCTCGAAGAAAACGGAGACCACGAAAAACGCTTTAAGGACAACTCAAGAAATCCACTCAAGAGAAAACCGCTGTCAAGGAAAAACGGAAAGAAAACGACTTCAAGGGCTAACTCGTCTCAACTCATCTCATCTCATTAAAATCGTCAAGAAGCATTAAGAAGTCATCACGTCATAAGAATTGGAAGGAATCATCACATTGTCGTTAAAAAGGAAGATGAATCAGAAAAAAGAAGATCAAGAACTAACCCAGCCAACTAAAGAAGAATTAACCCAGCCTACAAGAATACCAAGAGTCAGATAAAGGAAGACAAATGTTTGAAGGGGCCCCTTCAGTCAAGAAGTAATAAATAGATATCAAGAAATAAACGAATATAAATAGGCCCCCCTCCCATCATAATTGGTGATCCTCAAAAGGCCGAACAATCTTGTCTAGAGTTTAAGAAAAAGTGCTGCTGGAACCGGAGATCCGGGAAAGGATATTACTGATTAGCGTCGAAAACTTAGTTCGCCCTCCTTAATCCCACTTAATTAGCTCCACTCATCCCGCAGTCGCTCCGCTTTCTAGAAAGGGACCTGTGTAGGTTAGCGAAGATGTATAAGAGAAAAACTTCCTTCCAAAAAGCGAGAATATAAATAATACATTAAATTACCAACTCCAGACGGACTTCCCCGTAGCGAAATGGTAGAGTGCTAGCCTCGGGATTCAAAAGACCCAAGATCGAACCCTAAAGGTCACAATTTTACAAAGAAAATTCTCGAAGAAAACGGAGACCACGAAAAACGCTTTAAGGATAACTCAAGAAATCAACTAAGGAGAAAACCGCTGTCAAGGAAAACGGAAGGAAAACGACTTCAAGGGCTAACTCGTCTCAACTCGTCTCAAGAAATCATCACGTCATAATGAAGCAGAAGAAGTCATCACGTCATCAGAATTGGAAGGAATCATCACATCTTCGTTTAAAATTAAGATACATCAAGAATAAGAAGAGTCAGATAAATGCAAGATAAATGGAAGATTCATCAAGGAACAAGAATACTATGAGGCAGATTACTGGAAGAAATGTTTCACGGGTCATCTTCAGTCAAGAAATAATAAATAGATTCAAATAAAGAAAAAAATCACAACGCCCACATGAATGATAAATGATAAATAAGAAAAAGTTATAATATAAATATGGCCCCCCCCCATAGACTCTTGTGTCTTAATTTGGACCTTAATCCACAGAGGGTGAAAGGATTCACAATCCTTCTATATTTTAGGAAAGTCTTTGTTCGAGACATTGCTGTATTCTGAAGCGGCGGGAGTTAACAGGGATGCGATCGCTTGCAAATCTTCCTTTGCTTGTGAGCGAGTGATCACGAGTTGAGCCACAGGGGCTGTGGAAACTTTGGGACTCTTACTAATAAGAACAGCACAAAATTTTATGGGTGCTGCTACGACTTCGGCCCAGACAGTAAAGAAGGCGTTGTCGATATGGCACTTAACGATGTGGAATCAAAAAGCGCGCAACAAGTAGTCGTGCACAATTGAGGACCTGTCGTGATTCGGAGTACAGTTAGGAGTACTTTATCCGAGACCACAATACACGTACAATCTGTATCTCGTACGAGTGTGGAGATACGGAATCTGTTCAGCGTTCCAGTCACGAATTAGAAGCCACCAGGGCTGCTTTTTTCGAACAAAAAGTTCCCATGGTGGCCGGTGGTACTCGCTGCTTTTGAGGGGAGAGGAGTTTCCGGTTGGGACGGGGTTTGAGAATTTATGGCACTTACATAGTGCACCTGGTGGGTATGGTTATTTTTCAACTGAGAGTTCTGAAGGCAATTAGTTCGTACGTGGCCCTCCACTCCACAAGAGAACCAAACGATAGTCCTCATGGAGAATGCTGACGCAGGGGAATTAGAGGAGAAAGACTGGATTTCACGTTTGACTGGCGATGGAACAGGTTGATATTTAGAATGGCGTTTTATCTTGAGAAATTTTTCCTTGTTCTGAGGAATGAATTTATGTTTGTTTACCTTAGATTTGGGAGAAGATGGTTCTATTTCATTTCTTTGGGGGAGAGGGGGGGGGGTAACAATTGTGGCTTGCTGCGCAGACATCAGTTTCTTCTACGCATTTTTTAAAAGTGATCCATCTCTTGTCCTTGACGAAAGATCTAATTTCTGATGGGTGCAACGCCAAGATTTGCTCCTTGAAGATTAAAACGATCAAAGCATCGTACTCATGGGGCACTTTGGATGCATCAATCCAGAAATTGAGGTGTCGTTGCAAGTAATAACCGAACTGATGGAAGGTATTTTTTAGCTGAATATGTCAAAGTCTAAACTTCGCGCGGTAAAAATAGGGTGTCAGCTTGTAAGCGGCAATTAACTCGGGCTTCTATGTGGAATAATCGATAGTTGCTTCTGACGGGAGTGTAAAAAGATATCCCTTGGTTGGGAGTTAAGTAGGGGCAACAATTTAGCTACGCCGTCTGTTTCGATGTCCCAGTGATTTACTTCAAAGATCTTTTCGAAATGGGATAGATATGAACCGAAGTCTTCCCCTTCGTTGAAGACAGGCAATTTGATAGCATGTTGTTTTATGCTGCTCCTCAGATTAATAGAAAGTGTTTCGTTCCTTGCACTTGTTATATCTAATTTATGCAAACGAACTTTCTCTCTTTCTTCTCTTTCTCGTTCCTTTTCTCTTTCTTTCTCTTCCCTTCTTTTTTCACGTTCTTTCTCTTCTTTCCACTCTTACTCTTATCTCTTCTTCTTGAATATATGACATTAGGTCTTTTCCAGTCAAACCCAGAGATTCTCCTTGTGTCTTAAGGGTTTCGAATGAACACATGCTGTCGTATCAATTGTTTGCCCGTAGAAAAAAAGATACGCACAACAAAACAATGTAGCAGGTATGTCGAACCCAAATTTATCGTGTCTTACTAAAATGCACTTAAAAACACTGACGGAAGTGCAACTGGGTTTTACTTGACCCCCCAAAAAACACCTGCAAAATAACTCACTTATTTGGAACGATACGAATTCTGTGATTGAGACGAAAAGCTTTGGCACATACTCCGTAAGTACGCCAAAATAAAACCGAACAATACAATTCTTACTGAATCTTTCAAATGACTGAGTATATAAGGCTGAAAGATACAAATATAAACCGCTTGGAAAAGCTAGTGATGCACAGTCACCCAAAATAATAAACACAAAAGTAAATAAATTCAAATGGTCACTCAGATCGTGTATCAAACTTTTGTAAGTAGCCTAGCAAGAAAATTATTGTTTCCAATTATCATTCTACCGGTAGATTCGCTGGAGGCTGACAAATTTCTTTGAATCCTTCAAACACACCTTAGATTAAAGAAACTAATTTATTAATTATTTTTTTAGAAATTTCTTTGGCACTAAACGAAGTAGATTCTTAAATTTAAGGATGCCTCCAAGCATTGTCACAATTCAATGAACGAAGAGTGCTCTTAATTGTTGTTGTTTTTTTCGGTATATCAAAGTCCAAAATCAATCAAGCGAAAATTGGCAAATTGAAATTGGATCCTGCCCATTTTGCAAGAAATTAATAAAAGGTTGAAAGGAAATTGTGAAGTATTTTATTTTAATAAATTCTGCATTCTTCAAAAGACTCCTTTGATTGCTAATCAATATTAAATTGTGAAATGAATTAGTTCAAATTCAGCGACAGAATTAATCGTGATATGAAAGGAAACACAGAATTATGTTGTGTAAAAGTATGAATATTTTAAGATATGGAAGCAAATGCAGGAATTTTTGTTCCTCCTCGAATACACTAATTTGGCCCAGGTATATCAAAACTACTTTCGCAGAAACTGTATCTAAATAATTCAAAGACATTTAATTCAATAGGATACATATTCTATTCTTACTCATTAATCATCTATTCCCTTCCTTCTCATTATAAACTTTCCCTTTATTCCCTATATTTCTATACTCTATCTCCTTCAAACGCTATCTTCTAGCCCGTACATATTTACTATTACATTCTTAAGCTTACACAAAAGAAAGATAAGAGAGAGAGGGAGAGAGAAAGAGAGAAAGAGAGAAAGAGAGAGAGAGAGAGAGAGAGAGAGAGAGAGAGAGAGAGAGAGAGAGAGAGAGAGAGAGAGAGAGAGAGAGAGAGAGAGAGAGAGAACAGAAAAACACAGTGAAAGTCTTTCCTACCGTTTGATTCAGTTTCTACTGCATTTTTGTGCAAGGAATTACGGAGGCAAAAATATGATATTTGGTTAATCCTGGCGTAAATGGACAAACAGAGGAACTTTTTATTTTCTCTTCTTTTGGGATTTTCTTCAAAAGGAGTTTCAGAAATTCTTCCTTTTCCTCATCTCTTTTACGCGGAGTATAAAACGGTTCAAAAACGATGCTTCAAGTTTATACTCATTTATCCATGGATGCATTTCTCTCACTTTTCTCTTTGATAAAATGTGGCTCCGGCCCGGTTTTAGAAACATCAAAGGTTAGAGAGATTTATTTTCTACAATTATTTTGGTAACTTTTCTCCATTTTCAATTTAATATTCCTGCTCATGTTCATAACTTACATTTTGGAATGTTGATAAGATAGGTTAAAGATAAAAATTACTTCAGTTCTTCTATCAATTTATCTAAAGATATTGCTTAAGATATAAAATGAAACTATCAGACACAGAGAGAGTGCATACCTTCGCTAACACAATTGCCATTAAAAGTAGATAATCAACAAATAGGTTACAGAATACTCGTAAACAAAATATAAACTCATGTCAGAGAGAGAGAGAGAGAGAGAGAGAGAGAGGGAGAAGAAGAACGCGCTCGTCTCTGTTGAGGAGAGAGAGAGGGGACACACCTGGTCGACTCTTTTTAATCTTTGATAACGAGGCGCAAAAGTGCGAAGTTCGTGACGTGATGAAGACCCGAATTCGCGGAAGCCTGAGGTCTGCTTAAGAGCACGAACGCTCCCGCCGGGGATTATCTGGCGACGGTGAGGATAGGGCAAAGTCCACGTTACCTGGCGAAGCGTCTGTCTACCGAAAGCCACCACCTTCGGGCGCGGAAAAAAGCCGCTCCGTCTCACCCCAAACGTTTGACGCAAAACTTGGACGGCAATAAATAACCGCCTGTGTCCCGAGTACCCGCTAGTATCTGCCACATTCCCGTCCCTGTCAGTTCCATGCGTACCCTTGCAGAACCCATTAAGTTCCCTGTATTCTCCTAGAACTTGCGATAGTCAACCCCGTATTCGTTGGTCCCGTAATCCCAATGCGACGCGTCCAATTCTCGATTCGGTATTCTAAACCCGAAGGCAAGATCTGAGTTCAGCTCGCGTAATTGTCACTGTCAAGAGGCTATTATTGTGGCATCTACGCTGTCTCTAACAAGGCAGGACTACTTCCTCGGACTAAATCTTTGAGGTATTCGCAACGTGCAACTCTCCAGTGCAAACTCCTCCTCCTTCCCCCTTTTTGAGCCTCAGTCATTTGGCTTCGCGTTGTCCGTTTTTGTGTACGGCGCTCGACCCTGCCAGGTAGCTCTTAGAGCCGAAATTCGTGCGCGTGTCTTATGTTTATATATCTTAATTAAAACCTTTTAATTTTGTAAATAAATTATCTTATAGTACTAAATTTATTTTTGTACTCAGTTTCTATTACGCCAGAACCTTTCCAAGATAAGCTAAGAATTAGCCAACCTAAAATTGCACTCTAATTTGTATTTATAATTTTACCCGCGGTCATAACTAACTAATCCGTTCATAGGACTCTCTCGAGGTCAGTTGTGGGGTCACCCTACGAGAGCTCATAATAGGTTTCATCAGAAACAACATTAGAGACACTAAAAACAACTAATATTCCGCTAAATATTTTTAGTTGCTCAAAGGTTTGTAATCTTACAGTTTTTTTACATCTGTATAGCATATTACAGATAGGTATAAAAAATATATGCGATACTATATAATTCCTCCTCGGCAAGTGAAAAATATCCCTAGCACTTAGAAACATTCAGATTTTTTACCAATCGAATTTTGAGAGCTTACAATAAATTTATGATTTTTTCAACTAACGAAATCAATCCTGATTTCTATTCCGGTTGAGCTATAGTTTAAATTACAAAACCATATATAATTCCCTTACTCTGGAATCCTAACCGTTGCATTAGGACACGTGTCTATCTTCGGTAGTCTGCGAACTCTCAACTAAAATGTAATTGTCCATAGTGACAGATTCGGATCTCGGATTCGTTAATATATAACAATTTATATTGATTAAATATATATAATTTGTTCGAGGTATACTAAATCGAAATTATCTCTGATACATAATGGTGTTAGTCCTCAGCTTCTACCACTAACTATCAACCTAACTTGTTACGGGGCATAATACTCTTCAAATATATGTACATATACTTTGATCTCAGAGATAGGGATCCTCTACATGATCCAGATCAATTCGTGCATGTTGAGAGAACGCTATCTATTGAAATTTAGTTTGATTAACTCATTATTACCTCTATTAGATCAGTTGGGCGGAAGTTGTGTGGTCACAACTGTTCATTTCTTTGCAAGATCTCACAAATCGTTATTGGTGGATTATCATGAGATTAAATAAGAGATGTGTCCCTGGGGCGAGGGATGAGTTAAATTTACTTTGGGCCGAATTAGGATCAAATCGTTTAAAAGGACGTCCTTTCGGATCAAATAGGAGTGGATTAGATTTGAAACAGGATTCTGACCCGTCTGTGGATTCTGGATGTCTTATTCACATTGTTAACTTTGAAAAAAAGAAGATTTTATGACATTTTTCTAATATTTCATATTTCTTAAATATTAAGGGAAAAAACAATTACTTGATCGCAATAATAACTCATTTGGCCCATTAGCCTTTGTCTCCAACAGCAGTAGGCTTTATTTTATATTTGGTTGAATGCGAATAGAATTTTTCTTGGGGTAGATTTCATTAACTCATTAGTGCATAAAGTACAATTTTTGAGATAAAAGTTTAATATTTTTATATGTTTCTATTTTCCTTAAGGGGAGTATTTGTACGAAATTTTATGATTCTTCTATTTTTATATGTTGAGATATAAGGTGTCCAGAAAACTGGACGCTATGCAATCTAAAGAAAAAAAAGAAGTTTTGAAAATTTCATTTTTCTTACAAACAAATTAATACTTAACAGAATTTAGCAGCGAAAAAGGGTAATTTTATTAATTTTAAACATGTATATTTAGTCTTTTGTGTGATAACTAAAATGGCATTTTGGGTGTAGTTCAACATCATACTTAACACAAGTAAATGTTGCTTTTTCAAGAAAATTGGCACATCTGCTTGTGTTCGAGATTTGAAAAAAGTGCCCCAAACATTCATATCTAACTCCACTTTTAACTTGAGCAGCTCTTTTTCTTGCATCGATGCAGTACCATGTGATTTCAAAATAGTTACTGCTAAATTTCTTCGAAAATTTAGAAGAGGAATCCTGTCTTTCTTAGCTTTTTTCCATAAAATCCAGGAATTTACTATTGAAACATCAAATAAATATATAAATATAGGCCACCGCTATTTTCTTAGTCTCATTCTTGTTATATAAGTAGAAACCCACTGGTTCAATTGGTCAACACTGCCCATGTAAGAATTATAATCCTTTACGGCTACTGGTTGAGGATGTGAAGTATAATCTTTTAACTCTTTTGAAAATCTTTTTGTTGTTCCAATTTCTGATGACTCAAAATATGAATCAATTGTCAGAACATTATTATCCCTATATTTTATTGCCACTACAGAATCAGATGCACTAATTTCTACGGTACTTTTTTGGTATCTTTGTAAATACAGTTGTCCTAGGAAGAGGACAGTTCATCGATCTATTTTTCCTATCAGTACCAAATACATATATGCCTGAATTTGATAAATGTTTTAATAACCTATAGGGTGTAGAATAATTATAATTATCAAAATATAACTTGTAACCAGAATTTCTAGGAATACTCGTTTTATTTATCAACCTATCAACTAGGACTCCCCCAAGTCCTAATTTAAAATCGCTACTCTGATTTTCATTTTGTTGTTTTCCCATGTAGATATCAAAGGAATGCATATATCTCGTAGATGAGCAGAGTGCAGAGTTTTACAAGCCAAATTTTATTGGCTTCTCCTTTATGAATTGTTTGGCATAATGCCTTCCAAAATATGGGATAATTGATTCATCAATTGAAAGGAGTTCTTCTAAAACTCTTGATTCAGAAATCGACTGAATAGGTGATAAATTAATGGTCTTATCTTATATAAACGGTCAGTTGGATCCATTTTATGGTTTTCATTGAAATGAATTTGATGTAATATCATTTCCCATCTCTTACATCGAATAGAGTCTGACAAAATGCTAAGACTATCAGATTCTCTAGGCCAATTAGTCTTTTATTTGGATATTTTGCAAAGCCCGAGAGAAGTAACCCCCTCAAGTACTACCCATAGTTCATCAGTGTTCAAATCCAATTTTACATTTCTTTGCTGAGAAAAAATCTTTGTTTGTTCAACTATTTCCCCAATAAAATGATCACTGTAAAACAATTTTAGTAGTTCTAATTCATTATTTGTTTAACATATGTCCTCAGGTAAACACTCAGTTGATGGTTTAGAAAAATTTATATAAAAAACACAAACCTCTTTACTCCAGTTTATTTGATTTACTTTTATTTTTTCCTACCTTCACTTGAACAACCAGATATTTTTTCAGCCTTAGTTTCGCAATGTTTAT
Organism: Ceratothoa steindachneri; assembly: GCA_963969495.1. Classification (NCBI taxonomy): domain Eukaryota; kingdom Metazoa; phylum Arthropoda; class Malacostraca; order Isopoda; family Cymothoidae; genus Ceratothoa; species Ceratothoa steindachneri. The sequence continues at coordinate 73,405,769 of OZ018324.1, read as the reverse complement.
GAGGTATAAAATATACTTCGTATTCAATATGGTTTGGCTAAGGTTATTTTATATCTCCAGTAGCTTCATCATCAGACAGATGTGTATATAAATAAATAAATAACAAATAAACCAAAATATATATAAACCAATTTATCCAACCGGCTATTTATATGCGAACAAAAATGTTGTCTGACTGCATAGCGTTCGTATTTCTAGACACCATTATATATATATATATGGAATGTATGTTTATCAACATCTTTATAAAACTATAATTTCACCATGATAATTAATATTTCATTTGAATATATAAAAGAATAAAAGCAATAATAATAAATTGACATTTCGAATAATAGTAATTTACTTACACAGATCTCCCGCTTACTAGACGACATCCTGAGGTAAACTGATTTATTTCAAAGAAAATTATATTTTGCTAACATTATTCATACAAATCGTAAAGGAGAATTGTATTAAGAGTAAGCTGAGACAAAGAAATAAGTAATTATTACCAAACTTGTTTTTTGGGTGAATATTTTTATAGCGTCTACTTTTCTGGACGCTATGTGCTAATGGGTTAATAAGCAAACAGTTATTTGACTATTATTTGTTGTACACTTGCCCTATTTAAAAAAGGATTGTGAACAAAATATCTAAAAGAGAGTCTTCCTATTTTCTAACAATGCTGACCAAAGATCAAATTACTACGTTAGGTTTGAAGGTTCTTCCTCATTCTCAATATTCATCCTTACTTTCATATTGTGAAGACAAGTTTTTGTCATAAAAAGTTCATCTAAATACCAAAGTTTCTCTGATATGACTAGATTTTGAGGTCAGAGGTGGGGGGTTGAATGATTAAACTCTGATTTCTTCTTTTGTTGTTTCAATATAGGCGTCAAATTGACCACTAAATTCGTGATTCGCCAAATAATAGATAGTATTTAATTATAAAAAATATGCATTAATTTGGTAATTTTTAATTTTAATTACATGATGGATGTTGTTTGTTAAATATTTTTATCTCATTGCTTTTTATTACTATTTCTTTTGAATTGGCAGTTTTTCAATTCTATCACAAATCGGTTTTCCGGGTTCTTTTGTGTTTTTTTCCGAGGTTTTGTAACCCAAACTTTCTAAGCTTTGTAGAAAAGGGAGTCAGTGGAAATCCATACAAGGTTGTACTTTCCAAGCAGACGAATTGTTTGATTCACTAAATTTGGTCTTCCTTCCATATCTAACTTTTTTTTCATTGAATAATTTATTATTTTATATTTAATTTTTTAACTTTTATTTTAATAGCATAATATAGCGCAACTATTTTTATTTGAAATATTATTTATTTTTAATTAATTAACATAATTGACTTTTAAATGCATCATTTTATCTGCCTTTTGTATAAGAATGTTTAGCCATTTACAGTTTACTACATCCCACCTAAGTGGGGGAGGGTCTTCATTCACACCAAGCAAGGGATTTTATCCAACAAAATAATCTTAGAGTCGTGAAAATAAATGCTTCAATTGGCTACCATTGGTTTAATTAACCTGGCTTTTTCTTCAACATGTGATTTTACTTTATAGGATGGTATAGCTTATGGTCTTCTGTCCTCAGTAGTTCAACCTTTCCAACTTAATTTTGTTTAACACTACTATTAATAAATAAATTAATAGCTCCCTTACTTTATAAACATGCAACGTAACACCGAAAATTAATCGAGAAAGTAAATACCACAAGCGTTGGATTTAATTTATAGGGATCAAGTTGAAATATGCATTATATTGATCAATCTTTTAGAATAGTTATTCATTAGGTTTATTAATATCCCCAATATAGCCCACGAGATTTTTAGCCATCATTTATCTATAGAAAACCTAAGGAATCACTGTGGCGCGGGAAAGGTTGAAACTCGTACATCATTTTTCTCTTTTTAGTAATATAGAAGTTTGCAAAGAAAATGGTGTAATTAGTGGAATTGAAAGTTTTGGCTAGTATCGGAGTAATTTAGACAAAATGGTAGAATTGTAAACACAACGGATGGAATGTTACGCCATTCATCCGAACATGTCAACATTCGCTAAAAGATAAACACCTTTCTAACCATTCAAGGTACTTTTTTTCATCTACGCCTTCGAAAAAATGTTCTTCGTCTTCTAATTCTATTTTTCAAACTAATTACCTTTCCAGGTATGAGACTTACAGACTTTAACTCCGCAAATTTGTCGAAGCTTTCTAATGTATGATTAACTGTCTCGCTACACACTGGACCTTGTTCTTTTAAATCCATATTCGATTTATCAAAACTCAATTTAGGTAAATTATAACTCTAAAGTTCTTTAAATTTCCCCTTCAAATTTTAATTACTTTGTTCAACAATTTTACTACAATATAAATTTTAGGAAAACTATTACCCAAAACATATAAAACTCTCATTTAATATTAAGGAGGAAAATTAATGCATAGAAAGCTTCAAGGATATATTTTGAGTGCATCGATGAACAACATTATATAAAATATTCAAAGGAGTAGAAAAAAATAAAAACTTGACGCAAATAATCAAAGGAAAATAAAGGCAATAGGTACAACAAAGAAAAGGGTTTGCAAGGCAAATATATGTAAACTAACTTTGCAATTCTGACCATAGTTTCATCTAGTTTTATTTTTACTTTAAAATTTATCTGGTTTGACCATTTTCCTTTTGACCTTTCCTAAGAGGCGAAAAATATATTAGATGGCCCTGCATACATCTAAATTTACAGCAGCATATGTCAAATGCATCTTGTATTTACAATCATAACGTATTAATCTATACAGGTAAATCCAGCTCTGAATTGCATGAATAATAACACTGCCCAACAAAGATTTTGCTACTGAAATGAGAAAGTAGTTTTCCATTGTAGTTTTCTGCGTAGATTACAAAAATGACCTTTATTTTTCATGAAATGACTTCAGTTTTTTTTAATCTGCACGTTTTTATTAATATTAGAGTATTTAGTTTATAGAGGTATGAAATATTTGTTATTATTTTTATTTTATTTGACAAAAAGTACCAAGATAATTGGAAACAAAAAGCTTATTCATCAAAAGAAATTAATAAGGCCTTTTAACACATTTCAGAGTGTAGTATTATAAAAATATATTCAAAAAAATAATGAAGATTTTTTTTTTCGAAATTGCTGAAATCTATACAATAATCATATATTTTTAGAATATTTAGGTCCAGCAAAAGTCATCAAGCATTGCAGGACTCCCTTTTCCTTTTTTATAGTAGCAATATCTTGGTGGAATCTTTAACCATGCTCATCGATGACGTCTGCTGGATTCTCTAGAAAGAAAGACAGATGGGAATGCAAAAAATATACCTTTATTGACATACTACATCCCAACTCATTATAAGACCTATTCAAATTCTGAACAAGAAGGTGGTAATTTTCTGATTTGTGCTTTCCAAGGAAACCATTACCTTTGAAACTATGCTAGACCTCAAATTCTGGCTTGCTCATTTTGCCTCAAATTCGCTATCTATCATAAGTTCTCGAATCTGAGGCCCAACAAAGATTCCTTCTTCAATTTTAGCATCATTAATCGTAGGAAATTTTGTTTTGAAATATAAGAAAGATGGCTGGTCATGCTTTAAGGCTTTCTCAAATTGTTTCATTAAACCTAATTTTATGTAAAGTAGTGGCAAAATTATGTTTTCTTTAGAAACCAATGGTTTACGTATGACATTATGACAACCTACTTTAGTCTCTTATCTTCAAGGCCATTCTGAGCGTAGGTAATGTTCTTCCCGAGCTCTAATCTCCCACTGGCACAAAATCAACCATTTATGTTCACTGTATTTAATGCTTTTTAAAATGAAATATAAATTCTCATAAGTTTCTTTCAAAACAACAGAGTGAGCTACTGGTATCGATGGTAGTTTATTTCTATTATACAGAGGCAAGGCTTTACTACTATATAAAAAAGCGTCAATGAAAAGTCTCCATTTACTGGGTTCATAATGTATATCTAATTCTTCAAAGTGATGTGGAATATTATCACAGTAGCATAAATTGAGGTGAAATGAAAATTTGTCTTGTAAATTGTTTGATCGAATGCGAAACTTAGTAATTCAAACACCTTCTGCTACTAAATTTCTCTCTATCAGTCTCGAGTTTAGTAATTTAATCTGTTGCTTTGTTAAGTTTAGAACTCTTACAAGATCATATAGATCAAGTTGTGAGAAAGGTTTTGGAGTAGTATCAACCGTTTCAGGAACATAAATTTCAGTTTCTGGTTCACATGATTCCATATCTAATTCATCAGAATTAGACCAAACAATTTCCGCAGGTGGTTCAGCTACTCGAATGTCTTTTGAGTGAGGTATAAGCTGAATAGCAGATCTAAGGTTGGGATATACCACAGCTGAAGCGCACTTCGTTGTCTTACCTAAAAGTATGGAAATTATATGTATAAAATTTAAAATTATGTATATGTATATGTGTGATTACAATAAAGTGGTTCTAAAATTAATTAATTTTATATTTAAAAAAGATAATATTACAGTATACTACTTCAAAATATAGGTACCAAACAAAAATAGTAGTCAGTGACATGATTTGGGGGCTCTCGCCATACCATTAGAACACCAAAGTGAAGGCTTTTTATTTTTCCTTCAGACCATTTTGATAGAGAATTAAAGCATTTGGTGCAAAAGATATGTGGTGCTCATAGTTTATCTTGGTTACCAATTTTACATCCAGAATACAAATTATATTGTTTTTTCACTAAAGAAGAAATTTTTCTTTGATTTTTTTGAAATGTTATTGAACCACTTATGTGGCAGAATTTATCTGGGATATTTATACACTGTCCTCTTGGCATTTTATTTAAAATTATTGCCTTTATTTAAAATTTTATTTAGTGAAATAACCTGAGAATAAGAAATGAAAGAAGGAAATTCGTTAAAATCTTCGAAATTGGCCAAAAATAGTAATTGGCAACTTATAAAAAACTGGAGTCATTTCGATAAAAATTATTTCCATTTTTGAAATCTGTTCATAAACCTACATTAAAAAATGTTATTCTAATCTTTGTAGTCAACAAAAGGTTAAATTTTGTTAGACAGTGCATTTAATCTACACGAGCTTTTATTCCACGGCAAATGGCGCGACCAAGCAAATAAAACAAGAGTCTCGAATATAAGAGAAGTCTCCTGCCAACCAGCGAACCCGGAATACTCTGGTTAAGAATGACGCCAAAGAGAATAGAAATGAAACAAATAAATGAATAAATTCAATCTATACCAATTTTTCCCAAATTAACAAGAGCGAGAAACTAGAAACCTTCATGAGATTCATAAAGGAGTATGTAGGGAGAGATTACGAACACTCCGGATTACAGACAAGTTCCTAAGGATCGCGATCAGGTCAGATTACAAAATATGATTCCTAAATACTCGAAATCTTCAAACAGTGCTAAAAATGAGTTAATCTCTTGACTCGCTTTTTTCACGGAGATTCAAATCCTAATAATAATTAAATGGGGCTGAATCAAAATTCTACTTGTACCGTAGAAATATATAAAGATTTTAACCAAGGGAATGCGAATTAGATCTCCATGGCTTAAATCAGGAAACCGTGAATTTCATATCAACCTCAGATTACTGACGCCCACATTTCTATCTTCACCACTTTCTTTATAACTACTTAGAAGCTTTCTGTAGTAGACTCCCTCACTGATTTTAACTTTTAACTTTGTTTTTAGATTTATCTCCTTGTTCATCCATGTAAGTATTCTTCGCTTTTCTATTTTTTTCCCTAATTCTTGTCCACGACTGTATATGTGGATACAACTAGAAGTTAGAATTAAATTTGCATCTGTTTCATGGCTGCTGTAATCTCACCTTTTTTTGTTTGTTTTCCCGTAGATTTGAAAGAAAAATCTAAACTCTGATCTGATTAGGGTTTAGTTCCTCTTTAAGAACAAGAGAAATATACTATTTAGCATTAATCTCACCCAAAAAAGTGACTGAAAGGATTATAGCTATTGGCTTGTAGTGTAAGTTACATCTTGATTCTCCGATTCTTTTCTTCCTCTTTCTTTTTTGCTGATCATTTTGTCTCCATTGAAAGTTTCAATTTCATTGTTGTTGTTCGATCGAGAGTTTTGTGCGTGTCATAGGTCAGGTAGGGTTTACTTAGCTTCTTTTACCCTCTCTAGACGTGGGGGAAGTTCCTTTGAATTACGTGGGATATTTGAGTGCGTTTTCTACTATTAGCTGACTTAGAAAATAGATCAATGGCTTTTAAATATGATTCTTGGACTTAAACAAGAGAAACAAAAAATAATATTTACTATTATACAAACAAATAACAGAATTTAACAATAATTTCTACACCCTAGGAAAACTAATCGTTCAGAAAAAAGCAAATTAATTTACAATGAATGATCTGCACGAGCTATGGAGAGCGCAATATTTACCCAAAAGAAAACGAGAGGAGATAATGAGGTGGAGCTTTGTTGTGGAAATCGTCACGCCTCTTCGAAGGAGATAGAGAAAAATGTAATAGGCTTACGATTTCCAAAGAGGGAGAGGGGCGAAGAGTGGTTGTTCGAGTGAGTATCCTTGCAGGGCACGGGGCGAAGCGCGTGATTCCAGAATGAGTCTTACGTCCTTGACTGCCGTAGTTCTGAACAACTTGTTTCTTGCCTGCGAGTCCTAAGAGGACTAGAGAGTCGCTTGTGAATTGGTGCCTTGTGTCCTTTGGCTGGTTCCAATGAATTTTCTTGATTACTGCTTGGATACTGCGTGAGCAGTGCCTGACTCCTGATTTAAGACTGATTTGCTCGTTTCTGCGCTTGGAAATATATACGACTTCGCCGGAAGCGAATTTTTTTTGCCGTCGGAATGGGTCACACTCCGATTCAAGGCACGGCGGGCAAGGGCTTAGCGCCCTCTCACTGAGTTAGGTTCCGCCCTCCAGATTACTTGCATCGCTTCGTTATCTATCCCCTGGAGGTTTACCGAAAGACGCCGGTTTAAGGTCCGTTCGTCCGTGAGATACTTCCTAGGCCTCTTTGTCCGCGTGACTCTCTCTGACAGTGCCCCTCTGTCCTAAGGATTTTTCTCGTTAAGTAAATCTTACTACTTTCCGAAAAATCTAATTTACCCGTTTTTCTTTATCTTTGTTTGGTGTTATGTCCATCCGTGAACCTTCATCTCTTTCTTCCATTCCCATTTCATATAGTCTCACGGATGCAACTCTTCTCCCTCTATTATTCGATGTTGCTAATGAGACCCCTTCGCCGTTTCCATGAGTAGAATGTTTTTTTCCCTCTTTGGGGACCTCCCCCCGCTCGGATATAGCTCATTCATCGTAATGTCGCCTCTCTCTTTCGATAAGTTCGCCCGTTTATCCGTTGTCTCTTTTTTCTCTCTGTGCCTCTCTTTCTCTTTCTTTTAGACTGAAAAGAGAGGGCAAAATATGATTCTTGTTCATCGATTTTCCGGCATCAACTTTAATGTACCACTCAAGGAGGGAGGGGGTTGTCACCATTAGGGCGGTTGGCACTCACAGTCCTGTGCGCTTTAAGTAGTCTCCGCTTCAGTCGATAGAACTATTTACTGCCCATATTGAAACCTCTACTAACTTTAGTTATTTATTCATCAAACTTACCTAACAAACTTTCTGACAATGATTTCATTTGTTTTAACTTTTTAGTAGTAAGCAATAAAAATAACAATAGCAAAACAAATATAAAATTTTCAAATTCATTGGAAATATTTAGAGTAAAGATTTCGGGACTTGATCGACTTAATCTTAGTCTCTTTAAGGGATCAAGTTAAGTAATCAGAGATTTAAGCACTTTTAAGGTGTAACCTGAAGTAATTTCTTACCATCTCGACTAAATCCTAGTATTGGTTGATGGTCGTTTACGATAAAGTACCTTAAATTTCTCCACGTTGAATTTCATTTGTTATTTAACGCAGTTACGATGTTAGTTTAAAATAATAATAAGCGGGACTTGCCCATTGCCGAAATCCTGCACACTTTAGCTATAATCTTTTAACAGTTAAGTACGATGACTCACAAAGCAATGAGCATAAATTTAAAGTGAATCGCTTTGTATCAAATGTTGTCCACTTCTTAGTCAATGTCTACAGCGACCACCGTCCCATATTATCAATATCAGTTAGTAGTATTAGTTTATATTTAAATTTAGTTATTTCTCTTCCTATTTTGCTCTTGTCTTGAATAATTATTTACAGATCAATAATTGAGTACCAACAACAATAGTAAAAAGCAGCGTATTTCTTCCTATCGCTTACGACTCTTAATTTTTACAAAATTGACTTCCACATGAAAGGAAATTTCATTTTAAGAATTGAATTTCGGTAAGTCAATTAATCCATTAATTTTAGTATTACGAAGTCAATAATAATAATATTGAGATTATTTATGATTAATTAATTATTTTCAGGTACAAATGACTTTAATTTTAAGGAGAAAATGAATAAAATTGAATAGTCCATTATTTATAATTACAAATTAAATACTAATATTTATTGTTATTCGGAGAAGAATTTGACCGCCGTATGGCGCGATTATTTCCTCGAAATTAAAGGACAACCATCGAAGGAATTCTTCCTTAGAACGTTTGTATAAAAAGAGCTGTAAAGAAAGACGTGAAATGGAAGAAGAGAAAATTTATGGAAGAAATATAGGCCTAAATCCAACTTCCGAAGTCAAACTGAGACGTTGGGGTCTGGAAGGCACATAATGCTCTAGATGTCAGCCGCAGCACGGTTTTAAATGCTACTCCTGACCTCCTTTAGGCGCTTCGTAAAGGGAATATATGCGTAAAAGTAAGGGAAGGAGGGAAGAACAAAGAGTAGGGAGGAACCCAAATACCCCTTTCCGACCTCTAACCAGGTTGGTATGGACAAAAACTGGTTTTCGACTAGACCTGCGCAAGTAAACGCCATGCCTAGAAAAAAGATGAAAAAAGACTCTTTAATGTCATGGCGCAAAGGGTGTAAAATAGAAAGCTCCTCCATGAAGAAAGCCCAGGTTGTCTCAATCTCGTTGGAGAATGACGTGTGAGGGCCTGCCGCTGATGAAAATGCTACCTGCAACAGTGTCAACGGAACAACCACTTGCTGGTGGCCAATTGTTGCCAATGCCCCCACTAAGTGAAGCGGAAGGGAGAAAAAGGGAGAATCAGAGAAGAACAAAAGAATTATTATATTAATCAGAAAAGACGAATAACATAGATGAAAGAAGGAAGAAGAACAGCAGAGGCGAAAGAGTAAGGGTGAATAACATAGATGAAAGGAGGAGGAACAAAAAGCAGAGGTGAAAGAGAGAAGACGAATAAAATAGATGAAAGAAGGAGGAAGAAGCACAGTGGCAAAGGACAGAGGACGAATAGTAGAGGGGAAAAGAAAGGAAGAATAAAAGAGGTGAAGGAAAAAGGACGAATAGTCGAGGATGAAGGCAGATAAAAATAACGAAAGGTTCATTATTCTTTATGCAATTAGACCCTTGAAATAGAAATCATTCCTATAACTTAGTTCCTTAGTTAATGGTTTGTAAACAAAACTAGTCTCAAGGTCGCTAAGTCATATAGTTGAATTTACATTTCGATCAAGCGATATTAAATAAAGGAAAGAACTTTATCGCCCCTTAGAGAATGCGGATGTGTTTTTTTTCCTGAGGAGCATATTAAGGCATTTTGACGGGCTCATAAACTCTTCCTCTCTCACATTCCACATAAAAGATTCATTCAAACCAACGAACATATGATAATGGAAGGTTTTCCTGCATCACCTGTTGATGAGAGATCTTAAATTCACTCATCAAAAAGGGTCTAAATCATTTTGAGCCTTCTCTACTCCAATGCTCACAGAAATGAGACAACTATCTCGCACATAATTTCACTAACACTATCTTTAACACTTTCTTTATTGAACACCTTACAATATGTTTGCAGAAGATGGCTTCGTTGTTTTCTACTTTACTTTTAAAAGTCTGTTAAACGTCGAGTGCACCCTTTATATCTTAAGATAACGGACCTCATGAAAGAAAAAGAAGTTAAATGATACACTGCCTAACCTTAGGTTAGGTTACTTATTTTACGAGTAATGATAGGAACTACGGCTCTGTTAAAAGGGAAAAAAAGTGTTTTTAACGACAGCACGAAACTTGTTGTGGTCTATATATCATTGCGTTTTCTTGTAACTATTTTTTTCTAGTTTAAAGTGAGAAAATCTTGGGAATTATTCAATTATAACTGAAATTTTAATCACATAAACTTTTAACCTGCTAACTTCACTGTTATACAGTCTCTTTCATTGTGATCCTAATTTTATATAAGCGCCCTGTAAAACACTTGTGAGCGCTTATTTTACAATGATTTGTTCCTGAAAACAGTCACTCGAAACAGATGTCAGAACTGAGTGTTTTTTGTAACCAAACATAAAGAGTAAAAGATTGTAAAAATGAGTGAAAAAACAGAAACATTTACTAGGGTGAAAAAGGGAGGATGTACGAGCAAGAGATGTATCAAAGAATGTCTGCACTCTCTCCGAATCAATTGTGTGGCAGAATTATTTGGACAGTTTTGAAAAATACTTCTTTCATAGACACACTTCCTAAATTTCATTTATTTAAGATGAATTTAGATTTTTCCGTCTATTGCTCCTCCAAAAGTTCGCGATTGTTGAAGATCAGTGTCTTCAGAGCCATGTACGGCAATAAGATTTTCCTAAAATCAAATCGTGGATTGGCAGGGACTATCAAATCAGGAAATGTGTTTCAAAGGATCCCCCGCCAAAGATGGATTTTATATATGCGACCTGGTCTGCTTTGAAGTCAGGCTCACAGAGTTAAACCCAATAATGATTAGAGCAATCGAGCAGGTTTGTTGGCACCTGCATTACCATACCTGCTTCACCTCTTTATGCACTGACTAATTAAGTTTTTTTAACCGAGGTAGAGCTGGGTTTTAACATCGATGTAAAATTGAATTAAGAGTAGTGGCAAAATACAAAAAGAAAGATAATAACACGTGACGAAGGTATTGGATGCAAAATGGGACAAGGATATATCTCGTGACTATTCCTTTCTGCCTATCCGAATAGTGATCTCCCTATCTCAGCTAAAGTCTCTCCTTCGAGTGACTGTACTTCTATTATATTAATGATGTCTGATTGAAAACTTAGTTTGATGTGATCAGAAAGACCAAACCCTTTCTCTGACACTAATCTTTTTCTTCATTTATATAATTATAAGTCGATCGAGTCGTTCCTATTCCTAAGAAAAATAGTTGATGCCTGGTATTTATGAGGTCTTTGGTATTTTTCTTATATTGGTCTAAGAGTTGACGCTCAATTTATTTTTTTTCCTGTATTTATTCCTCTTCACCTTCTTACATGAAAAGGTGCAATTCTTTATTTTGTTTATTCAGTGGAGTTTTCCTGGTAAAAATTCCTTCTCTAACACTATTTTCGTTACTCCATTTGATATTAGTTTCACCGTAGAAATTCCTTATTAAACTCTTAAAGATTTAAAGGTTTTAGTTATATAATAGTTTGCTGCTCATAATTTGTATCGTTATCCAAGTCATTAATTTTACCATGAGATTAATATTAATACATTTTTAAGATTAAAATACATCAAATTGCACAAATATATTAATAAAAAAAAAATAAAAAAATAATGGTAATTCCATCCTAACATAAGATGGATATTTCTCTAAATTATTTTGTTTAGTTACTCACCAACGACAGTTCGTAGCATTTCAGAATTGAATGTAGCCCATTTTTAATGCCCACTTTGTGTAAATTGATTGCAAGTAAAATATGTAATATTTATAATAATTGGATATTTATGTTCAGTGTCGTGGAATGACCAGACTCTCTCTCTCTCTCTCTCTCTCTCTCTCTATATATATATATATATATATATATATATATATATATATATGAATGCAATAAACCACATTGAATGAGAAAACAGAATAATTTTTCATACAGTAATATTTATTACCTTTTTTTAGAAAAAATCCGTGCAGGGAAGCGATTCGGACCATGCACACTAAGGCAGTGAGCACCGCTTTGATCACAGTTAAAAATATGCAGTTAGTACACTATGCTACACAGAGATCAAAGCGGTGCTCGCTGCCTTAGTGTGCATGGTTCGAATCGCTTCCCTGCGCGGATTTTTTAGATATTATATATATATACTGGGTGTCTTATTTTTCTCACCATTGAGTTTGAAAATGTCGAATAGACGAAAGTACTTACTCCAATCGGCTTTTTATTCAGTTTCCTTCCGTGGTACATATTCATATTTATAGTTATCATGTGCTAACTTTGGTGATATTTTCCATATATATATATATATATATATATATATATATATATATATATATATATATATATATATATATATATATATATATATATATATATATATATATATATATATATATATATATATATATATGCAAAATTAACTGTCGGCACGAGACACAGGGATTAGTGGTCCGGTTCAGGTCGGTGATTAAAAAGGGGATTTTAATCCTGAGTTCACACACAAAGGACGATTTGGGGAAACCAGATTATAGAATAATCTGTATGCGTCAACAATTGCAACTGCTTACGTTTTCGTTGAAGGGAAGGGCCGGTCGGGATACGACGACTGCTAATGGGGAAACTGGTTGACCTCACGGGGCGGATGAAGGAGCACACGTAATTTGGCCTTCGGAGATGGAAATCCTCGTCAGATACTTTCCGATTGACTATGGCAGAGTTTACGGAGGTCGAAGAGGAAATTAACTAGGTGCCCTGGGGCACTGGGAGACGATATTGGATCTGGCGTTTCTGTTCTTGATGAAAGGGGAGTGGGAACAACATTCACTTGGTATACTTGGTAAATGGGATTACTACGAAGTTAGGAATTTAGGGGTAGTTCGGGCGGGTTTGACCTTCGGCACCGCACGCGAAACAGACAATTGGGCTACGGGGAAAGGATGACGCCGAGGGATTAGAGATGAGTGGCTTGAAATCACTAGGCTCTAATGGAGTGAAATTCTGGGCTTAAAGGGGCCCGTAACCTTGAAAAATTTGGGGGAGTTCTTAGGAGGGAACCGCGAGTTATTAAATTTATTTTTGTGGAATAAAGGGGGAGGCTTCTTATTTTTCTTCGGGTATAGGTTGTGACTCGCCGCATATATATTGGCCCCTCTATACACTGTTTGAAGGAGTTACCCCGACGATTCTTCACAAAGGAGTGGATCTCTGGTGGTAGCGACGCCAGCAACTGATACCTTAAGATGAAGTCTACCAGGGACTCATAATCGTGGTGGACTTCCAATGCGTCTAGCCAGAAATTAAAATGATGGGAAAAAGTGTACCCAAAATGATGGAAGGTCTGTCTTATTTGTTTCGATGCGGGCGTGACGAAATTTAGCACGGTAGAAATTAGGCGTCATATTATATTCCGCGAAAAGATAAATACAAAGGTTCCAGAGCTGAGAATTAAGGAGGAGAAGTTTGGCGACACCGCCTGACTCGATATCATAATGATTAACTTCACAAATTTTCTCAATTTGAGTGAGAAAAGATCCGAAGTCCTCTCCTTCTTTGGAAGTGGGTAGTTTAATGGAAGCGGATTGAGCGGCCTCTACACCGGAATTAACTGAAAGGGATTCGAGCCGATCACGATTTAACTCCAATTCATATTGGCAAATTCTTGCGCTCTTCGCACTCCCCAATCTCTCTTTGTTCAGCTATCTCTCTAATCTCTTTTTGTTCAGCTCTCTCTTTTATCTCTCTATATATAAATGACAAGGTCTTTGCCACTTAAACCGAGGGATTCTCCTTGGAGTTTGAATCCTCGAACGACGACATTTTGTTCAGAACATGGGTGTAAGTTGCCCAAAATAAGGATTTAATGGACGGTCGGCATGGGATGGAGGAGGGGCTTGAGTCACAAAGTACTCACGCACAGAGGAATTCGCTTACTTAAAGAAGGAAGCTTTGCTTTTCAAATACTATCACTAATATAATGCACAATTGACTCCAAGTTAAAAAAAATGGAACCCTCGTGGGATAGGAAAGGCTCGGAATCTGCTAATCGTCGGGGATTAAAGTGACCGCAGAAGAAGCTCTATCTCCTAACAGAATTTTCCTAATAAATGTTCTGTGTCCAAACATACATAACACACTAAAAGATCAATAAATATGGCAGGGTTGATCGCTGGTCTTAAAATACTCAAACAGTCCTCAGCTTTGGAAATTACAACAAACTTAAAGGGTTGCCTTTAAAAGATCTCTCTAAAAACCTTTTAAAGACCCTGACACACCTGATCACCAGATTTTATAATATATATATATATATATATATATATATATATATGCCTTTTGGGGTTTGCGTAGAAGTTGGTTTAAGATTCTACCTTAGCGGGTTCGTGAACAGGAAATAGTTAAGAATTCCTTGGCGATGTTGTACTTTCTAATAGTGGGGTTCTTTCAAAACAAATAATTCAGAGTGCAAGTTGGCCAAAGACTAACAGGTAACTGGTACTTGTTTAGGGCTCCAAGAAAAAGACAATAACAAAATATACCTTTACTAACAAATAAATAAAGTTGAAAATCTACAGGTACAGGGTTTAAAGGGAATGATCGTACATGCGAAAATTAACTTTCGGCACGAGACACAGGAGGGAGAAATTTGGGATTAGTGGTCAGGTTCAGGTCGGTGATTAAAAAAGTGATTTTAATCTGGGGTTCACACACAAAGGATGGGACGATTTGGGTAGACCAGATTATAGAATAATCTGTATGCGTCAGCGATTGCAACTGCTTACGGGTTCGTTGAAGGGAAGGGCCGGTCGGGATACGATGACTGCTAATGCGGAAGCTGGGTTACCTCACGGGGCGGATGGGGGAGCACACGTAATTTGGCCTTCGGAGATGGAAATCCTCGTCAGAAACTTGCCGATTGACTATGGCAAAATTGCTTCGAGGTCGATTGAGCCTTGGTCCTCGAATTGAAATCGTTCGGGTCTTCGATCGCGACCAGTTAGCCTGTCCCTTGCTCATACGCACTGAGAGGCGGGAAAGCATTATTTTAGAGAGAAATCAAGCAACCATGAAATAATTCATATTTAAATAAATATTTATTTGCTAATTTACTAAGTAAAATATTTCCCCCTCTTTCTACCACTAGTCTCCATCATTTTACTAACTTTTCAATACTGTGTTTGAAAAAATTGTTTTAAAAGCTTCATACGGTGATCTCGAGACCACGTGGGGGGTACAAAAGGGAACATGGTCGCCCTTTGATCGTATTATTCTACATTCAGTATTATTGTTAAGTAGTATAAAAGACATTTTTATGCATTTATTAGATCATCTCATTGATGATGCGGCAATATTTTAATGTTTATCATTATTATCTGGTTTAAATTAATCGAAAAACTCTTTGTTTACAAGGCTATATTTCAATATATTTACCTTTTTCTTTATTTTCTGGACTATTATTTTTGTATTATTATTGTTACTTTAATGTCCCATATTAGAAAATGATAAATATTATGGAAGTGTCAAAAGAGCACATTCGCAATGCTATGATTGGAAAGTTTAGAAAAGGCGAAAAGTTTTTGTTAGATTTACGGTGAAGGAAAAATTAGTGGAAGCCACTTTCAAAGATTGTTTCCGAATTTTTGTTCTCGAAAGGCTAGTTTAAAGATGAACTCCATTCTTGACGACCAGTAAGATTTGATAAAGTTTATTTAAAAATAACAGTAAAGAAAAATACGATTGTAACTGATAACAATTGGTAAAATAATAAATCATTCCCCTGGGTATTATCATTAAAAGAAAATTAGGCAAAACTTAACGATTGTGGCACTAGATTCCTTATGAACTGTGAGATACACAAGCGATAAAGAATAAACATTAGTTGATCTCTCCTTTCTCGGATGAAAATTAAACCATTTTTGAGTAGTTATGTTAAGGGAGATAAAATTGGGTGATGTACATACAATATTAAAGGCTATAGACCATTCCTTAGTTTTAGACAAATGACAATAACTCAGCAATATATTTATGCATCTAGTGGGATCTAAAAGGCATAATCCATTTTAAAATTCTTAACTCAAATCAGACCTTGATCAGAGAGGTTTACTGCGCTCAATTGAATCGTGTACATGCAACAATTAAAGAAATGAAGCCAACATTAATCAATAAAAGAATGATGTTTCATCCAAAAAACATGCGAACTTATAGCTAAAAGGATACCATACAAATGCTTAAAAGTTTCGATTAGTAACTAATAAGTCATCCTACATTCTCATCAAACTGAATCGAATGAAGATGTTGAACACAGAAGAGACAGATACAACCTGACGAAATTTTGTTTAAATAAAATTCAAACAAATTTTTACAAGCACAGTATTGAAAAACTATTAGAATGATGGAGACTAGTGGTAGAAAGAAGGTGAAATATATTACTTAGTAAATTAGCAAATATATATTTAGTTAAATATGAAATACTTCATGGTTGCTTGATTTATCTTTATAAAATAATGCTAAACATAAATAAATTTCAATTGGAAATAATTTTTGATTCACCTTCACGCAAATGGGACGAAAGCTTCGGTAAAATGCGAAGATGGAAAATCTCTGGCCGGGAATTTATTCGAAAGCATAGAAGCATCCATAATTCCTTCAAATTAATTTCTTTGATTTGGTTTTCAAACATAAGATCCATTTTATTTGTTTTTGGTCCCTTCGATGATGCTTTATAGACAGTCTTTGAGAAAATAAAATTAATTCCTTTCATTACTTCCTTTGTGGTGATTAGCAGATTCGAGAGTTCCCTAATAGAATTTTTTCATACAAATGGGGATTCATTTTCCTATTTCATACAAATGCCGATTTATTGCTATTGACTTTTTCCTGATATGTTTATAGGGCCATGTAATTTTTTCTATTGTAATGTTACTTTTTTATCCTTTTCTCTTTCATGTTTTGCTTAACTCTTTCTGAAAAATGTTGTAAATACTGGAATAAACAGCACAAAGGGATTCTTCCATTTTGGCTATAAAGCCCTGTATCTGGAGTATCGGCAAGCCTTCTCACCCCAAAACCTTGTTACCTTTCAGAAATTTATATTACCTCTGAAATGACCAGAGAGTAAAAACAGAAAGGTCTTTAGCCTCCAAAATCTTTTTTAAGTAAAGCAATTGAAACGGAAAAATTGTTTAGAAACCAATTTTCTAGTCTTAACAAATTCATATTTTTCCCCTAATTTATTCGTGACTACTATTTATTATCAAACTATTTAAAGCTTGATTGCCTCGTAAGAAGTGAATATTTTTCCTCTCTTGTAATTTAGGGTAAAGCAGAAAATTATGTTCTAATCAGTAAATCGAAAATACTTATATAACTCTTCAGAAATCAAATTTTGTTTACCTCCTTGTATGACTTAATCCTTTTTGTTGCAGCCCTACATGACTACATTGTGTTAGACACATAAAATCTTCCCATGTTTGGCTGATGTAATCGAAGCTTTTAATCCAGTAAGGAAAAATTAAAGATAGTCTTCTTTTCCGTAACTAAATAGTGTATCGAACCACGGGTGGTGCAAATTGTATATATTTTGTCGCAGAGACAATTTTATATTTTCGAGTTTTTTGTAGGAGGTAAATAAATGTAGTACATGAAATGGATAAAAGGTGAAATACAGGTGTAAGAGCATGGTAACGGAGAGAAATAACCCCCAAGTAAGTTTATTGAAGAGTAGATATAGAGGAAGATTGAGAAAAAAAACACACGATTAAATGAAGGATAGAAGAAATTATAATTTGACTCACAACAGAGGTGGAATAAATATCAAGATAAATTGACTGTCGTGGTATGATATTATATTACATCAATACCATATTATATCTATGGGGGAGGGACCAATAACTTAAAGGTGAACCGACGAAGGGACGGATCACCGCTAGTTTAGACGGACTGAAATGCGAGATGAGAGTGCAACGAGGTCAGGTAACAAATCGGCAATGGTAAATCTCAAGGTTATTTAAAGAGGCATGTACAATATTATAATTTTATTGATATAAAAATAATGAGAGAATTGATGGGTAAAATTACCTTAGAGAATTAACGGACAAAATCACATCAGTAAACAAAGGGGGGAATTGTAGTTATAAATCAGACTATGAAGTTAGAACTTAAGGTAACACAGGATAAGACTATTCAAATAGGGGGGGGGGGAAATTAACTCAATTGGGTTACTGAAGGGGGAAGAGGGGTTGGCTAACGGATGTCTTCTGCACGTGAGGTGAGGCCGCTCTGAACTTCTCAGTGGGAACTTGAAGTGATGACGGTTCTCCAAAAAGAGAGAGGGGGGGACCTTCGGGTCTGGGGGGGAGAGTATTTCTGCCACTTGATATAAGGGGCGAACGAAAGAGGGCTTCGACAGGAGTTGATGAGAGAAGTCCGGAAAATCACTCGGTGGCGATCGTTAAGTGGAATTACCTCACTGCTGGGGCTAATTCCAAAGGCACAAAATAGTTCAGCTGTCACTTTTCTTTGTTCTTAGCACCTAACTTGGAACTATGGGGAATCTTCTGGGGTCCGGGCGAAACTTCTCAACTCTGTGTCTCTTTATGGGAGTCGAGCGCTATTTATGTCCGAGGCTTTCCCCGGGGTTGGGGGGCGGTAAGCGGGAAACAGCTCTACTCTCAAATGGCCTCGAATCTTCTTGCATAGGCTATTCTGCCCGTGTAAAAGGGAATCCTGGTGGACGCGATTTGAGGCTACTGCTTGTGGAAAAGGGGGGGTTAGGCTTACCAATTTAGGCCTAACTGGGCCTTTTGCAGCACATGTAAGTTCTGTTCTACTCAAAAGAGTCCACGTGGGGCTCCCTTACACATCTCCCAACCGAAAGATGATGCTTTACAGAACATTTGCGTAGGAAAGGATCATCCCAGCCCGTCAAACTAGAATTATCAAAGGTCTAGGCAAATTCTGACCTGCTACGACAGGTGTACCCACAAAAAAACGTAAATCTGAGCTCAGTAGGGAATTTATGGACCTAAGCCTTAGAAAAGTCGATTCTAGAGAATTTAACTAATACAATTTTAAACAACAGAAAAATCACAGGAGAACATTGGCTACATTTCAGTGGAACCCCCGGCTCCCCCCCCACCCCCCACCCCCCCAATTAAATGGAGGCATAAATATGGGACTAAAGACTAAACAATTTAGTGGACCCCCCAAAAAATCATAATTAGGAACATTGATGATATACTATATATATACAATTCACTTGGAAAACTTTGCTCCCGCCGGAGTATGTATGAGGTAATCCACGGGTCCTCTAGCCTCGAGGACGGGGTAGAGTCCCATTCACTGGCTAAGGATTTTGTTGCTTTCCGTGAGAAGTAGCAGCAGTACCTTCGCGCCAGGCTTGAATTTTCGTTCTCGTGAGTTAATGTCCAATTAGGTCACAAACCTCTCAATAAATCCTTTTTCACGGGATACGAGACTTGTTTGTTACCTCGGATGGACTCACGCTCGAGGGCATTAGTTTTCTCCCAAAGGGGGGGGGGGAAGTTGTGCACTCCTTCTGAGCGCGGGAAAACTTATCGCTCCGGAGGACTTGGAACTCCTGATCAATAGGGGTTTTAAGGGAAATAGGTGCACGGGATTCCAGGGCTGCCTCTGTAGGGTAATCACGGGATGGGCCACAGGATGGTCGTGAATTACGGGGTTCTGACCGAATAAAACGGAGAAGAACTGGATTGGTGCCGTTACCACTTCGCCCCAACCAGACATATAGTCACACTCGATGTGACAACGAATTACTGGGAAACGGCTGGCCCGGCCAAGGTAGTCGTGGACCACCGCAAATTTCTTGTGGTCGGGCCTAACAGGGAGGAGTAGGTCCTCAGACACTATAATCCAGGTGCACCCGGTGTCACGGACGAGAGGGAATACTCCGCGACCGTTCACAGTTCCGGTCTCGAACTTCAATCCACCAGGGTTGTTCTCATTAAAGAGAAAGTTTACCTGATGGATTGGGTCTTTGGCGGGCGAGGGAGGATCGGGAGTCTCCTGAGGCAACGGAGGAGGATCAAGGGCAGCCCATATTTGGTGCACTTGGTGGGACTGAGAGTTTGCGAATCATGAGTTTTGAGGACAGTCGTGCGGTAATGGCCGGGAACTCCGCATGTGCAGCAGACGAACGGGTTCTTTTGGTACAGCACAACCGGGGGAGAAGGCACTAGGGGCTTAACGTCTCGGTGTTCCAATGGATGGAAATTTCTTGGCTTCAAGGGACTAGGAACTTTAGTAAATCTTGGGACCAATTTAGGGGATGTCTTAGGGCCTTAAAATTTATTTTTGGGGGGCGATTGGGGAGCCTTTTTAACATCCATAGGGTATAAATCGTGACTCCTCGTGTAGACATCGGCCTCTTCCAAGCACTCCTTGAAAGTGGCTCAATGTTTATCTTTAATGAAGCGCGAATTTCGGGAGCCACGGCATCTATAAGCAGATCCCTAAGGAAGAAGTCCAGAAGAGACTCGTAGACCTGGGGAATCTTGCACGCATCCAGCCAACACTGAAGGTGTCTGTGGAGGATGTACCCATGTTGTCGAAATGTTTGGCCAAGGCGGATCTTTTCCTGGCGGAATCAGGAGCGGTAGAATTCGCTATTTATATGAACAGCGGCTAAAAATTTAGACTTTATCGTGGAATAGTCTAAAGTTGCTTCCGGAGGAAGGGATACGAAGATATCCCTTAACTTGGCATTTAGGAGGCCAAGTAAGCAAACGACGCCATCATTTTCGAGATTCCATCTATTGATCTGAAAGATTCTCTCAAAATGGGCCAAAAATGACCCAAAGTCCACTTCATCATTAAAAGCGGGAATGTAGACTGAAGGAGTTGTGGGAATTTCAGCCCGGGTACCGATGGAATGAGAATACATTTGATTTCGGCTCATTTCCAGCTCATGCTGCCTAATTCGTTCACGCTCCTCCATTTCGCACTTTAGTTTGTTCTCCTTCATCTCCATATTTAGTTTGTTCTCCTCCATTTTGTTCTTCTCCATCTCGATCTTCAGTTTATTCTCCATCTCCGTTTTTCTTAGTTCCTCTTCGCTTTGCTCTGCCCGTTCGTTCCTCTCTTCTTCCTGTACGTAATTTAGCAGGTCTTTGCCCGAAAGACCTAACATCTCACCCTAACTCTTGAATTTTTCGAAGGATGACATTTTTACCCAGTTAACTGAGGGAACACTGATACGCGAACGAGCTAGGACACTACCCACGCGAAACGAATACTTGAATATTTGTCAAGGCCTTGATCACCAAAAAAAATTAAGATACAACTACCTAGCCCGGCTGTTTCTAAGCGTGGAAAAAAGTTAAAATGGTCCTACTGGAATTAGGACACCAAAGACCTTAACTCTTTCGGATTAATAACCAGGAGAGTCTCCAAAATTCAAACACCATAAAAAAATTAATTTCCTGGGGTCCAACACAAAATCTAAATAGATTACGTTCCACTGCTCTTTAATTATCTTGACTTGCCTTCTGCCAGTACAATACAAAAATTAAAATAAAAGGGATGTACGTGAATAACAAGGGTTCCTCTTAATTTTAGAAATTAAAATGACACGGGTTCGTAAAAACCTCCAACACACTTGACACCAGATTTGAATAATATGTATATTAATACATATATGTCGTGGTATGACATTATATTACATCAATACCATATTATATCTATGGAGGAGGGACCGATAACTTACAGGTGAACCGACGAAGGAACGGAACACCGCTAGTTTAGACGGGCTGAAATGCGAGATGAGAGTGCAATGAGGTCAGGTAACGAATCGGCAATGGCAAATCTCAAGGTTATTTAAAGAGGCATGTACAATATTATAATTTTATTTACATAAAAAAAATAAAGAGAATTGATGTGTAAAATTACCTCAGAGAATTAACGGACAAAATCACATCAATAAACAAAGGGGGGGAATTGAAGTTATAAATCAGACTATGAAGTTAGAACTTAATGTACTACAGAGGAGACTATTCAAATAGGGGATGGGGGGAGGATTAACTCAATTGGATTACTGAAGGGGGGGAGAAGGGTTGACTTACGGATGTCTTCTGCACGTGAGGTGAGCCCGCTCTGAACTTCTCAGCGGGAACTTGAAGTGATGACGGTTCTCCAAAAACAGGGGAGGGGGTAACTTCGGGTCTGGGGGAGAGTATTTCTGCCACCTGATATAAGGGGCGAACGAAAGAGGGCTTCGACAGGAGTTGATGAGAGAAGTCCGGAAAATCACTCGGTGGCGATCGTTAAGTGGAATTACCTCACCGCTGGGGTTAATTCCAAAGGCACAAAATAGTTCAGCTGTCACTTTTCTTTGTTCTTAGCACCTAACTTGGAACTATGTGGAATCTTCTGGAGTCCGGGCAAGACTTCTCAACTCTGTCTCTCTTTATGGGAGTCGAGCGCTATTTATGACCGAGGCTCTTCCCGGGGTTGGGGGGCGGTAAGCGGGAAACAGCTCTACTCTCAAATGGCCTCGAATCTTCTTGCAGAGGCTATTCTGCCCATGTAAAAGTTAATCCTGGTGAACACGGTTCGAGGCTACCGCTTGAGGAAAGTGGGGGTTAGGCTTACCAATTTAGGCCTAACTGGGCCTTCTGCAGCACATGTAAGTTTCGTTCCGCTCAAGAGAGTCCACGTGGGGTTCCCTCATATCGACGATGGCAGAAAATCCGGTAGAAGGACTCAAATGAGCTACAGAATAAAGATCAACAAGCCTTAACCCAAGAATGGTGAGTGCCTTGGCATTATCAGAACAAAATACAATTTTTATCTTATAAAAATGTCGAAATATTCATTTATCTTGGATTCATGATGAGGTTAATATAGAATATTCATTTATTTATGAATCACGATCTGTTTAGTGTCAAAACGATCACATGAACGAGGATGAGTTTAATATCGAGAGGGTAATTTATTTATGACTCAGGAAAAACTTAATGCTAAAACGGTAATTCATTATCACTCAAGATGAGTGTATTGTTAAGAGTTTAATTTAGTTATGAATCAAGATGAGTTTACTTTCCCACTTTCAATGAGTTCAATGAAGAAGATTCAATTTACTTATTAATCAGGATGAGTTTGGTGTTAGAATTTTAAATTGTACTTGATTCCTGATGAGTTTAATGTCGAAATGTCAATTTATATATGAGTCAAAAAGGGATTAATATGGCATTGTTCCTTTGTCTAGAATCAGCTTGAGTTTAATGTCGAGAGTTTAATTTATTTATGACTTAGGATGAGTTACATGTAAAGAGGTTCATTGATTGTGACTCAGCATGAGCTTTATGTCGAAAGGTAAATTTATTATGAATTATAACGAGTTTAATATTGAAATGATCATTTATTCATGAGTCAGGATGAGTTTAACGTCAAGAGTTTTACTTATTTATAAGTCAGGATCAGTTTAATGTTTATATATTTATTAATTTAAATATTTATTAATTTATGAATCATGAGAAGTTTAATGTCTAAAGGTACTTTTTCTAATTACTAAGGATGAGTTTACTGTCCAAATTTTATTTTTATTTCTAACCAGGATAAGTTTAATTTCGGAATTCCAATTTTGTTATGACTTAGGATGAATTTAATGTTGAAATGTTAATTTTTTATGAGTCAGGATGAAATTATTGTCAAGAGCTTAATATAATTATGAATCAGTATGAGTTTAATGCCAAAATTCTAATTTGTTTATGAATCAGGATGAGTTTAATGTGAAAATTTTCCTTTATTGTTAAAGGATTAGTTTACTATCATAAAGGTAATTTACATATTTATGACTAAGGAGGAGTTTAACGTCGAAATTTCAATTTATTTATAACTAAGGATGTTTTAATATCGAAATGTTTATTTATTCATGACATTAAGCATGAGCTTAATCTCGTGAGGTTAATTTATTTATCACTCAGGGTGAGTTAAATCTTAAAAAGTTCATTTATTTATGACACAGGATAAATTATATATCGAGAAGTTAATTAATTTATTATTCAGGGTGAGTTTAATGTCGAAATATTCATTTTAAGGACTCAGGATGAGCTTAATGTCAAAAAGTTAATTGATTTTGAATTATGATGAAATGTTCATTTATTTATGAGTCAAGATGAGTTTAATATCTAAATATCTATTTGTTTATGAATAAGGATGATTTTAATGTTAAAATTTTTATTTAGTTATGATGAAGATGAGTTTATAATCGAAAGTTTATATATTGACAAGAAAAAATGAGTTTAGGTTTATCGAAGACTAGGTATCCAGAAAGATTGTGGAAAAACCATGAATCAATGATTGAAAGAAGAAATCATAAATTGAATAGGACTTAGCTTTTGGTTTTTCTCAACAGGCTTTGTTGAGACACACCAAATGTTCAGTGTGAGAACACCAGAAGCTGGTTCATATGCAAGAATTATTGACTTTAATGAGCATACGGTGAGTGTTTTTATGAATAAGCTGGAAAATGTAATGTCTCGTTATCATTTTAAACCAAATGATATTTTTAATTTAGATGAAACGGGAATCCATAATGCACCAAAACTTCCAAAGGTTGTAGCACCTAAAGGAACTCATCAAGTTGGTCAGGTGACATCGAGGGAACGGGGTGAACTCTTAACAATGATAGGAATTATTAATAATAGTGGCAATAACCTCCCACCTATTTTTGTTTTTCCACGGAAACGATACGATAAACAGAGAATGATGAGTGGTACATCTCAGGGTGGTTTACGCTTAGTTCATCCATCCAGATGGATGGCAAGCGAAAATTTTATCATGATGTTAGAACATATTATCGAAAATGTGCACTGTAGTCAAGAAATGAAAATCTTAGTGGTAATGGACAATCATGAATCACATACTAGCGTTGAATCCGTTGAATATGCAAAGTCAAATTGAATAATTATTTGAACATTGCCACCGCATACTTCAAATAAGTTACGACCGTTGGATGTCTGTGTGTTTGGCTCCTTCAAAACATACTATAATCAAAGCGCAGGGGCTTTCGAGCGGTGCGGGGGTCTCTAATTCTTCTCAACTTGGGAACGGGTGATCACGGGTTGAGCCACAGGGGTGGAAGATACCTGCGGACACTGGCCAATTAAGACAACACAAAATTTGATAGAGGCTGCTACGACTTCTGCCCAGCCAGTAAAATAAGTGCAATCAATAAAGCACTTGACAATGGGGAAGCTATTTACACACCCCGAGTATCGTGCACTACTTCATATCTGTCGTGATCTGTGGCTACAGGTTGGAGTAGCTTATCTATCCGAAACCACAATGCATCTCCGCCCTATATCTCGTACGAGGGTCGAGATTCAGGAGCCGTTTACTGCTCCGCTTTGGAAGTTGAGGCCTCCAGGGGTGCCTTAATCGAACAAAATATTTACCTGGTGGCCAACGGGATTCGAAATGTTCAAAGGGAGAGGAGATTCTGGTTTTGACGATGGTGGCACTGACATTACATTGATTTAGTGTACCTGATGACTAGGTTCGCTTCAAATTTGCGAATTCTTAGGACAATTGGTTCTGACAATGGCCCTAAACACTACAGGAGTCTCAGACAATAGACCTCCTAGTAAATGAAGAGGCAGGGGAATTATACGAGAACGTTATGACATCACGTTGGTCGGACGAGAAAAACTGTTTAGGTTTTGAAGGGCCAGTCATTTTGACAAATTTGTTTCCGTTATAAGGAGTAAATTTAGGCTTACTAGCCTTGGATTTGAGAGATGGAGTTTCAGCCTTCTTCCCTTCTTTAGGGTAGCTGTTATGGCTAGCCGCATAAACATCGGCTTCCTCGATACAATCTTTAAAAGTAAAACACCTGCTATTTCACGAAGGATCTTATTTCTGGGGAAGGTGAAGCCAAAAAGTTGATCCTTCAGGACGAAGTCGATTAAGACATCATTATGATGGAAAATTTTAGATGCATCCAGCCAAAATTAAAGTGACATTGTAATGTATAACCAAACTGACGGTAGGTTTGGTTTTATACAGTAGTGCCGGAATTTTGCGCGGTTGAAATCCAGAGTCATATTGTAGGCTGCCAGTAACTCTGATTTCAACGTAGAGTAGTCAATTGTTGCCTCTGATGGAAGCAAAATTAATTTATATCCCTGAGATGAGTGCTCAGTAGTGGCAACAACTTGGCTACTCCGGCAGCCTCAATATCCCAATAGTTGAGCTCGAAAATCCCCTCAAAGTTAGTCAGATAAGACCCTAAATCCTCACCATCTTTAAATGCAGGTAATTTGACGGACGCTGTTTGGTGAATGTCGGTCCTTGAATTGACGGTAAGCGTCTCAATCCGTGTCCCGCTCATTTTTAATTGATGGAGATGAATTCTTTCTCTTTCTTCTCGTTCTCTCTCTTCTCTTCCCTCTTCTTGTTTTCTCCTTTTCCTTTCTCTTTTTCTTCCTGTTCTCTCTTTTCCCTTTCTATTTCTCTCCTTTCTTCTCTTTCTGTTCTCTTCTCCTCTTGAATGTACGTTACTAACTCTTTTCCAATGAGTCTAAGAGAATCACCTTGTGACTTAAAGAAGTTGAAGGAAGACATGCTGTCGAATTTTACCAAATTTTACGTGATAAAACAAAGCACTACAAAGGAAAACATAACGGGGTTGTTGAGCCCGAATATAACTGTAATTCACGCGAATCAATTAAATCGACAGCGGAAGTGCCGGTAGTTTTTGATTGAACCAAAATAAAATCGAAACACCAAAAAACGCCTCAAAAAAACACAAAAGCAAATGTTTCGCCCGAATCGAAATTTATTCCGAACGCACACTCGGAATAAATCCCCTCACTGAGATTGACCGAGAGCCTGGTGCCTGCCCCTTGAGCCCGCCAAATAACACAAGAATATACAAAAACAATACAATTGTTATTATATCTTTCAATTATGGCAGACGGAAATGGGACCTGAAAGGACAAAACTTCCGCTGGAAAATACATGTGATGCACAGTCACAATATATCTCCAAAACAAGAGAAAATTGGTTTGCAAGCAGTTCAAGCGCGAAAGTTACCAGTTTAATATATGAGATGAATATAATTGTATCTCAAACGTTTTATAATCCAGAATCTTACCCTTACGAGCCTGACCACAGTTTAATATATTTATGTCGAAGGTCAAGGTCAGATCCGGGACCTTCGTTCGCCTTGATCCGGCCAGATGGAGTGCGATAAATCTTTGGGGGAATTTGAAACTCCGAAGTGCGTGGATATCAATAAAATTAAGTAAGAGTTCGGTTGACCAAATTAATATAACTTCTTAGAGATTCTGGGAAAAGAAACTGGTAAAACAAAAATATAATTTACTATTTACAGGAAAATTATAAATAAAAGAATGGATTCACAAAGTTACCATTTTAAGGTCCGATGAGCTCGGAGTTAAAGGGACAACGGGAGGTGGATGGCGCTCTGACAAACTAACACAAACAATTCAAAGAAAACGGGACTGAGTTACTCGCGAAGCCTACTTTTAGCGATATGCTCTGGGGAGTTGTGGGAGAGAGAGGTTGCAAAATGGGAATTGCAATCTCCACGTTTAACCTCGAGGGGATATTACGCCGGACGGAGACCGAACCAAATCCAGAATAATAGTCACTTACCGATAGACTATTGATTAATCTGGAGAGAATTCTTGTCTTGAAACTCGAGCGGTGGGGAGCCGAATCAAGAGTTTACGCGTCGCGTTCAAGGGGCTGACTGATACTAATTTCGTGAGGCCGGCATCTGATATTTTACACGGGCCTCGCTGGAAGTGATTTGCCCTGAGGGCCCGGAAGAGAGTCAGCCTTATCAAACGCAACATTGACGGAAGGAAACCTTAGCCTGCTTCAAACGACCTCGCGGAGCTTCCGCCGCTCTCCTCGGTTTGCTCGGTCCACCCATCGCTCTTGTTATCGCCGGAAGTGGCTCGGATTCTCAGGGCACTGCTCGGAGATTTCGCATGGCGCTTTTCTCTATAATTATGACAATCTTGTCTACATTTTTAAAATTATAGTCTCATTCCCTTACACTAGCGTTAACACCGTCATACTCTCATGCATCTTCTTCAGATATTCCGCACAGAACTCCTTAGCATTCAATAATGCACTAATCTTCGGAGAGATGTAATTACGAAAGTAATTTTTTCACCCGTTACTGATATTAATGTGCAAACTTCAGTTGCAATTTTCCCTCAATATAACCTTACTCAAAATCCATTAGAGGGCTTAAACTGCCTTCCTTTACCTGCCACTTTGAGTTGTCACAGTTTATAAAGCTCATTGCCTAAATGGTCCATTCCCTCTATTAAGACTCAAGAAGCGATAAAGCATCCTGGTTCAATAATACATATTTTAGCTGACTCCCCTCCCCCCTCTTCTTGTGAATTTTTTGGTGTTTTATTTTACATATTAATTTGTTTTACGATAAATTAAGCTGGACAAAACGGGATTATTAAGATATCGAACTATAGAAATCTAATCTAGTCCTAGTCACAACTGATTAACATGTAAAATACAAACACGTAGGAATCGGATTAGACGAGCAGTCTCAGGGTGACCTAATTCATTTCTAGCTTAAATTAATTATCATGTGAAATACAAACTTCGAAAACACAATAGACCATCACCTCCACAGTGACGTAGGCTGCATCAATTAATGTGTAAATTACAAACGCATAAAACAGAATAGACGATTAGATCCACATTTACCTAGTCTAATAAAATTAATATGTATATTACAGACAACCTTGAAGCAAAATAGGCGAACAACGCATAAATTTTATCTTCACACAAATCCTTAGTAAGGTGTAAGTTACATATATTCATTTCTATCTTCAACAACGTTTCAAAGTAACTTTATTCTTCATCTTTCCATTTATTAAAGGACAAATTCATGCTAGTTCTCGCGTTTGCATGTTTGATTATAAGCAAGGAGTGACACTGCGATGAAATAGTAAAGCGAAAAGGCGACCAAATGAAAATGGATGTATCGAATGATGCAATTTTTGTGATCGAAGGATAAAGAATAATAGAGGGAGGAAAATAAATGAACAAAAAACATAAAAGATGTGAGGAAGTTAGTTCTTTCACAATTTTATTTATCTAAAAAGTAAATAAAAATCAACGAGGGCAACTTCGCCCAATAGACAGGTAAAAAAGATTATTAAAACTATAGTGAATTGTTTTGAAAAAGATTAGAAAGTGCATGTCCAATTTAAACTAGTTGTGGCGCAAAATAGGGTGCGGTGCGCAACTCTCCTTAAGCAGTAAAGTCGAGATAAATAAAACTCGGCGGAAGTTCGAAATGGAAAGGCTAAGAGTGGAAGAGCGATACCTTTCAAATGGTAGCTTTAGTCCTCTTGTACTGCTCTGAAGAGAGGTTTTGTGGACCTTAAAATCCCCAACGTAAAAAAGAGCAATGAGGCTTAAAAGGAAAAAATCCAATGAGCGGCAAGTTAACAAGTTAAGACACTGAATGCTATTCACATAATATGTCCAAATAGCACACATCCAACC
Source organism: Ceratothoa steindachneri (assembly GCA_963969495.1). Classification (NCBI taxonomy): domain Eukaryota; kingdom Metazoa; phylum Arthropoda; class Malacostraca; order Isopoda; family Cymothoidae; genus Ceratothoa; species Ceratothoa steindachneri. Next base: position 73,376,158 of record OZ018324.1, on the reverse strand, counting down.
CCAAGCTTAATCGATTGATATCAGTATGTGTAGAGAAGTGGTCTAGATAACCAGAGGTCTTAGGTTCGAGTCCTTGTCGGGCAATGTTATTGCTCTTTGATTTTTCTCGTGGTCACCTCCAGGAGTATCTCTTCCCTCTTGTTTCTGTGTATCACTTCTCTCTCTCTCTCTATATATATATACATATATATATACATGAAATTATTTGTGTACAAACTATGGATATCTTAAATAATTTATTCACATTTTAGGAACATCCTAATGGGATTAAGGGCAGAGTATATGTAGAACTAGGAAAGTATTTAGGAAAATAGTATGAACAACTAAAATTAATTCTTGCATTGTAATGACATCTTAGATTATGATAAACATAGTCTGCATATCCTTAGGTATTTTGGGGCTTATGGACAGATGAATGTAAATATTGTCATTTTAGGCACATCCTAAAGTATTTTATAGACGTAATCTGGACAATAGAATTTATTCATGGCAATATTTTAACATCATAATGGACATATTATGCTTATGGCCATATTATGCTTTTAGACATATTATGCTTTTGAACATATTATGTGAATAGCATTTAGTGTCTTAACTTGTTAACTTGCCGCTTGTTGGATTTTTTCCTCTAAAGCCTTATTGCTCTTTTTACGTTGGGGATGTTAAGGTCCACAAAACCTCTCTTCAGAGCAGTACAAGTGGACTTAAGCTACCATTTGAAAGGTAGCGCTCTTCCACTCTTAGTCTTCTCTTTTCGAGAATACTAACAAGCCAAGAGCTCAGACAAGGTCATGGTTTGGATAGCATGGATCTCTCTCAAAAGACATATCTCCGTCACTGTATTCTACATCTTCACTGATCCTCTCACCTTCTGGGTTGTTGTTTTAGACTAAGGGTGGTTCATTTCTTTCTGGGCAGGTAGGTTGAGGAAGATCAGTACTGTGTGGTACTGGTATGATAAAGAATGGTAGAGTGGGCTAGAATATAGTAAGTGCATTTGTGCTACTTCCACGTTTTTAATGGTTAACCATGAACAAGTAGCAGTTGCTTGATTGTTCCGTTGGTTCACGCAAAATCCTCGCAAGAGCAATCTTTATATCTCTTTTTCCTCTCTATACCATCTTGTAAAAGAAAGAGCTATACTCTTGCTCTTTAGCATTACAAACGATGCTTCTATCTTAAATACGTGTGGCATTTTATATTTTAATCTATACAACTAAAAGCTTCATTACCTATAGACTCTTCTTGCAGGTTTACAAGCAAATGAGCTGCTCAGGATTTATTTTTGTCCTCAACTGCCAAGTTAAATATGCTGTATGCTTTGTTAGCTTCACAAGATCTCATAAATGCTGTGACACCAAACTTATTTTTCATTTTTTAGATTAATTGTCTGCAGATATAACAGAATGGATCTCAAAAATAAATTTAGCTTTATGAATCAATTTCTCCTTGGATGTGTTCATTATGGTACCTAGAGTTGAAACCATAGCAGATCTGTGAATTTTAATAAATATTTTTAAAGTAATATTCTAGAAGGTTTGAGAAGTTTCCATGGGTATGCTCTAACAACTTCTAGAACCTTTGTGAAACTTTATAAAATTCTACTAAATTCTAGAGATTTCTCATTAAATCCAGAATATTTGGAAGGTTTTCTTAAAAGAAATATTATTCTAAGACATTCAATTTACTTAAAATAGGCTCTACAAATTTCTACCATGTTTTTGAAAAATAAAGTCTAAAGCCTTATTAATTTTTTCCGAAATTAATAATATCGTAACATTATTTTCAAAATGAGCAAATTTGGAAATTTGATGCGCTACCTATAGAAAAAAACTTTTTTATTTACTTTATTTAAGAACAAGTGTGAACTAACTCTTTTAACTAAGGAACAAGACGAATTTAATTTTTATTTATAAAGTGTTATATAAAGAATATATCTTATTTATAATATATATTTATATAAAGTGGAGTATAAAGGATATGACCATGAGAGACATCCTTGTCTCTAAACAAAATATATTTAATTTCATCAAGTTAATGGGATTTCAATAGGAAGCCCTTATTGAGCAACTTTAGCTAAAGCCTTTATGTTACTTTTGAAATAAGCTCTTTGAAGAGTTCCCCTCTTCTTCATAAGCGCTTTTTCATATGTGCTAATCGACGATACATTTGCCTTTTTATATCTGAAAACATGGCATCTTTTCTTAGAATTTTTGAATGGCCTTAAAACTCTATTTCTTTATAAACCTTCTAATAAAAAACTATTGAGTTATACAACTCTATTTTTATAAAGCCAGGGTATTGTAGATTAAGTTAAAATTTCATTAGAATTTGTGATAGAATACTTTGCATGCATTGATGCAAAAAGCCGTTTGGCTTTGTTATTCCTATAGTTTAATGCTCTCGACGAATTTGACTCTCTAAGTAACTTTTATGTGACCAATTCGTCCACCCTATATTTGGTTAACCATGCATAGGCAAAATATTAAATTACGTTTTCCAACCAGAGATTGTAGTGATCACTATGAGTTCTATAATCAATTGTAAATTCGGTGGTTTCTCTCGTATTAATGTTGTAACATCTGCTTGTTTGTCTACAAATTTTCTTATACTGGATGTACCTTTGGATCATACATAGCAATTAACATTCTCTCGATACACTCGAAGCTATGTGGACGTTTTGAAATTCTTGGTTCTAATCCTAATAACATTCGATTAAAAATATTTTTAATTTTATTTACTTTTTTCAATATGCTTAATAGGAATTCTGTACTTAGCAAAAGATTGCAGATTTTGCTACCATATTCTGGTTATTTATTGGACATGCAACGTGTTTTCACAACAGAAGAGGTGATCAAACATGACTCGGTTTTTACCACCCAACGGTCTTTCAGGCAGCAATACTATCAACAAAGTAACATAGATCAAAGAACATCCATATAGGCAAGTCTGGCGCAGCAAAGGTGTGTAAACCGCTTAAATCATTGATTCAGTGCCAAATCAACTTGAAGCTGATAAAAAATATGTGAGACGAGTCTTAAGTCTGGCGGGAATACAACGAGTGAACATTCGGAAAATAATCACCATAGATTCGAGAATGAATCCATTCAAATTATGTTTGTAGCAGCTCAACGAAAAACATTACCTGCTTCGTTTGATGAATGTGAACGCATTGAAACAATAATTGAACAAAACCAAATGTGATTAAATGAAATAATATTCAGGAATGACTGCCACATTTATAACAATGGAGTCATCAAGAGAGAGAATTACAGGTGTTGGTCACAAAACAAGTTGAATGTACATTTAGAAAAAAACTCTTTATTTACCAAAAGTATGGTTTGAGTGTGTTTTGAGTAGCAAAAAAAGCTTATGATGCATTTTTAGGACCCCAATCCAAGGAGACCGGGTAGTAACTTCAGAACGATAAGTAGAAATCTTAACACAGCATTTTAACCAGAAAACTGCATTAACAAGTGGTTTCAGAAAGATGGAGTAACATGCCACACTAGACAATGATCGGAATGTTTAAGAAGAATTTTTTAACTCAAATTTTGTCACTCATCTCTCGCAAGTTTCATGGCCCACAAGCTCTCCAGATTTATCATATCACCAATGGAACTTTTTATCTGAGGATTTGTCAAGGAGAAAGTAATCTGACAAGAACCATCATCATAGTAAGAATTCAAGCCAACGGTGAAAGTGTACAGTTCGTTGAATGAGGCGTTTTGTAAAAATTGTTTAAATAACTTTCTTTCCCTTCGTGTGAAATGTAAGAATATCCGGGGAATTCAAATTAAACATATGTAGGATATAATAAAACTTTAAAACGTTCTCTTTCGAATGCTTTTTATTTCCTTTGTAAAACTGTAATAATGACATGGTAATAAGTGCTATATTTGTCGCTTTTAATTAAAACACATTTCCTCACTTCTTAATAATAATATAACAATATATATTAATGTATATATATATATATATATATATATATATATATATATATATATATATATATATATATATAAGCCAAACAGCGGAACAAGGATATCTAGATCAATAATCTGATGAGAATCAAGCAATCACATAGAGGAAGTTGCTTTCATAACAATCTACATTACTACATTAGAAAAAATGAGGAATGCCACACAGATTACAAATCTTTGGACGCTACCAGTTTCTTGGAATAGAAATCCAATGAAGAAAGAAGCGAATAACGGATATTTATAAAGGGGGAACGAGAATATGTAAAAATAAATTAAAGCTTTTGAATAGATGTGTCAGAATGGGAAAATATGATACTCTTGATGAACTTTTCGATATCACTAAAGTAAAAGTTCAATGGTTATCCTCGGAAGAAAAACAAATCTACCACCTTCCAGCGTATAACAAATTAGAAGTGAGGTACTCTACAGACAAGTTGCAAGTAAAAGACAATTAACGGTCAAGAACACGAAAATTCTCCGATAAATCTACTTCATCATCAAAATCTTACGATCATATATCCGGTTGGAGTGGTACTTAATCTGAAGAGAGCGTCCATGAATATGAAAATTAGAGTACTAAGCCACTAATTAGAAAACACAATAAAGGTGATATTGCAACTATCTTGTTGACATAAAAATGAATGTTGGGAAGTATATTTTTTATAGTATCAATCTGGCGACATCGAACAATGGGAAAAGGCTATATTAAAGAACTAATCAAATAAATCCATACACTAAACCCACAATAAAACACAAGACAAGCAAGAGCAAACTAAGTCTCCCCTGAAACAAGAAACAAAACAAAAAAACAATAAAAAGAAGAAAAAAAATTAACAGGAATGTGCCGAAGGTCTAGGGGACAAAGCAGTCGTCACAGTAAGGTTCATGAGAGCGCTCCTTCAAATGATCGTACGTTCCGCGAGTGTAACCTCTTCAAAGATTCCAGAAAACGACCTTAAACCGCCGGAGCATTCAAGATTAGGCCTAAGAGAACAGTCGCAGCGCGATAGCACGCAACTTTAAGTTTTAATCAGCGGTCTACCATTCTCTTTGCCAGGCAACCTGATTCCTGCCAGGTAGTTATTGTGAGGAATAGATAACGATCGCTTGATCGTCCACTCCTTGCTTACTCTTTGGCTTCATCAGACGCACACATTCCCTGCGATCCCTACATTTCTAGGAATTCACCTAAAATAATCTAAACAAATAATCTAACCGTGGCGTAACCGATATTACGAATCAGGAGTTGCGCAGATTCTAATGCCACAATGGTATGGTACATATGACCCACGCATTATCTTTGGTACTGAACAGTGTATTTCAAACATTTCGGCCGATAAGATAGACACAACGCCCGATAGAGCCCTGCTGACTTCAAACAGAGGGGATACGGCACGTAAGTCGACCCTCATGGTACGTGGAACCATGATTGTGCACCAACACGGATCCAGCGTGACCCAAATTGTGATCCAGAAAGGTTGAACGCATTACCCCAGGGGGTTTGAAAGCTTTGAAGCAGATTTATTACGACAGAAAATTAAAGGTGGTATCTTCCAAGGTGGCATCCTGAGCGAATCAGAGGCACATCTGTCCGAAAGTTATATCGAGCTCTTGAAGAAGTTTATTAGGCTATGAGTGGTGTATACAAGAAAATAATGCAATGAGTAGGGCATTAAACAATTTGCATCTCCCTGTCTTCGTCGAGCATGCTCTTGGTGGGGGAAATTTGAAAGGCATCGGTCACCAGGTGGAGACTCGTGTAGTGGATCGAGTCCCCCATCCGCAATACACTCATTGGTCCTTATGTTTATGAGGATCCTAGTATTGGCAGTGAAGCTAGGCAGAAACCTTGGCAAAAATCTAACTGATGAAGCTAACGGAACGATGCTTGTCTATGGCAAGGGGAAACGAGACTATAATGATACAAATATGGGCCTCCTAGGTGGAGCATCCGTCGAAAATAAGACCAAAAAAATGGTGCAAATACACCACTTCCATGCAAACGACGTTTAAGAACATGTCGGGGTTGAGATGGAGTCGTGAATGACGGAAGAAGCGCACTACTTTAATCCTGGTGAAAGAAAATCTAAGGCTCAGCGCTTCGATATTGTGATAGATACGATTAAATGCCTGTAGGAGTCAAGGCTCTAGAGTTAGCATCTAAGCTACACCAAAAGAGATGGGAAGGTCTTCTACGTAGAACGTAGCGAGGAAATCTTCAAGCAGCACCAAAGTGATATCGTTGATGCTCAGGACAAAGATTGTTAGACTGCGTATACTTCACTGCGGGACGCCTTTTTCCTGCCCCATTGGGAAGAATAAAGGTCTCACCCCACCTGTACTTCAAACAGACGATATCGTCGAAATTATAAACTAGTACTACAGAACTACAGAACTACAGAATCTAGGACCAACAAAGACCCTAAGGTCCGCTCGAGGCTAGTCCGCTACACTACATCCACAACTACGATACACACTTATCTACGAGTGTATCTCTAACATGCTATATATATATTTTTTTTATTATTTTTATTATTATTTTTTTTTAAATATATAATCTACTGTACACACTTATCTACATGTGTACAATGTCATGCATATTAACTACTTCAACCTAGGGGGGGTGATAGAAAGTTTTTCTTCTCAACTTCCGCAGTCCTCGACTGCTAGTGGTGAAAATCTAGTTATAGGATAGGCGGAAAAGAAAATGGATATCTAAACTACACATGCAAGAGAAATCGCTGGCATCATTTTTAGTCATCATTTTTACTCTCGTTGTTCCTCCGCTCCAAACTCCTTTTGCAAAGACGTTATTATTTACTGTGCTCAGACTACGTTATATTTATACTATTTAAGTGCGCGTCGAGACGGTTTTTAAACATATTTACCGACCTACTATCCACTACGTGGGTGGGTAGCCTATTCCAAATTTGAGTAATTTTAAACGTAAAATAGTTTTGGGCTATACTAGTGTTAAATCGCTTGTTCACTAATTTTAATCCGTGTTGCCGAGTATTTCCCCTATGATCCAATTCGAACAAATTCCTATAATCAACGTTTGAAAATCCTTTCAATATTTTAAATACTTCTATTAGCTGGCCACGTAATCTTCTGCCTTCGAGAGATGGCAAATCTAATGCCCTGAGTCTTTCCTCATAGGGCCTGTTTCTCAGCTCGGGAATTAATTTTGTAGCCCTACGCTGCACTCTTTCTAATTGCGCGATATCTTTGTTTAAGTATGGAGCCCAAAATTGAACCGCATATTCGAGCAGTGGACGCACAAGTGATTTATACAATGGTAAAATTATCTCTTTGGATTTGAACGTGAAATTACGCGCGATATAACTCAGCACACGATTTGCTTTTTTACATGCATCCGCGCATTGTTTCGTGACTTTGAAGTCATCCGAGACTAAAACTCCCAGGTCTTTTTCCAATTTAACTACGTCGAGGACCTGGCCTTTCATGGTATACTCTACCCTCAAATTATGGCAACCCAAATGCATCACCTTACATTTACTTAAATTAAACTGCATTTGCCACTTATCCGCCCATCTGACAATCAAGTTTAGGTCCTTTTGTAATTTTTCTACATCCGATCTTACATAGGCACGGTTGCCCAGCTTCGTGTCGTCAGCAAATTTAGAAATCGTACTAAATACGGCATTATCCAAATCGTTTATATATATTAGAAACAATAATGGGCCAAGAACGGAGCCTTGTGGCACTCCACTACTGACGTTGACCCAATCTGAACATTCACCATTTATAACTACTCGCTGCGAACGATCCTTCAGCCAATTTCTAATCCAATTTAATATCTTACCCTTCACACCGACTGCTTTAACTTTCATTAATAATCTCTCGTGCGGAACGGTGTCAAACGCCTTTTTAAAGTCTAGATAGATTACATCTACAGCTTTGCTTTCGTCGTAAACGCAAATCATTTTATGGAAGAATTCGAGCAAATTTGTCAAGCACGATCTCGCCCGCCTAAACCCATGTTGGGAATCTTTAATCAGATTATTTACCTCGAGGTGGCACACTATTCTATCTCTAATTACCGATTCTAAAAGCTTTCCAACTACCGAAGTTAGACTAATAGGACGAAAATTCGTTGCTTCGTATCTATTCCCATTCTTAAATATTGGTGTAACGTTTGCACGCTTGAAGTCTACAGGGACTACGCCATCTTCTAATGAGCGATTGAAAATTGCACGCAACGGCTTTGCAAGCTCATTCTTAAGTTCCTTTAAATGAGTGGGGTAAACGCCATCGGGCCCGGGTGATTTCGACTTTTTCATCAGGTTAATATATTTAAGAATTTCCACTTCATTAACCGTTATATCGGATATGCAAATATAACTATTATCTACTTCTTCAACTAACGATCCTAATTGGGACGAATCTTCAATAGTAAAGACGCTTGTGAAATGTTCATTTAAAATTTTAGACATTTCCGCCGGAATTTCCGTCAAACGACCATCTTTGTCTTTAATCGGCCCTATTGAACCTTTTAAGGGTTTCCTACTGTTTACATAGCCGTAAAACCGTTTCGGTTCCTTCTTTGAATCCTTCGCCAATTTTATTTCATATTTCCGCTTCGCATCTCTAACCGCCCGTTTAACGTCTCTTCGAGAATCTATGTAATTTTGCCGACTTATAAATGACTCGTTGTTCTTATGTATTTGAAATTTTCTATTTCAGTCCTTAATTAAGCTTAATATTAGTAAGCTAACCCACGGCGCTCTCATCGACTTCCCGCTCTTACGGCGCACATACTTTACTAAGTCGAAATTTACACTAAGGAGTGTACGCCGAAGCTCAGTGTACATTTCTCCTACCGACCTATTCTCGAAGCGCATTCCCCAGTCTACATCCTTAATCCTTTCGCGAAAAGTATCAAAATCACAGCTACCAAAACGTGGCATGAGCTGTGTACTAATTTTTACATCTACACACGTGTTAACCACGAATCTAATCGCATTATGGTCACTCGAGGCTAAATGCTCTCCTACACAAACATTTTCTACCAGTGACTCGTCAGTCGCCATGATTAAATCGAGGATATTATTATCACGAGTTGGTTCCTCCACTTTTTGAACGAGAAAATTCTCCAGAATAAAGTTTAGTAGTCTCTCCCCAGCTTTATTTGACGTTAGGTTACTATAATTAACGTTTGGATAGTTAAAATCGCCGCAGACTAATGTGGTTCCTTTTCTAACCCAAGATGAAAGCATATCAAAGAGTGCAGCATCTTCTCTTTCTATTTGCGATGGAGGACGATATATGACGGCTAAATTAATTTTATATTTTGCATTACAACATAATTGGATTAATAAGGCCTCACTTCTCATATCTGCCGTAGACGAGTCGATCGTTATAGCGTTTAAGTCATCTTTTATATACACTAATACGCCCCCTCCTCTACCAGTTTGTCTATTTGTATAATGAATTTTATAACCTGGTATATCAAATTCGCAAACACTGATCCCCGAATGTGTATCTATCCAAATCTCACTTAAGAATACGAGATCGTAGTCTCCCTCTAGAATTACGGCTTTTATTTCGGCAAGTTTATTTTTTAAGCTACGAACATTTGAATATATACATTTCAATTTGCGCTTTAGGTGGACTCCTCTATCACACGCGAATCTGTTCCGTTTCCCTGCTCCCCAATACTCATTGCCCCTTCAAGCGAGGAACGGTCTGGCGCATGGGCATCACGTGGCCCCGCAACTCTCCTACTTAATATGCTACGTACTGACTGGTCTAAAATCCTACCCAGCCGACTGTTTCCCACATCGCTTAAATGAATGCGACAGGTGATGATAAGGAGCGCATACCAACCAGAATACCCTTCCACAGCTTAAAGGTAACTCCAGAAAAAGCAACAATCACCCATGCAGCAAAGACATATAAGAGGAACCGAAAGCATGAATTTCCTTTGATGTCTTGACATAGTCAGTGTTTATATATTTAAAAAAGAGGACTTTAAGAGTAACTCGAAATTTAATGGGACCCGGTGAGGTTTGGTGAGCATAAGTGTGGCCGTCATGGATGGAGAAGAACTCGATCCTCAATGCTGTAGACAAGTTGAATTGGAGAAATTATAGTTTTGGGGCTCTAGTGAGAAGAGAGTTACAGTAATCAAGGCGATAATTAACTACGCCATGGATGGCTATCTCGAAAATGATTTGTCAGAGTAAAATGGTAAACGTTCCCTCGCTTTTAATGATAGGAGGTTCTCCATGATACTCTAATGCCATGCAGTAATATAAGTTTCTCCGGATCGAAAAATGAAGTGACGTAATGCTGTCTATGAAAAAAAGGACTCGCATATAGCATTTTCTAGTCGTAGCAGAGCACTCTATGTGGAGTGGAACTTCGGAAGCCTCACTGTGCATAAGATAAATGGCCTACGCTCTACAGTATGAATACTACTCTTTTATTTACCAATTTCTATATGAACTTATACTCGCAGGTAGGTTAGATAAATTTGGCAAACAACGACCGTAGTAGAGTGATCTTTCAGTGTTCTTCCATAAAAGAGAACGGTAGCCATTTGATCTGAGTTTGGGAGGATACTATCTCTCCAAATCCTGTTGAACAAACCTAATAGAAATACCATGCCTTGTTCATCTAGGTTTATAAACATGGTATACAAAAAATCGTCTTGACCAGAGTCCATTATCACGTATGAGGCTAGAACAGAACATAATTTACTGATCGTAAATCTGTCGCTAAAGGGATCTACTCCTTTGGAGGTAAACTCCAGTTGGTCGCTTTGACAGATTTTTTGACATGCATTGAATGTAGGCGTACTAGTAACTCTGTGAAAATTCTGCCATGCATGTAGGTATAACGCTTATGTCTAAGAGCCGCTCACACTCGGTTGATCACCAAAGAATAAGACGGCGTTCAAACGACTAATCATTCTAGGAATAGGAGCTAGACCGATGACGATGAGGTTGACTGCTCTCATCTAGCGACTTAATCTGCACGAAATGGACATGGAAATCAGTCATTTCTTTAAATGCCCACCAACGCGCCCGATCCAAGCACCACCAAGGAAGTTCGTCGTGTGACAGTAGCTCAGAAAATAATAGTTGAATGAGACGTGCCAGGTAGCCTGGATTGCCGCAGGAAAAAGTACTTAGTCGGGCGAAAGGACAATCGATCCCTATACGTATCAGACAAGATCTTTTACTCTAGGAGACACGCACCACATTGCTTCGAGTAACCAGGGGGCAGCTCTCCCCATTTGACACAATTGACCATACTTGATAAGGATTTGTCGTGTACTGCGTTGTAGAAATTCACACAGACTTGGTGTAAATCTGACGTTACACGTTTAGACAAGTGATTGTATCGCCGAATCGGTGGCAGTAGTAGCACCTCCTCGGTAGTGGCACGAACGCCTCCACACGGTAGCGATTTAAATTGAAATGCACCAGCTCAGGAATTCTGTCATGATCAAACATGATAAAGAATGTAAGGCTGGGTCTTTAAACTCTCCCTGCTTTTCTCTTTAGATGTTTGAGCTTGACAGTTCCTTAGAACGACAGCTCTTCGCTGATGTTCTTAATGAGTAGTACACGAGTTTCCTTAAAAAATTCATGGTACAGTGCAGTGTCATATTTACCTGCGAGACACTGAGTTTCCAAAGAGCAAAAATAATACCCGACTCGGAAGGGTGTGCCGTATTTGTTAGAAGGTTTAGGTCAGAGAAACTGAGTGCCTAATGCTCCTTTACCAGTCCACCTAGCTAATAATATCCAATGATGGAACTTATACCCATTAACCAAATTCCTTCCGCCACTGTAGTGGATAACTAGCCACCGAACGTGCCAATCTTGGCCTGGCTGCTTTCGAAACGGTAGTGTAGACGTTCATACCTGGACCCTCTGCGGGCCTGGAGATAGCCTACTCCTCGAATCTTTTATTTCTTATTCTTACTCTAGTACTTTTTAGTAAACTCGGTTCTCTCTAATCACTGAAGAGGGCGCAAAGACCAACGGACCGGCCTCAACAACATCCTTGTTCAAAATAGAGTTCTAAACTGTAAAAGGGACACCTGGAGGGTAAGGTGCCCCTCCTCTCCTTCCGAGTCTCGTTCTGGAACGCGCACCGCCTGAAAAGGATCTTGCATTGTGTAATAGGCTGTGTCTGGCACCGAACCATTGGTCGCCCTAATAGAAGCCCACGCCATCTAGTGGGGGGCACGTCCGGGATAATCTCCACTTCAGGTGGGGGCTCAAACTGGCCATCTCCCCGAAGCGTGTTGGATATTTAGAACGGGTACTCATAGGGCTAATGGGCCCCTCACAAATAACATTGGGGCCTGCATGCCGACTTGCATTAGGAAAAGGGAGATTCGGGCATGCCAGCTCCCATCAAGGTTACAAACCTCGGATTTAAGACGTATCGCAGAAAGACACAAAAGTCGACACCGTCTCTTTCTCTTCAATGTGGTTGTCTTGGTTCGCTTGGCGACACTGAGAGGATCAGGAAGCGAGGAGACGCAACCTTTATATTACCGTGTTCTTTGCGTGCCTTTGAGAAGGCTAAATGGGATCCGCCGCAGATGGAGAGGCGCCCAGAGGCAACTCTACAAAAGAAGGTAAGAGGAAAACCTCCTTAAGAAGATAGTTTGATGGCTCCCTGAGCAACCGGGGATGGCCCCAAAGAAGCTTCAATAAAATTGCTAGAGGCGAGTCCATGCACCGGACACAGTGGTAATGTCTTTGAATACTTTGCCTGCCTACTCACCAAGTTTAGAAGAGAATTTAGAATAATGAAAGGCCTTAATGATGGTAAACTTCTGTAGATTTGCTAACGCATGGGGAATCCTGCGTTTTTTAACAATGTATAGAAAAAATGAGTGTTTAGTAGGTTACATCTTGCGTCCAGCCGCTCTCGCCTATCCACTGTCAAGTTTTGGGCCAATTCAAGTGTCCACTTTGGATGCGTTAAAGATGCGTAATTAAAGCTTAAGGGCAAAAGAAATTTCCTTGATCAATTCTTAAAGCCATCGTATTTCCGAGTTTCAGCAGGCTTGCTGGGTAGAACGAAGAATTAGCTTCGTTGTTCCCGACCTAAAAATGAAAGTATAGACGAAAGTGAACGATAAGAATGTCAATGGGTAGATGTTAGGTAAGAAAAATGACCGGAAGGAGGACCAAACATGCCGACCAACAAAAAGCACCTCCGCTGCCTTAAATATTTCAGCTCCGATGTGAAAAAGATTCAGTGTGATATGATAGGCACGGGCATTTTTAGTCAATGTAAGTTCAAAGACTTCTTGGAATTCAAATTATGATTAAGAAGTACAGCATTATCCTCAGTATTGAAGGCCAAAGATAAGAAAAGATTTAGTAGAATGGAACGACGATCAACATCAGTAGATATACGAAGTAAACTGATTCATTCGCTGACACGGGAGAGGAAGATATTATTAATTTTAAAGGGAGAAATATAAGTTATAATCAGCGCTAAAAGGGACCAGAAAATGTGAGAATGCCTATCAGTTGTTGTTCAAACTCGGTTTTTTAAGGACTGGGCGAAAATGAGGCTGTTTTAAATCAGATGGCACCACAAGAGATGAAGTGAGAAGTTGATGATATAAAAAATTTATGGAAAAATTATTTTGAGAAGAATTTGATGAGAGAGATACGGTGTGAAATATTTTAGAAGAGACAAAGTGTTTTTCAAGAGAAAAATATGGAATTTATTTACACTTAGAAGAATGGTAAAAAGTATTGAAATTTTGCAAGGGACGAGAAAAAAGCACCTAGTATCCCAGATCTGATATGAACTAGCACGTCGGAAAGAAAGCTGAAATATTGACAGGGGCTATTAGCGTAAGAGGCTAGGTCGCATTGAAAGGAAAAAGGAACCAGAAAAAGCTTAGGTAATGTGTTTAGATTTTTTAACAAGTTGATGAGTAACTAGCAAGGGGCACATTATAAATGTAGTAATCGTCTCACTATCATGAGTATGAATATCATAAGACGTCTCGCAGAGTATATATAACTCATACTACCCCTTTGATTAATTGGAAAATAGAACTTCTATCTGGAAAAATACTGTGAGAGCCAATTAGTCATGACGCCTCTTGCTGGGTTACATCTACTATGTTGCTTTCAAATTAGTACCAGACTACCAAGCATGCGCTTCAAACAATATTCCTTTCGATTGATTGGTTAATACAAATTCCCGAAGATAAATTCTTTAATACTCATTCAGAAGTAAGTCTTCTCTCGCAGGATAAACTGTGCATCCCTGTTATCTAAATAGTTTTATACAACAAAGTAGCACATGAAACCCTACCTTCCCGATTAAATGTTTAATGCATCTTACCTCTGCACAATTTTTTTAATAGTCGATCAGCTTTTTTCTCTACACGTATTTCCGCGCATGTCATTCCCAATTCTCTATACTAATGTCCATAAACCTCGCGGCTACAAGTTCTCGGATACCTCAGAATTTGTAGGAAGTTGGATAAATTCAAGTCCTAAAGCTTTTTTACATATTAATATGAATATAACAGTGAATTAAGGATGAATAAATACAAATAAGTTATATACGACCCAAACAATTCACAACAATTAACAAAATAGAAAATTTGCCAAATCATGTAACATCAGCAACATACGAGTATATATAACAGATAAGAAAATGAAGTTCTGTGAAAATTTCAGCAACATCAAACTGATACAAGAAGTTCCGTAGTGCGTCCATTGTCCCTTCCGGCGGATTTTACATGATTTCAGGCCTTATGCAAGCAGTCTGCGAAGGACACTTCTGACGGATGCATTAACATGGTCGCCTTCTGTCCATTCATTATGTAGGTAGACTTTAATTTTCTTACGATCCTGAAGATTCACCCATCGCAGGCCGCTGTCGCCATGTTGTTATTGGATGTTCCCACTTTGTCTGATCCTCTTCAACATCATCCGGGCGATTTGTTGACAGCTGAGACCTTCTTCATTCCTGTGCGTATCAAACTTCTTTCCCCAACGGTATAATTACGTATTTTCACAATTATTATATTATCAGATTCTTTTTACATGGAATATCATATTAATGACAAATATGATATATTATATAGACATTTGTCTAGACCATTCCCCATACTGATACCAGGATTTCATATAATTGAATAGAATTGCAATTTTATTTACGTCCCAAAGTTTAGAATAAGGAATTCCAATGCACGGCTAGCATAAGAGGTTAGATGTTTCAGATTAAACTAATTTATTCGAAATCTATATAATTCAATATTACTTCTCGTCTATTCTTAATATTAAGTAATTAACTGTGCATCACTTCAGGGGGTAAATTGTTCCATAGCTCCGTAATTTTATATGCAAAACGTTTGCGCAATTACCTCGTCAAATCACCTATTTAGCAATAAAAATCCATTATTTCGAGTGTCGGCCCTATTGTCATACCCAAAAAGTGATTCAAACTCAATATCTGTATAACCATTAATAATTTTGAAAACGTCGATCTGGTGTCTACGAGGTATTTATTTTCCAACCATAACAATTGTGTGTTTATTAATCTCTCTCTCTCTCTTCCCCCCAAAATCTGTCTATCAGGATCAATTTTGTGGTTCTACGCTGAATTCCATCTAAAGTTATGATATCTCTACGCATCTAAGGAGATTAAAACTTAACTTCTTACTCCAAATAGGGTCTGACTAATTCGTCATAGAGGGTCACCCCCCCCAAAACAGGCCCCAACCCTCGATAGGCCTCATTTCTTAATTTTCTGCATGATTGAAGGAAACTTTGGTGATAACTAGTTTATCGTGTTTAAAAACATCATATCAAAACATGAGAATCTTGGGACTTTTCTTCTTTATTCTAGAGCACGTTATCGAGATGACTTCCATTTACCTCTGTGAATCTCTTAGGCGCAGCACAAAGTTGTCCATGACGTCCTTACAAACTGACCGACTAATGGCACTGATCTCCTCCCTGATGACTTCCTTGAGTTTTCTGATGGGCTCTTTCTGGGTCTCCCTGCGTACACTCTGTTTTTTAAGGTAGTCCAAGAGAAAGAAATAGGGAGGGGGGGTTAAGGGCTGGGCTGTGAGGCGCCCACTCAAAATCAGTCTTGAGACTGATCACAAACCCACAAAAGTTCTCTTTCAGCCAATCTCGGGACAGGTTTGAGGTGTGAGAGCTTGCTCCATCTTGCTGGAACCAGAACTTCCACATGAGAAACGGGAACAGGGTCTGCAGCAGCTCCCTCTTAAAGGTTTTGAGGACCTCAAAATACAGCTCCTGGGTGACTGTGACTGTCGTGCCAGATTCCTCGAAGAGGAATGGTCCGATGATGCCTCTGGTTGCGATTGAAGTCCATACCGTGCACTTAGGGGAGTTTAGGGGTTTGGTGGCTACCTCATTTGGCCTGGAGGTGCCCCAGAAGACATTTGTCTTCGAGTTTACCTTTCCTTCAAGATAGAAGTAAGCTTCATTTAAGGTACAAAGGAGGTTAAGGAAAGTTGGGGTCTCCTGAATCTTATCCAGTTCTTGACTGTCATAGCCTTTCTCTGCTCCTTGTCTGAGGCTGTAAGGGTCTGCTTCGTCTGTATTGTGTATGCATAGGCCATTACATCCATTACTAGCACTCTCCTGCAAGTCTCACGGCATATACCAAGGGACTGACTTCACTTGCGCACAGAACATTTTTGTCTCTGCTAAACTGGCTCTCTCACGTTCTCGACCAGCTCAGCTGTATGCTTCCTGTGGCGTCCTGAATAGCTTAGATGGTTGTCACTGGCTACATTGGGGTTTTCCACTGTCCCATGGTTCTTGAAGTGGTCCACCCAGTCATGAATTCTGCTCTTGAAGAGGATTTTTCACATTCGAACTGATGCACAAAAGTGTCCTGTACTTTCTTGAAGGAGCCTGTCTTGTAATAATGTTTGCGCAGTATATTCTTTGCTGGAGCTCCCAATGAGATCTAGTTGTGTTCACAGGCATTGCTTCTGTCATGTCCTGCCAAGTAAGGGTGAGTAGTGGAGGAATGAAGGATAAAATATATCACAAAAAGTGTGTGCAGGCCTGTTTTTTTCAGGTGCCCCTATATGTGAAAGATGATTTATTTACATTTGAACCTAAAGTTTCTAGTTATATACCCCAAAACGTTATTTGCCAAATTTTTAGCCGTCAGTGGATTGTTTTGAGTATTTGAGCTCTTTTGAAATTACAAATCCCAGGTCTCATTCATCCTCCTAAGCAAGTTTCGATTGTCATTTTTGTTGACTCAAAAATGACAAATACACTTTAATTGCAACACTGAAAGACTATATTATCAAAGAATCCTCAGAATTCCACGATATAGCAGTCCAAATCATTACATAACAGTCTCCATGCCTCACGGCTTGGGTAAGTAAGCCAGGATCAAGAGCTCCTTTCGGCGTCCTCCATAAATAAATTTGTTTTGAACAAGGAAAAAACCTGAAGAATGATTCACCAGAGAAGAAGACATGCTTTCCCTGTCCAGTGTTCAATTATTGTGTTTTTTTTCCATAATTTTAGGCGTTTTGTAAATTTGATACGGAGATGCCTCAACCATTGGCTCTGTGACCACTTGATCTGTTTAGATATAAGGAAAAAGCACTTTTTTAAATACAGATTCATGCATCTGTAGAAATAAAATCTCTTGGTTATTACCTTAGGTAAAGGATGCTAGCAGTGTGTATACATAAGATTACGGCATCAATACCTTTCTAATTTTTACCAAAGGTTGGCCAAAATATATTTTTCGAAATATCATGTTGTAGCGGGCCGAAAATCTATCTTCTAAACCCAATCGATCTAACCCGCTTCCTACACTAATTCAGACATGAGAAATCGAGGGAGAAATGAAATGGATTGGATATACAGTCCTTTATTTACAAAAAATATGGGGTAAATATTTACAAGAGATATGGGGGTAAATTTACTTGAGATCGCGATATATAATAATCCTATCTTATGGATACTGTCAATCAATACATATAAACACTCAATTAGTATATTATATTTTAAAGAAAAAGAACTACTAATCCGAAAAAACAATTCTATGTAAAATCGAACAACCAAAGTATTTGTGACTACAACAACAAACAATAAATGAACAGACAAAAAAAAATGGCCTCACGTGTTACCACAAAAAAGAAGCTGGCGCCTCCGAGCTCGGTATAATTGGATCTGGTCGCGTCTTAAGGGTATCAAAGCCCTCTTTATCCTTTGGGACTCACAATAACTCCTTGACGTACAAGGTATATTCTATTTTAATATTGCAAATCTTACAATCTCAGCCACCCTTATTAACCGAATATTTGAGTGGCTTTTTGTTTGCAATAGACTGATATATCAAAACTACGTATTTATAAAAGTTAATTTAAGTAAAGTAAATCTTGTAAAATTTATCAGCGTGGCCTTTCGCAAATTACAAATTGTAAATTGCTGAGTGAGAGAAAAAATATTTTAGACAAACATGAAATACCTAATATAATATTTATATATATATATATATATATATATATATATATATATATATATATATATATATATATATAAGATAAGATAAAACCTCTCCATTCGCACATATTCTTACAGAAGGAGG
This sequence comes from Ceratothoa steindachneri, assembly GCA_963969495.1. Lineage (NCBI taxonomy): Eukaryota > Metazoa > Arthropoda > Malacostraca > Isopoda > Cymothoidae > Ceratothoa > Ceratothoa steindachneri. The sequence continues at coordinate 73,357,547 of OZ018324.1, read as the reverse complement.
GAGAGGCTAGTTGAAAAGGGGGTGGGAGAATGGCCCTAGAATCACTCTCACATTCGCTCCGCCATAACCCTCCTTCCTTAGGTCATACGCCTACAGTCATTCATAATACATCCTCAATCCCTACTTACAGTACCTTTTATACTTAATCGCGCCCTTCTGCACCCATTCACTAGCTCTCCTAATTCTCGATAGAACTCTTTCATACTCTTCCGTTCAGAACCTTCACTCTTCATACCCTCATTCATCAGCTCCTCACTCACAGCTCTCATCCAACGCATGGCACACTCTTGCGAAACAGACAAATCACTCACCTCCGCTCTACTTTCAGCGTCTACACCGTAAACTCCTTTAATTGGTTCCCACCAGAAACCAGAAAACTCATTCACCTCCTCATTCTCCACATTAAACTCACCCTCTACCCTTACCATTCGCCAAACCAGAAAAATAAGCCACACTATTTCCAAAACCGGAAAAATCAGCCACAGGCTGCTCACTCACTCGTCTACTTACACCACCCAAATCACTCACATGCTTATGCAAACACTCAATCTCTCTCTCAAGCTCCCACATACCATAAAGACTCTGCTCAGATTTACTTTCATTTGTACTTGCATTCTTCCTTTCACTCTTCTTTGTACGCTTTCTACTCCTCGATACCAAGACAAACTCTTTCCCAGACAGATCCATACTATCACATTCCATCTAATCATCATGCACCTTATCTCTCACCCTGCACAGTTCATCTACCAAATGGCTCATCAGGTAGTCAGGAGGTTCTCTCCACCTCGTCAACTGACTCTGATGAGCCCGCACTCTCTCAGTTAAGCTTTTATTCAAACTCTCCAAAACATACGTTACACCATTATCCCAGACTCTCACAACTCTATACGTTCCTTCAACTTGTCACTCATCTTTGACACATTCAAACTGCCTTTTACTTCTTTTACCTTTAATACTTTTGCACCTATTTCAAACAAACGAAATCTTTTATGTGCCTCACGCCATACACTTTGCTCATTTTCACTCAAACGAAACCTATCTTTCACTCGCCTTTCAAAATTCACAACAAACTGACACAGGGTCACCCCGGTTGCACTATGCACCGTCGAATTATACGCCCATAAGACTTTACTCAACCATTCATTCCAGTTATTCAAAGTCGCACTCATCATTCTCAACATCTATCACAAGGTTCTAATTGTATGCTCAGTCAACCAATTCGAAGATGGAACATATGGAGTCGTCCTCACAGCTCCACACCATTCTCTCTCAACATTCGCTCAAACACTTCACCTGCAAACTCAGGCCCATTATCACTCAGACATCTCCTAGGCTTCCATACACACATAGGAAAAAACAACTGCTCAACCACACGCGCAACATTCCCACTCCTTTTATCTCTCACACAGACGCCGCATACACAAATTTAATTTTATGATCAACATTCCCAGCACTTGTAAGCTGAAAAGACACACAATCAATTACTACTAATTCAAATGGTTCTTTCCCATCAACTTTTAACATCGGCGGCTTCACTTACACACCTTGCTCTTTTTGCTTCTGACACCTTTCACACATAGTCGCAACATCATTCACAACAGTTCTCAGAAACGGAGGGAATACATGCTCCTTCATACACTCCCACAACTTATACTTACCCATATGCCCATAATTATAATGCACAGCTTTCACCAGACCAATCATACCAACCAAGGACATCACAGATACATACATATAATCCCCCTTCTTCATATGCCTCACAAAATGTAAAACATCTATACAAACAACAAAATCCTTACCATACCTTTTAAAATCACCTAAAAACTTAGGTTATTCATTTAAATCAACACGCATCATTACAAACCTCTTCAACTCACTGACAAAAAGACACAACTCTTGCATCTCTAGAATATCATCCTTTAAAATCTCATTCTCATCATCCATGACCAATTCGATCCTACTGCAAAACTTGAAAACATTCTTCGCACACTCATTCAACCTCATCACCTCACATTCACCTTTCCTAACACAATCCTCATCAGCATCCAAAGACAAATCATTCAATCTCATAAAGTCTACACCAAGCAAGAAACAACACGGCATGTGCTCATCTTTCAGAATCACAAAGTCATGCATCACATTCACACCACTGCCCAAACTCACTCTTAGACTAACCTGTTCCCATGCCACTATCATTCAATTCCCCAATCCACTTATCAGTATCTTCACAGGCTTACGCTTACAATATCTCAACTCATCATACTTAGTCAGAATCCTCTCGTTCACTAACGATACTTGCGCTCCAGTATCAATCAAATCACAGAAGAACCTTTCACCAACTTTCACCCTCGCTTCCATCATTTTGAGGTCCTTCATGATCGCAATACACAGAAGGAACAACCACACCAACATCAGCACTGACATACACACCGTTATCAACTCCCACATCATCACCCACCTCACGTTCATCTTCATCCAGACAATCATTTTTCTTCCTCATATACGAACACTTTTCAATCACCCAATTGTAATGCACACCGCTCAAACACTGCAAATGCACCACATTAGCATTCAAACTCTTCACTTTCTCATCCTTGTACACAATCCGCCTCTCACCACCAAAGTGCACATAAACAATCGCTCCATACAAACGACTCACTACAATGAACACTTCCTGAAACGGTGGGACCCGTTGCATACACATCGCTCTTAATTCTTTCATAAAGTTCCGCACCCTCGCCATATCAATACTTTCAGGTTTCCTACATACTTCACTCATTACCTCCTTCCTTAAGTCATTTAGACTATCGGGCACTCTCACATCTACTCCATCACTCTTCAAATCTTGCAAACCATTCTATACACTCTCAAACAAGGAATCACGTTTCCATTCATAATCCCTTTCGGCAAATACTCAGGATCCCTCACTCCACACACGTTTTAATCTTTCTTACCAGGATACCTTGACATCAAATCAGCCACTCCATCCCGTTCACCAGGCACATAATCAATCACATAGTCAAAATCACTCAAATCTTTCAAAATCTTGGCAATCCTACTATCAGACCATTTCATATGTTGCAAATACACAAGAGGTTGGTGATCTATTTTGATTACAAACCTCACACCATACAAAAACGGACGCAGCACTTTCAAACAATACCTTATCGCAGCCAACTCTCGATCCACAGTCGAATACTTTCGCTCTGCCGCATTCATAGCCTTGGATACATAACCAATTATTTGATTCACATTCTATCCATTCAATCGCTGCTCTTGCATCAGAAAACCTCCCATACAGTACCCATTGGCATCCGTATGCAATTCAAGCATCTTACCCTTCACATTATAGTCTGGGTATGCCAATTCAACATCTTCGCCGCTGCCTTTTTCAGTCTTTTATACGCCTTATTCATCTTATCATTCCATCTAACAATCGTACTACCTTTCTTACCCATACACTCAGTCAGAGGCTTACTCACACCCGAACAATCACGTATAAACTTTTGCTGAAACTCAATCAAACCCAGAAACGACTTCAGCTGCTTCACAGTGACTGGTTTCGGAAACATTCGCACCTTCTCAACATACTTCGGCGACTTTCGCAACCCATTCTCACTCACCATACGCCCAAGGAACTCCACTTCTTTCGCAAACCATTCAAACTTTGCTACTTTCACCTTCAAACCAACACTCTCCAACGTTCTCAACACCTCATTCACCAATCTCATATGCTCCTCAAAACTCTCAGTCATAATCAAAATATAATTTATAAAAGCAATCATATTCTTACTCACAAACTTGCTCAACAAAACATTCATTGCCCGCTGGAAGGCTCCGGGAGCATTAGCCAACCCAAAGCTGAGGTTCCGGAACCGATAATGCCTTTTCGTAGAAGAAAAGGCAGTCACCGGCCTGCTCTCTTCAGCAATGGGCATCTGGTAATACCCCTGTATCAAATCGAGCTTAGTAAAACACTTCATCCCAGCATAATATACACTGACTCAGATACCACACACAATGGAAACCTTTCTTTCACAGTCCTTTCGTTTACCTTTCGATAATCCACACACAGACGGAATCTTCCATCCGGCTTACGTACAGGCACAATCGGACTATTCCATGCACTCTCACTTTCTTCAATCACCCCAAATCGTTTTAATTCCACACATTGCACCTTATTCTCATCAGGAACCGGACGCGGGAAATGTCTCGCCCGCTGATAGATTGGGGTGTCCTCTTTCAGGATAATCTTGAATTCCGGAAGCTGCGCAACCCCGAAATCCAGATCACCCTAAATGAGGACCCCCTTTCATTCAAAAAGTATTCGATACACATCCTCCCTTTCATACTCAGTCAAAGATTTATCCAATTCCAACATCTTTTCCACTTCAGTATACGTCCATTCACACGTCTTTCATTAGCAACATTTACCCTCACATCCGTTCTATCATCCATACCTACTACTTCATTGACAGAGGAGAGGTGACCCAGTACATCTCCGACTTGGATTCCACTCACCTGCCCTTTCACTCTGGGTTCCGCCTGCACACATAAAAAAGGATCATTCATTCTCATCAAGCCACCAAACACACAAGCAGCCTGCCTTACCTTATATCACGCATCCTTTCCATCCAACATCACAGTGTTCTCACCCACATTCAAACTCATACCCTTACTCTAAGTCACTCTAAAAGACACCCTTTCACCCTTCACAAGCCTTACACTCTCCATAGCAGTCACTTCAATACCGGTGAACACACTCCTCAAACTCCTTAACATCTTTTCCTACATAAAACTTATACACCCCATTTTTATCAATCTACCTCTCAATCTGATCACTCACAGGATGCACAACCATACGGTTCACTTTCATAAAATCACACCCAAAATCACACCATACTCACTACTCACTTTATCAATCACAGATAATTCACACTCATTCTTCAACATACCATGCATTCGAACAGCTGACCTTATCATTCCAATCACATGCACTCTCATATTAACAATCCCTACCAAACTACCTTTACACTCAGACAGGAAGGCTTTATCACTTAGCCTGTCTTACACATACTTATATACCAAGTTCCTCTTGCATCCAGAGTCTATCAAAGCCGGACACTCAATCCTGTTCAATTCAACCTTAACACTCAGACACTCATGCTTCATACCAGACAGCACTTTCACATTAGACAGACTTACTAACGCATTACTCGCATGACCGATAGGATACTTCACCAGGTATCCCCTTACACTTCAGTTTCCCGCTTCAGACTTTCCATTCACACCTTGCGCTCTCAGTCTAATCCAACACTTTTCACTCGAATGTCATTCCATCGCACAATAACTACATAATTCCTCTTGTCACGATACATCCTGGCATAATGACGGGCCTTTCGACAGTTACCACATGCGTATCTTCCACTCCCCCCAGCATTTGCTCCCCCACTCAACTTTGGACAATCTTTCTTTAAATGGCCTCTTTCTTTACATTCAAAGCACTCTTTCACACTGTTTTGGCAATCCTTTATCATATGCCCCTTTCTTATCACACCCAAAACATGCACCAGATGTCCACCTACATTCCGCCATCATATGACCCTTCCTTCCACACTTACGACATTTCACAATCTTTTTCACACCATTTGACCTCTCATCCGCTGGGACATGCCTCGGTTGCTCCCTCATATACCCATTCACTCGCTCACCACTAATCTTTCCCCTTCCATTTGCTCATCCTCCATTCGCCCATCCAGCCTGCTGGCCCAGGAAGCTCGACATCACCCCAGCTGGTGTAGACCTCAGGGCATCCCGATAGCTGACAAACTGCTGCGGTGGAGGAAGGCTCCTGGGCTTCTTACTCCCAACATTCACACTGTACCATCAATCCTCGTTTATATCACTTTCTTATTTAAATCACTCGTCTTCCAACAGTTCCAACACATCCCCCCACACCAACCATTCGCCTGTTAGCCTCATGTTCTCCTTTCTCTTCCCATTCAACCATTCACTTATCTTTCTCGGGACCGTATTAAGGAACTTTCTCATCAATTGTTTACATTCATTCACATTATCATCACCATACTCTTTCTCTCCATACTCTCAAGCCTATGTGCATACATGTTCAAACTTTCACTTTTGCCCATTCGAGCCTTCTCAAATTCATTCACCCTTATATACTTCACACTCTCTTTCATTCATTTCACATGCCTAATCAGTCTCTCCTTCACCACCTCATACCTGGGTTTCCAAACATTCCCCTAAAACATTCAGCCAGTATCCCTTATTCTTCGGGTACTTGAACTTGCAATACCGCTCAAATTCACCGAAGATTTCCTTGACACTCTTCCCACCATGCAACCTAAACTTATCCACTTTTGGCAATTGCATTATCAAAATACCCTTCCCTAAATTCACTTCACTCTCAATTGAGCTGCTATCCCTCTCACCAATCACACTATCACTCTCTCCTTCATCCGAGTACAATGAGTCCACACTTTTCCCTCTCACCTTCCAATCCTTCCCCTTTGACTCAGTCTTCCTTCCTATATTACGCTCCACTGTCTTCCATTCTCCGTCCTTCCTATCACTCATAATCATCCCATCCTCTCTAGACTCGCACACACTTACACTCATCTCATTCGTCTTATCCTCTTCGGTCGGAGCAGGGATCAGCATTTAGGCTCCTGGAGCCGGTTCTAACCCCTTCATTACGTCATATAGGTCCTTTTTTCTTTGTTCGAACTGCCTTTGTCTTTCGTCCATTTCTTTCATCATCCTGTCCCTCTTCTCAGACATACTATTCATATCACTCTTCAATCCCTCAATCACGCTCCTCAACATCATACATTCCTCCTCTTTCTGCCTTAACTTTAGCCTCAGTCTCACAATCTCATCATAAGGACCTGTTCCACAGAAGCCAACCTCTCAGGTTAGTAAGAAATGATAGAAAAAGAGGAAAAACAACCAAATAACTTGTAACTCTAATTGGGTGTAGACTGCAATTCAATTTTGTTACGCTCCTGGTTTCGAGATCTCACGGTCCCTGCTCGTGCGCCAAATGTAGCAGGATGAAAATCTATCTTCTAATCCCAATCGATCCAACCTGCTTTCTACACTAATTCGGGCGTGAGAAATCGAGGGAGAAATGAAATGGATTTGATATACAGTCCTTTATTTACAAAAATATAGGCTAAATATTCACAAGAGATAAGGGGGTAAATATACTTGAGATCGCGATATATAATAATCCTATATTATGAATACTATCAATCAATATATATAAACACTCAATTAGACGATTTTATTTTAAAGAAAAAGAAATACCAATTCCGAAAAAACAATTCTATGTAAAATCTAGCAACAAAAGTATTTGCGACTACAACAACAAACAATAAATGAACAAAAAAAGAAAAGACTTCACGCGGTACCACAAAATCTTCGTAAAAAAAAACAAACAAACTGGCTCCTCCGAGCTCGGTATAATGCGATCTGGTCGCATCTTAAGGGTATCAAAACCCTCTCTATCCATTGGGGACTCACAATAACTCCTTGACGTTGAAGGTATATTCTATTTCAATATTGCAAATCTTACAATCTCAGCCACCCTTATTAACATAATATTTGAGTGGCTTTTTGTTTGCAATAGACTGATATATCAAAACTACGTCTTTATAAGTTAATTTAAGTAGAGTAAATCTTGTAAAATTTATCAGCGTGGTCTTTTGCAAATTACAAATTGTGAATAGCTGGGGGAGGAAAAAAATCATTTTACACAAACATGAAATCCCTAATATAATATATATATATATATATATATATATATATATATATATATATATATATATATATATATATATATATATATATATATAAGATAAAACCTCTTTATTTACACACATTCTTACAGAGGAAGGGAGAGGCTATTGGAAAAGTGGGTGGGAGAATGGTCCTACAATCACTCTCACATTCGCTCCACCACAATTTTTCCATTAATATTTCCGTCCTTTATATGATATAAGTCTGAGGGAAAAAATACACCTGCATAATACAACGCAGTTGTATTATGCAAAGAAAAAAATGTAATTGAATGGCCAAACAAGAATTATGATGAAAGATTAGCCCTCAATTACAATCATCGCCATCTCAATTGTGTCTTCGGACGGCGCAAACAAATCGACCAAAGTAAATTGTGATTTAAGATCCATGACTGGTAAAGCCGAGCAATAACCTCTTGATGATATTCTAGTAAGAAAGATATATGTATACAGTGATGGCCAACACTTTAACTTCAACAGTATATTCTTTTTATGCAAGCACAAATGAACTTGCTTATGAGATTGGGACAAATTCAGGACATTTGCACTACCTTTGTTCCACCTATTCTGTTACGTGGACTACCTTACACATATTTATTTGTCCTCAAATCACGCCTATTTTCAGAAACGCTATTTTACATCCTTTTCGACCTCAAAAAAGTTCTTAGAAACAAGAGGATCATAGAAACAAGGATGAATAGAAAATATTCTTAGAGGAAAATAGCTATATGCAAACTAAAAACAAAGAAAATCATAAATGGACGAAGAAAAACAAAGGGATGAATGCAGGCACTGAAATGTTTATATAAGTTTAATGATCAGAGAAAAAGAAGCAAAAACAATTGATCTCGTTAATCTTACTTAAATATATCAATATTAATATCCGCCTTTCTAATGTATCTCTCCTCTTGACCTAGTTGTGTTTTTTGAGGAAAATGACTTTGTTGTTATTACCAGATTCCATTCTTTTTACATTTAAAATTAAATGAGGGCTGTATGAAAATTGTGAATTTTGGCTTTGTTAAGAGGGTAGAGTAATGTATAAATGAATTTGTTTCAGCAAATAAACCTCTTTCGAGATTCTCAAAATTTTAGGGAGTATATAGGTAATAGGTTTAATTTTCTACTGTAGTTGATTCAGACAGAAGCATTTATTATGGTAACCCTCAATGAAATGTCCAAAATAAATATTAGAATGGAGAAGAAATAATTCGGAAGAAAGGAAAACGAAAAGAATAATGAATTATAATAAGACTAAAACTAATTATCTAATTCAAGGAAGTGGTTAATTGAAAATAATTATTTGTAGCACGAGTGTGATTGGTATTCGAAGTATGAGAGGCGTTATTTCTGTCGTCTTGGTAAAGCATCACCTTCACTGTGCCGCCTTCTGCTTCCTTTGATTCTGGATTATTCTAATGTCCCTCTCTCTTGCCTTTAAAAAACTCCGGTTTCTTGTCTCATCTGCTCATTCACGTCCAATTCTTATTTTCTCTTGTATATATATATATATATATATATATATATATATATATATATATATATATATATTTCTATATGGATTCTTTATTCCTAGGTAAATAGCTGGAATAAGCTTCAAAATTGCGAACAGTAATTAAAACTTTTCTTCTTAAATAATAACTTTTTCTGACTCCCTTTTCTACAAAAGTACTCATAACACTACAAAAATTCAACCAATCAGGATTGATATAAATTTAATGGTCATACTTATTTTTATTAATGAAATAGTTTTAGCGTTAACCAATTGACCAATCAGTTTTTAGACATAAACGCAGTAATGATTGTCCAATCAGCGCTATGATAGATTTAAAAGGTTAATAACGCTCAAACCGTTTGCACATAAACACGCAAAAAACGGAATGAGCGAGATGTGGTTTCCGGATAATCCACCAGGAGACGTACTCCCATTGCAAATGGTTCCCAAACTAATGACAGGTACAAGTCAGGAGACGCAAAAAAAAGCATTAATGAATTCAAACGGCCAAATCCAAGGATCGAGGCCAAAAAAGAGAGAGAGGCGGCCACAAAAGCAGCACACTGGACCAATCCAAAGGATGAGGAAAAATAAGAAATAGAATCCCTTGACACCATGGATAGTACAGATACATCGGACTCAGAGAGAAGGCAAAAAAGGAAGTACGCCGTGAAAAAGGAAAAAGAGGAACAAAGAAAAAGGTAGATGCTGGCCAAATCAACCTCTACATCTACGCGACCGAACAATTACCCTTCCCGAAGGACTGGAACGCAAACAAAACTTGCGTGGAGATAAGGAAAAAGTACTATAAATCGGACTTGGACGCTCAATGTGAAGAAGAATCGGTTGAAGAGCCCCTGTACAACCAGAACGTCGCCCTCTACCTGTAAACATTTTTAGGGCTCTCCCCAGCAGAGTTCCAAAAGAAGAAGAAAGGAAAGAGTAAATCTACAACTCGCAAGCACTAAGACACACAAATGCTCAAACAGAGAATGGAAAACCAGAACAACAGCTTAAGGATCTTGACCCTCAACGTAAATGGATGAAAAGAGAAAGCCACGGCATACAGAAACATATTCCGTGTGCTCGATCTCGACATCATACTAATCACGGAGCATGGTATCGATACAATCACCAGGCAATCAAAGATACCAGGCTACAGAGTGGTCTTGAAAAACCATTCCCAGGAGAGGTACGACGTTGCTGCTGTTGCCGTCAGAAAGAATCTCTCGTTCAGACACCTTCCGGAACTGGACGAGTTCTTCGTGGTGGTTGAGTTGCACACTCTAGTAGGCAAGCTCATAATTGCGGCGACATACCAACCATCTCGACGAAGGGATCTTCCTCTCACAAGCTTCTACACCCTGTTTAGCCACGGTAGAATGGTATTCTAGGGGGGCGACTTCAATGGCAGATGCCGAACGACTGGTTATGGTAACACGAATGAAAGAGGCCATAACTTGGAAATGATTATACAAAGGAAAAACATCCAGCGGATGGGTCCTGATTTTCCGACCTATATCACCGTTCGAGAAGCAGAAAAGCCCGCTATAATCATGTCAAGCGATGGCTTTCCCTTCAATTACCGTAGTGAGTGAGGCCCAACGGTCCCCAGCCACCACATAGCGATCTTGACGACCATTTCACTCGCGCCAATCTAGCTTCCAATCCCTCTTTGGCAAAAGCTACGCTTCGGCCAACTGGGAACGCTACAAAGAAATCCTTGCTAGATTTGAACCAGCGTACCTAAACGGAGCAGGCCTAAAGAGGATCGACGAGGAGTTGGAGAAGATAACTGCTATTAACCAGCAACAGGCTGATATCTGGGACAGCTTGATTGAACAAGTATGTAGACCGCGAGGTGAGACCCGATGTGTTCTGGTGACTTGTGAACAGGTTAAAAGGTCTTCCAAGTAGAGAAAAGATCAGCATTAAGGAGGGCGATGACTACTTGGAAGACCCGGTGGTTTTGGACGAGAGATTCCGCACATTCTGGAAAGATGTCTTCACGATACTACCAGTAGACATGCGGTATTCGACCAGGAGTTCGAGGGCCAACTGATTGGAGAGCTTAATCAGATTGTGCATCGCATGAACCCATATGTCTATGTCGATGAAGGGAGGGTTTTGGCAGAGCATGGCCAACCAACTACACATGAAGAAGTCATGGCAGTCATAAAAACCTTCAAACAAAAGGCATTACTATAAATAACTTGGTGCATGCCCCTCGTCAGATCATTCAGGAAATCACAAACATCTACACTGCTTCCCTGAATACGAGTTACTTTCTAGAAGGTTTTAGGATAGCAAAATATCATCTTTACACCTAAAGGGAGGAAGTCTGATCAAATGGTAGACTACAGGCCAATATCTCTCCTGGAGATTATAGGCAAACTGTAAGCAAAGCATCTAGCCAACAGACAAGTTGACCGAGCTAGAAGCTAACAGCCCTCACCAATACGAGTTCCGCAAGAGAAGGGGGACCTACCCAGCCCTTGCCCTTCTCACCGAAATTCTCGCCTGCTTTAAAGCTGAGAGGAAATACGTAGACGTGGTGATGCGAGATGTACGAAAGGCCTTCTATAAGGTTGAGCTAAGAGGTCTACAATGCAAGATATTAGGCCTCCAGCTAAATCCAATCTTGCAAAGGGTCCTCTGTGACTACATCATGTACAGAAAAGCCCAAATTTCGATTGAGGGCTACAGAGGAACCGAGTTTGAATTTGAGGCGGATGTTTCACAAGGTGGCTCTCTGAGTCCGCTGTTATACCTTGTGTACACACTGGACTTACCTTATTATTAGGGGAGGATGTGATGTACTTGAAGTTTTCAGATGATATCACACAAATCATCCCAAGTTACTACAAAAATGCTGGATTTCAAGCAAGGCAGACAGTCATCGAAATCGACAACATCACGAGATATGAAAAGAATTAGAAAGTCAAGACCAACCGTCGAAAGTTCCAGATCCTTCCAATAAACCTCCCAAAACATGTTGATTTCTTAATGGACAGCGAAGTGTACCCGTACGGAAATGAAGGCAAAGTCCTAGGTCTGCGTTTAACATCAAAAGGATACCTAGCGCACATAAACAGCAGAATCTCCCTAGCCAATATACTGCTCGGAAAACTGCATAGATTTAAAAACACTAGCTCTAAAAATCCTAAGAAGCTATACACTGCTCTAGTACGCTCGATCTTAGTGTACCCGGCAGTGGTCATGCAGGTTGCGAATTCCACATCTCTCAGACAAATGCAGAGAGTACAGAACTAAGCAGCCTTGCTTATAGCTGGGGCACAAAGGATGGACCATATTCAACAAACAGATCTGCACGCAAGAGCAGGTCTGAATCTACTGAATATGCAACTCCAAAGGCTAGGGAGAAAGACTTCGGACAAAATGGAAAATGAGATACTCCCGAACTTGGACCTCGACTGAGACATTCTGAGAGCAGTTCGGGGACGCGCTACCAGACAAACCCTATTCCCGAGTGGAAGAAACTGCTGCCGAGAACACCAAATTGGAATCTTTACTTAAATAAGACTAAAACAACCAGCTAAATGTAATAACAAATTGAAGAAATAGAGGCGAAGTGCCCAGAACTAAAACAAAGCGAACAAAAATGAAATGATATCTTAAACACTGGCAAAATAAGGATTATAAATTATTATTTAAACAAAAAAAGAAAATTATATATATATATATAGCAAACAAAAGACTTGAAAGGCTTGAATGCCACGACAGAGGAAAGGTAAAAATTTATTTATTCAATTAAAAAAAGAAAAAAGGTATATATATGTGTATATTTGTGAGAAGTATATATATATATATATATATATATATTTATATATATATATATATATATATATATACATATATATATATATATATATATATATATATATATATATATATATATATAGATAGATAGATATGTAAAAAAAAACATGAACCAAAAATAACAAATGGGAAGAAAAGATCAAAAACAAGTAAAAAAACTGAGAGATACCCTCTAAACCACGGCAAAACTTCTTTTTATCTTTATATATCTACCACACATTTGCCTTCTTATTACATCAAATTTAAATTCAAATTCCGAATTGAGGGACGGAGTGAATTTGGATTTTTTTTTTTATATCGGAGAGCTGTGAGTGCGCTTAAGGAAAAGTTTACTTTTCATTAAAGTTAATATTAACCTCAAGAAAGAAGAAATATATGCGCCCTTTGGACTGATTTGAGATTCCTCCTGATTCCAGTGGGCGGGGTGCTTACCCTAAAGGGGTAATTCTTCCTTAAGTCCTCCTTATTCCACGCTTTGAGTTCCACTTACTTCACCGACTACAAGCAACATAACACGACCACCGCTGCGCCCAGAGCAACTTAAAGTAGGGTATAGTGAACCCCGGAAGGAAGCCCCAATAGGGGACCTGAAGAAGGTAGGTCTTGAAGACCACGAGCCTGAAATTCTATTGAGGCGCTTCTTAGCTTAGGCCTATTTAGGTAGGGTGATCGTGAAGGCTAAAATAACTAGGTAAATAGGGAACCATAGGCTGATAGGTGACATGGCACGTTTTTCACTGTCCTTTTTTACGGATTTAGAGAAGAAGGAAGAAAACAAACAGGCTTCAGAGGAAGGAACGAAGAAAAAAGCGCCTAGGCGCTCGACTAGCAAAGGATAGGGTATTATCCTTCTCTAGGGAAAGGAGGCAGCCTGGAATGCCTAGGAGGGTATCTTCGGACAATTAACCAGGTGATCAAACCGGACAAAGGAAAACTCTGTGAGATATTATTTGGACAGATAAAAGTAGCCGTCGTCAAAATTATCGATATCCCAACTGGCTACGTCGTGATTGCAAATAAGAAAAAGAATTTGAAACAATAGTGTCACAGGAAGGAATAGAGAGACTATAGGGAATAAGACTAACGCCCAGAATCTAGCCCCAGATAATTGCAAACAGAAGTATCATATGGAGGGAAGTCGACGTTTGGGTGTGTTCCCATGACAAAGAGGAAATGAAAGAAGAAATAGAAAAAAATCAAGAAGGCATAAAAATAAATGAAATAATTAAATTTGACCACCACACACATGTCTAAAATTGTGTGTGAAACAACAGATATGGCACCAAAGATATTTTAATGAGGACTGCTCATGTTTAACATGAGAATTTCACCAGTGAACATGGAGCGCGAGAAACGTATTAATATTCAAATGTGCTTCTATAAGATGGAGGACCACTTGACGTATGGCTGCACTGAGAAAGATACAGTATGTTCAGAGTGCGAACAGAAGAACCACGAATGGAAACGGTGCAAGGAAAGTACTAAGAAATGCGTAAACTGTCATGGGCCACATAGGTCTATGGCAATGGCATGCCTCAAAAGAAAGGAAATAATAAAACGAAAGGAAAGAGAAGCAAGAAACAAAGAACAAACTAGAAGAAATGCAACATATGCCGGAGTGGCTAAAGGAACTGTGAAGCACACACAAGAAGCACATAACTATCTAACTGTGCCACAAGGGGCATCAACAGAAGTGCTCACATGCATACTCTATACCCATGTGGTGAATATTGGGAAACCGGGCACGTTCGCTACGACACTCAATACAATGCTAGAAAAAAATGAAATGAAGAAGATGTGGTTCCCTGAAAATCCCCCCTCATCTGAAATCCTTAAAATCAACGTCGCTTCAGCGTTAGCACCAACGAGCAAAGAGGAACATACTACTGAAGAGAACGCAATTTCAAACATGTCAGCGTAAAGTAATGAAGTAGGCAAAATAGTACGCATGGAAGCACAGGAAATAAAACTTAAAGTCTACAACGATGAATGCTCCCCCCTCCCGAGAGGCAAAAAACAGGAAGACATCATTAAGGCAATTAAAGAAGGAAAATACAAATGGCCATTCAAAGGAAAGACAGGAAAAGAAGACGAGGAAGAAGTACAAAAACTTTTAATGGACGTTAAAATTCAAATCTACCCTGGCGACTGCATTACTCTCTGCCATTCTATATTTCAAAGTAGAAAGAATGGTTGGTTTAAAGGCAATGAAGCAGAACCCAACAAGATATCGACCCGCCAGAAGTCCAGAGATCTCTAGGCGACCAAACTTAATAAACAATGGAACCAGAAAGGAGAGGAAAGCTCACCATTCTGCAAATCAACACTCAAGGATGGATAGATAAAACATTGACATTAGGAAATAACTTCAGAGAGATCGATCCAGATATAATATTAATATCAGAACTCGGAGTGAATCTAGAGGAAAAAACAATGAACTTGTTCGAATACATCGTCATAAATGCGAAACCTTCAGGCGAGCGTCATGACGGGGCGGCCAAAGCAATAAAAAGAGGGCTAAAGTTCAAAGAAGTTAATAATTTAGATAAGGCATACTTGGCCGTAAAAATTGAAACTGAATTAACCCCAATAATAGTAGCCACGGGATACCAACCATCAAAAAAAATTATCTTTCCCTGCACAACCTATTTAAAATCTTTGGCACAGGTTTCCTGACCATCTTTATGGGAGACCTCAATGTCAGGTGTAGTGCAAATGGATACACCGCCAGAAACAACAGAGGACCAAACTTAGAAATGATGTGGGAAAGAAACATTTTCAAGAGAATAGGGCCAGTGTTTCAAACATATATCAAAGGCAATGCAGCTACAAAACCAGACGTCGTGCTAAGTAGCTTCAATATGCCATACAACATCCACATGAAACAACTTATTACCTTTGCATTTGCTCATGAATCAATAGCTAATACAGGTACCGGTACCGGCGATGAAGGATTAAAGAGAGCAAGCTAGGCAGGTTACACAAAAGATCTTAGTAACTTCGTCGCAAGGGATCTATCTCACTGACGCCAACCTGATATTGAGGAGGAGAACTCAAGATTAACAAGAACGATCATTAAGGCGAACGAAAGATATTTACAAAAGACAAGATATCGTACTCTTCCACATATTCAAAGGACAGAGGAAATGAGGAGAAAGAATTGGCAACTAAAAGGAATACTAGATCAAATAATTCTCCATCGACCAAATAGAGGGCGATGCGAAGAAATCACAAGACGGAGAGAAGAACTGAGGCATCTCATAGAAGAACAGCAAAGCCACATATGGAATAGCCTAATAGCGAAAATAGATGAAGAAAGAAGACCAAAAGAGAACTGGAGACTAATAAGTAGACTTAAAGGCAGACCCTACAGAGAAAATAGAACAATTAAGAATGAACGGGGAGAAAAGATCAAAGAAGAGACGACCACAGACGAAACTTTTCCATAACACCAGAGGAAGAAGAAGACTTCAATCCAGAGATAGACGAAATGGTCAACACAGTCTTGCGAGGAAACATAAACAAGATCACTCCAGCACCGAATGTAGAGCAAGAAAGTGAGGAAATTCTGGGTACATGGGCCTAGATAACAACGTAAGAGATCAAAGGCATAATACAATCATTCAAACAGAAAGCACCAGGCCCCTCAGGAATAACCAGAATTAATCTTACCAAGGCCCCTAACATAATCATCAGAATATTAAAGAATATTTTGAAACCGATCTTAAATCTCGAGATGAATAGCAATCTAGAGAGAATTCTCTGAGATTATGTCACAGACAGAAGAGTATATGTGAATATAAATGGTTATTCAGGATCAAAATTCGAATTGGAAGCTGGACTTCCGCAGGAGGGCTTTCTCAGCCCCACGCTGTATTCAATGTACACAGCAGCCCTGCAACCACCAATAATGCCTGATTGCCTAAACATACAGTTCGTGGACGACAGAAGCCAACCCGAAGTCTTCCGTACAGTAACGTACGCTTTCAGGCAAAGACAACAGCTTTAAAAATCAACAACACCAACAACTACGAAATAGATTGGAAGATAAGCACGGACAGGAGGAAATTTACAATAATCCCAATGTCCAGGAACAAAACAGCTGAAATTGTAATTGAAGATCAGAACTACACATATCATAGTGATGGCAACATGCTAGGACTCAGAATAACAAAAAGAGGCTACAAACAACATATAACGGAGAAGAAGAACAAGGCTATTCCGATGCTTAACCTGTTGTACAATCATTGAGTGTTGGGCATGAAAAATAAAAGAAAAATCTACCTTGCACTAAGAAACCCGCCAACTCCTATCAAAGGTAAATCAAGAACCAAAAAATCAGAACTCCAGAGAATACAACATAAAGCTCTTTACCTAATTAACAAGACACGTAGGAGAGAAAGGAGAAGAATACAGGATCTACACCAAGAAGCAGGATTAGAAACGCTCAACTTCAACATCAAGAACAGAGCGGAGAAAATATAGAGGAAGATAGAAGATCTACCTCCGATATTTGCAGAATACAAGAACACCAGAGCTGGAGTCCCGTTTACCACTCGATTTACCAGCGGCAAACTACAGCTTTGAATCGAGGAGGTACCCATGTTTAATTAAGTAGAAATTCAAAAAGAGAGAAGGAACAAGCATAATGATAAAGATATTTACCGGACTATATACAAACCCTACCAACGAAAGACACCAGATTGATACCCTAATAAGACAACCAAATTTAAACACCCTAAATAGGAAGAAACAACCGACTAGGAAGACAACACAGATCAAAAGTCTAAACAGAAATAATGCGAACAGAATGAACTAAAAGTGTAATAAGTAAACTATAATATTAGAAAGTTTAACAAAAATGATAGTGAAGTGAAAGTTAAGAGTAAAACAGAACTAAAACGAACATAGTAACTAAAAATGTAATAAGTGAACTATAGTATTAGAAATTTGAACAAAATGATTGTGAAGTGAAAGTTAATAGTAAAACAAGTAAACAAAGTGAAACTAAAGTGAAAAAGTGATAACAACAAGAGAAAGTGAAACAAAGTAAGGAAAGTAATAACAAGTAACATAACAATAGATAAACAAAGCCCAGAGCTCAGAGCTAAGATAACTCAAAACGGCATAAATGCTACAATAAATACATGAATGAAAGATGAAGAGAATAAGGGAACAGAGATTAGGCGGTCCTCCCGCTTCTGTATGAGGAACATAGCATAGGTGCTAAAAGCGTGAGAAAGGAATTAAGAATGATGAATGATAAGTAAATGCATGACGGCGGTTCGGAATCCACGTTAATCAGCAGGTCCCCTTTGTCTCTCGGGCAAGGGAATTCCACCCTTTTCACCTTTGGCTCCTGAGGTTGCTCAATCTTCCTCCTCCTCACCAATCTGTCCTATTTTAACTCAAAACTTTCCGTCTCCCACTATAAACCCTCTTCTAAAGCTTGTTCCGGACTTCCCATTAAGCACTTCACTATCGGTTCACTTGAACTGAGAGTCAAAAGTGTGGGGAGTTTCTCCAGGAGCAAGTCGACCGTGGGGCTCCTCCTCTTTTGTGCATCCTCCCCCGATCGTAGGAGGGATACAGAGGGGAGGAATAACCGCGAGCCGTACCTTTTCTCCCCTAAAAAAAAATTCTGAATTTTGAAGCACTCAATCAGAGCTCGGATCCAGGACACGATACTGAATGTGTATTCTCGGCAAAGGAGGTAAAGTTAAGCGTAAAAAAAGATAAACGTTCCACGAATATTTTGGGGCAACCGTTTAAATCTTTTATTCGAATGTTTACTTGGTTCGACCCCCATAGATTTATTGCCCTCCTTCCAAAAGACACTTCCGCCACCAACTATTCTTCTGTTTGAAATCTTAACCTTGCTAATTTCTTTACATATATCGTTCTGCTCGTAAATGGAAGGGGTTTTCATCATCTTTCAAGCAACTTTATAGGAATGACTTTAAATTTCTTTTAAGGCAAACTCTTTTACTTATCCATACTGTTTGGAAAAATGGGATTTTGTTCTTTTCTGATACAATTACCTCGATGTTTTATCATTTCTCTGATTGAATATCAGCGTTCTGTTACCCAAACAAAATTTCAATTTTAATATAGTATTAACATCTTCGTGCCGTATTTTGAAATCTTTTATATTAATGATTTATAACACAAATACTCCCGTCAGAATCAACATTCTGCTGCTCAATGATACGAAAACTACTTTGTACAAATCTCAAAAAATGTCATAAAATTACTTACCCTAATATTAGGTAACTTTATTTCAATAAACTTATTATTGCAATTATTTTTTGAAGACACATTTTCATCAAACTTTATCAGCAGCTCACAGAAGGGTCTGAGTTTAAGGATATTAATTAGGTTCACTCTTAATATCACTGTCCTCTTTCATTCCCTTCTCAAATCGACTTACTTGAATTTTTGCTCTATTTTAGTCGCGTTCTTGTTTTTCTCGTCCTATAAAATTAAATCTGGACTGACTCTAAATCTAAAACACGTGCTTTGTTTATGTCATCACTTGCTAAACTCCACCATTTATCTCGAGCCAAAAATGATATGCCTTAACGTTTGTTAGTTCGAAAACTACTGGTACACTCGTTTCTACATGTGAACCCAAAATAAATGTTCTCGTTTGTTTAGGAGCGGGTACATATATATACTTATTCACATGGACATCTTTGTTTCATTCAGATTAACCTATTGCAATTAAAACTTAACTGCTCTTCCTCGAATACACATTCTAAACACAGAAAATAATAGAAAATATAAAGGGAACCGATTGAAAAGAATGTCAGACAGGAATATGGATAAGGTATTTGTGATTACACAGGAATATTTGTAGTGCGTAATGACTGCACACACACAAAGAAAGAGAGAAAGGAAGGAGGACAAATGTATATTTTGCGAGGTCTAAGTGTCAAAGATGAAATGGTAGGAGCAATAAAAGAAGGTCGTTTGGAGACAGTTTGTGAACCAGCGAAATCTGATTAGAATATATGGATGGAAACCCAACTACCATTAAGGCTATTGCACCCGAGTGTGAAAGCAGATAGGCAAACAGAGTAATTAGAGCTGTCTAGAATGCTAACAGAACCGTTGACATAAGATGTTTCGCCTTAATGTAAAATTTGATTTCAGCCAATCACAGGCTCCGCTGGGCTTGTAGGTAGCTAAGCACCGCCTTAACGTCCAAAGGAAGGCGGAGCTACGAGTCGCCTCCCAAATGATTCCAGGTATAAATAAGAGAACATTTCATTCAAAGTTGATTATTATTATCATTATCATAATTATTATTGTTATTATAGATTATTATTAACCCATTGATTGATTGATTATTAGACTCTTGTCTTAATTCACCGCTCTGCGAATCTCCATTATCCTTGCTCTTGCCATTATAACCCTATTTAAAATATTCCGTTGCGCAAATTAAATCTTTATCCTAAATGTAAACATTTCAAAGTGGTATAAAAATACAACTGTTCAATTCCTTAACAAAGGAGCCTTTTACTTACAAAGCGCAGACAACCAGCAAGCAAGCCAAGAAGGAGACTTCACGAATGCGGTGAGCATAAAACTACCTATGTTTAACGAATCAGCGGCCACGAGACAAAATTTGATCAAGTCTTAGCCTCACTGGCCCCGGAGACTGTCAATAGACTGCCAGAGGGTATTTTTGAAGGAAAAAACTATAACAACCTGAAGACGGAAGTCATTGGGCTTTTCGAAAAGAGAAAGCCCGAACTCTTCCCCACTTACCGGCTGGCCCTCACTGAATTGGGAAGAACTAAGAAGGACAGCACTTCCGGTAGGAGTAAATGAAGATTTAGTGCGACATGAATTTGTTCAATCCTTGCCGCCGAGCATAGCTCCTGTAATCGCGTCACAAAAACAGCTATCCGTGGCCCAGCTAGGTAAATTATCGGATGAACTGATTATGTTCGACAAAGCACAATGCCTGAGTGTAAACGCAAGTGGGCAATTAAGGGAATGTAGTGTAGTGTCAGCATCTAATTCCTCTGTGCTAATTAATAGTGCATATAATAATCGTGATTTTATTAATAGTGCATTTAGTAGTCGTGAATCTAGAAATTATGCATTTAATGATCGTGCAGTTAATAATTTTGGATATAGAGATATTGTGAATAATAGTAGTGGCTATAAGCATAATATCTCGGTGGGCTTACGGCCATTTAGTAAGGAGCAAAAACCTATGGTGTACCGCGTTCCTATTTATTTTGGTGAAAAGGCAAACACTTGTAAACCCTGGTGCAGATGGCCAAAGAGAAGTGAGACTTTGCAAATGCAGCCTTCCTCTAGGCCATCTTCACCGCTTCCGGCGGAAAACTAACCAGGCATGCCATAGGTAGCGCGGCCGCTGGCGTGCCATCTGTTTTCACGATCGCCGCGAAAATATACAATCAAAAAGGCGAATTTTTAATAGATACGGGGCCGAGTGTGTCTATCGTACCGGCCAAACTGGTTCGATTAGTGGAACTGTGTGAATCGGGAGTCAACATTTCCACGGAAAATGGCGGAAAAATTAAGGTGCACGGCGAAGTGTACGGGGATATTTGAATCCCAAGTCTCCGGCGATCATTTAGGTGGTCGTTTATAGTCGCCGATAACACCTCTCCAATTTGGGGAATCGATTTCCTGAGGCATTTCGATCTCTTGGTGGATTGTACGCGCAGCAAACTACTGAACCAGCAAACGAAGCTTGTCACAGCCGTGAAGATCTCCGAGAAGCCTTCAGTTACACTGATAACCGATGACCTCCTTAACGTACCCTTCCCCCCATGCCATCCGATCATGGAAAAGTTTGGGAGACTGTATGGGCCCGCTTCCGCTCAGCAATCACCATCCCTGCCGCAGTCAGTAGAACACCCCATTGACACTGGCAGTGCCCCGCCGACGTTTGTACGACCAAGACCTTCGTCGGCCAAAAAACTTAAAGTCGCAAAGAGCAGAATTGAGGAATTATCAAAGGAAGGATCATCCATCCTTCGAAATCACCATGGGCCTCGCCAATACATTTAGTATCGAAGAAGTCACCCTGAGAATACAGGATGGTTGAGGACTTCCGGGCGCTGAATGCCATCACAAAGCCCGACAGATATCCATTAACACGAATCCAAAGTTTATCAGACAACTTTTACGGGAAAACGATTTTCTCCACGTTAGATCTAGTCCGTGCTTATCATCAAATCCCGATCAGCCCAGCGGACATTAAAAAGACAGCTATCGCAACACCAGTTGGTTTGTGGGAGTACGTCAAACTTCCATTTGGCTTAAGGAATGCGAACTGCACCTTCCAAAGACATATGGATAGCATCTTTTGTGGATTAGAGTTTGTATATATATATATATATATATATATATATATATATACGACATTCTAATCTTTTCGGATAACCTAGAAGGCCACCTGAAGCATCTGGAAGAAGTACTCAAAATCCTGCACGAAAATAGCCTAAGGATTTCCCTGGAAAAATGCGAGTTCGCAAGAGAAGAAATTGGATTCCTTGGACACCATTTATCGCAGGAGGGAATTAGGCCGCCATTCACAAAAATTAAAGAAATAGAAGAGATGCCAGTGCCGAAAGACTCGAAGGGACTTTGCCGATATTTGGGCATTATGGGATACTATCGCAAAATGATGCCCAAATTCGCAGCGATTGCAGCCCCATTGACCGAGCTTTTGCGCCTGCAACTAAAAGCTCGCGAATTAATTTGGGGCCAAAAGGAGCGCAACGCCTTCGATAAGACCAAAGTTGCCTTAGTGGAGTCCGTTATACTCCATCACCCCTTGCCCAATGACTCTCCATTCCTGCTGGTAACGGATTGCTTGCAATACGCGACAGATGTTGCCCTGCAGCAATTGGTCGAAGGTTCTCCGCAACCAATTGCGTTCTTCTTGAAGAAACTAAGTCAGTCACAGCAAGCGTACTCCACGTAAGACATAGAATACTAGCGGCGTACCTTGCTATGATCGAAGGGCGCCACGTAACCCTGTGCACCGACCATAAGCCACTAGTGTCGGCCTTTTCGTTGCCATTAAGCGCGAAGACGGATCGACAGCAACGCCATTAGACTGCCATCTTGGAATATCTGGGAGATATCTTCTACATACGTGGGCAGGACAATTTAGTGGCGGACTTCCTGTCAAGGGACGTCAATGCGGTCCAGATTGATTCGCTTGGCCTCCAAGTTTTGGCGATGGCACAAAGGAAAACCGATGAAGGTAACATGAAGATACCCACGACCATTTGTGCCAATGGCATGCAGAAAGGTAATTTATGGGCAATTACATAACTTGTCACACCCGGGAATACGAGCGTCACTTCCCTTAATAAAAGCCTGTTACTTCGGCCACAACATAGAAAATGACATATGATCCTGGATTGGAGAGTGCCTGGTTTGCAAGTCATCAAAAATCACGCGCCACATGAAGTCTCGAGTGCTTTTCATCAACATCCCCTCCTCAAGGTTTGAGACAGTACATGTGGACATTGTAGGACCTCTTACCTCATATATGCCTCCCGGCCAATCCTACTCTTCGCACTGCCGTTATGTGCTCTCTTGCATCGATCGTGCGTCAAGCTGGGTCGAAGCGATACCAATCCCGGACATAAGTGCCGAAACTATTGCTTTAGCCTTCCTAGATTGGTGGAATTCAATATTTGGGGTCACGCTCTACGTGATTCTATAATCAAAACTAGTCGAATATGTGAACCTTGAGGCACTCCGAAGGAATTGTGGCCTATTCAAAATTTCTTCAATTTTCGACAAATCAATGTGAATCATTTGAAACTTAACTCCAAGATCTGAATAAGAATTTACCCTAATTTTTGTTCGGTTGAAGATTCACTTAGCACCTCTTATGTAGAAAGCCTACAAAATCCTGGAAAATGTAATAAAAAATATACAGGACGTTGTGTACATACTCGTAGTGGGTAGAAATCATTTTCTAAATAAGTTCCAGTAAATGTCAATCATGAACCTCGTCGCCGGAATCAATGATGTATTTAGATACTTAATTAGGGCGTCTGAATAGATGTGACCCTCTATCCCATGTGTAGGGAACTTTTCCACTGTTCAACGCCGCATTAAGTTGTTGAGGGTCACACTCATAAATTTTAACTAAAAATACCTAATGTTGCTTATTTCTTTGTATATAACTAACTACTATGACTATTTGTAAGCTTAAAAATTAAAAATATAAATTATAGTTATCTAAACATTCAATGAGTTGTTGCGAATAATTTTGGAGAAAACCAAAAAAATGATTTGATATGCAAAATTTGAATTTATTCAGAAAGTCGCACTTAATGGTGAAAAAGGTCACTTGTGGCGTAAAGGCAATAAGTTACTCACCTCTGCTCTATCCTATATCTAACAAATATCGCTTCTAAGAGTTTACGCATAATTTAAGCTACAAAAATAGGACAATAGTTTCTACGTATCCCTTTTTGCAAGATTGGCGTGACATGAGCTCTCTTGTAGTCCAGTGTGACTCTTCCATATATAACCTTTTAAAGAGCATAGACATCGAGTTTATTAATTAGTTCTTTAACTTTGTTGCTGGAGTTAGGAGAACGCAATCAAGCAACGAACCATTTATGATATACGAGGGGCGGTCAATAAGTTTTGCGAATCGGTAGGGCAAAGCAGAGGAAGGGGGGATGGCTGTTTGTGGGGGTGTTAGGACCAGTTATGACAAGTCAGGATCTACAGCCACTCTCTCCTGCCTCGTCTATTTAAGAAGCAGTAGCTGATCGCAGATCGTCGTTCACAAATTTTTCAACAATGGAGAAGGTTAAGCACCACGCAGTGATCAAATTTTTGACCAAGAAAGGCAAGAATGCAAAAGAGATCCATGAAGGCATGGTTGCAATGTACACCGACCCCGCCCCTTCCTATGCAACCATTGCTCGCTGGAATAGGGAGTTCCGCTATGGTCGTGAGTCCCTTGAACATGACGCCCGTCAGACGTAACCAACGAGGACAATATGACCTGTATGGAGAGGAGGAGCCTCGAGGATCGACGGGTGAAGGTCGAAGAAATCGAGCGAGAAATTGGAATATCACATGGAAGTGTTATCAACATCACGCCCCATGATCGACTTCAACGTCGTCAAAGTACACAAGACCAGAGTTGCACAAGCTGCCCTGCGTAAGTGCGGATTTGAGGAGCTCAACCATCTCCCCTACAGTATAGATCTGGCCCCTAGCGACTACTTTTTATTCCGCCAGCTCAAGGCTGCACTGCGTGGACGCCGATGTGGCGACGATGAAGATGTCCAGCTCGCCGTCCAGGAGTGGATTAAACAGCAGTCGGAAGATTTCTGGTTGTCAGGAATTCGAAGCTTCAGGGACAAGTGGCGCAAGTGCATTAAAGTCAAGGATAGTTATATTGAAAAATAATAAAACACTTTTCCTCACATCTCGTTTCCTTATATTCGAATTGCAAAACTTATTGACTGCCCCTCGTATATATATATATATATATATATATATATATATATATATATATATATATATATATATATATATATATATATATATATTTATATATATATATAATTCATTCTTCCTCTTTTATTCGCTTGTTAAAGAGAAATCCTTGTCCCTAAATATAAATTTCTGCACTTAGAGTTTAGAGCCATTGCCACTCTTGAACAATAAAATAAGAAATGCTCGTTAGAATTATATAAAATTGGGTAATCTAAAGAAATATTATTGTGTACTTAAATTTGTGATTAAAACAATTAATTATGTTCTTTTCTACTATTCTTTCAAACATCTTGATTTAGAATTTTGAACTAAATTAGATAGAAGCGCGTTCCAAGTTGAAACCACATCATAGGTAAAAATGTTCTTCAGGTTATTCGTCCGATAATTAATTAATGCTTTAAATCTAACAATATTTGCGTGATTTTTATCTCTTTCAAAATGTAAATCAATATTTGTATTATCGCAAACTTAAAAAAGTTTAAAGAATTGTATCAACGAGCCTAGAAGACGTCTGTCTATCCTCTAGCGAGCTCATTTTGTTTTCTTTAAGTCTGTCTCCATAGGGTGTGTTTCACAGCTGCTGAATCAGCTTCGTCGCCTTTTCCTCTTTTCTTTCTAATGTAGCGATATCCTTTGGGAAATACGGAGACAAGAACTGAACTGTAAATTCCAAATATAGAATGTTAACTATACAGGGTGTTCGACCTATATTTGACGGTTTGCAACCTCGGCCTCAAGACCATTCCGAATCTTGTCGCATGCTTTCCGCACTCAGTCCTTGGGAAGACCTTTGAAAACCTCATTTATCTTGGCCACTCACTCATTATCAATGTTGTAGGCACAGCGGTTAGTCTGATTCTAAACCACGGCCCACAAATAGTAATACATGGGATTAAGATCCCTAGAATTAAGAGGTCAGAATGTGTCTCAAATGAAGTCGTAGAAACTTCCTCACAAACACTTGCCACTCTTTTCAGCTTCATGGCATTCCAGAAGCAAACCTCTCCAGCCAGGTTTTGACTTAGTTTCTGGCAGCTCCACATAGCCATAGAGTTAGAAATTTTAAAGATGTGGGGCAGCATGACATTACCCTAACTGGAGACACACCCAAAGACCCTTATACTTGGGAAAACATGGTTTTCACGATACATGGAATGAGGCATGTATTGTACCCAAGCCATCCTTTGTTCCGGATGTTGTGCAACTAGTCCTGGGAGAAGTTATTTTCATCTGACAAGAACTAGATCGTCCACTGCTCACGAGGATGTTTCAGCTTATTCATGAGATTCTTTGACTTCGTCAAGCGGTTTTTCTTTACATCGTTGGCCAGGACTTGTACCCTGTGCCTTATATATTAGAGGGGCAAAAGTCCTCATTCAGCGTCAGCTTTATGGTTGTGATTACAACACTTATATCTTTATCTAAATCACAGATTCCCTTGCTCGGCTCTTCAATTACTTTCTCATTCAGTTGTTGGATGAATTCCGGCACACAGACGCAGTCAGAACACCCGTTTTGTCTCTTTATGCTGGCCACTGCCTCTTAGCCTCCGTTGTAGCTCTTCCTGTCATGGCTATAGCGTCTACAGTGTCTTCAAAGCATGGAGCAGCAGTCATAACGTCGGACCTTTAATATCCGCTGCGAATAATCATGATTAGGGTAACTCTTTCTATTATTATTCAGATGGTTTCCTTCTTTCATTTTAGCTACCCTCTTCTCAACCAAAACTTTAATTTGAATGCTTTTCAACTCTATTGATTGTTCACCGATACGTCAAACTGTTCCAAACACATTAGGATAATGATTAATTTCACGTAAAGATATAGATTATTATGTAAATTAAGTTATTATATAATAAATTTTTTTTATACAAATATTTGCCATTTTATTGCTTTGGAAAAAAAACTAGCAGATTTTAACTTGTTCGTTCATCTCAAATTTCGCTTATTTATTTTCGCTTTTTGGGTAGCCTATTTCTAGTTAATAATTAGGTTAACTTAGCTAATTTAGTAAACATTAGAGGAGGATTCTCTTTTAGCTCAAATTAATGTATATAGCAATTCCAATTTGAATTTTTGTTTTTGTTTTTTCATACAAATAAAATTGGAAAAGGTGTAGAAAAAAGTTTAACTATATACTTGTTAATATTAAAATAATTATATATTTTAAATTCACTAACGCGGCATAAAATTTACTGATGGCTTAATATTTCCCTACCCTTATATTCAATATTTCTCGCAATAAGTCAGTATTCCTTTAATTTGTTTAGTTATTTTGAATTTCTTATGAGATGTTTTCTAATCGAGAACTGCTTAACGTATGTATGTATATACTTTTGATTTTGAGAACCAGATTACATTATTTTGCCTTTATTTAGATTAACATTCATCATAAAATATAACATATCAATTAAATTCTATTTTTATTCTATTTTTGACTTCCGT
This sequence comes from Ceratothoa steindachneri, assembly GCA_963969495.1. Classification (NCBI taxonomy): domain Eukaryota; kingdom Metazoa; phylum Arthropoda; class Malacostraca; order Isopoda; family Cymothoidae; genus Ceratothoa; species Ceratothoa steindachneri. The sequence goes on along the minus strand of OZ018324.1, from coordinate 73,329,417 downwards.
CCAAAGTGATTTTCTTAATTCCTATCCGACTTTCTTACTTTGAATTTGACCAGAATACGATATAATATATAAACTGCTCGATTTAGTGTTGTGTCGTTATTTTCTAATCTTGTTAGTATCTGCTTCTCTTTTGAATTGATTTCTTGAATTGGCCTTTATCAATCCAGGGAACTCTTTCATTAAGCGTCGTTTTCTGTTATCGAAGTTAATTAACTCAGAATCTACATAAACTTAAGTCAATGTAGCTCAGACTATATTTGTGTATATCTGTAGAGCGATGCACTAAAATAGTAGTATTTTCCCACCTCCTAAGATATTACTTTGGGAGAGAAAGCGAGCCGTTACTCCCCCCCCCTCCGACTTCACCCTTTTTGGACTTGCCACCAAGTCACTGAGAAATTCACACCGAGGCATGACGCTGAAATTGAAGGCTACCTCCACGCCGTCTTAATCTCCTACCCCCCACCCCCGGGTCGGGAGATTACTCATCTATTTTGAAGGTTTGCCTCGAACAACTTTTTTGGCTCCAGCCGCTGGTCGTTCCGTCAGACCCGCTGTTCTCGGCCTCTTACACTTTCCCGTAATGACACGCTCGGTTGTCCCGGACGATAATGAGGGTTCGAGAAGGCCCCTCTCTCTTATCCTGTCTTGGAGATTCTGTTAGACGACGCTTCCACGAACAGAGGTTCGATTCAACGACGATCTCTCCAGAGAAGTGTTTAGTGACGGTTGCAAGCCACGGAAGAGCTGGACATCACATTCGTATCTTCGGGTCAGGAAGAAGAGTCTCTTGAGGCAACGTTAGCCTTTCTCGACCGCCTTCGGATCAAGGATTGGAGAAGCCGTCCTCAGAAGTTCTTCTGGGGACCTCTTGAGAAGACGAGGCCCGATAGCTTGCTCAATCCATGTTTGGAGAAGTCATCTCCCCTCCCCCTTCGAAGTTCGACAGGTGATCTCTTGAGGACAAGAGGCCCGATAGCTCCCTCGATCCAAGTTTGGAGAAGTCACCTCCCCCCTTCGAATTTTGGCCGGTGACCTCTTGAGTACAAGAGGCCCGCATCTCGCTAAATCAGAGTTTGGAGAACGTAGCTTCACCCTCTTCGGTTTGCCAGCTACACCCGTGAGTAACCAAGGTCACAAAGCTGCCCCTTCAAGTTTTCCCCGCTTTACTCTCGAGGTTCAAAGAAACTAAATCGCTCACTACCCTAAATCTCCCATTATAACCATTAAATAACTTCGTCTTATTCATGTACCTATATATCCATATCTATTGTGTATTAAAATCTATTTTTCTCGTTGTGTTTGGAATATTCTTTGGTCACGCAGCTACAGCTACCTATTCAAATCGCACTCTTAGAACAATAACATTTGTTGCCTTGCTTAGCCTATCTTAGAGCCTGTGTGCGTATATTTTCGTTCAATTGGCCATACTTCGACAATATTTATAAGTAATTATTCCCCTCTAGTCATTTCCTTTCATTCAATCTCACAGAAACCTCACGAGGCTAGTAAGAAGTGGCAAATCAAATTGCATTTTCCTCATTCTGCCAGAAGAAATGGAAGTTATAAGAAAATCGAAAATATATTTGTTAAGAAATTTTTAATTTCTTCCTACCCCGTTTCGTCACGGAATAACTGACGCATAAAAGTGAAAATTTGTTTCTTCGGGTTCTAATGAAATAAGAATAGAACTTTTGCTTTTTCCTCCAATTTCGGATTTTCTTCTAGCTGAGTTTCATAAATTATTTCACTTTCTCCTCCATTTGCGAGGAGTATAACAGGGTTCCACAATGGCATGTCAAGTTTATACTTATTAATATTTAACTCCATTTCAAGCACTTTTGCCCATTGTTAAGAAAAGCCACTTGCCTTCGGTAGAAGCTCTACAGGATAGTGAGCAGTCTTATTGATTTTTCTCTTCCTTTTCAATCTAAGTGTTTGTGCATTTAAAATCATTTCTTACGCTCCTTCACTACTTCTCCCTATTGATTGTAACGATGCGCTGCCATGTTGTTTCGTGCAGGTCTTTTACATTCACAAACTTTGTGATCTTGAGTAAAATAGAGAATGAAGCCCTCTACAAAGTAAGTGAGTTCAGGGTTTAAGTAAACCTCATGGAAAAGGAGGAAGCCATAAAAGCGGATAGCCTTCTTAGTTCTGCGATCCAAAAGATTGTCATATTGATTACTCGAATGTTAGCAATATTTACATGTTCCGTTTAATATGATACCTACTAAATGGTTGGGTAAGCAGCACGGACATTTATTTGTTACATATAGGCAAATTTGTTATTAAAAAACAGTTAAGGACCGCGTAGGGGGATCGACCCTCTCCCTGAAGAACCTTGTGGAATTCTTCCACTCTGTGTTCAGTGAGCATGATCGGGATAAAGCGGTGGATGTTGTGTACCTTGACTTCCAAAAGGCTTTTAACAAGGTACTACACCGCCGCTTTCTCCGGAAAGTGCGTGTACAGGGCATAGACAGAAAAGTAGCAGGTTGGATAGAGAGCTGGCTAAGTGACAGACGGCAACGAGTAGTGGTGAATGGACGGACCTCTGAATGGGCGCCCGTATCTAGCGGTGTCCCTCAAGGTTCCGTCCTGGGACTACTACTGTTTATTATCTTTGTAAACAATATGGACGGAGACATGGTTGCCTAAAATCTCTAAATTTGCCAAGGACACCAAGCTTGGTATAAATGTGTCAAAGGAGGGGAACACTCCCCGCCTCCAAGAGGACCTTCAAAGGATTGGGGAGTGGTCAGACACGTGGCAAATGCCTTTCAACGTGGGGAAATGCAAAGTAATGCATATCGGCCACCAAAACCCCAAATCTCAGTACATCTTTAAGGGCACTGCTCTTGAATCGAGTGACACTGAGAAGGACTTGGGTGTAACTATCCCAGTGACCTCAAGTTCTCGAAACAGTGCATCGAGACTAAGAAGAAAGCCCAAAGGATGTTAGGCTACATAAAGCGCCAGTTTAGATACCGTAACAAGGAGATAGTACTTTGTCTGTACAACTCCCTCATTCGGCCGCACCTGGAGTATGCCGTACAATTTTGGATTTCTTCGTTTCGAAAGAATATCGCAAGGTTCGAACGCGTACAAGCCAGGGCAACCAAGCTGATTCCCTCTATCCGTCCAAAAGTTATGAGGATAGACTAAGGGAATTAGATCTGTTATCGCTGGAAAACCCTAGACTGCGTGGTCAACTCATCGAAGTTTTCAAAATACTTCGAAGGTTCGACAATGTTGACTACCGGGATATTTTCACAATTAGTGAGAACAGAACGCGCAATCACGGCTTCAAACTTGAACTGAAGCGTTACAACCTCAAACTGTGTGGAAATTTTTTTACTTACAGTATCTGCGGTAAGTGGAACGCACTTCCAGTGGAGGTTGTCAACAGTGAATCTGTTAACCAGTTCAAGTCAAGACTAGACAAAGTCTTGAAAAGTGGCCGTTTAGGGACGCAAAACAATTAAGCAGCCATGTGCAAGCTCGATTGCTAGTCCATAGGCACCCTTTGAATGGACCGTAAAGTCTCCTAGGGTACTTCCTTTCCTTGTTACTCCTTGTTACTCCTCTCTCAGTTGGTTAGAGAGTGCGAATTACTCCTCAGAATAACCCGAAGAGGAGAAAGGAACATTCTTTCACTATCCCGTGGTGATATCCCTTCCTGACGAATGCGTGTGGCTCCCCAGTTGCCACACTCGCCAAAGTCCTTTGTTGCTTTCGAGTTATTCGTCGGCAACCTCCATCTGGCCGGTTGGCACGCGTCTTCGAGGCAATAACATTCCCAAGGGAAAGTAGCTCATTGAGTTCAAAGTCAGACTCAAACCCGTTCCAAGGAAGATCCAAAAAGGTAGTTGCGTTATACTCTTAGAGAGGTATAACGTTAGTCAAGGAGTATTTTTGTAGTACATAAACAACATATACGTACCAACGCCTTCCATCACTCGGTCCTACCTATACCACGACATAAATATTTGGTGTCAGGTGTGGGGTCCTTCCGATACTACGACATAAATGCTTGGTGTCACGTTTTATGGGTATTGGAAGAGGTCAGTAGAAGTTGTGTTTTGTATTCCCCTCAGCAATAGTAAAGGTGTGCCAAGCATCCGAGGAAAGATTAGAACATAACAAGGTCGTTAGATAAATTTCTGGTGAATAGCCTGTCACGGTTATTAATTAATTTGTTGTCGGAGTGGTATTCCAATCAGCCAAGTATTGGGATTAGTGAAGTTAGGCAGCGCGCTATTTGCTTAGTGGTTGCATAAGTACCTGAGCATACGGCGGTGAAAAGTGCGACATACAAACACCAAATGAATTCTTTCGAAAAATTCTTACAAGAAGGCTAAATTCTGGGACTAGAAGGCAAAGATATGGCTGACTACGACCTGGCAGAACTGAGAATAGAAGACGAAGACGAAAGAAGAGAGTGGAGAATAGAAGACGAAGAGGCTAGAATACAGTTTGATAGAAAAAAGAAGAAAGAAAAATACAGTGGAAAATAGAAGCAGAAGAAGAAGAAAGAATACCGAGGGAGAGTAAAACAAACGAAAGACTAATACAGTTGAAAAGACAAGCAGAAGATATAAGAATACAACGGAAAAAAGAACTAGCAAAAGCGGAAAGAGAAGCCGAGAAAAGAATAATAAAGAGGGAAAGAGAGTCAGAAGAAAGAAAAATAAAGATAAAAAAGAAGTAGAAGAAAGAAGAATACAGAGGGAAAGAGAACTTGTCCTAGCTGAAAGAGAAGAGAGAGAAGAAAAATAAAGATTGCTCGCACTTGAAAGGCATCTATCGAAAATCAAATGGAGGTCGAGTGCTTTAATCCCGGCCTGGACCCCGGAATGTACCTACGGTAAGAACCCAGCCAAATGGGAGTGACAATGAAGGAAGATAGAAGTGTAAATGCGGTACACTCAGGTAAACTGAGTCAGACGGTAGACGAGGATAATGAGTATCCCCTAACCTAAGTAGTCTCCCCACAGAATGAAGCATCCATGGAGTTGCCACTAAAACTCCAAGTCGTAGTGAGCTCCACGCCCATTAACGATCCGGTAAGGAAAATTGTTTCCGAACCAATTAGATCAAACAGCGACTCGATCTCCCAAGGAATCTTGTGACCTACGCTCCCATCAATTATGCCCCACTGCAACAGGCCGCTCTAGCCATGAGGGTTAGTTTGAAATTATCCAAGTACAATAATATGGGTAGTTTGCATAGGTTGGAGTACCAATATCATTTTGTGACTTACTTGGGTATCCTCAATTAATCGAACGGCCGACTCAGGCGAGGTAAGGTAATGGTCATAGAGCACCACTTTAATATTAGCTACATCAAAGGGGCCGATAAAGTACAGCCACTCTATAAACTGAGTCGAAATACCATTGAGGGTTATTTCAGCACCTAGTAAGCGTGAAACCATGTTTTCATGTGTTTTTCGTGTTAATAGTTATCGTTTGGATTAAGTTCTTAAAAATTTAGAAATATAAGGAAGTAGCTTGTTTTGTTTTTTGTTTTAGTTGCTAATAATCGTTGAATTAGGTTTTAGTTTTGTTTGAAGGTTAAATTGTGTCGCGAGTATGTTATATTGTGCTGTGTAACAACTTCCAGTAGGCTCGCGAGGTCGATTTCGACTCAAGGCCATTGTACGCGCGCGAATTTGCGCCCAAGTTTAAAGAAACGTTAGGTAAAAGCTGAGTTCATTCCAGTTGGTCGGGATAATCAAGCAAAGGCTCAAAAACATGCAACTTTGCTTTTGTCGACTAGAATGAGTTGTTTGCTTTGTAGTTCACTGGAGTGCCCCCCGCATTAAGTTCTTTAAAGGGAGGTTTGTAGGGAAATCGATTCTCTCCCTCCTCTTTCAGTTGAGACACTGGACGTTGACCGCAAAACATCCGTGCCTTGTAGGCAGCTTGGGTCAATCTCATAACTACAGACCTTCGCTCCTCGTCCCTATGAAAAGCAGAAAAGTTAAAACTGCAAGATCTTCTTCTACGAGTGTGTATTCAATTTTATTTCAAGTACGAAATTGGAGACGCGTTTCTCTCAAGCTCAAAAGCACATCAGGACCAGAGGTAAGACTCCCTGAGAAAAACTGTTTGAGTAAGAGCCCTCCTGCGGCCCGTACACAAGCCCCCCCTACTACCTCTAACCCAGTGCACTGAGGGTATATATACCAAACACTTGGAAAAACGGGGAAGAATACGTGAGTCAGCCAGGCTACGAATTCTCCGGAAAGAAAGGCCTGGCTATTAAGAGAAGGCACTAAGAAGCAGCTCATCCTCGAGCTAGTTCCTCGTTACCAAACCGAACTTTAAGTTAACTTGTTCAAGCTCAACTTATTCTCGTTAGAGAATCCCCCTCCCTCTATTCTGGTGTATCACAAAGCACCGAGATAGGCCTCGCTCTTGAGGAAGAGTGGAACTAAGAAGAAGCCCATCTTTGAGCTAGTTCCTGGTTATCAAACCGAGCTTCAAGTTAACTTGTTCTAGTTCGACTTACTCTCGCCAGAGAGACCCCTCCTATCCTGGTGCATCCTAAAGCACAGGATAGTCCTCGCCCTTGAAGAAGACCCCTCCGAGTTTACTTCCTCCAGCACTCCCCTCAGTCAAAGTATTCAAGTCTTAGCGCATCGCTAGACAGTGTGAATTACTCCTCAGAATAATCCGAAGAGGAGAAAGTATCATTCTTTCACTATCCCGTGGTGATATCGCTTCCTGATATTCCTCCATCTGGCCGGTCGGCACGCGTCTTCGAGGCAATAACATTCCCGAAGTAAAGTAGCTCATTGAGTTCAAGGTCAGATTCAAACCCGTTCCAAGGGGTATCCACAAAGGTAGTTGCGGCCCGTGAAGGTCGTTAGCATTTTTTTTTTTAAATTGAAGTGAGTGGTCGGTCAACCAACACTATAATGTTAAGTAGGTCAGTTATAAAGCTTACTTAGAAATTATTAAAGTCCTTACTGTGTATTTAGTTCGTAATATTTCTGTGGTTCATTTTTATTTTGTTTTAATTAAAGTTTTAGTTTGTTTTAACATTTTTTATATTCTATCCTCGAATCGCTACGTATGGCACAAAGAACCATTAAGGTTTAAAGAAGTCAAACATATATAGCACTCTCAGAGAGGTTTGAAGTTAGTCAAGGAGTCTTTTTTTGGTAGTACGTAAACACCCATACGTACCAACTACTTCCATCACTCGGTCCTACCTATACCACGACACAACGTAAAATCTTTATCATAACCTTACTTTGCAATGTTGCAGTGAAACATAGAGACCAAAGTAAGACATGAGCTTTTCAAAAGGTCTGCTCAATTTCTATTGAAGAAGAACAGTAATGGACAATAGAGGCAAACATTTTATTCGTTTTGGTGTTCTAATGATATAGAAAGAACTTCAGAATCACAGTGATGATCTACTATTACATATAAAGAGTGCAAACACGTTCCCCAAGAGTAGAAATATCATCATCTATCAAAATCTCCAATGTCCATTGCGGCATGTTGCCTATGGCTCAGATTCACCAGTCCCGTTACATATCTGATAACGTTGAAAACATACATTTAAGTTTTTAATCTAGAAAGCAGGTAATAGCAATGATGATCTAGGATTCCACTATTTTTGTGAAAATGAGGAACCTCGATTATTGTAAGAGCATGAATTAAATGATCTAGTTATCTTATTAAGCCTTGAAAGGGTTCTTTTCGCCCCAAGGTACAATATTCTATTTAAACCGTATAAGAGGAAAAAGAGTTACTTCATTATTTCGCTCAGGAAAATGACTTGGCTCACTATACAGATGCGACATCCCTGAAAAAATTAAGACAGCTTGCTTACTTTTCAAAGAGAATTCTTAAAGCAGATCTCTTTCACCGGGGTAAAAATTATGCTTCCACTCATCTTGGACAATCAGCGATCATGGAGTCCTTAAAATTTGTTGCTACTTTTAAACAAGAATAATTACAAAGATCACAATAGGATACTTCGTTTTGAGTTGAAAAACATTTGTATGCTACTTTGGACAACATTCAGGATATACAATGTTCCTTGTTTGCTGTGTGTGGAAGGCCAGGAACTTCCATTGGTCTCAGAAACAATGGCCGATTAAGGACACAATTACACCACGAATTTTTCAAGAAGGTTTCTAAAATCTCCAAAGCTTTCATTTACTCCCATTACATATAAAAGTATTTGTTTAGTCAATTTCTTGGTCTATCATCAAGCTTAAAGATATAGGATTGGCTTGAAACATACTATCAAGAACCTTTGGTACAAAGACATAATAAGGAGGATGTTGAGAAAATTCAAGGCATGTACGAGGAGTCTTAACTTTCATTTATTACATACACATATAGATTCCTTTACGCAAAACCCTCTTTTGAGTAAAAAACAAGAAAAAGATTCCATCAAGATATAAAGAAGATAGCAGAAAAAATGCAATGTCAATAGCATAGTCGAAAAGTACTAGATGTTGCATCAAGAGATTCAACATAATCTTTATAAATGGAAACGTGCAGGTGTACTAATGAGGTAAGAAAAAAAAATTATTGAAAATAAAATGGATAAATATCTATTTTCTATTTTATGTTATCCTATGATGTGTATTCACCTATATTTTTTTAAAATTCATTGCCTTTTGTAGGAGAGGGAAAGGTTCCCATATAATCATTAAAATAATTTTCAACAAAGACGTTTTTTTACACTATTTAAATAAGTTTGTTTCTCAGTTTAGACTTATTCTAACAAGGATCAAAACCAGCAACTAGAAAAAACAAAACAATGTGGCCTGACCTCATTGTAATCTAAAGCAGTGTTTCCAAATAGTAAAGCCCTTAGGGAACGTTTGAAAGTTTTTAACTTCCTAGAATTTGTTCAACAGAGTGCATAAATACATTCAGGAGGGATCTCGAAGCTCTTGCTATGTTGTTATTGTAATCTATGCATCTTTCATCATTTCTGATGCTTCTATTGATGCTTCGAATTTTTTTTCACAAATAAAGAATTCTTGGTATAATAACAAAGAACCGAACAATGCTCTATTGTTGAAGAATCGATACCATTAATACAGGCTAGATATATCGTTTCTCTAAATTTTCTATAGGATTAGAAACCTATAAACGAGAAGCTTAAAAACGTACAATTTAGAAGATTTGGAACGTTGATAAGGTGAACTTTGGGAATGATTATAAAAATGCATTAAAGATTAAAATGACCTGAGTATTAATCCTTTAAAAATTTCTTACAAATCCTGTTAAAGATATAGATTGAGACTAGAAAGCGCTTACTCAGAGTGCGCATACTTCAGCTAACTTCATTGCCATTCAAACTCGCCTATCATGAAGTAGATCATAAAGCAAGGCAAGACAGGTTTATAATTATTGTTAACAGTTTGTTAGTTGCTTAATGTCTTTTAATATTACATTCATAATATGGGGATAATATATTCGAGATCTGCCATTTGGAGGCATCTGTCTATCTTCAGTAGTTTGTGAATTCTTAACTAAAAATTGATTTTTTCATAAGGGCCTATCCGGATCTCGGTTTCGTCTAGATATAATTTTTTATCTTTAACAGATAAAGAAACAATGTTTAAGGCAGAATGAATCTAAATTATCTCTGCTGCATATTATGTTAGTTTACTGTGATTAGGTAGATAATACCAATTCCAATATACGAGTAAATACATATATTTTGATTAATAAGGTGAGGATCATTTTAAAGGTCTATATGATATGAAAGGATTCTGTGGTTCTGTAGTGGCAAGGGAAGGTTAATTTGAAAGCTTTCTTTCTCCCTTTGTTGTTTCAATATAGGCGTCAAATTGGGAAGTAATTTCTTGATTTCCATTCTGTCACAGGAGCAAATATAAATATTTATCTTTTCTCTCTAATTGCTCTCTTAATTGCTTCCTGGCCTTTGGACTAGCAATAGTATTTACAGGGTATTGCAGATGTCCTGTTAGACTCATTACTACGCTATCAACAAAAGAACAATGATAGTTTCGATGCAGGTAGACGCGTTTTTATTCTTTTAACATATAAATATTTGTTTAAAATGTAATATTACTTAATGTGGTCACCCTCATCGGCTAGCTAGAACTGCAGGCAAGACCTGTAGGACGCGCACACGTTCACAAGATTTACGGAGGTTTTCAACTCGTTAACTCTGGCCCTCGACCATCGCCCTCAGTCTGTAGTCGATGTGAATGAGGTTGGGTAACGCGGCGCCTACAATCCCTTCGACCAGAACTTCATGTTTGACTCCAATCACTCTTGCACTGTCTTGGCTGTGTGGACAGGGGCACCGCCATGACAAAAGTCGTAGTCTGCCTTCTTTCTGATCTTTCTCAACCAGAGCAGGACTTTTGTGGCAAAGATGTCCTTATAATCGGCTACTGTGTGCCTGCAACAGGCAGTAAATCTCCCCGCCATCATCTTCTTGCTATTCGAAGTCACAATTTCGAGCTTCAGCATGAAGGCCGAGTAATTGGTCATGGATATGTCGCGGATCTCGGCAACATACTGGGCGAAGCTTAGGCTCCGTTCCTTCTGCTTGTTGATGACCTGATCGGGCATGAGGAGATTTTCATGAGAAATATTTATAACGATTGCCGGGATTCTTCAGGTCGTCGAGAAGGCGACGTTATTTTCGGTGAACAGAGGTTTTCCCAGCACTTTAAACTCTTGCCGCCTTTCTTCTTGATGGCCTTGGACATCGAGGTTAATGAAAGATTCTTACGAAACGTTTTATATCACACAGGTAAACCTCTCGAAAGATAAAAAAACGACCGTCCGTCCGTCGGTCCTCATTTTATTTTGGTAATAGTATTGAAACTATTTGTGCGATTCTAACGAAAGTTTAAACCCTTAGGTTGTTTTACATTCTCATTTGAAAGATATAATTGGCAAAGTCTTCTTAAGGTTAGCCGAGGAATAATTTGGCAATAGCATCATAACTATTCGGCCGATTCTATCGAAATTTGAAATTCTTATCTTGTTTTACATTTTCTTTCGAATGGTATAATCGCCAAGCTCCTACCAAGGTTAGTCCGGGAATTATTAAAAGTTTTGAAGGTCATAAGGTCATAAATCAGAATAAGTGTGAGCCCGCAACTTTTGGTCAGGTGACCTTATTTATTAATAATTCTCTGGAATTGGTCATTTTTCACTTCGACCACAAATCGGTTGACTGTTTTTTTTCCGTAGGTTTTGGAAGCCAAGTTTCTTCTCTGTGTAGAAAGATTGACACTAGAGATCGAGACAAAGTTGTACTCTCTAAACAGTCGCATGGTTTCAATAAATTTGGTCATCCGTCCATATCTAAGTTCTTTTTCAATAAATTATATTTTATTATTTTATATTGAAATTTAAATATTTCATTTTAATGGCATAATGTAGATCAACCTTATTTATTTGATATATTATTTATCTTTAATTTATTTGGCGATTTTACTGTTGAATGCATCATTTTATTTGCGGTTTCTATAAGATGTAAGAATGTTTAGCCATTTTCACACTACATCACAACTAAGTGGGGAAGATCCTCATCCGTATGATGTATAGGATTGCGTCCAATAAAACAATCTTAGAGTCGTAAAAATAAATGCTTCATTTAGCTGCTACAAATTTAATTGTTCTGGTTTATTTTTCAACAGGTCAGTCTCTTATGTGTTTTTCTTAAAATGATGGCGATTGTTAATAGTATTCTGTCCTTAGTAATTCAACATTTTTTTCTTCATTTCCTTTAACACTTTACTAAATAAGATAAGTAATAATTGCCTTCCTTGCTTAAATAACATATAGTGAAACATAAAATGGATCGAGAAAATTAAATACCAAAAGCATAGGACTTACTAACCAGGGATCGATTTGAAATGTGCATTATATTGATCAATCTTGTAGAATATTTATTGATTGTGTAATTAAAATATCCACAATAAAACCACAAGCCTTTTTAGCCATTACTTATTTAAAGAGCATCTAGACGAACCCAGGTCATATAGGGTGTACCTATAAAATAGGGCGAAATGCCGTGGTGAGGGTGGGGGTGAAATTTTAACTCATTTTTCTGTTTTAATAACACATTGTGTCGTGGTATATGGCCGAGTATAAATATATGTTTGTTCCGTACATGAATAACTCCGTTCCTTTATTTCTCAAAGAGTACTATACTTTTATTTATCTTTTGTTTTGATTCTTTAACCAGAGGAGGATTCTTAATATTATATATCTATTGCCATATGCAGCGTTTCGAAGATTTAATTAAACAACTAGGGAAAAATATACTTTTAATTTAATAAAAATATGAAATAATAAAACTAAATATAATAAGGCTATAATAAATGAATCTAAATAAAAAATAATACTACCAATGGGTACTACGCGATGGTTGACAGAAAAATTCAATTTACTACGGAATAGTAACTAAGGAACATATATAAGTTGTATTCCTTTTACCTTTCACTAAGTAGGAGTTGGGCGTGAGATAACCTTGAACGAAAACCTCGTTGATACGATGATTCGAGGCGTGAGTCTGAATCGGACGCACAGCTGTCCGTCTCGCTGCGCGAAGGATAACGTTGGTGAAGGTTATTCGGGAATACTAGCTGACTTAAAGGTAAGTGGGGAGCGCGTTGCGATGCTTCTTGACTTGACGATATGAGCGAGGGAATTGTGCATGTACGGTAATTCCAATCCTTGGGTTACACTGGAGGGCTTCTCGATGATGAGACTTGACGATATAAGCGATGGAATTGTGGATGTACGATTATTTTAATCCTTGGGTTACAAGTGCGGGCTTCTCGATGATGAGACTTGACCAAGAGGTAAATATTTTCTCGAGTGGAACTTCTCTGTTTTTATTTGAAAATCTGAGATAGGGGGTTTCTCTGAAAGAGATTGGTATGAGAGTGGTTCTCTATACCGATGGTCTACTCTTCGATGAGACCAAAAGGAACAGCTTCGGGAAGAAAACTCTCGCCCGGTTCCACTTCTTCTTGATTCTCTGTTTTACTCAGAACTGCTCGTCTTCTCTCGATCGCTACCTCGATTCCCCTTCTCTTTTCTCCAGGTCGAACTGTGTATAGGTCGATTATCCCCTGGGGGGAGGAGAAGGAAAGTGTGGGCCCACCTTTAATCCTCTCTACTAGGGCACACTTTTCAACTTGTAACCCTTCGCTCTTCTGGTTTACGTCGGAGAAAGTGAAATTTCGTCTATTTGGCAAAAATAGAGCTAAACAATAAGAGGGGACGTTGAGCTTGTTTATAGATTTTTATTCTAAAGGCTATCCCACCATCCTTTGTTTATTGTAACGGGCTACGAAATCGGCTGATGGTAATTCTTTTTTTTTGTGAGCGATCTCGAGGATTGTTAGGACAGCGGAGCAAAGGGGCAGGGGTTGGAGGTTAAGGGATCGGACCATATGGAACATAACTGTTGACGCTGTGCAACTAAACTAGCGTTTGTTTGTCCTCGCGATATTGATTTCCCCACATTTCATCCCTTTTAAATAAAATACCCTTCAAGTGAAAATACCGTGGTCAATCATACTATTAAACTAAGTCTTATTGACACTGTACGCACACGCGCGCACGTACATAGTCAGGTGAACGGCGGACTCTAACCTTGCCCTGTAAGGTCAAGCAGTCCGGATTACACACTTCTATTAAACTCCCCCCCCCCCCTCCAAGAAAAATCATCGATTACAACAAAGGACAAGAAAAAGAAACTGACTATTACTCCGTATCTAGGCAGTTAATTCCGTATACAGATAAACCTTAACACATTAATTTCTACACCCCAAAAAGTTGGTCTTAAGACAAAAGGGAGTTAATTAGCCCTCTGTCTGGTTTCAGCTCAAGTTAACGGCTCTATACTTATCGGAGCCTTTTATATAGGTTATGTTAAATTGGTACTCGATGAGTAATAGTCTCCATCGCATGAGCCTGCCGTTCTGGTTTTTGCTGTTATGCAAATATGCCAGACGCTGGCGCTTGGATTCCATTTAAACTCACAACCTTTTATATATAAATTGAATTTCTTTATTCTCCAAATTACGGCTAGCACTGCCTGTTCTAAAGTTGCATAAGATATGGGAAAAGGGGTACCATAGTCTTTATTTTGTAAGAGGACATAACCGATTACTTGACCACAGGCATCAATGCGGATTCCAAATTTCTTTAGGGAACTCGGTAGTCGAAGGATGGGAGATGAACTTAATTTTTTCTTCACTCGAGCGGACAATTGTGAATCTATGAGCAGGCCAAGATGGCGGTTTAAATCTAACTCAGTGGACGGGTCGTCCTGGGAGAAGTCTACTGAGGGAAGGGAATACTCGTTATCACACTCTTCGTACACCGTAGTTCCCACCTGAAGAGGTTCACATGGATATAACGCCTCCATGCTTCCTTCTTCATCCATCGTCGAAATATTTTGCTGGAGTTTCGTCATAGGTACTCTCGTAGATCCAGGCCAGGATACAACTGCCTTGACTTCCACCTGATCCTTGCTCAATGCTCTTTCATGTGCGAGTGTTTGTTCTCTCTCTTCTCTTTCCGCTTCCGCCTGTTCTCTTGCCATCTGTATTCTCCTTTCTTCTGCTTCTATTTCGATTTGTATTCTTCTTTATTTTGCTTCTCTTTCCATTTGTATTCTTCTTTCTTCTGTTTCTCTGTTTATCTGTATTCTTCCCTCTTTCTCTTCTATTTGAGCTTGAGCCTGTTCTCTTTCCATTTGTATTCTTCTTTATTTTGCTTCGCTTTTCATCTGTATTTCTTTTTCTTCTGCTTCTCTTTTCCTCTTAATTCTTCTTTCTTCTGCTTCAGTTTCCATCTGTATTCTTCTGCTTCTATTTTCAGCTGCATTATTCTTTCTTCTGCTTCTCTTTTAATCTGTATTTTCTTTCCTTTACTTTTTTTTCCATCTGTATTCTTTCTTCTGTTTCTCCTTTCAACTATATTTTTATTTCCTTTGCTTTTATTTCTATCTTTATTCTTCTTTCTTCTGCTTCTCTTTTCAGTGGTATCATTCTTTCTTCTGCTGGTCTTTTCATCTGTATTCTTCTTTCTTTTGCTTTCCTTTCCATCGCTATTCTTCTTTCTTCTTCTTATTTTTTCATATGTATTATTCTTTCTTCTGCTTCTCTTTCCATCTTTATTCTTCTTTTTTCGGCTTCTCTTTACGCTTGCGCAGTTTCTCTATCCAAATGTCTCTTTCCGTTTATCTTTTCATCCATATTACTCTTGCTTCTGCTTCTCTTTTGCACTGTATTCTTCTTTTTTTTCTATCCTCTGTTCTTCTATGGCGTAGGCTACTAGATCTTTGCTTGCTAGTGCAAGAATCTGGCTTTGAAGGTGGAAAGTTTCGAACAACGATATTTTTCTTATGTGCGTTAAAAACTCGCTGATGTACGCTAAAGGTACTTATGCAACCACAAAACAAGTTGCGCTTTGCCCAACCCAACCATACCACCGATACTTTCTGATAATTGGGCTACCACACACCCAAAAATAATTGACACCGTTAAAGGGCTAACGACAGACAATTAACAAAAATTATAGACCGACCTGATGATTTTATTATGTTTGACTGTCCTCGAATGCTTAGGCACAAATTTGTTAGTAATCAAGGGGTTACAACACAATCAACTATTATTGAGTTTTTATAATGTTGCGGTACACGGCCGAGTATGTATGAACGTTTTTTCTGTACATAAATAACTCTGTTCCTTTATTTCTCAAAGAGTACTGTACTTTTATTTATCTTTTGTTTTGATTCTTTAACCAGAGTAGGATTCTTAATATTATATATCTATTGCCATATGCAGCGTTTCGAGGATGTAATTAAACAACCAGGAAAAAATATACTTTTAATTCAATAAAAATATGAAATATTTAAACTTTAAATATACTATAGCTATAATTAGACGATCTAAATAAAATTAATACTAACAATGAGTACTACGCGATTGTTAACAGAAAGATTCACTTTAGTATAGAATGATAACTAAATAACAAAAAAAAGTTGGATTCCTAATTTCCTCTAACTAAAAGGGATTCGGGCGTAGGATGACCTTAAACGAGAACCTCGTTGATACGATGATTCGAGGCGTGAGTCTGAATCGGACGCACAGCTGTCCGTCTCGCTGCGTGAAGGATAACGTTGGTGAAGGTTATTCGGGAATAACAGCTGACTTAAAGGTAAGTGGGGAGCGCGTGGCGATGCTTCTTGACTTGACGATATAAGCGAGGGAATTGTGCATGTACGATTATTCCAATCCTTGGATTACACTTGCGGTCTTCTCGAAGAGGGACTTGACCAAGAGGTGTATCCTTTCTCGAGTGGAACTTTACATTGGTATTTCTCAATAGTGAGGGATATACCTGTTTTTATTCGAAAAACTGAGATAGGGGGTTTCTCTGAACGATGTTAGTGTGAGAGTGATTCACTATACTGATGGTTTTTTCTTCGATGTGACCAAAAGAACAACCTCAGGAAGAAAACTCCTGCTCGGTTCCCCTTCTTCTTGATTCTCTGTTTTACTCAGAACTGCTCGTCTTCTCTCGATCGCTACCTCGATTCCCCTTCTCTTTTCTCCAGGTCGAACTGTGTATAGGTCGATTATCCCCTGGGGGGAGGAGAAGGAAAGTGTGGGCCCACCTTTAATCCTCTCTACTAGGGCACACTTTTCAACGTTGTGACCCTTCGTTCTTCTGGTTTACGTCAGTGAAAGTAAAATTTCGTTTATTTGGCGAAAATAGACGTAAACAATAGGATGAGACAGTGAGCCTGCTCATAGATTTTTATTCTAAAGTCTATCCCACACTCCTCTGTTTATATGTACTAACGGGCTACGAAATCTGCTGATGGTAATCCTTTTTTTGTGAGCGATCTCGAGGATTTTGGGGACAGCGGGGCAAAGGGCTGGGGGCGGGGGTAAGTAAAGTATCCGACCATATAGAACGTAACTGTTGATGCTTTGTAACCAAACTAGCGTTTGTTTGTCCTCGCGATATTGATTTCCCCACACACTGTTTTCAAAGAAAATGGTGCGGTTACTAGCGTTCAATTTTTTAGTAACCTATTGAAATGGAGAAGACAAAATAAGACAATTGAAAATACAAGGTATGGTGTGTTATGGTATTTAGCTGAATAATATGACCTCATTCTCTAAAGTATATGTATATCCCTTCTATAAATTCAAACTTCTTTTTTTATCTACGCCTTCTAAAATATTCTTTTCGTCCTCTAAATAGAGTTTTTTAACTTACCTATGTATCAAATTTAACACTATGTATAAAATATTTCAAAGCTTAAAGCTTCTTAATAGATGGTTAAGTCTTTTAACGCTCTGTTGGAGCCTCCCGCATCACCAGATTGATAAAGATCTAGTAAATGCATTATCTGCCACCCATCTTTTACACATCAAATTCTTACTCTGAAAACGTTAATTAAAATATGTAAGGGAAGTGAACGCTTCATCATGTCTCACTTTTGATAAAATTATAACCCCAAAGTTTTATAAATTTTCCTGCCAAACTTTAATTACATCATTTATAACTTTTTGATATAATGTACTTTTTTAGGAAAACTATTATTCAAAACACACTTCAAAAGCCATGATTTAATATTATTGGAGAAAGCTGATGCCAAGCAACCTTCTATCATCTATTTTAGATGACTTGACTAATGACCTCTTATTTTAGATTCCGATAAGAGAGAAAAAAACGAAAGCTGATGCAAACAGTAAATTAACAAATAGAAAAGAAATTGCCATAGGTCAAAGTGTTGAAAAGACAGACACCGGTAAAGAAAAAGGCAGCTTTTAACTTAGAGTTCTGGTTTAGACTCTAGCTAGTGAACTACAGGGATCGACTTTTTTCTTTCGATCTTTTCTTAAATAGGTTTAAGGCGAAGTTTTGTCATTCTTTTCTTCTCATTTAACAGCCCTACTTATCAACACTTACTAATAAACCATTGTATCTACAGTCATCCAAAATAAATAAATTATCCTACAATGTTTACTGAAATGCCGCAATATGCATAAATTTAGAAAACCTTCAAAGAAGCAGTCGCTCTAATCAAGAATAAAATATCAATTTCTACGCTTAACTCAAAAGCTGTTTGCCAATTTTTATGACGTTCTTTATTGGCGAGAATTGTAAATTAATATCCATGAATTAAAATTGTCCTAGAATTTTTAGAAAATTTTACTATTAAATTACTGGTTTTGCTTCTTTACAAAACGTATATAAATATATATATATATATATATATATATATATATATATATATATATATATATATATATATATGTATATATATATATATATATATATATATATATATATATATATATATATATATATCGTAATTTACAAAGGTTATAAGTTTTGACGTCAGGAAATCTTTAAAAAAAAATTTAATATTGCGTGAAAGACTAAATCATATTGCGTCCAAACGGATGACCAGCTTCTGATGCAGATCATGCGAAATGATCCGTAAGAAAATAATTAATTCCTTCCAAAAGAAGATCCATTGAGGGAACGAAATATTTCCTATTTTATCATCTGAAACGGATTAAATAATTTTAAAATGAAAATTTTATTTCAATTGAATAATATCATGATATTGGAGGTAAGAAATGGAATATTTGAAATCTTAGAATGAAAAAAAGAAATGTGTGTATATATATATATATATATATATATATATATATATATATATATATATATATATATATATATATATATTAGTGTAAAGGGGTAGCAGACCTTCTGGTATGCAGATTTTGTTAAAGACCATAGTATATTTCGCCTTTATTAATTTCTTTGGAAACTTTCAATTTTCTTATTATCTTTTTTTTATTCATCTTCTAGATGGTGAACAAATTTTCCTACGTTCATCTCTTTTTTAATTGAAATGTGTTAAATCCAAACTTGACTTTAATTAATGAGCTTTCAATATGTGCGATCATCTTAGAGTTTTTCCTCCTTTATCGATGAAGAATGGTGGAGTCAGAATGCAAAGAAAACGGATTTTAGGCGATATTTATTCGTCCTCATTTAAACGTTATGGCAAGAGGACGGGCCACTCCTGTGTAAACGGAATTTCAAAACAACTAAAAAGGTCGATAGCAGCCCGTAGTCTGGATGTTGATGGCTGGCCTTTCTTCGTTAATAAGATGGCTTCTAAGGTGTTTAGTCTAGCTTTATTTCCCTCCTTTCTTTTGATCATTGTGTTATTAAACAATATGCCCTGGTTAAGTTGATGTTATGCACATTCTCAATATTATTTTGGGGGCTCTATTTTTTAGGTGCATTGTCAAACGCCTTGAAAGTGTGGTAGTAGTCATACCAACATATTTTGAGTTGTTTTGAAGCTTACAGCCTTCATTCAGGCAGGTAAACTCGTAAACTATGTTCGTAGACTTCAGGATCGAGGAGTTTTGGCAGATGTTGTTTTTATAATGAGATTGTTAACTTAGAGTTTTTTAAATGTCAATTTCACAATATATTTTAAACCTTCGCTTATAATAAACGATGTTCTCTAACTCCTTTATCTCTAATCTTTGGCTTAAATTCAAATTTTAAAAGTGAGAATATGAATATGTTACTATATGAATAATGTAAACATAAGCTCCAAATCAAGGATATACTATTTTAAATCACTGAGATTCATTCACATTGAAATGCCTCTGCAATCCTGCAAAAAGCACTAAAAGTGGAACCAGAAACCTCCAGCAGAAACCGACGCAGGAGTTCTTTTGGAAATCGTATCTATTTACTGCCTTAAATTTTCGTATTGTGATTGCCGTTTGCCATAAGAATATTTCTCTTGAATTCTCCCTTTACATTTACCGATTGCCACAATGACAAACTTGCTATTTACTGTGATAATAAATTATAATTCAGGTAAATATGGTTACTCGGGTAATAAATGACACTATTCGTTTTTAGAAGAAAGAAGTAATAATGGAAGGGACACGAGAAGGAGATAAAGGTGTATAACTTAAAAAAAAGGAATAGTAGGTAAAGCTATTGAATGAAAGTATAAAATATCGAAAAGGATAGACACTTGTAGGGGTATTAAAGGCATTGTTACCTCAAATACCAAAAATACGAGTATACTAAACAAATTCATTGCGCGTAGACCTAGAATCCGCCTTCTGGGCTTTCCTTCTCCTATGGGTAATCAACTGGTCCTCTTACCCAGCCTACAACGCCAAAATCAAACGAAAGGATAATCATTCCCAAGGTTACCACTCAGTAAGCAATTACACCAAAATACCCTACATTGCATTGAAAAAACTCATACCCCATAACTTGGCCTTCAATCACTTATAAATGGTAACCCGTACAGCCAAAACTTGCAACACTGTCCACCTATGTACAGTTAATTTACCCTCATGGTTTGCATTTGCCCACTATACTATAAAAGACCGAGTTATTCATTTGTTAATGAAATAATGTCTCTCAACTTTCCCTCCCTCTCCTCAAAGGTCCTAGTGAACAAGAGTTTATCTCAACTTTTTACCAATGTTACTGGCATTGATAAAATTGCCATTACTCTTATCTTAATTTTTGACAAAACTAATAACTTTCACAATTTATCTCAAATGAAAATTTGAAGACATTTTTGGAATTGATTTTTACATAATGAGAATTACTTAAAATTTTTTCAGTCATGATGACTCGTCATACAAACTCCGCCTAGGAAAATCTCTAATATCTAGTAGTTCGTATCTATCCTCTTATTCTTTGAGCATAAATAATTTCAAACTCTAAATTATTATTTTACAAATAGTTTTAATTACTTTTCTTTTGTTTTATAATTTAATCAATAATTTTCTGAACAAAATTTACCTGCAAGTCTTTCTGTCCGATGATATTCCTAGAAATAAAATATCCTTTGGAGTAACGGAAATGGTCGCTTTCAATAAATTATTTACTCGACACGGCATCAATTTCCTAAAAAAATGTTTTTCTAACTAAGTTTAAAATGAACTTTTTTAATCCCCTTTCCAACAGCAGTTGCTTTACCCCAAACAACAAATTTCCTCTTGAGAAGTACATGTTTATTGTTTAGTCATTTACTTCCAATTGTTGTATGCAAATAACATATATTGGAAGTAGGGTTCCCTCATTTAAAGAGTTGTTCTATTTTCAATATGAGAATCAGCCACATACATGAAGAACTCAATCTGGAATGGAGCACACACATGAAGAACTCAATCTAGGATGGAGCATTCGGTTATTAGATATCATTCAATACAATGTATGAAAGAAAATTTATTGACAACTTTAAAGTAATCGGTCGTAATACTAATGAATATACTTAAGAATTTTGGAATCCCTACTCATCAAGAGTAAATCTCCAACCCTTAACTTTGATAACACAGGTGTTTCCCTTCTCATTCATAATTATAACAACCTCTCTCAACAAACAGCTAACTGAATCCTATTTACCAACCAAGCTACCAACAACTTCTTCTTTCTTCCAGCTAATCTCTTTATAATTAATATTATATTTTACTAATTTATGATTTTTTCTGTGCTTCTCATTTGAATTACTTATTTTAACTTTTAATATTTTGGATTATTTTTAATATTGCTATTTTAAATTTTGAGTTGTTTGATTTAATTTCTGTGTAACTCATTTTTATCTTATGGATCTTTCACCTTAGCATATTAGTTTTATATCTTATTTGAATAGTTTCATAAAATCGGAAAATTATATATAGTTTGTTTGTTCATAATTTTAGCTTTTATATTTTTATTCCCTTTTAAAAAGTTTTATTGTTGTTATTTTTTTAAGAAATGCCAAACTTTTAACCACGATTAGTTTTTGTTCTTGCTTCCTCCCTTGTGATCATTGTTCATTATTCCTGTTTTCAAATATTTTTGAGTAAATTTACATAAAATTTAATTTCCATAACAATTTAACTTATATTTTTGTACCATTTTTATTAATCTATGATATTAGAACCTAAAGATGGGCGATACCTGCGAAATTTGTTTACTCTAGATTACTTAAGCAATTTGCTACGCATGTCATTTTCCTAAATACTTGAAATTAAAATTTGCATACGCTTCAGAAAAAAAATATCATTTATATTGAAAGGAAATATATTTTTTGGACGCTTAATAAGAGCTTATTGAAAGGATTTCCAACTAGTGTATTTCTGTATCATACAAATCTATTAGTATTTAGAAGTCCATTACATCAAAGAGAGACAATAAATACATTCTTCTAAC
Source organism: Ceratothoa steindachneri (assembly GCA_963969495.1). Taxonomy (NCBI): domain Eukaryota; kingdom Metazoa; phylum Arthropoda; class Malacostraca; order Isopoda; family Cymothoidae; genus Ceratothoa; species Ceratothoa steindachneri. The sequence continues at coordinate 73,307,149 of OZ018324.1, read as the reverse complement.
TCTCTTTCTATCTGTCTCTGTTTCACTCTTTGTTTTGTTTTTTCTGTTTTTATCCTAATTACTTTCACTTTTCTTTCTTTTTATGTTTCTCTCACTGTTTCTCTCTCTCCCTCTCTGTTTCTTTCCCTGATTTTCTCTCTCCGCACTAACTATTTCATATTGTCCCGGCACTGGGTATTCATCCTGTATGTGTCTGTTAATTAAATGTTTTTTAAATACACCATATTCAAAACATCATTTTGGATATTTCTCTCTTGGTCTGATAAAAAGCACACATATCTTTGAAAATAGTGCATACAGCTATACTTTATTACTCATTTTAAGATATGAAGAATAATTGTTAATTTCAGACAGTTCTTTACTCAAAGACATTTGGTATGAGAGGTCCAACTACGTACCAAGTTAAATATTTTTCATTAAACGATGTGAACGGTAGAACATTGATGAGGATGGGTGAAGTGACATGTGACTCAAAATGCGTAAAGGTGTCACATTGATCGAAAGAAGTGTACACCAGCAAAATAGATACATATTTTTGAAAAGAATTTCCTTCATTATCTCACAGAGAGTAGGCATCCCTTTCCACCTATACAAATTTTCTTCATCAAAGACACCCGTCCCTGACCTACTGCAAGAATCTTCCAACAAGGGTTTCAAGGTAGAGAAAATATACACCTGTAGATTGGGGAAGCAAACGATGTGTCTTAAATCATATTGAAAACATTTGAGCCAACTTCGGTTACAAATTGGGGCCCAGCTAGAACGGACCGTATATCAGAAGACTTATGGCTCACACTTGACTATAGAAATGTTAAGAAATAAATTTAGAAGGAGGTTGGGTCGACTGGATATTAAACAACTTTCATAATTTATTACTTTTTAAAAATACATATAATCACGTTAAAAATTAATACCTTGAAATATTTGCCAAAGGTTTAAACATTGTTGCTAAATTTTATTCTAGAATAAATACTTTAGTTTTATAGTGACTATAATATTCTCATATTCTAATATGAGAACGACCTACGAGAGGCATGGCAGCAGGTGCATCTCAGAAGCGTTCATCTCGCGGACGAGTACTCGACGCGTCGACGTGCCAACGGGAGGCGAACATCAGGCGTAAGAAGATTGCCACTGCGGGAAATCCCCAACGGCGGAGTGAGCGGGCCAACCTATTCGATTTGGTCTTCGGTCACAGAGGCGATCGAGGGTTGCAATCACATCAATGGCTCAGCCATCTCGATCTTTCGTACCACTGAAAAAATCGCTGTTCTGATGAAGATCGTGGGTTATCTGAGAGTGATGCAGTTTCCCACGCTAAACAATTTCGCGCACAAGCGTCTCTTGAATCGCGATATGGATCCAAAGAATCAGATGCCCAGTTTACGATCGAGCACGCGGCTCTATCATCGGGTTATTAAGTCACGAACGCCTTCACCGAAACAGATAGAGACCTTTCTATACTCTTTAGATTAAAAGCTATGATGATGATCATATTATCAATTATATAAGTAATACAAGCTATAGTTGATATCCAAAGATCAAAATAGTTATGAAAAATCAAACTAGTAGCGGACATTAAACCTAGAAAAGCCAATTTGCCTTTACCTCCACCCACATACTCAATCTGAATTGTATCACCGATCCAAGAACTAACCCTGACATATATAAGAAGCTTATCATCCTTCACGATTGAAAATGGAATTTGGCATCTTTTTTGCTCGATGCAATTTCACTCCATCTTGTTATATGTATGACGAATAAATGAGTATTGATGTACAAAATTATGAAGAAAACGAAAGATTCTATAATAATCTCGCTCTTCTCCTTTATAACAATTAAAAGGGTAAGTTGGATTACCTTGAATCTAGTGGGCATGAAAATGACATATTCTGCACCTTACCTTCTTCTTCATTTTAATTGTTGGCCACCAACGCGGATGATTTGGGTAGTTTTGAAGGTATAAAACCTTCAATATGCAAACAAGCATGCAGAGAAGACCGATTCACAAGCGAACGAAAAGGAAGTAAACTAAATCCTTCCCAAATTATTTTGCGAGGAAACGTTATTATTCTTCATGAAGAAAAATGAAAATGAAATAAGGAAATATTCAAATATATCGCTTAATTAAGCCATAGGCAGAGGTAACTTAAAATATGGACTCTGTTTGCTATTCCATTTGCGCAAACACATCCAACAAAGATGTAGAAATCGAAAGTCTTTCCAGAACCTTACTGATTCGTTAGCAACGTTATTACTCACAATCTACTAATACACATCTATACGACACTCAGATAGTAAGAAACACATCTAGTGCTTATTTTAAAAATTATGTGTCATAGAGACTTCGTTCAACCTTTCTTACGAGTTAAGGCTCTATTTATAGTATGTCGCATGCTTTAGACATCTCTTGAATGGAAATGTAGAGGGAATTGAAACTGCAGTGAATTAGTTTTTTAAATGATAAATCCACGTCTTAACTAAATGAAGGAGCGTTTATCACTTCCGACCCCAATTTTCAGCTAATTTTAAGTATGCTCATTTACAGCGATTATTTTTCCTGGAAGCTCTAATTTTAATCCAGGTGCCGACCACCTTTCCTCGATGATCTCGTAAGTGGAGATAAGGGAAGGATTAACTACCTCTCTTTTGGCTACGATTGGTTTGGAATGCTTTTTTTTTAACACGCCTCCCTTCTTGCCACCTTTTACTCTCTCTACTGCTCCAAGTCATACAGGCTAGGTAGAATTTACTATGCTAGGGAATATGGCTAGTCTCTCTCTCTCTCCTTATAAAGAAAGTAGAGGGAGAGGTGACGCCCCCTTGTCGCGGGAAGAGAGCTTGTGTGGATCTTGGACTTTACGAGCTATATCAGTGGGGGTACCTCTTCTGGATACCCCTGGTAGGGCTTTCATGGCGATTTGGTCGGAAACGAGGTTCCAGACTAAGTGCGTCATTCCTTCCTTATTCTAATCTATCCTTCTCCTTATTTACTTTTTCCTATCTCCCACTTATACAAAAAGAAAAAAACAAAAAAAGCCTACTCTTATCATGTCACTCTTTCCCTTTTTCCCTCTATCTACATATAAGGACCTGGCAGCTACCTAACGCCTCAGAAGAGAGGCTTTGGAACCTCTATAAACAACGCCAATCGACGCTCACTGGTTGCGAGAGACTAGGACTAGAGGTGTCCTATGCGTTGGGGTACGATGAATGGGATGAGGGTAGTACCCCGTTAACCCCTTCCCTGGCGCGTAATTATGGACCGTTCCCAGTGCGTGTTGACGGGTGCTTTTGGTAGCATTGGTCCGAGGTGACGGCCCTTTGTTCCCATGCTGGTTGCCAGGCCAATAAAAAGCCTTGGGTCGAGTTACTTGGTGTGGCGGGATATCCATTGAACGCTACTCCGAGGTCCTGGCCGTTGTGAAGGGAACTAGTAGGAGTTTAGTAAGTGGCGTGCTTCGTTGCTGTTCACCTGGTAACAAGTCGATGGCCCCTTCGGGGACCGTCTGTGCTGCTTGGTTTGGAGCCACGGCACGCCGAGGCTTGACGACTTAGGCGGACGAACAGCAGCACATGGAGCGTGCCTTCTGAAAGATCCGAAACGTCTCCGATCAATAGGCGGGAGAGACTCACGCGGGGATAACTCACCAACCCCCCCTTTTTCTATATTGATTGGTCACAAGCATAAGAAATATAGAGTGTTCAAAATGGCAGGCAAGAAAGGTCCAGCAGCGCTAAAATTCACGTGTGTCACATGTAATAAGGACAAGTGGTGCGTTGAATTCCCGGAGGGCTGCTATGCGAAATGCCACGCAAACAGTGTATGCACCACTTGCATCTTAAGGAAGGAAGTGAAAGAAGTAGTGGCCTACTACAGGGAAAGGACACAGACCTTGAAAAGAAAATCGAGAGGATCGAGGAGGACCACTCCCACCAAATCAGCAGGCTCGAAGAGAAGTTAAACGAGCTCTCGAGTCCTGTGGCAAACACCACCTCTGCAGAGAGGCCGGGCCCGAATGGGGCAGAAACGCCAAAAGGAAAAAAAGCAAAAGAGAAAAAAGACTAAAAAGGGAAAGAAAAAAGAGGAAGAGAGAGAAATAGAAGAAGAAAAGGTAGAAGAAGTTATTGAAAAGGATGACAAGGGAGAAAAGATGATAGAGAAGAAGAAGAAGAGGAAGAAGGAAAAAAAAGACTGAAAAGACCATGATGGAGAAGAGAGAGGAATTGGAGAGCTTACCTCAGAAAATAAAGACTCCAAGCTTAGCAGGCAAATGTGCCAGGGTCAGCCTGTGGGTGATTCCCCGGGACGGGGCCTGCAGCTTCTGCTAGCAGCCCGCCTTTGCACAAGCGTTAAGGTGAGCTGCCTCCCAGGTTGTGGGAATAAGCAGGTAAGAGCAGAGGCCGAGAAGTCTCAGATTTCTGAGGTTCCAGTCGTTGCCCTTATGGTAAGTGGCAACGACCTCTACCTCAGAGAAGGTAGGATAGGCCCTACAGGCGAGATTACGAAGACGGTTATGGACGCTGTTGACGACTGTGGATTGAAAACCCGCAGACGCGTCGTAGTGGGGATGCTCCCGAGGTGGGGTCCAAGCCGGACTGCCCACGTGAGGAAAATGTCGCTAAACCGGCGCCTTGCAGACCTCTGTACGGCGGAGGGTATCTTTTTTGTCGACCCGTACGCCGTATTGTATGGTAGAAAAGACCTATACCAAAGGGATGAGGTGCACCTCTCCATTAAGGTCAAGGCTTTCCTAGCCAACCTCATCCAGGATGTCGTGGAGCACACCCAAAGGAGTGTCGGGCCCATTTGGAAGGCGGATAAAAAACTCAAACCAAAACTTTGAATGCGAATTCATGGTTCATGGCTACCATCTCTTCCACAAAGATTGGCCAGACATAGAGGGTGGAGGTGTAATGTTGTATGTCAAGGATACAATCAAATCTAAGAACTCTAACATTATATCCGATCACGGGCTCCTAGGCATTGACCTAGAGATAGGTTCTGTCAGATACACGACCCTGGTGCTTTACAGACCCCTTTCCCAACCCGTTGAGAAGGACAGGGAACTGTACCAGCTGCTGAGTGAGCTGGTTCAAGGCAGAGTGTGCATCGTTACGGGCGACTTCAACAGACAAGTTTACTGGGAAACCAGAGCAGCCTGTGACGAGAGCGCGCTACTCCTGGAGTTCGCCAACGACCAGTTCCTCATTCAATGGGTCAGAGAACCGACGAGAGGAGACAATATACTCGACTTGGTCTTCACCTCTGAGGAGGATATCGTTGAGGATGTCTCTGTAGGCGAAGAGCTCGGTGGCAGTGATCACCAGCTAGTTAGATTTAGCGTCAAGATCCGAAAGGTAAGGTCTGTTGCCAGTCAATCAAGGAAACTTGACTTGAGAAGAGCAGACTTTGCAAGCCTTCGTGCTGGTTTGACTGATGTAAGGCTAGCGGTATGCGAAGAGGTTGAAAATTCGTGGAACAATTTCAAAAATAAGTTCATGAGTCTTCAATCAAGTTGCATCCCTCTGAAATGCCCCCATCGGTCTTCTGTTCAACCAAAGTGGTTTAATCTAGAAATCGGACTACTGCTTAGGGAGAAGAGAAATGCGCATCGGCGATCGAAGATCTCGGGTGCCTTTGACGAGTACCGGAGGCTAGCCAGGAGAGTGTAGTCCAGCATAAGGGTGGCTAAGCGTACTGAGGAACTGCGAGTGGCGAGCTCTGCAAGGAGAATCCCAAGGAGTTCTCCGGCTGTGTAAATAGCCGTAAACCTATCTATCGTAGGATTGGGCCCTTAGTGGACGAGGAAGGTGCATTAACTCACTCAAATGCAGAAAATGCTAACCTTCTTAATGACTACTTCTCTTCAACTGGTGGTGGTGAATGGACAGTTTTCTGAGTGTGTGCCCGTTACTAGCGGGGTGCCTTAAGGTTCTTTCCTGGGACCACTACTATTCATCATCTACGTCAACGTCATGGACGGTGACATAGTTGCCAAGATTTCCAAATTGGCCGAGGATACCAAGCTTGGTATGAACGTTGCAAAGGATGGAAATACTGCCCGCCTGCAGGAAGATCTTGGGAAGATTAGGGAGTGCTCGGACACGTAGCAAATGCCTTTTAACGTGGGGAAATGCAATGTCATGCATATCGGCCACAGAAGCCCCCAATCTCAGTATATCCTTAAGGGCACTGCTCTTGAAACGAGTGACACTGAGAAAGACTTGGGTTTAACTATCACAAGCGACCTCAAGTTCTCGAAACAGTGCATCGAGGCAGAGAACCAAGCCCAAAGGATGCTAGGCTATATTAAGCGCCAGTTTGGATATCGTAATCAGAAGATTGTACTGTGCTTGCACAACTCACTTGTCCGACTGTACCTGGAGTATGCTGTACAATTTTGGAGTCCTTCATTGTGAAAGGACATCGCGAGATTAAAACACATACAAGCCAGGGCAACCAAGTTGATTCCCTCTATCCGACATACAAGTTATGAGGATAGACTAAGGAAATTAGATCTGTTCTCGCTGAAAACGCGTAGACTGCATGGACAGCTCATCGAAGTTTTCAAAATACTTCAAGGGTTCAAAAATGTTGACTACCGGGATATTTTATCACTGAGTGAGAACAGAAGGCGCAATCACGGCTTCAAACTTGAACTGAAGAGTTACAACCACAATTTGTGTGGAAATCTTTTCACTTACAGTATCTGCGGTAAGTGGAACGCACTTCCAGTGGAAGTTGTCAACAGTGAATCTGTTAACCAGTTCAAGTCAAGACTAGACAAATTCTTGAAAAGTGGCCGTTCAGGGACGCAAAACAATCGAGCAACCATGTGCCTGCTCGATTGCTAGTCCAAAGGTACCCTCTTTGAATGGACTGTAAGGTCTCCTAGGGTACTTACTTTCCTTGTTACTCCTTGTTACTCGGTCGTGGAGAAGGTGCCTTAAATAGGTAAGTGTATGTACTCTTCTCCAGCTCGGTGTTTAAATTTGTATACTTCATCTACCTTAGCCCAGCTTTATTTTTCCTTTATTTCTTTTTTTATCTCATCTCTCATCTGCACTATGTGAGCCAACCTAGCTTTCTAAGCGTCGAGATATTATTGATCTTTGGGCGGAGACATGCAGTGGTACCTTGGGTAGTAGGTTAATGCCTTCAAGTTTTGCGCGGGAATTCGCGCTTAGTAACTTCTCCACAGTCTGGTTGGTGTCGCATATTGCCACCTATCCGGGGGTCCCAAATTCGCGCCGTCTATATGGTTTCCTTCAAGGGTTTGGACAAGTCAAAAACCAGTGGTCTCTAAAGGTCTTCATTGGCAGAGAGATTATTCAAACACGAAATGTGCTGCTGAGGTGGGAATAAGGAGACTTCGAGGGGGAGCTTCTGCCTTTGGCGGAGTATCCGAAAGACGGAGCTTAAATGAGTACGACTTTTTGAATTCTCTTGATAGGCGTAGAGCAGCTCTATTCAAGTGAAGCGCAGTTAGTGACACTGATGCTTTCATTAATACCAAAGCTACTTAGTAAAATAAAAGTGCTTTATGCAATGCTACATGTCAAATTATTTTTCTTCTGCTAAATTTGTTCATTTTCAGCTTCGGATTTTCATTAATTCACTTTCTTGGAGAAACACTTTGTTTCTCAAGCAAAACCAATAGCAATAAATAAAATGAAATTAATTTTTTACGATCTAAGATACATAGTTGTTAAGCAAAAAAATTTTATAGGACAAAAATATTTCTAAGGGTTTTTGAGTAATACTAATTCAAATATTGATTTTTTTTTGTGGGTCACTCAATAGCGCTCAACAGTACTTGGAACTATGTTTCATTTTCTTTGTGGGCTATGTTGCCTTTATTGGTTACTCACTCGATACTTTCTGAGTTTTCCATATATATATATATATATATATATATATATATATATATATATATGCGGTTTAAAAGGCCAGCCCTAGGAACGTGCTCTTCTCATGGTCACAAGAGCTTTACTAACGCAAAGTTTGCGTTAAAAAAGCTGGCTTATGCGATATCCTCCCTGTGATTGTGAGAAAAGCTCCTTCTGCGAGCTTGATGAAGAGAAATGCATAATTGTAATTGCATAATTACAAATAATTCTCGATATATATATATATATATATATATATTGTACGGTTAATGTATCACAAAATTAGCCAAATGACTGTTTTAGCTCTAGAGGGACACCTTAGTCCTTAATCTAGCAGACGACACTAAAGGAATCCGTCTTATGTACCTAAAAAATACATTTCAATAACTGCCCCCTACCCTACATCGTAGAAAATTGGAAAGTTTTTTTAAACATTTTGTGATACATTAACCTCATCAATTCGTCTTGGAATTTTTTTAGCCGAGTGGTCTAAGGGACAGTTTAATTGAGATCAAATCAGTTGCTCGATGCCTTAGTGTGCATGGTTCAAATCCCACCCCTGTACGTTTTTTTGGCGAATTAGGAAATAATATTTACGAAGAAAAATGGTTCTGTTTTTCTGTTTCTTGCGGTTTGCTGGATATATTTTATTATTCTTTCGCGTTCAGGAAAATGTATACATTTTATATTCGCCGCGTATTTACCTAAACTCTCCTTTGTCCTTTTAACTCCCTATTAATTTCTCTCTCTTTCATAGTCCCGATCGATCTTGTTAGCGAAACCTTAAAAGCTTGTTTATTCGAAATATTTATTTTTTTTTTGTCTTCCTCGTAGCCGAGTAGTCTAAGGGACGGTTTAATTGAGATCAAAGCGGTTTGAACCCAATCTCTGTACGAAATTTTTGTGAATTAGCAAATAAGCTTTCCGAAGAAAAATTCTAGTTTTTTTGTTTCTTGCGGTTTGCTAGATTCATTTCATCATTCTTTCCGTTCATGAAAGATATATATATATATATATATATATATATATATATATATATATATATATATATATATATGACATATCACTGGGAATTTAAATTTGCTATTTATTTTGTGTTTGGTCCATCGGGTATATAATGTCAAAATTAGCAATTAATAGCAGTTTATACTTATCTTTTCTTACCTGCGGCGAAGCCCAGGTCTAGGCGTCACTTTTTTTAAATGGAGTTAAATTCAATTGTACCCATTTAGAGCCATTGAATAACCCATATGACCGTGGGAAAAAGGTTTATTTACCCTTGAGATTTTAAATCTGCCATTAGATTTGGCGATAGGTGGTGCCATCTAGTGTTAGAAGCCTCATTTAGCCATTCAAAGGCACTTGTAAGTGATTTGAACCATGAGAAACCATCAATGCAATAAATAACCATTTATCATCTTACCACAAAACGCCGCAGGTCATTAGATGAACTTTCCCTCTTGGTGAACTGCATAGATTTGATTAGAAAATGTTGTAGATCAAATTATCTTTTATTTTTCCAAAATATAATGTAAAACAACATAAGGCTTTCAAATTTCGTTAGAATTTGCCGAATAGTTATGATGTTATTGCCAAAACAATATAATTCCCGGGCTAACAGGGAGGACTTTGCCAATTGTATCATTCGAAAGAGATTGTAAAGCAACATAAGGATTTCAAATTTTTTTAGTGGCTGAATTGTTAAAATGTCATTAAAAAAAAGTAAAACGTGGACCGACCGACATAGTGAGATGTAGAGTTGCCAACGACTAAAAAGTCACAACTTTCTAAAAGTTTATTAAAAATCATAAATAAATTATATTAAAATATATATTTTTTGAATTAAAAAGGCGGGCCTTAACTTTTTGTCAGACCTCATTTATGGAATTGCTAAGCTAATAATTGTATCAAGATATATCATTACAATATATAGTGACCAGCCATACTAACAAGCGATACCACGGTGTGGCAATTGCCGTACGAAAAGGAATCAAATACAAAGAGATCCAGAAAGTAGAGGTATTGTACCCCACCGTGAAGATAAGTAGGACAATCGACGACCTGTTAATAGCAGTGGGGTAACAGCACTCCGACGACCCTGTCTTCCTATCCCCGATTCACATCGCTTATTCAGGAGAAGCCACTCAGAAAACTGTCCATTCACCACCACCAGTTGAAGAGAAGTAGTCATTAAGAAGGTTAGCATTTTCTGCATTTAAGTGAGTTAATGCACCTTCCTCGTCCACTAAGGGCCCAATCCTACGATAGATAGGTTTACGGCTATTTACACAGCCGAAGAACTCCTTGGGATTCTCCTTGCAGAGCTCGCCACTCGCAGTTCCTCAGTACGCTTAGCCGCCCTTAAGCTGGACTACACTCTCCTGGCTAGCCTCCGGTACTCGTCAAAGGCACCCGAGATCTTCGATCGCCGATACGCATTTCTCTTCTCCCTAAGCAGTAGGCCGATTTCTAGATTAAACCACTTTGGTTGAACAGAAGACCGACGGGAGCATTTCAGAGGGATGCAACTTGATTGAAGACCCATGAACTTATTTTTGAAATTGTTTCACGAATTTTCAACCTCTTCGCATACCGCTAGCCTTACATCAGTCAACCCAGCACGAAGGCTTGCAAAGTCTGCTCTTCTCAAGTCAAGTTTCCTTGATTGACTGGCAACAGACCTTACCTTTCGGATCTTGACGCTAAATCTAACTAGATGGTGATCACTGCCACCGAGCTCTTCGCCTACAGAGACATCCTCAACGATATCCTCCTCAGAGGTGAAGACCAAGTCGAGGATATTGTCTCCTCTCGTCGGTTCTCTGACCCATTGAATGAGGAACTGGTTGTTGGCGAACTTCAGGAGTAGCGCGCTCTCGTCACAGGCTGCTCTGGTTTCCCAGTAAACTTGTCTGTTGAAGTCGCCCGTAACGATGCACACTCTGCCTTGAACCAGCTCACTCAGCAGCTGGTACAGTTCCCTGTCCTTCTCAACGGGTTGGGAAAGGGGTCTGTAAAGCACCAGGGTCGTGTATCTGACAGAACCTATCTCTAGGTCAACGCCTAGGAGCCCGTGATCGGATATAATGTTAGAGTTCTTAGATTTGATTGTATCCTTGACATTCAACATTACACCTCCACCCTCTCTGTCTGGCCAATATTTGTGGAAGAGATGGTAGCCATGAACCATGAATTCGCATTCAAAGTTTCGGTTTGAGGTTTTTATCTGCCTTCCGAATGGGCCGGACACTCCTTTGGGTGTGCTCCACGACATCCTGGATGAGGTTGGCTAGGAAAGCCTTGACCTTAATGGAGAGGTGCACCCCATCCCTTTGGTATAGGTCTTTTCTACCATACAATACGGCGTACGGGTCGACAAAAAAGACACCCTCCGCCGTACAGAGGTCTGCAAGGCGCCGGTTTAGTGACATTTTCCTCACGTGGGCAGTCCGGCTTGGAACCCACCTCGGGAGCATCCCCACTACGACGCGTCTGCGGGTTTTCAATCCACAGTCGTCAACAGCGCCCATAACCGTCTTCGTAATCTCGCCTGTAGGGCCTATCCTACCTTCTTTGAGGTAGAGGTCGTTGCCACTTACCATAAGAGCAACGACTGAAACCTCAGAAATCTAAGACTTCTCGGCCTCTGCTCTTACCTGCTTATTCCCACAACCTGGGAGGCAGCTCACCTTAACGCTGGGGCGAAGGTGGGCCGCTAGCAGGAGCTGCAGGCCCCATCCCTAGGAATCACCCACAGGCTGACCCTGGCACATTTGCCTGCTAAGCTTGGAGTCTTTATTTTCTGAGGTAAGCTCTCCAATTCCTCTCTCTTCTCCGTCATGGTCTTTTCAGTCTTTTTTTTCCTTCTTCCTCTTCTTCTTCTTCTCTATCATCTTTTCTCCCTTGTCATCCTTTTCAATAACTTCTTCTACCTTTTCTTCTTCTATTTCTCTCTCTTCCTCTTTCTTCTTTCCCTTTTTAGTGTTTTTTCTCTTTTGCTTTTTTTCCTTTTGGCGTTTCTGCCCCATTCGGGCCCGGCCTCTCTGCAGAGGTGGTGTTTGCCACAGGACTCGAGAGCTCGTTTAACTTCTCTTCGAGCCTGCTGATTTGGTGGGAGTGGTCCTCCTCGATCGTCTCGATTTTCTTTTCAAGGTCTGTAGTCCTTTCCCTGTAGTATGCCACTACTTCTTCCACTTCCTTTTTTAAGATGCAAGTGGTGCATACACTGCTTCCGTGGCATTTCGCATAGCAGCCCTCCGGGAATTCAACGCACCACTTGTCCTTATTACATGTGACACACGTGAATTTTAGCGCTGCTGGACCTTTCTTGCCTGCCATTTTGAACACTCTATATTTCTTATGCTTGTGACCAATCAATATAGAAAAAGGGGGGGTTGGTGAGTTATCCCCGCGTGAGTCTCTCCCGCCTATTGATCGGAGACGTTTCGGATCTTTCAGAAGGCACGCTCCATGTGCTGCTGTTCGTCCGCCTAAGTCGTCAAGCCTCGGCGTGCCGTGGCTCCAAACCAAGCAGCACAGACGGTCCCCGAAGGGGCCATCGACTTGTTACCAGGTGAACAGCAACGAAGCACGCCACTTACTAAACTCCTACTAGTTCCCTTCACAACGGCCAGGACCTCGGAGTAGCGTTCAATGGATATCCCGCCACACCAAGTAACTCGACCCAAGGCTTTTTATTGGCCTGGCAACCAACATGGGAACAAAGGGCCGTCACCTCGGACCAATGCTACCAAAAGCACCCGTCAACACGCACTGGGAACGGTCAATAATTACGCGCCAGGGAAGGGGTTAACGGGGTACTACCCTCATCCCATTCATCGTACCCCAACGCATAGGACACCTCTAGTCCTAGTCTCTCGCAACCAGTGAGCGTCGATTGGCGTTGTTTATAGAGGTTCCAAAGCCTCTCTTCTGAGGCGTTAGGTAGCTGCCAGGTCCCTATATGAAGATAGAGGGAAAAAGGGAAAGAGTGACATGATAAGAGTAGGCTTTTTTTGTTTTTTTCTTTTTGTATAAGTGGGAGATAGGAAAAAGTAAATAAGGAGAAGGATAGATTAGAATAAGGAAGGAATGACGCACTTAGTCTGGAACCTCGTTTCCGACCAAATCGCCATGAAAGCCCTACCAGGGGTATCCAGAAGAGGTACCCCCGCTGATATAGCTCGTAAAGTCCAAGATCCACACAAGCTCTCTTCCCGCGACAAGGGGGCGTCACCTCTTCCTCTACTTTCTTTATAAGGAGAGAGAGAGAGACTAGCCATATTCCCTAGCATAGTAAATTCTACCTAGCCTGTATGACTTGGAGCAGTAGAGAGAGTAAAAGGTGGCAAGAAGGGAGGCGTGTTAAAAAAAAAGCATTCCAAACCAATCGTAGCCAAAAGAGAGGTAGTTAATCCTTCCCTTATCTCCACTTACGAGATCATCGAGGAAAGGTGGTCGGCACCTGGATTAAAATTAGAGCTTCCAGGAAAAATAATCGCTGTAAATGAGCATACTTAAAATTAGCTGAAAATTGGGGTCGGAAGTGATAAACGCTCCTTCATTTAGTTAAGACGTGGATTTATCATTTAAAAAACTAATTCACTGCAGTTTCAATTCCCTCTACATTTCCATTCAAGAGATGTCTAAAGCATGCGACATACTATAAATAGAGCCTTAACTCGTAAGAAAGGTTGAACGAAGTCTCTATGACACATAATTTTTAAAATAAGCACTAGATGTGTTTCTTACTATCTGAGTGTCGTATAGATGTGTATTAGTAGATTGTGAGTAATAACGTTGCTAACGAATCAGTAAGGTTCTGGAAAGACTTTCGATTTCTACATCTTTGTTGGATGTGTTTGCGCAAATGGAATAGCAAACAGAGTCCATATTTTAAGTTACCTCTGCCTATGGCTTAATTAAGCGATATATTTGAATATTTCCTTATTTCATTTTCATTTTTCTTCATGAAGAATAATAACGTTTCCTCGCAAAATAATTTGGGAAGGATTTAGTTTACTTCCTTTTCGTTCGCTTGTGAATCGGTCTTCTCTGCATGCTTGTTTGCATATTGAAGGTTTTATACCTTCAAAACTACCCAAATCATCCGCGTTGGTGGCCAACAATTAAAATGAAGAAGAAGGTAAGGTGCAGAATATGTCATTTTCATGCCCACTAGATTCAAGGTAATCCAACTTACCCTTTTAATTGTTATAAAGGAGAAGAGCGAGATTATTATAGAATCTTTCGTTTTCTTCATAATTTTGTACATCAATACTCATTTATTCGTCATACATATAACAAGATGGAGTGAAATTGCATCGAGCAAAAAAGATGCCAAATTCCATTTTCAATCGTGAAGGATGATAAGCTTCTTATATATGTCAGGGTTAGTTCTTGGATCGGTGATACAATTCAGATTGAGTATGTGGGTGGAGGTAAAGGCAAATTGGCTTTTCTAGGTTTAATGTCCGCTACTAGTTTGATTTTTCATAACTATTTTGATCTTTGGATATCAACTATAGCTTGTATTACTTATATAATTGATAATATGATCATCATCATAGCTTTTAATCTAAAGAGTATAGAAAGGTCTCTATCTGTTTCGGTGAAGGCGTTCGTGACTTAATAACCCGATGATAGAGCCGCGTGCTCGATCGTAAACTGGGCATCTGATTCTTTGGATCCATATCGCGATTCAAGAGACGCTTGTGCGCGAAATTGTTTAGCGTGGGAAACTGCATCACTCTCAGATAACCCACGATCTTCATCAGAACAGCGATTTTTTCAGTGGTACGAAAGATCGAGATGGCTGAGCCATTGATGTGATTGCAACCCTCGATCGCCTCTGTGACCGAAGACCAAATCGAATAGGTTGGCCCGCTCACTCCGCCGTTGGGGATTTCCCGCAGTGGCAATCTTCTTACGCCTGATGTTCGCCTCCCGTTGGCACGTCGACGCGTCGAGTACTCGTCCGCGAGATGAACGCTTCTGAGATGCACCTGCTGCCATGCCTCTCGTAGGTCGTTCTCATATTAGAATATGAGAATATTATAGTCACTATAAAACTAAAGTATTTATTCTAGAATAAAATTTAGCAACAATGTTTAAACCTTTGGCAAATATTTCAAGGTATTAATTTTTAACGTGATTATATGTATTTTTAAAAAGTAATAAATTATGAAAGTTGTTTAATATCCAGTCGACCCAACCTCCTTCTAAATTTATTTCTTAACATTTCTATAGTCAAGTGTGAGCCATAAGTCTTCTGATATACGGTCCGTTCTAGCTGGGCCCCAATTTGTAACCGAAGTTGGCTCAAATGTTTTCAATATGATTTAAGACACATCGTTTGCTTCCCCAATCTACAGGTGTATATTTTCTCTACCTTGAAACCCTTGTTGGAAGATTCTTGCAGTAGGTCAGGGACGGGTGTCTTTGATGAAGAAAATTTGTATAGGTGGAAAGGGATGCCTACTCTCTGTGAGATAATGAAGGAAATTCTTTTCAAAAATATGTATCTATTTTGCTGGTGTACACTTCTTTCGATCAATGTGACACCTTTACGCATTTTGAGTCACATGTCACTTCACCCATCCTCATCAATGTTCTACCGTTCACATCGTTTAATGAAAAATATTTAACTTGGTACGTAGTTGGACCTCTCATACCAAATGTCTTTGAGTAAAGAACTGTCTGAAATTAACAATTATTCTTCATATCTTAAAATGAGTAATAAAGTATAGCTGTATGCACTATTTTCAAAGATATGTGTGCTTTTTATCAGACCAAGAGAGAAATATCCAAAATGATGTTTTGAATATGGTGTATTTAAAAAACATTTAATTAACAGACACATACAGGATGAATACCCAGTGCCGGGACAATATGAAATAGTTAGTGCGGAGAGAGAAAATCAGGGAAAGAAACAGAGAGGGAGAGAGAGAAACAGTGAGAGAAACATAAAAAGAAAGAAAAGTGAAAGTAATTAGGATAAAAACAGAAAAAACAAAACAAAGAGTGAAACAGAGACAGATAGAAAGAGAGTTAGAAGAATGTATTTATTGTCTCTCTTTGATGTAATGGACTTCTAAATACTAATAGATTTGTATGATACAGAAATACACTAGTTGGAAATCCTTTCAATAAGCTCTTATTAAGCGTCCAAAAAATATATTTCCTTTCAATATAAATGATATTTTTTTTCTGAAGCGTATGCAAATTTTAATTTCAAGTATTTAGGAAAATGACATGCGTAGCAAATTGCTTAAGTAATCTAGAGTAAACAAATTTCGCAGGTATCGCCCATCTTTAGGTTCTAATATCATAGATTAATAAAAATGGTACAAAAATATAAGTTAAATTGTTATGGAAATTAAATTTTATGTAAATTTACTCAAAAATATTTGAAAACAGGAATAATGAACAATGATCACAAGGGAGGAAGCAAGAACAAAAACTAATCGTGGTTAAAAGTTTGGCATTTCTTAAAAAAATAACAACAATAAAACTTTTTAAAAGGGAATAAAAATATAAAAGCTAAAATTATGAACAAACAAACTATATATAATTTTCCGATTTTATGAAACTATTCAAATAAGATATAAAACTAATATGCTAAGGTGAAAGATCCATAAGATAAAAATGAGTTACACAGAAATTAAATCAAACAACTCAAAATTTAAAATAGCAATATTAAAAATAATCCAAAATATTGAAAGTTAAAATAAGTAATTCAAATGAGAAGGACAGAAAAAAATCATAAATTAGTAAAATATAATATCAATTATAAAGAGATTAGCTGGAAGAAAGAAGTTGTTGGTAGCTTGGTTGGTAAATAGGATTCAGTTAACTGTTTGTTGAGAGAGGTTGTTATAATTATGAATGAGAAGGGAAACACCTGTGTTATCAAAGTTAAGGGTTGGAGATTTACTCTTGATGAGTAAGGATTCCAAAATTCTTAAGTATATGTATTTATTAGTATTACGACCAATTACTTTAAAGTTGTCAATAAATTTTCTTTCATACATTGTATTGAATGATATCTAATAACCGCATGCTCCATCCTAGATTGAGTTCTTCATGTGTGTGCTCCCTTCCAGATTGAGTTCTTCATGTATGTGGCTGATTCTCATATTGAAAATAAAACAACTCTTAAATGAGGGAACCCTACTTCCAATATATGTTATTTGCATACAACAATTGGAAGTAAATGACTAAACAATAAACATGTACTTTTCAAGAGGAAATTTGTTGTTTGGGGTAAAGCAACTGCTGTTGGAAAGGGGATTAAAAAAGTTCATTTTAAACTTAGTTAGAAAAACATTTTTTTAGGAAATTGATGCAGTGTCTAGTACTCATTGATAGCTTTAGTTAGAGTATGGATGCTCTTGAGGAAGTTTGTACGTGGAGTTGCAATAATTTGGGAGGCTTTGACTAATTTTCCATCTCCTAGTTTTTTAATTATCACAACCGGTTAGAGGTTTCGAGAGAGTGAAACATTTGAAATCAAGAATAAAATAATGACAGCTATCTTACTATGGTTTATGCCTTCGAGAACATATTTTTGTAGAATCCTACCAGTCCTTGCCGGTAATGATGGTCTTTAAAGTTGAATGTGGTCTCACTATTTCTGGAGTGAGTGGCTGGACTCGGGGTGTATTTGTATGTAATAATTTGAGGTAGCAGATTTATGACGTATCGGTTGGGTCAACAGGTAGGTTTCGTCGTGATTTGTTATTGGAAAGTCGTGTAAACTAACCGAGGAAGGGAATTTGTGTAATTCATCCGAGAAAATAGACATAAATGAAATAACAATACCTAAAAATTTAGTTGCTAAGGCCAAATACTAGAGTTTAAATGTTGTTTAATAGAGAATATTTCATTTATTAAAGATAATATACGTAAACATATAGTAAATACAATGTAGGAGACAAGTTTTCGCTAAATGAATTGAATCAAATCCAAAGGAGACAGAAAATAAAGATATAAAGCATAAATGAAATCATCGACAAACACGTAATTGTTATCCAATGAAGGTGTCAAATGTCATAGTAAGCAAACAAGTAAAAGTGGTTCGAAGTGAACGAATGCTTTAACAAGAAAGTCATTGACATAAATATTAGGTAAAGTAAATGAACTTAGCGATAATAGAATACGTCAAAGTCGCTAAAATGGTGACTCAAGTACAAAAGAAATAATCAACAAGCAATAAACCTTCACTATTAGGAATTGATTATCTATTAAAACCGGAATAGATTATCATTTTAAAGGCACTTATTAGAAAAAGAACCCACTAAAAAAAACAACAAAGGAAACGGGGAAATAAAAAAACCTATTAGTTAGGAAAAATGATTTATCAGCAACTGTGTTTATGTGAATAGTAAACAACTAAGATGACCATTAGTTTTGGAAACAAGTAATAATCACGGATAATGGTAGTAAAAGAAGACAGCAAGGGGATAATAATTCTGGTAGAGAGACCTAAATTGTGCTTACAGTGAGGAAGAACGAACGGCTTGAGACGATTGAATTATTCAGTGCTCTGGAGGATGCTCCTTTAAAGTAGTAAAACGACGCAGCTTTTACTCCTGAGGCGAGGAATAAAACTTTAGGGCAGAAAAAAAATACATGGTTAATCTTCCCGCAAGTAAAATATAATATAATTGAATTAGAAACAAGAAATAATAGAGGATAAATGTATCGCATAAGAGATAACTCTAAGCCTAGCCGAAACTGTGAGAAAGTGGACTAAATAAAATAGTAAACAGAGAGAAACATCTAATATTTCAGGAAAAGTATTTCTTTCATACGGTTGTGCAATTTTCGTGTGTATGGGAACAATGGGTACTCAACATTCCTCAACAGGAGTAGCAATAAACAAGAAAAGAATGGCCGTTAATCCTGAATAACTTAGGTGGGAATAATTAGGGTTGCAAACATACAAACCACTGTTTACATTATCGAGCAGATCATCTTTTTGATGGATTTTGGCGTATTTTGTCTCTAAATCTAACAGTTCTTTGGCCATCAGCGGTTTAGAGACCAATAACTCTTTTTCAGGAGCAGCATTTTCGCCGATCTCTAACAAATTTAAATCTCGTGGGGCAACATTCATTCTGCTATCCTCTTTTACCTGGAATAATTGGAGCAACACTCTCCGGGCTCCATTCCATGGTGATTTCTTAATGGGTCTCAGAGCTTAGTCTCGGACCCTTAACTTACTCAACTACACGTGAGCCAGTGTGCAACACCTCAGCAAGAATTAATCCATCCTTGCTATGACCTTATAGCCTCTGGAATAAATAGTTCTCTGTTTATACATCGCTATTCTATAACATATAACCCATCCTCAGGTTCAGTAGTTTTTACATTTACTCCGTTTATTTTTATATTAAAAAAACTATTTCTTGGAGCTGTTTTTGGACATTTTCTGGAATACACCCTCTTTCTACTAGGGTTTAAATTTCTATTACAAGCTCTATTGGTACTTGCACCCAATTAACAGATAAATTATTTTTAAACACATTATCAACTTCGTCAATTGTCATCACGCGACCATAATTTTCTATAATTTTATTAACAGGAGTCACCCGACGACTCCGCTGAATCAGCCCGACATCTGAGCGATGCGACACTTTATTTCCTCTGTGACTAAACTCCTCAACTCCAATTTGTTCCCTTGACTCAACACAGCTCGTCGATGGCTCTAAAATGCTATAATTGAATAGTGCAATTTGGGATAATACAAAAATAAAAATTTCAATAATTCATTATACAATATAAAGATTGAATGCAGTTTGATTTGTGTTTAAGTTTTAGCATGTACAGTGATTGTAATATTCGTAGTTTGTTGCGATGGGAGCTATGAACAGGGATTTTAAAGTTATCCAGGCTAATTTCAGAATTGCATTTTTTAGGTGATCTCGTATGGACGAGGGGTCTGGTTTGTTTAGAACCGTCCCCGATGATGCTCGATGTGACAATGGTTTGACCTAATGGTCGGATCAATATCAGATGAATCGCAAGATTCACAGCTATATTAATAAATTACAGAGGAGTTTGGTGATATCTAATTCCATTCCCAAATCAGATATTCTTCACTTCAGGCCAGGAGTCCATACCTTATCGAAAGCTGATATAACGTCTCTGAGTATGACATTTATTCTTTTTTTCTGCTTTTACGATAGTAATATATTCGGTGACTCATGCAAGGGCTGTTTCCGTGCCTAGGTTTCCACAGAAACCATGTTGCTGTGCATTATACTGGTCTCTTGCTTCCAGGAAGTCTCTCAGTCTGTCATTGAGTACTTTCTCAAATACTTTCCATATAAATTCTAATACGGATATCATCCTGTAGCTCCTAATTTCTGCTTTGGGCTTTCTAAGTTTTAGTAAGAAGATCATTCTTGTCCTTTCAGACAGGCATTAATTAGGTTGAGTAGTGCCTCATTGATGTTGACAGGGGCGTTTATCAGGTGCGCTTTGGTAATGCCTGAGATACCTGGGGCTTTCTGTTTAAAGCTTTTTAGGGATACCTCGGACCCCTCGTGAGTAAACGGCCTCCATTCTTCCCTTTCCTTCACAGTGCCGTCTACGTAGTGGAAGGGCGTTAACATTGGCGCTTGAACCCCTAGATTTGTCAAAAATTCCTATTTGTAATCCATATCGAAATAGTTACTCTCTTCTTTCGTGATGTTAAAGTTCATTTCCCAATGTTGTCTGAATCGTTGTTTTATTGCCCGGTTATCCGTAATTTTTCTCCCGTTGATTGAGATAATAATGCTGGTCCTGGTGGGAAAGAGTTCCATTTAACTTCAAATCTGGCTCCAGAACCTTTTGGAGTCATCTTTTGGATCCATTTTATCTATAATATCGTCCCAGAGCATCCTTGTTTTTTCAATAAACAGGGGTCTTAGCTCCACAGGAAGGTTCCGGAATTCCTGATATTTATGTGTTGTATTTGCGAATGCGTTTATCTCCAATATTAGTGGTTCCAATCTATTTTTTCTCTGTAAAATATACTCGTTACACCGTGGTGCCAGCAGACTCTTGTATTCCACAATGCGAATGGCCACTCTGTCCGCCTCTTTTATCCTGGACATTATGTTCACAAAGTGTCTATCTAAGTCTTTAAGTGTGGATCCGTCCAGGTGTCCCATTCGATAGCCTTGGAGGATTCCTTTATAGGCGTTGCAGTTGACCTTGGGCTGGTACCTACTAGAAGAAATTTTTAACTGAATAGGGGAAGTTGAGATTGTTGTGACCATACTATTGTGGTCCGAGGAAGTGTAAGGGTCTGAAAATCTTAAATGGTTTCTAATAAAGTTGTGATTATTGATTATAATGTCTGGGTTTGTTGAAGATCTCGTCAGGTAGATGAAAAACTCTGGGTTAGCTCTTTGTACTATATCGCGTTCCATGAAAAGGCTCAGGGAGGCTTCGGAACCGTTGAATGCAATGGTATATTCTGTTTCTCTGCATTATGCGTTAACATCGCCAATAAAGCTCCTCAAATCCGCACTCGCGCAGAGCAGCTTGTGCAACTCTGGCCTTGTGGACTTTGACGACTTTGAAGTCGATCATGGGGCATGAGGTTTCTAGGGACTCAACGGGCAGAGACCTTGGTCATGGCCAAATTGTTGTGGATGATGTTGATAACACTTCCATGTCATATTCTAAGTTCTCGCTCGATTTCTTCGACCTTCCCTCGTCGATTTTTGAGGATCCTCCCATCCAACGGGCCACATTGTCCTCGTTGGTCACGTCTGACGGGCATCCTGGACGGGGTCATCTCCAAGGGACTTACGACCATGACGGATCTCCCTATTCATGCGAGCAATGGTTGCATGGGAAGGGCGGTGTCGGTGTACACTACAACAAGGCGTTCATGGATCTCTTTTGCATTCTTGCCTTCCTTGGTCAAAAATTTGATCACTGCGCGGTGCTCAACCTTCTCGATTGTTGAAATGTTTGTAACTGACGATCTGCGTTCAGCTACTTCTTCTTAAATAGAGGAGGCAGGAGCGTGCGGCTGCAGGTCTTGACTTGTCATGACTTGTCTTGAGACCCCCACAAACAGCCATCCACCTTCCTCTGTTTTGCCCTACCGATTCACAAAACTTATTGACCGCCCCTCGTATGTAGAGCCCGTAACTCATCATTATCCGAAATTCACTCTTCCCGAAAGCCCCAAACAGAAGCAAACAGGTGTTCAATCTTCTTGTATTCCAAATCGACGAAAAAGAACACATTTAACGGCTTAAAACTCCATTAACGAAATTAAGCTTTTGAATTGAAAGACAAGTTCAGGGTTAGAATACTATTTAACCCATGATTTGTTAATAATTTTACTTCTAAATTTATCATATTGTTCCATTAATTTGTACAAAAGTTAGTAGGTTGTGTTTGTTATTCACTAGGCGCTTGCAGAATATTTTTGGTTAATCATAGGATATAGAAGTCTCTATTATTACATCAATAATATAGAATTGTGACGCAGAGCAAAGAAAACAAAATTCCACTCTTCTTTTGAAAGAGAGTAGTGTTAAGTGCCTTAAAAGTAAATGAATTATTGCATAGTTAGATATAACAGGAAGCCCGCTTCGCACTTTCATAGTCAGGAAACATACATTTAAATATAATTAGATAGATAATAGATAGACAAATAGATACGAATTAAGCGCTCAGCAGTTCACAGAAATTTACATTTTTTTTCAATGCTCAATGTTCTTCATACTAAATTCTGAATTTCATTTCTTCCCAAATCTTAATGATATTACAGCAGAAATCGTGCCATGTTACCAAGTAAAAGCAATACAGTGCTCAAAAATTCCCTTTTATTAAATATTTCTTTAAAAATAATACTTAGTATTTTGTTATACAATCAAGATACTTTTCTGCTTGACGACATATGTTTTCTGTGTCACCAACTTTTAAGGTAGGATATAAAAAGCTTATGCCCACCCACTGGTCATAAAAGTGTTAAATATACAGGCAGTGTCCGAAATTGACCTATCCTTCTGAGGTTAGCATTTGACTACCACATAAATATCTGTGAAATCTCCTCCTGTGTAATATAGGATTATAAAAATTTCATTATATTAGTCATTAGCTCATCCTAAGCAATCTCCTATTTGTAAACACCTTTTGAGGTGAACCCTAGCTACTCGCATATGAATCTTGTTTAAAATATTTAAAAAGTTCAGATCAGAGGGATAATCTGAGTAAATCTTTTATTTTTAATAAAAATTAAAAGTCTTACAGATCATTTTGCTTAACGCCGCTCCGTCGTACCGGGGTTTCATCAAAGACGGCCAAGCAGACACTCCAGGTGCTGTCGCCACTCAGGGCAACAAGAGACTACGTCAAAGTGGTATGATTACTTTGGGTCACACGCCTTTCTACTAAGATCGAAGCTCCTGCAAGAAACGTCATTCTACGAGTACGTCAGATTGCACCTTACACCAAACTACCAGGCAGTCCTTTCTCACCAAGAAGAATTCCGTTGCGCCGACTGCCTGATCACATTGACTGCCTGCCTCATATATCAAATAAGGTTTTTGGTTGCCACCACTGTCATTAGCGCCATAGCATAGTTACAATGCTAGAAGGGAGCTCGTCAATAGATTTGAGTTATTTCAGGAGATTCTTTATATTATTGCAGTTAATGAAATATGGATAAAAAGCTCTACAAAAGACATCATTGCAAAATTTAATTTATCAAACTATAAATTTTTTAATACAGCTAAGTCTGGAGTAAATAGTGGATGACTTAGTTTATGCATTTAAAAACATCGGTGGTGATAACGAAGACCAATATAAATATTACGTGTCAAATTTTAGTCGAGTTCGTGATTGAAAATAATAAAATGTTAAGTGAACGGCTTTAATTAGACAAAAGTTAAGTTATATAAGGTGATTTCAAATTTCATAATATGCTTTTCTCAGACTTTAAATTTAATTTATAGTTTTTCACACTACTGCTTAAAAACATTAATATGGATTGAAATTTTCAACGTTTAAAATACTAGAAAATGTAAAATGCTTTTCAGCATCCATTTTCTCTATAATAAAAGAAATAATTCCTTATAAAATTAGAGATTTTTAACTATCAAACAAGTGTCATAGATTATAGGTGACATTGAAAACTAAAAAAGCGAACGTCACAATCTGTTAAAAATTTTGAAAACTAACATTAGTGATAAAATCGAAACGCAGACTTTTATTATTCTCGTCTTGACAAACGAAAAATAAAAATATAGAAAAGGAAATAGAGAAGAAAGTTTATGGAGAAGTGCATTGGCGCCTCTACAAAATATCGATGTCTTCCTGACATCGTAGTGAAGTTATTAAATAAACCTTTTGCTATGTTTCCTGTTGAATAAACAAATAAATTACCTTTTAAAGAAAGCGTAATAAATTTGATAGATTAAGAAAAATGAAAATTACAAAAAATCTAGCTTTGCAACCAAAACTTTCAAAATTATAATCATCGATCCGATGAACCAATTTCCAATCATAACTCGCCAAGTTTTGATGTTTTTTATCTTGATCTAATCTATTTGATTTATTATTATGTAGCAAACAGAGTATCTTTGTTATCACTCTAAGAATATTCTCAGCCACTTCCACACCCCGAACCACGGTAGTAGCATGGTAGGGAAAGTTAGAATTCCTGTTCTGTGTAAATCAGTTTTAATGAAACTTTTCACAGCTACATAGTCTGCATAATATGAAAAAATAATGGTATGTTTTCATTAAACTGTATTATATTCTTCAATTTTAAATTTAGATTCTTTTTTTGGGGGGCGAATCCCGCTACTACTATGCAAATACCTCTTTAAGAACAATGTGACGTGGCAGAGGCCTAAACGATGAATAAAAGTCTTTTATCATAAACAAAAGTGCCGAAGGTACCTCTTTTTAGGTTATTGCGGAGAAGTTTGTTTGCTATGTGGACACAGTTAGACGATTTCTGAAAGACTCTTTGCTAAGGACGAAGCGATCCGATTGAGGGAACTCTAAGACTGCGCCAGAAATGAATTTGAGGAATAATAAGTCTCCTGGTGGATTGTAAGAAGAGCGGCGGAGACACTTAAACTTATTTTTAGAGTAAGATAGACATCTGCGACTGGAATTTACTGATATAAATTCTAAGTCAATATTTGGGCTAGATTTGCTGATCGGCCACTATAAGTAACAAAAGATTTAACTCTGCGGTTAGAAAAAAATATTTTCTTATAAAATAACATTCACTTGGAGTGCCATTGAAATCACTACACTAAATATTTTTAAGAATAAAATCTATAAATAGGAGTTATGAATTAACTTAGAGCTGTGAAACTAATATTTTTTGTATCTATATTCCTTCATCTTTTTACCAGGCTTTTAATTTTGACTTTCGCCATTTCCCCATCTTTTGATTCAGCGTCGGGGGGATATTAGGTAGGTTAGTTACTGGCTCAAACTGCCGTAATTATGTAAATCAAATTATGCCTTTTTTCACTTTTGCAAGACGACTTGACTTGACTTAAGGGTGCAAGTCGTAAAGACCCCTTGCTGTGCATATGACTGCGGTCTCTCCCCCCGAGTCCACTCTGTTCCGAACCAGCTGTTCACAATCATTCAAAGACAGCCCAATATCCACAGGAATCTCGGCTCCTCATCTACTGGGTGGTCTACCTATCGGTCTCCTACCTTGAAAGCTGCCCCTATAGACTTGTCATACATAGTGTTTCTGTGTACACCTATGTACGATGCACGCGGTATTTAGACTTCTACAATAATCTTATCTTTAACTTCTGGTGCTATATCTATTCTGGACCATACAGTGCTTTCCAACTTTCCAAATACCACAGCAGCCATGGCTAATCTCCTTCTTGCATCGTGTGAAGATCCCAGGATATCACCTAATAGAAAAACAGATTGATCTACCTTCTCCACCAAATTACTGTCTATCCGGATATATCCATCAGATGGGGACAATACATTACACTTGTTGCTCTTGATTTTGAGCCCCCACTTCTTGCTTGCCATTTTTAGTTGTTCCGTTGACATGTTTAATTTGTCAAATGTGGTTGCCTACAAGATAGTATTATCAGCATACCTCACATCTAGGGACATTTTTTCCTCAAACTTTACATTGTGATCAAGGCTATTAAGTTCGTTCATTACAAACTCAAGAAAGATGTTGGAACGTGTCAGTGAGAGGATAGATCCCTGCCTCACCTGAAGTCCTGTCATCATAAGTGATTGTTATACTTGGTCTGAACCAGGCAAGGATAGTATTATTATTTACTTATAACTTGCTACGCTACTAAAACTGTTTTAGATTATAATTTGTCTTTTTGTGATGGTTTTCAGGATTCTCTTATCATGCCTAATTTTCCTGACCTCCATTAAGATAATGAATTTTAATGTGGACTAGTATCGAGCTGGTGGCATATACAACCTTGGCCAAAATTATGGG
Organism: Ceratothoa steindachneri; assembly: GCA_963969495.1. Lineage (NCBI taxonomy): Eukaryota > Metazoa > Arthropoda > Malacostraca > Isopoda > Cymothoidae > Ceratothoa > Ceratothoa steindachneri. Next base: position 73,280,784 of record OZ018324.1, on the reverse strand, counting down.
GCAGGTATGAGAAAAATAGAGAATAAGAATGAATCTCATTGACATAATAGGAAAAAAAAAACGATAGGAAAAACCTCTTGTGATGTAGCTGCTGGATTTTGGGCAGCAACAAAAAAAGAGATATCAAGACGCCTATTAAAAAGAAGGTTATTAGAAGCTGTATTCAAAAGATGTAAGGATAGAAAGAAACCGTGGCTGTCTCAGGTGAACAAGAAGAAGCGATTGTCTTGGGGAAAAGAGCATGAAGATTGGACTGATGATGATTAGGCTAATGTTGTTGGTCAGATTAAAGCAACTTTGAGGTAGGTTCTTCACATTAGTTTTTACCAATTTATTACGCCTGTACAATTTTTATTGGATGACAAATTTTATATTAAATAGCAAAAATGATCAGTAAAATTTCTATTTCTCCTCAGATCTTTGAAACCCCTGGAGCTGTTTATGTTCGTGGAAGAGTTAGGGAAGCTTATTATTTGAGATCTGTCGTTCCAACAGATAATTTGGAGGTGGTAGTGTTATAGTTTGAGGTTGTATGTCGTATTCACGTCCAAGATTGTTGTTCACTTGTGAGGGCAGAATGAATTTAAACACTTGCACCAACATGTTAGACCAATTTTTTGTAACCTCACCCTAGATAAATTTTTAATGATGACATACCAGATGGTGTAATCTTCCAACGAGACAATGCTCCATGCCACACATCTAGAGTCTCAAAAGGTTGGTTTGAAAAGGAAGAGGTGACGCTGATGGCATGGCTCTCTCAATCTCCAGGCCTCAACCCCATTGAACATTTGTAGTCACACTTGAGCACAAGAGTGAGGGTGCCCAAATGTTCCTCGAAAAGTGAATTAACAGCCAAAATTTATGAAGAATGGCAGAAAGTCTAGTCAACGACCTGTGCCAACTTAGTCTTAAGTATGCAAAAAATTACAAAAGCAAAAGGAGGACAAATCAAATATTATACGTAAAAATGAATATTTATATTATGTCAAGTATTAAATAAATGAGTTTTAATCATATTCTTCACGTTTTCATACCTGCCTCATAGTTTTGGACAAGGCTATATAATAAAACTAGTGAAATCGCTAGGAACTTCAAGTAAACACATGTCTTTTAATTTTTATATAAATATAAGCTATACTATACAATGACTGTTGTGGTGTTTTCCTTATCACAATCTGGTACTCTTCCTTACCCATTCAAGTGATTTTAAAAGGTGGTTGGGAAGAACTTACACATGTAAACTGCTTTTCCTCAAGTTGTGTGTATTATAGAGCTGTTCTTAAAAGCACTTCCTCAATATAAATGACTTGACCCCGAATTGGTCACATCTTTCTTTTAGCTTAAGAATACTTCAATCCTTTAGATTTTGAATTCTCACAAAACACGGAAAATTGTACTAATGGGGAATAATATGGAAATGAAAACTAAATTACCATATTAATTGATTGTGACACATAAGAACAATTAAAATCTAAACACATAAACAATGCGTGTTCTGCTTTTAAAAGATCGCTGGCTAAAATTCGCTATGAAATGTTTCGTTCAACCTAACATTCTCTACCAAATACTGCATGAATGGTTACAATCAAACATATAAACGATGTAAGGCTTTAAGGGCCATCCTTTCATGTGTTGGGTCTGGTGCAGATCGCCATTGCAAATGGTTGGCCCTTTCCTCTCTCCCCTTTTTGGCCCTATTTCAGAATTTCGCGTCAAACATTCGAATGAATTGAAAACCTTACACCAAGCGCATAATTTGATAAATTATAAAATTGTAACTTTCTATTTTGACAGTTGATTCCAAATGTTTTCTATTAAAGATGTTCTTTCTGCACTTTAAAAATAGTAATTCCAAGTGTGATATCTAATACTCTTCGACACGATAATTGAGTTGGCTCCTAAATAGAATGAGATGATTTACAAAATTCACTATGATAAAGAGAGAATGCTTAAAAAGGCTGAAAGAACCTACTTATTCTAGCCTATCCCAGTCAAACTAAGCAAAAACAAGGAGTTTATTTCCTTACTATTTTCCCATAATCTAATGTCCTTAAAAATGTTTTTTTCAGAAAGGAAATTTAACTTTTTAAATCATCTAACAATAGAATCGCCTAATTGATAATAAAATAGGGTTAGAGAAGAACCTAAGAGAGTTTACCTGATTCTATATGGTGTATGCAACAAATTGGAAAATTTGTGAGCCAAAAAGAAATATCACACACTATATGTATGAAAAAAAATGATATCCGATCAGTTTAGAAAAAATAATTATTTTCTTTCTTAATTTAAATTAAAACCACCATATTTTCCAAGATAAAGACCAATTTTCCTATCCAAAGGGATAAACTCTGGAGCGGAAAATTGTAAATTAATTCCTACTTGTAAGAAAGATTCCAAATTTTAAATCTTCAGGTGGTTCATTGGACCCAAATATAGGTTTACATATCACTATTTTTAACAAAAGTTTACCCAAATTAAATTTTAAATTTATCCATTTGTTACCATCCCCTTTAATTCTACGAAATGTCATATTTTTTTACGTTGTCCGCGGTTTTCTATCCTCGCATTTCCTTGTCTCCTTTATTTTGACCCTGACGTTATGGGATTATTATTTTGCTTATATTTATTTAGCCAGGAATTGTAGGAGGGAAAAATTCATCCTCGACAGAGGCACTTAGCCACCCTTCTCTCTTGAGTGGGAGAGTGGGTTAGGAAAGCTAGACTGGTCGATCCTTCATCTTACTCCCTCCGCCCTTATAGGTTCTGATTTGAAACACATGAGGAAGGGTCGGCGGTATCCGAGGAAGCGAGGAGCTTGTGCGTCATTCATTTGTCTGACCGTGGCTTTGGCTTCTCCAGCATAATTTGAGTTTCTTTTCAGTGTTAAGTGGTCTACCATCTTATCTTTTTTTAACAGCTGGAGCATATTTCGATGTTAATTTGTTTTACATTCACACTTGCCCTTTCTGTATTGGCACACACTTTTTTAATTACTTTTGTGCTGTTAAAAACTACAATGATTCTTGTTCTTTTCTATCTCCTTTTTGATTTCATCTTTGTCCTATGATCGTACCCAGATTCCGACTTTCTGGCAGATTACACTTATATTTGATGTGAGTTAGGGAGGGGTACTTTGCCTATATTTTTTAGAGCTCTGATTTCTTCACTCTAGACTAACTTATATACATCTATTTCTGCACTGCAAATCATAATGTAGTCAATTTGGATGTCAATAATCTCTACCAGAACCACTCTCAGAAATCCGTAAAGTGGCTTACAGATCTTTTCTTTGTTAAGTTTTTCTTCTTGGTCAATAGTGGGCAGTAGTACCCTAAGGCATTCTATGGCACCTCCTTTCGACATTGCGGGATGGATCCTTGTCATCTTAATTTCTAAGATTAGTTGTACTTTTTGTGTTGCTTCTTATGGAGCTGATGTTTCCTGTCATTACATAGAACAATCTTAAATAAAAGACAGTACCTTTCTTCCCTAATTGCCTAACAATCTATGGTTATCTTTTTGAATAGCTACATATGAGAAGCACTTCACGACCACCCTACCTTGTTGGGCTTATGCTTTTAGAAGCCTTGATCGAATTTTAAGCTGAAGTTTCTACAGACCCACCTGTGTACACACCCTCGTTTTTGCTTCCTTCCGTGGTTTCGCCTGCAAGAAAACCCCGGGTTTGGCTCGGGGAGAACGATGAAGACATCACTCGTCTCATTGTGGCTAAACGTCGGACAAACCTTGCATTGAGAACCAACCTACACAGGATGATAAGCGCAAACATCAACAAGCATCCGTCGAATGCTAGAGAGGGATCCGTGTAGCTCAGAACAGCCAGTGTCAGAGGAAATCAGAGGAGATTCAAGGCTACGTTGATCAGAGACCAACCTGACCTGCACCGCTTCTATGTCACAACCAAAGAGGTCTTTGGCCCTACAAGGTTATCATTGGGTAGCCTGAAAGATGAGGACGGCTTACTACCATCACTGATAATGAAGGAATTCTTGATCGTTGGAAGTCTTATTTTGAACGCTCCTCAACGATCCTTCACACACCCTGGATGACTTTATCTGTATGACCCCGCAGCACCTCGCCCGGCATTGAATGTCTTTACCATCTTCAATCGAAGAATTCAATGAGGCCTTCGAGCGTATGAAGCAGGCAAAAGCTCCAGAACCGTATAACATTCCGCTCGCTTTCTTCACTTACGATGGACCTGAAGTGAATTACCGTCTGATGCACATAATCATCAAAACCTGGGAAAACAAGAGCATTTAGAGAGACTTCCGCGACGTGAATATTATTACTATCTTCAAGCAGGGGGATCTAGAGAACTGCGGCAACTACCTCGGTATCTCATCTTACGTACTGCGAACAAAATCTTTGCCCGCATTCACCTCAACCGCCCCCTCGCCTTCGCTGAAGACGTTCTCCCTGAATCCCAATGTGCCTTCCAACCTTCTCGAGAGACAATAGAAATGTTCATTTGCGTCTGCGAACTCAAGAAAAAGAGTCCAGAACAACAACGACAGCCTGCCATGTTCATCTTCTAGGATCCTAAAAAAGGCCTTCGATAAAGTCCCTGCAATGTGTGCGGTCCTGGCCAGGTTGGGATATCTAAGTTCATCTCATTAGTCTGCCCATTTGACGAGGGCATGGTTGGAAGAATATGCCATTAAAACGATCTATCAAACCCGTTCCCATCACTAGCGGTCTCAAACGAGGGTGCGTTTTAGCTTCCACTTGTTATTCACTTTACATGGCAGCCATGTTCAGCGATACTCCACCGGGAACCCTTACTTTTGACGTGCGCTACCGCCTGGACGTTGGGCTTTTCAATCTCGTTCAGTTTCACGCAAAGACTAGGACATCCACAATTTCCTTCTTTGAAATTCAGTATGCCGACTACAACGCCAACCAGAGTAGAGCTGCTGACGGCCTTCATGAGATAGCCGATCTTTACATTTCTGCTTACGAGGGTTTTGCGATGCAGGTGAAACCCGACAAGACAAAGGCCCTTATCAATTACAGTCGGGTCAAACCCTCTAACTACCAACATGATTATCGACGGCCAACCCCTGGAAGAAGTGGATCACTTTTCATACTAGGGCAGTATCAGAGAAAAAAGTTTACTACCCCTAAAACACAACGTCTACCAGTGACGCCTGAGAGAAGATACACCTGCACGCCCAGAAAGGCCCAAGGCACAGCGAGAATTTCGCGCGACTGTGCGACCCGAATTGGGTTCCATTTCTCGCCTGTCACAGCGCCTGATCGGCGACAGACCTTTAGCGTCGACGACCTTCGCGCGAGGCTGTGATGCGCGCAGACATATCCACATCTCTCCCTGGCGCGTAAAGTCTAATGAGGACCCCGTCCCCCTTTTGGGGGATCCTGGCGACCCACTTCCGCCAAAACAGTATAAATACTTCGAGAAAAGCTTTGATATATTAGTACCTTACAGTCGCCTCTTGGTTAGCAGCCGCCTACAGTCCCGTACGCCCTGCCCCGCCTTCCAACGGCTTCCAGCTACGAGCGTGATGCATTAACTCTCTACGAGGCCTCGCTCGTACCTAAGGCCAGAGTTCCCGCCTGATAGACGATAGACACGGACAGGCATCTATCTCTCGGGTATTGAATTCGTTCTCATCTGCAGTACTCCCTCGTTCATTTTCGAGCGAGGTTAAAGATGAAGAAATTTTGCAAGTTAAACTTGGCAGTGCCCCGCTTACTCGTCGTATCCAAAGCCTCCAGTCAATTAGGATTTATGTGAGTCTACCCGTCATTTGCACTCTCTCTTTTTTCCTGGAAGCAATCACTGTACATCCGACCTCAGACTCTCGTCTTCGTCGAGTCATTTGTATACCCCCCTCCATTTGGTACTCCGGGTATCATTTATTTATTTGCTGAAAAGACGTTGAAAACCGGATCAAGGCAGCCAATTCTGCTTCCGTTCGCCTCAGCCGTCGCGTTTTAAACATCCATGCGCTGACCATTGGAAAAAAGATCATAGTCTTTCCGGCCGTAGTCATCTCTACCCTTCTCTATGCTTGCTAGAATTGGACGCTCTACTGCCGTGATATCAAACACCTCGAGCGATTCTAGCAGTACAAGCTGGGACTGATCCTTCAAAGACGATGGGAAGACTTCATTAGCAACAGCGAGGTCCTCAATCAAGCCCTGCTACCCAGCAACGAAGCTACCATCATCCACCATCTTCTTCACTGGGCAGATTCTATGAATGGATCCCTCCCGATTTCCTAGGACATGCTCTAGGTCGAACTCACCACTGGAACAAGATGCTTAGGAGGACCAAAGCGCCGCTACAAAGACCAGTTTAAGCTCACCCTGTCTCAAACCAACATCAAACCTTGATCTTGGGGGCAAACTGCGAGGGAAAGAAAAGCCTGGAGGAGAGTTGTCCGCAACGGCAGCGTGACCTTTGAAGAGAAACGAACACAGCATGAGAAGGGAAAATGAAGGAAAAAGGAGCGAAAAAAACAACCATGTCGTCCTCCTGCCTTCCCATGTGACTTATGCCAGTAGCTCTTCCACAACACACTAGGTTTCCTAAGTCATATTCAGCACAAACCTCAGTCGAAGAGGCCGGATACGAGCCGGGCCAAAGACGGCTATACTCTACTTTTTAGTTCAGTGGTTCCCAACCTTTTCGAAGTGATTATCCCAAAATGTAATTTTGCTATTATCAATTGGCCCATTGAACATATACCCGGTAATATCTGATATTTTACTTCTTTTCGCAGTCATATGATGAAAAGCACGGGTGATATAGCCCACGATTTGCAGTATATATTTAAGGATCCAGCATAAATGCAAACTTTTCCATTTTTATTCATATCAAAATCAGCCATAATAAATGCAAAATATTCAATACAACAATAATAATACATATTAATCAGTGAACACTTTATACTTGCTCTAGCTCTTCAGTGCGAGGGTTGAGATTGCATTACCTGTGTAATTTTTTCTATTCTGTACTTGGTCACAGAAAGGGCTACACTGGCGTCAGATGACACGTTAAGTCTGTTATGTTTCTTAGTCTTCATTCCAAGGATAGTAGAGGAAGCTTGCTCGCAGAGATAATTGGTAGACAATCCTATGAGAATTGTACTGCTCGAGAGGCTAGCGCTGGTATATCCTGCAAACGAGAGATCAGGAAAGTGTCTAGACCAGCCTCGGCCTCAAACATTAGTTTTTCCCATTTCTCCACACATCTCTTTGAATCTGCAATAGTTTAAACTTTTTGATTTGACGAAGTTTACAATGTTCATCATGTGATCCAAAACAACCTTGATGGAGTTGGGTAGGCCGCGTGAAGCCAAGGCATAACGATGAATGACACAGTGCCAAATCTCAGTATTTTGGTTCTTTTCTTTCAACAAGTCATGTAATCCTTTGCCCTGGACCATCATGCTTGGAGCTCCATCAGCTAATACCTGGGAAACCTTGCTCCAACATAGTCCTGTCTCTCAGGAACATATTCACTGTGCTGAAGATATCTGCATCTTACATTTCCTCCTTGATAATACCCTCATGAACATATCTAATGATCTCAATCAAAGTGGCACAAGATGCAACATTCCTGTTTTTATAAAACTGCATTGAAAATTTGGGATAGGAACAGGATAATACCTCTAAAATAAGTTGATTAAGAATGTATGCAGCGAGGTTGTCTCCTTCTGCGAATTGTGTAGTTGCAGAGTGAAATAGCATTGAGCTTTTGGGCTTGGTCCAAGCCACGTAATTTTTCCACCATTATGATTGAGCATAGTAAAATCAAATCTTCAGCAATTGTATGTGGCTTTTGTGTTTTTGCTATTCGATATGCCACTTCATACGAAGCTTCAACAGAGCCGCCAGTTGTTGTGGTGCAAGTCAAGTTTTTTCAAACTTCACTGCCTGTAGTTTGTTTGCGTTTGGTTGAAAAAATGTGATACTCTGAGAGAAACTTCCGTGATGACACTCCATCAGATGTTCATTAAGCTTTCCTGGTTTCAGACTTTCATTGATGAGAACTTTCAGCAAAACACACATTGTGGGCGATCTCCAAGAGAATCAGGCATATTCACAAAGCCATACTGTAAAAATGCCTCATTGTAGGTTTGTTTCCATGTGACTTTACTTGCCATCCTGTGAAAAAACAGATGTGTGATTAACAAGAAACAAAAGCATGAGCAGAAAATAATAATAAAAATAATAATAATAAATAAAAATAGTGATCATAAATACCACAGCAAATATAATATTAATTAAATTACTCTCTAATACTAATAATAGTAGTAATTATTTCTTTAATTTTTAAAATAGTTTCTCCTATTATTCCCTGTACTTCAGTTTTCTTTGAATCCAATGCTTAACAACATCTTAGCCACGTACCCTGCGATACACCCCTCAGCGCTTTGTTATACACTACCACATCCTTCTCCGGCCCCTAGCGCCAATGTGACTCACCATTGTGTGCCCCACAGGTATTTCTTCCTCATAGGCGCCTCGCATCACACCAACATCCACCCCCTTCTTACATATTCTCGGATGTTTCCTGATCTGACACTACTTGCAGGAATCATATATGTTCCGGATCATGATCGTTTAGTAACTCGCTGACATTTGGACAAAGAAAGTTCTTCATAGGTTCAGCATCAAAATCTCACATTACCGTCCCCGTAACACCGTCCTCTTTCTAAAAATAAGGAATCAACATACCAAAATTACCTACGGCATCCCAAACAGTATGTTTAGAATTGTGAAGAGCTATTTATAGAGCAGTACCTAAAGTTCTGTTTGATGACCACCACCACTAAATGAAAATTAACTTCATCACTGCAGATCAGAATTTACGGGATTATTCCCGTAAATCCCTGCCATGTTACTAAATGAAACTAAATAATCAAAACCACCTAAGGCAGAAATGCCCAGTGCTATACTTTCTCTCCCAAACCGAGCATTGCTCCTCCCAAATCGGGTCTTATTGTTTTACCCTGCGTTAATCTTGCTCTCACAAAAGAACCAAGAACCACCTCACAAATTGGTCAATGCTTCTGACATTTATTTACTTCGCGCAGAGAATTTGTGAGAGTGTGGAAAAAAATATTTTAATTGCTTGACCTATTTGTAAATCCGATTTTTCAATGACAAGCAATTCTTTTTGCTGTCTTAGTTGGCATAATATATGCGTTTAGGGCACATAAGAAGGCTTAGTTTTAAGGATTTACTCTATTCGAACAAAGCAAAATACAGGAATAATATTTCCTCTTTTTTAAAAATTTTCGCATGAAGAAATAAATCTACTTTATGTTTTTGTTACCGACAGAGACATGAGAGTAGTAAATAAGTAGCTCCTTAATTATTGAAATAACTTTATTTGTAAATCTAAGGAGTAAATTCCATTTTTAACAATGAATGTACATTACTTATACTCTCTGAACTTCCATTTTCGGGTTGAGAGTTGAAACTCTCATAAACAACATTCTGGCCTCTTTGAAAATCAGAAATTTCACTGGAATTTTGCCTTCTACGCATCTTTCTTAGTTACTATATTAAAATATGGAAAAAACTGCCGGTTATAATAATATAAAATATTTAAATCAACTATTTTATCATAACACTGTGCGTGTCTATTTAATTCTTGCATATCTCTCAATATCAGCATCAAGTTTACACAACCTTAACATTTCTCGGGAACCTTATCTCAACTAAAAGCTTTGCCTGTTATGAATGAATTGCAATGACGTCGGAATTTCTTGTGTCGAAAGGTTGTACTCTGTGTAACATTAAAAGATGACCTTTTCTCTATTTTAGTTAGCACCCTCACCAGTCTAACTCCTTCTTCAGTAGATAATCATGCCTGTCTAAAAGAACGTTCTTAAACAAATCACTAATCATCGTTGGGAGGGGATAGCCCTTTGTTTTCTTTTTGGTCGCGGGCGACTCTACATCTCATTATGTCGGTCCCCGTTTTACTTTCTTTTGTTTTGGTAATAACGTTGTAACTATTCGGCCGATTCTAACGAAATTTGAACCCCTTAGGTTTTTTTACATTTACTTTGAATAATTTAATTGCCAAGGTAAGCTCAAGTTTAGCACGATAATTATTTTGTTTTGGCAATAACATCATAAATTATTCGGCCGATTATAACAAAATTTGAAACCCTTCTGTTGCTTCACATCTTCTTTTCAATGATATAATTGCCAAAGTCCACCCAAGGTTAGCCAGGTAATTATATTGTTTTGGCAATAACATCATAATTATTGGGCCTATTCTAAAGAAATTTAAGACCCTTGTGCTGTTTTATATTCTTTTTCGAATGATATAATTGCCAAGGTCATCCCAAGTTAGTCCAGAAATTTATTGTTTTGGCAATAATATGGTAACTATTCGGCCAATTCTAACGAAACTTGAATTCCTTATGTTGTTTTACATTCTCTTTCGAATGGTATAATTGCCAAAGTCATTTCAAGTTTAACCAGGGAATTATTTGGCAATAACATCATAATTATTCGGCCGATTCTAACAAATTTTAAAATCCTTATGTTGTTTTAAATTCTCTTTTGAATAATATAATTGCCAACGTCCTTCCAAGTTTAGGCCGGGAATTATTTTGTTTTAGCTATAACATCATAACTTTCGGCTAATCCTAACGTAATTTAAGACCCTTATGTTGTTTTACATCCTCTTTCGAACGATAAAATTGCACAGGTCCTCTCAAGGTTAGTCAAGAAATTAATTGTTTTGGAAATAACATGGTAACTACTCGGCTGATTCTATCAAAAATTGAAATCCCTATGTTGTTTTACATTCTCTTTCGAATAGTATAATTGCCAAAGTCATTATCAAGTTTAACCAGGGAATTATTTGAAAATAAAATCATAATTATTCGGCCGATTCTAACAAAATTTTAAACCCTTATAATGTTTTACATTCTCTTTCGAGTGATATAATTGACAAGGTCCTCCCAGGTTTAGTACGGGAATTATTTCGTTCTGGCAATAACATCCTAACTATTTGGTTGATTCTAACGAAATTTGAAACCCTTATGTTGTTTTAAATTCTATTCGAATGATATAATTGCCAAGGTCTCCCCCCCGCACAGTATATTTCGGGAATTATTGAAAGTTTTGAACGTCGTAAGGTCATAAATCAGATTAAGTGAGAGCCCGCGACTTTTGGTCAGCAGACGTTGTTCTACTATGGATCTCTTTCTTTGTCTGCTCCACTTCTTATTTTTTTATTTATTTGTTTTTCAATTTTCTTATATTTTCTCTAGCTATTTTATCCACTACGTATCTATTTGTTTTCTCTCTCAGATTAATTCATGTGTGCATATATCTGTACATATAAATGCAGTTATATATGCATATTCTCTTTACTGTTTGTCCTGTTTTGGAAATTATGTTTTGCCGTTGTGTACTTATCTATATATTACTTCGACATCCTCCTGCACACAGAGTTGGCTGCTGTAAAATCCTCTTCGCTAGTGTCTGTACTGGAGTTCGAAATCTGTTATTCAAATATCTTGCAGTATTCTATCTGGGATGTAGAAATAAATTTTCATCCATATTACTTTTGCTCTCTCATCTAGGGTGACGTTTATTGGCTCAACTCCTGCACAAATTTGTACTATTCTTGATAGAATGTAGTACCAGCGAGCGACATTCGAAATAAGTCACAACGCCTGGTTCTCTACCACTTGTACATTTAGTTGATTTAACTTTCTAAATATAGGGAAATGACAGGGTAGAGTAGAAGATGTCTTACCAAAGTCATCTAAAATTTTCTTCTATATGTTGAAGAGAGGGTCTTGAATCGGTTTAAGTAGCATTAATTCCTCTTGGCCTTCATAACTTTCTCATTACTATGTACTTCGTATCCTCTTGTTGGGATCTTTAGTCCGACGACACGACAGGCTTGAGAGTATGGATAGTATTCTACCGGTACTCGTACTTCTGTAGCTTTGCTTTGCCCAATGGCTACGACTATGAACTTTTGTCCATTTGTTAGTATTTTGTTTTTCTTTTCATAATTATTAAGTTTAGTAATTTCACCGGCCGTTCTCTTTGCTATTTCGATTATGTTACGGTTGTATAGTTGACGCAGATCTTGAAACTTGCTAGGAGATACTGATTTGCTCTAAGGTTTATTAAGGTGTGGGAAAACTGAGGATTGAGGTTTCCAGGCGCCGGTCAGTAGAGATGTTGTTTGGAAAATGTTTGTTTACTCTCATCCGCCAATCACCTTCACGCTGCAACTAAAGGAAGTAACATTGTTTTTTCTGTGTATTTCTGCGTTATATGACTTGGCAACAAGCTATCTATTCTTCAACAATTGAAGGGAAGCTCAAAGTGCCCTCGGATGTGATAAAGCCATTCATTGGAGAGAATGACGTGATGGTGTGGTTGAAGAACGTAGTCTTGGTTGCCAAGTTGCAAAGTATAACGGCCCTAACAAGTTTTACGTCATTATATTTAAAAGCTACTGCATTAGAAATATATCTAGAGTTGAAAGAAAGTGAGAAAGCAGACGTCGATATGATTGAGATCAGGCTAAAGAAAGCCTTTATTGATGGGCCGTTTGTGCCTTATGGGAAGTTAGTGAATCTGAGTTGAATTGGTGAGCAAGTGGATGTTATTGCCATGAGATAAGAAGATAGGATACTCTGGGAATATTGTAAGGCTAACATTTGAGAATAGGTTTCCTGACCAAATATGTATAGAGCTTAAGTAGGCGTGAATCATTGTAATAATGTCAGTTAGTGATATTTTCCCCAGGGCCAGAGTCTTGCCCGCCAATAGGACTGGTCAAGTAGCAGCAGAGGCTATTAATAAAGAAGTAAGCAGCAGAGTTCGGTAAAAAAGCTGTTAGAGTAAGTGAGACGCGGACTTTTAAAAGACAGTCTTTTCGATGCGGGAGACAACACATAGCGAGGTTCTGCAATAAGCGAAGCCCAATTCATTGTTTTAGGGGCGGGACAGAAGGGCACATGGCCATGTTGTGTGACTAGGGAAACGAGGAGTGAGGAAATATTTCGCCGGCAGCTACCCTCTCGCCCTCAGACGAAAGGCACCAAATGTACTACCAGTTTTTGAGGTGTTGTTAAGTGGAGCAATGGTGCGTATGTTGGTTGACATGGAGTGTGCAACTAAAGTGGTCAAGTCTCGGCGGGTAGAATGCTGTGAGGGAGAGAGTTTTATGTTTGCGGTTGACAGGTAAATACAAAGGTGAAAGTTGGATTGAACTTGTGAAGGTGAAATGCACCTGGATTTGGAAGCACTAGTAATTGATGAAATTTTTAATGATGTAGATGTAATGATTGAAATGGATATTGTTAAACTGCTGTGGAGCGGCACCATCAGTAAATGAATTGTCATATTCAGAAGGGGTTATTGTAGGCAGTAACTGTTGAAGAACAAAACAGCTTTAAAGAGAAAAACAGTGAGTGTTTAATTAAAGATAAGGATTTTACAGCGAGATTTGATGGCAGGTTTTCGACTGTGAAATTCTATTGGAAAGCAGATAAGTCACCTGCGTTAAAGAACTCAATCTTTTGCTACAACAAACAGTTGACTCAGAGGAAAAGAGAAGAGATTGAAAAAGAGGTAGAGCGCTGGATAGATCAAGATATTCTCATACCTTAGGAAGGAGGAGGTTGAAAGTAGGCTTCTGCCGCTAATGGCAGTTGAACAACCGACTAAAAGAAAATTACGTCTTGTTTTGGATAATCGAGAGTTGAATGCATCTGTAAAGAGTCACACCCGAGATGAAGTGAGTCATGTGTGCAGTAAGATTATGCGAGAGTGGAGGCAGGTGGAATAAGACGCGACGCTTGTTGATATTAAATCCGCTAAGCTGCAAATAAAGGTTAAAAATGAATCATGGAATTATCAACTAATCAAGTATAAAGGCCGAACGTTTTGTTTGACTCGGATGGGATTTAGGTTAAACTGTGCACCAGGTGTCATGGCAAAAATCTTGAAAACGGTGCTCACTCAGTCAGGGAAGATACAGATGGCCACAAGCTCATACATTGATGATATCTTGGTGGATCAGTCACGGATGTCTGATAAAAAAATAGTTAGCCATCAAAATAGGTTAGGTCTGGGTACAAAGTCACTAGAGCCTCTAGATGAAAAAGCAGCACTTGGACTTAAACGTTGACAGAATAGGAAAGGTGAGCACATCTTTTTCAAGGGGATAATCTGTCTTCCCTAGGGGAAAATGTTACAAGGAGGGAGTTGTTCTCAGTATCTGTCTAGTTGGTTGGGAGCTATCCCCTGGCTAGATGGCTGCAAGCTGCTTGTAGCTGTATTAAGAGAAGAAGGGAGCAAAGAAGGTGGGATAACTTTGTAAAAGAGGACACAATGCGTATGATAGAAGTATCGGAAGAAGTCAGAAGGAGAGATGCAGCAAAGAAAAGCTGGTATGTTCTGAAGAATGAAAGTGGTGTTGTGTGGTGCGATACTAGAGGTATCGCTCTTTTGAGGTGTTACCTAAGATCGACGGATTTGCAGTAGAGGATGCTGCCTGGCTAAGAAAGAAAAGTGACTATAATCATATAAATGCACAAGAGTTGGAAGCAATTTTGAACGGGGTTAATTTAAAATTGAGATAGGGCATGAGAGAGAAAGAAAGCAATCTGATGCCGGATTCTGAAAAGTGCAAGAATGGGCGAAAGTTACTCGCTCTGACAGAGGAGAAAAGAATCCTAACGAAAGGGGCTGCAAAAGTGATAATCAAGAAAAAAATCTGGGTAAGGAGTTTAACCTAAGGATAGCAGCTAACTTTCTCCCAACATTGAACAATTAATCCGATGCATTCACTAGAGTGAAAAAGGGTGGTTGGTAACCAAAGAAGATGATCCCATTAAGAGAGATTCAACTATATGTGCATCAGTAGTTGACCTGAAAGAGATTCATGTATTGTGCCATTTAGGAGTGGATCATTCATTGTTTTTAGCCAGAAAGATAGATTCCACAGTAACTAGAAGTACAGTGCAGCAGATGGTGAGAGGATTTAAGAGGTACCAAACGATTGACACTCCTCCTGTGGTGCATCGTACGGGAGAGATTGAGGTACGGGAGAATTAGAAGAGGCTAGCTGCAGATGTCGCACACTATATACAAGTAGCATATCTTTCCATATTTGATTGTGGTCCAGGAAGATTTGCCATCTAGAAGAAGCTTAAGAAGGAATCTTCCGAGTGTATAACTTCAGCAGTGAATAACTTCTTTTTAGAAAGAAGACCACTAGATGAGGTTTGATGGACAATGATACGGTTTTCCAGTCAGAGTCACTGTAAAGTTTTCTCAGCAAGTGGAATATTTGCCGGTTTTTCAAAGAATCATATCGAGCAGACGGTATTGGGAGAGTAAAAAGGCATCTCAGAACGATGATAAAAAATATGGCAGAACGAAGCGGTATTAGCCCATTAGAGGCCATCTTTTGGTATAACATGTCCCCTAGGTCTAGACAAGATGAACAACCAATGCCCCAGAAATCGGTATTCCGATACGATTAGAGACACCCTGCAGCAGTACCTTCTAAGTTTAGTGAAGGAGAGGTTTCGTCTGCAAGACGAAGAGGAAGTTTGGGTTCGAACCAGCGCATGCTCGTTGAACGTCCCATTGGCAAAAGGAGTAATTACGGGAATTAACTCTGAGAATAGTGTGTCGATAGATGGTATGCCAAGACATGTTCTTGATATGCGTAGGGCAGTCCATCCACTCGAAAGTGTACATAAAAATGAGGGAAGTGAAGAAGAGCAACCACAAGTTGAGGATTTTGAAGAAGGGGACGATGCAGATCATGGTAAACGACGATATCCTTAGAGATCAAGGGGACCTCGTCTCCGGATGGAAGACATATTGCTTAAGTGTCCCTTAATTTTGTTTTCTTATTCTTAAGTTAATATTTTGAGTTATTGAGTCATTATGGGCTATACCTAGGTTAGTAAATAATTAATAGATTTAGTATTGGGGCCTGAGTAATGATCTTAGTTTAAGGGGGCGTGTAGCTATATGGAACCACAACGAAGAATGTTGAGGTTTGGCAACGTTGGCATGAGTTGTTTGGCCTAGCTGTTCAGAAAAAAACCACACCGGTTCGCCGGCTATTAGCGAAAAGCGCGTTGGTTGTGAGGTTGTATAGTTGAAGCAGATCCTGATGTTGGCTAAGAGGTCCTTATATCCTCTAAGGTTGAGTAATGTTTGGAGAATCAGTGAGGATTTAGATTTTCCTGCACGGTCATCAAAGTTATGGTTTACAAAAGGTATGTTTACGTTGTTCACGCACCCGATCGTCTTCCTCACTGCAACACAAATAAGTAAGGCTGTTTTTCATGAGATTACTACTTTGTATAATATGGCAACAGTATCTTCATTTGTTGACCTATGTGCTTCCAACATCATTTAATTAAATACCCATTAACAATTAATCTTCTGTTATTGTTTCCTAGCATATTAGCCAATTCGTAAAGTGATTTGTGCTTTTAGGAAAGGAGATATAAATAAAAGCCAACAATTTTAGTTAGATATTGTTTTCCAATAATGCAATCTCCATAAATTCAATGGGAGAAACAGTACATAGTTCAATATTTCATTTTTAGCCTTAAAAATGCAATTTTCTTACCCCCCAAATCGTTGGGGCATTAACGTCCAATTATTATATCTGTCTTTACCTGATCTAAAATAAGTAATTGATCTACACGATGATAATTTAAAAATTGTAGATCTAATAAACCTGTATCTTATACATAACTTATCGTTATAACAGTTTATCTGTTCCATAAATTGTCTGTTTGTTTTAAATAACGCCGATCCTTTGTGCCCTATTAATCACAAGGACTCATATCAATTAGACCAGGGTGAAGATCCTTCCAAGAGATAGGAGAGGGGTGATACACTGTAGTATCTCGATCAGTCCATCCTAGTCAGGAAATACAGAAACCCTCCTGGATCACATCCCAAAATTAGAGAAGGCAAACAAAGTTACTTGATGCTGAGCTTCTTGCCGAGGTGGCTAAATGTAGGGGTAGACTTAAAAGTAATATTGTTTCCCCCCCACAAGTATTAAAGCTGCCAAAGACCTTTGAAACAACTCAAATATTACGATTAGAAAAGCCGATAAAGCTTAAACCTTGGGCATTATACCAAAAGAAAAATACCTAGCCAAAATGGAAACTATCCTTAGCGACCGGACAAAGTTTCGAAAAATCACAAGAAACACCATTGAAGATGTAAAAAAGAGATTGAACAAAACTATCGAACGCATCAATAGTCAGGCAGGAAATATAAAAATTAAGAATATAATCGGGGACTTTGCTCCCGGTTATGGGTAAAATACATAAAAATGTTAACCCCTTATGACCTATTATTAGCCAGATCCCTATCGCTACATAAGAGCTTGGTAAGTTCCTAAATAAAATACTTACCTCTTTTATGCCCACCAAATTTAGCTTTAAATCTTCGGCAAACTTTATTGATCTAATCTGCTCCACCTCCCCCATAAGCATCATAACCTCCATGGAGTTCGTTGCATACCAAGAGATTTCTTGAAATAGCTCCTCTTAACCTGCACTACAAAATCCCCCTTGTATGGACCAAACAGCGATCTGTGCATATAAACTGATGGCGTTGCAATTGGTTCTCCCCTTGGAGCACTGTTTGCAAGCCTTTGCATGGAAACAGTGGAAAAATTAGTTTTATTAAGGTTACCCAAACCAAATATCACCTGCAGATATTTAGTCGACATATACATAAATATAGAAACCAAAAAGAAATGCAGAAACTACAAGAAACATTCAAAAAATGCTCTTCTCTTAACTATACAATCCAAAATGACCAAAATAAGCAACTCCCATGTCTAGACACTCGTACTACTAAACAAAACGATAAAAAAACTACCAGGATTTACGTTAAAAATACAAATCCAGGTCTGTGCATGAATGCAAAAGCGAATGTCCCGAACGTTACAAAAAAGCGTAATAAATTAATACATTCACTGTGCGTTTGCCCATTGCTCAAAATAGAAAGGTACGCACAAGTAGTCGTAAACAATGGTTTCACAAACGGAGACATACACGCCGCTATTTGCAAAGAAATGGAAAAATGGAATATGTCACCTAAAGAAAGTACCAATCACCAAGTAGGAAGTAACATAATTAAACTCTAGTACAGGAACATTATGAACACACCCTACAAAACAGATGAAAGAGTTATAAAGGAAATCATGAACATAGGAGTTGAAGTAAGTCAAAATGAGAATAATGTATCCCTCAAAATTTGCTAAAATAACAAACGCACCGCCTAATTCATTATAAGAAACAACCCAGGACCTCACCTAACACCCAAGCAGAAAAGTGTTAGCTGATAGGAATATACTTGTAAAATGGTAGACTGCGAACGCCAACCTCATTTATATATCGGAACAACCGAAAAAAAGCTAATACTTAAGAAACGTTGCCCCTAGGACACATACGTTGGAAAAACCTGGAAAACGACTGGACCGGAAGTCACTTGAATAGAACGCTGAAATCTTAGCACACACTCTAAACTGACGACAATTACCTATATTAAACGCCATATACATTAAGGAAAAACAGCTGAAAATAATATTCAAACAAATGCACAATTCATCTTGCCTCCCTTCCGTCTACATGCCCCTAATTAAAACCCCTCCATATCTTAATCCTGTGATCATTATAGTGTCTTGACCATTTGCATGCACCTTTAGGTGTTTAAAAAAAATTCCATTTCCTATAAATATGTTGGTATAAATGTTAAAACAACTAATCAAATATATAAAGCTCTGTATCTTATTTCCTTGTCACAACTGCTTAGCCTTTGAAAATGATATTTATATATATCAAAACGCGTCATGGCAATAAAAATTTCGTTTTGCTTAGCGAAACAGTTTTCTGCCCTCGTGCGTCACGACTTTCTAATGAATTTTGACAAACTAATCCACGGGTTAAACTAAGACCAAAAGCGAAATACAAGCCACTCGGGGGACTCAAAAAGAAAAATATATATACGTATAGTTAGGCATTAGATTGGATTGGTATATATATATATATATATATATATATATATATATATATATATATATATATATACCAATCCAATCTAATGCCTAACTATACGTATATATATTTTTCTTTTTGAGTCCCCCGAGTGGCTTGTATTTCGCTTTTGGTCTTAGTTTAACCCGTGGATTAGTTTGTCAAAATTCATTAGAAAGTCGTGACGCACGAGGGCAGAAAACTGTTTCGCTAAGCAAAACCACATTGAAAGAGAAAACGGAATAATTTTCCTGGCAGTATATTTTTATTACCTTTTTCGAAAAATCCGTGCAGGGAAGTGATTCGAACCAGGCACACTGAGGCAGCGAGCACCGCTTTGATCACAGTTAAAAGTATGCCGTTAGTACACTACGCTACGCAGAGAACCAAAAAATTCTCTGAATAGAATAGCTTTTAAGGAACACTTTCGCCAGCTCGAATCGAGACTATGAAAGAAATAGAAAATTAATTTGGAATTCCAAGAATAAATGAGGAATAGGTAAACGCGTGGCAGATATACAAATGTATATCTCTCTCAAAGTAGCACAAGAGAATGATGGAAATGAATCCATTAAACCAGATTGAAAGAGAAAACGAAATAATTTTTCCTTGCAGTAATATTTTTATTACCTTTTTCAAAAAATCCGTGCAGGGAAGTGATTCGAACTAGGCACACTGAGGCAGCAAGCACCGCTTTGATCACAGTGAAAAGTATGCCGTTAGTACACTACGCTACGCAGAGAACCAAAAACTTCTCTGAATAGAATAGCTTTTAAGGAACACTTTCGCCAGCTCGAACGGAGACTATGAAAGAAATCGAAAATTAATTGGAAATTCAAAGAATAAATGAGGAATAGGTAAACGCGTGGCAGATATACAAATGTATATATCTCTCAAAGTAGCACGAGAGAATGATGGAAATGAATCCATTAAACCACATTGAAAGAGAAAACGGAATAATTTTTCCTTGCAGTAATATTTTTATTACCTTTGTTCGAAAAATCCGTGCAGGGAAGTGATTTGAACCAGGCACACTGAGGAAGCAAGCACCGCTTTGATCACAGTTAAAAGTATGACTTTAGTACACTACGCTACGCAGAGAACCAAAAAATTCTCTGAATAGAATAGCTTTTAAGGAACACTTTCGCCAGCTCGAACGGAGACTATGAAAGAAATAGAAAATTAATTCTCTCGTGCTACTTCGAGAGATATATACATTTGTATATCTGCCACGCGTTTACCTATTCCTCATTTATTTTTGGAATTCCCAATTAATTTTCTATTTCTTTCATAGACTCCGTTCGAGCTGGCGAAAGTTTTCCTTAAAAACTATTCTATTCAGAGAAGTTTTTGGTTCTCTGCGTAGCGTAGTGTACTAACGGCATACTTTTAACTGTGATCAAAGCGGTGCTTGCTGCCTCAGTGTGCCTAGTTCGAATCACTTCCCTGCACGTATTTTTCGAAAAAGGTAATAAAAATATTACTGCAAGTAAAAATTATTCTGTTTTCTCTTTCAATGTGGTTTAATGGATTAATTTCTATCATTCTCTCGTGCGACTTTTAGAGATATATACATACTGTATATACGTATAGTTTGGAATTAGATTTTCTTCGCAACATATTTTATTGAAGGCAAATGCTAACTTATTTTTTAATTTTTTTTCTTTTTAAGTCCCTCGATTTGTCTTATATTTCGCTTTTGGTCTTTCTTTAACCCGTGGATTAGTTTGCCAAAATTCATTAGAAAGTCGTGACGCACGAGGGCAGAAAACTGTTTCGCAAAGCAAAACGAAATTTTTTAGTGGCCTGACGCGTTTTGATATATATAAATATCATTTTCAAAGGCTAAGCAGTTGTTACTAGGAAATGGGTAATTTCATTCTCCTGCCGCTCCTCTGTAATTCATATATATAGTTGTGAATCTTGCTAGTCATCTTATATTGGTTCGATCATTAGGTCCATCCATTGTCGCATAGAGCAGCATTGGGGAAGGTCGACCCGCATGGGGCTGATTCTAAACAATCCAGACCTCTCCCCCATACGCGATCACATCAAAGTATTCAATTCTGAAATTAATATGGATAACTTTAAAATACTTAGTCATAGCCCTCATTCAAACGAACTACGAATATTAGAATCACTTTAGATCCTAAAACTTAAACCTAATTTAAATATAAATCAAACTGCATCCAATCTTTATATTGTATCATGAAATATTAAAAATTTTATTTTTGTATTAAGCAACTTATCCTAAATTGCACTATTCAATTTTAGTATTTTATAAAAACTAGAAATTTAACCCTCTACTGTTTTTGCTCCTTAGTGCCAATGATGAGGTTAGGTCCTCGAAACGTTCAAACAAAGATTAATAAAGATACCTTTATCAATAGCGTGCTTGGTTTTACCCTCATAAACACACACACACACATATATATATATATATATATATATATATATATATATATATATATATATATATATATATATATATATATAATAGTAAAACCACTGTGTCTTCCTCCCTTCTCTCTTTCCACACAGGTTCTCACTCTTCCATCCCGGAAACTTTCGAACTGGTTTTCTTGTCTACACTCCTTCACGAGGAATAGATTACCCTTTCTTGACTGAGGATGGGTAGTTGGTCCTTGCTTGGTGGGAAAGCTTCAACGAGTACCGGTTCTGGTGCCGAAGTGCCTGATAGCGATTGTCATTCTAAACTTTATATGAAATTCACGAACGGAGCTTTTCGCTTTGTTCACGCTGAAAATGTGATGGGTGTTGTAATTATTAACTAAATAACATCGCACAGTGATGAACTCCTTGATAATTATTATTTATTGATGAATGGTGGCATTAAGAAGTACACCTTTTTCTGTCGTTTATTTTATAATGATAAAATATTAATAGGGCAATAATGGGAGTGTGTAGGGAAATCGATATCCCACCCTAAAAACTGAAGCCCTGTTCGGTCACCACAACGTCCTGCGTTAGGCAGTGTAACCCGATTACTTACCCCCATCGATCTCTTCCCACGACTCGCGAACCATCAGAAGGCCTCCTCCAACCACAAGAAGTACGAATCATCAGATTTCTTGTCCAGCGAGCATACCAATACGAAGGGAAGGAGACCAGGTGTAATAACATTGGTTAAACAGGTACCATTTCCCCTATGATTTGAGATCTAATTTCGCGTCATTAACGATATTAGGGGAGCTAAGACCAAAAGCCAGAAGATCTTTTTAGGGCTAAATGAAAAACGCATGGAGAAGAGTCGTTAGAGGAGCAAGGCTTAATTCCTAACCCCTTGCTCCTTCATCTACCACCAGTGGGTCAGTGAAGTATATAGGTGGATAACTGGAGAAAAACAAGAAAGATCGAGTTAGAGATCGACACGACGAAGTCCAGCGGCAGTGTTCGGTAATCAAAGAAAGAAACAGAGAAGAAGCTCATGCTGAGCCAGTTCCTGGTGGTCACACCGAAAATTAGTTTTCTTTATATTGAGTATCACTCTCCCTCTGCTTCTCGTGTCAGAGAAACCCCCTAGCCCTGTTTGCAACAAAAACTAGAGGGAGTCCTCGCCATTGAGGAATACCCCAATGTGAACTCCCTCACCACTCCCCCCATTCGTCAAAGGATCCACTTGTTTGCTTATCGCTCGTCAGTGCGAACTATCCCAAGATTAACCCGAAGATTGGAAAAAGCATACCTTCCCGGTCCCATTGTCTAAATTATCTAACTAAGACAACATGCTTAACGCCATCCGTTTCCTCACCGAAATCACCTGTTGCTTCAACCCCGTCTTCTCACCAGTTAAACAGCTGGGTGTCTGTGGACACGCCCACGCTCCTAACCGCAAAAACATTTTTTCGTCTACATAAAATCCAAGGCCAAGTTCATTCTTCAGGCGGATTCACGTGTGGTTTTTTAAAGGTAAATAAATTCAATTATTTTTGAGTGTCAATTAGCATCCAATATTAAAGTGATCTTGGGGTCAACCATTACTTTATATTCATTTGGTTTAAATTAGTAATTCTAACATAAACCCGTTTATTCATAGTTGTATAGTTTTTTTTTTAGATTTCACTTTTTCATATTGTAATTAAAGATATATATTTTTTAGAAGTATTTAATTCAATCTTCGAAACGCTGCACATGGCACTAGAAATTCTAAAAGATTAAGTAACGTTAACATAAAATAATATAGTACTCAGAGAAAAAATAATCAAGGCGTTATTCAAATACGTAACAAACCTACGTACTTACACCACCATTCGGCCATTACAATACCACGACAGAGTGTAACCGAATAAATCCATAGTAATTATGGAAGTGTAGATAAAAGATTCTAAATACAATAATGCGACTCTAGACTTAAATAGCTCAATAGACCTTAAGGTATTTTGAAGTTAAAGACCTGAATGGCGAAAAGGAGAGTTGGGGGAAAAATCCAAATTGAAATAATGAGAGGATAGGTGAAACGAGTGCAATGAGAGTGTATAAAAAGGAGCCCAATGGTAATAATACGTTGATACGTAAAATTCACCAAAAGGCAATACTTGTGATCTTACGCTAAAAGAGCCATTGCGTTCCTGGGTTTTTACGTTAAAACACTTAATGGTTCTTATCTTAGCGTTGGTATCAAAGGCCAAATATAATTAATGGGAGTTAGTACTAAAAAGACGTTAATGGCACTAATTGAAATGGAAGAAATAAGTCCCGCATATTAATAATGAGAATGTATACAAAAATAGCCGAATGGCAATAAGTTAGTGTATGAAAAACACTGGCAAATATTGGACAGTTATAGGTAAAGTGAGTCAATTGACAGATATGAGAAAATACGCCAAATGAGTTAAATGATTTAATTGGGGTTGTAGACAAGAGTGTCCAATAAAAGGAAAAGTATATAGGCACAAAGAGCACAATGTAAATAAAGAAATCGTGGGCAAAAAAATACTAAATTGATATAAAGAGAGTGTAGGTAAATAGAAGCTAGTGGAAATAATGGCTATGTAGGCAAAAGCCTAATTGGGAACTTTAATTTATTTCTATTTGTATGTAATCGAATCTTCTGATCCTAGCATTAATACTTTTATAATATATCACAATTTATTTTATAATCTCAAAAATTTAATTAAAAATAATCGAAAGATAAAATATTCAATACAGTACATTTCAAGAGAAACTAAATGATATAAGATGTAAATATTAGATGGCAATGAAAGCATAAAATATCAGAACAACTAATTTTTTTTATAGATGGTATGAATGAAATTGACTCTTATTTAACACTTGAAGCAAAAACTTGAGTGATATAGCTTTTGTGTACCCTAGGATCATCTCGAATCAAACTCTCCTAATTGTTTGGGTTACTGAACAGATCACTGGGTCTGGTAACCCAGTTTAAATCGGTCAGGAATCCCCGGGCAGATCAGTGAGTAGTCTCCTCCCGCTCCCTAGAGGTTTTAACCGGGGCGTTCTTATCGAACACCCCTACCCCTCCTCATAACTAATGCTCCTGGCCAGACCTTGCTTAAGCAACGTGCGTCTCCGATCAGGGACCTGATCGGTCTAACACCCAAACTCGCTCGATGAACTTCCCAGACCATCGGTGTTTGTCTCACGCTATACCTACATTGTGTCGGTTTCTCAAAGAGAGAAAATATCAAATTTGGAAATTCATAATAGTATCTACCCATGTGACTCTTCCCGTGTCATATTTAATATTTCCTAGAAATTTATTTTCCATTCCAATCCGTATTCTTCTATCTTTTCGGCCTTGAATTTGCTTTTAAAATTTAAACATTTACTGTACTGGAAAAAATTATTATGGATTTATTAAATTTTCGGTATTTTGATATATAATAACTAAATAGACAAAAGTTACCTTTTTACGGATGATATAATTTCGATTATTAGTGCAGAACTATTATTCTAATAGCTTGTTTAATCTCCTTTAACAGAAATAAAAAGGGTGAACACTATAGCAAGAACTATAGTGTCTAGCATAATTACTGATTTATTCAGAATTGAACCAAACTTCAATTAGCAATGAAATAATTTGTACTTAGTGTAGCTCGTCCTTCAGTGTGCACTGTAAATTTTCACTGTAGTTCATAGGTACTGAATTTCCTGCTCATCGTAGCAGTTTGACAATTTTAATGTGTGACATGGGGCCGAGTCCTGTTGAAAATTCCATGGCCTGTCCCCTTCCATACCATTCCACTATTTGACGTAGTATGTACGTTTACTAGTTCATTGTTCTGTCAATTTAGGGCTCTACATGGTGAAAATGAATGTTGACACACATAAATGATTCATTTTTCCTATATAATAGTAGAAACCTTTATTAAAGATAGGTAAAATTGAATTTGGAGATTATAATATTGTAATACTGAGAGATTTATTGATTAAAACTCCTTTTAAACAAAGTAAGTAGTTTACAAAACGCTACAATATTTTTTTTCACTACTGTATTTTCTAAAAAATATTTCATAGGTTTTAAGAAATTTGCATCTTCTCTAAACTATTTGCTTCTTAACATAAACTAGATAATTTTTATTATATATAAAGTTCCATTCAGTATAATGCATTCAAATAATTTTACAATTTCAACCCTCTGGAAATCTTACCACAATATTTGCAGCACTTTGTAGTCCCTTGCTTCTGAATATGATACGTATATGTAGGTAATTTTTATCACATTAAAATTTTCTTTCAGTCTAATGCATTTAAATATTTCTATAATTTCAACACAATCAAAATATTTACACTAATTCTTAAGAAAAAGGTCGGAAAAATAAATCCAATGATCTGGTTATTATTATAACGATCATTATATTTCTAAAATGCTCCTATTAAAAAAATTACTTAAGTTATTAAAAATGCTAAATCTAAAATTGAAAAAAAAATTAATCGTCTATTATCTAAATAACGTTTGCATCCTAGGCAATACTAAATCCTTATGCATTTTGAAAACTAAATTCCTCCTTAAATTCTATTCAATTCTCATTACCTTTTAAAAGATTCACACTTCTTTATAATTACTTTTGTACTTTCAAGATTTAGAATGATTGATTAAGCAAAGAGGCATATTGTTTTGCCCTAAATTAGCTCCAAGATGATTAGGTTGGCCATCGAAACCTTGCTGTATTAAAAAATTAAAAGAATTCATCTTTTACTTCGAAGCATAAGGAGAACTCTGTCTAAATCCACCTCCCGGACAAGGTCAATAACATGCACTAAGAATAAATCGAAGGAGTTGCTTCATCTCGTTGAGTCATGAAACCACTGAGTTAAGTAA
The DNA here is from genome assembly GCA_963969495.1 of Ceratothoa steindachneri. Classification (NCBI taxonomy): domain Eukaryota; kingdom Metazoa; phylum Arthropoda; class Malacostraca; order Isopoda; family Cymothoidae; genus Ceratothoa; species Ceratothoa steindachneri. The sequence goes on along the minus strand of OZ018324.1, from coordinate 73,254,399 downwards.
TTTTCTGTATTATCCGTATGTAAGTGTGTGTGTGTAGAGCAGGGAAGCAATATATATATATATATATATATATATATATATATATATATATATATATATATATATATATATATATATATATATATATATATATATATATATATATTTATTGACAGTATTTTGATTTTGTAATTCATCAGTTTTATTGGTTTTGGCCGTTCTTTTAATGCATAATTCCGTGATTCGCATTCCCCAGCTCATCAACATTCTTTTTAAAGACATTGTTGCTGCCCCTCTGGAGAAGCAGATTTTTTACTTATATTTGCTCTCTCTGCGCAGCCTTTTCTTATTTTAAACGGCCCCTCATCCTGGTACTCTTAAGTATACTGGAAATGGTCCTTAAGGGTTACTTCTTATGTACCCAAGTAACTAGATTTCAAAAGTTCCCCTTTATGTTATTCTCGTTTAGCGTCGTAGAAAACTGAATATTCGTTAAATTATTCAGCGTTATCTTTGTGTTATGTTCCACTTTTAAGAAAAGGGCGGCCCTCTGTACTTAAAGTAGAGTCAGTTGTCTAATATTGCGAGACATTAACCGTACCAATTTGTCTTCGAATTTTTTCTATCTTTAAAAGAATATGTATTTAGCAAAGATAACGCTCAATTATTAAAGAAATATTCATTTTTCTATGACGGTAAAAAAGAATAACATAACGGGGCTTTTTGAAATGTATTTTCTTGGGTACATTAGAAGGACCCCCTTAAGTATTATTTTTCAATTTGTCTTGGAACTTTATATATATATATATATATATATATATTGATAATAGCAAAACTAAAAGGTAGTTCTTCCATAATTCACTATAATCTTAAAATGAAAATCAGTAATTTTTCACCTAAATTATTGTATCTCAAGATTATCTCCGCTATAAATACTCGTATTCTCGAAATTTAGTTTGCACTCACAAAGAGCTTCTTCTTCCTTCTCGAGAGCACAGTTACTACTTGGCTTGCAAGCAGCGAAATATCTAAAGGAAGTTATAATGGCTTTAAAATATTGAATTATGAGGCCGAGTGAATTGCAGAAATGAATTTGGCGGGACACGGATTACATCTTTAATTCAGGGAGCGGATTTTACCGAGAATTTATGTAGTTTACTAATAGACGGTTGATTAAATAGATGCTTTCCCCAGAGCCCAGTTATTCTTTTTTTTTACTTCCTCAGCAAAGCTATATTCATTTCTTATTTGCCAAAATAAAAAGAGTAACTATTTCTGCCCCAAAAAGTCATTGGATAATAAATATAAACAAATTGGAAGAAAAAGAAGGGCAAAAATTAAAACGATTTAATGAATCAATGAAATAAAGGTTTCTAAGATTAAAGGGTTTAATTTAAAAAACAATTTAAAAGAGACAAGCATACCTACGGAATAAAACCTATACAGTGTGAAATTAAAGAAATTCCATTTCTTCTAATCCTTGTGCTATGAAGAGATGAACAGAGATTTAAACAAATCAAGGTGAATTTATTTACATAAGAAGAGTTATTCACTTTATAGGAAATGAATCGCGGTTAATATGGTTATACCTGTCTGGATACTGACTCTTTAACCTTTAAGATATCAACCAGGATTAAACAGGCTCAAAATGATGTAGCAAATATGTAAGCATGGCAGATTGGATTATTTTGGACAGAAGAGGAGTAATGAATATGGACCCATACGAAATTTATGACCAAAATATTCATCTATTTTTAATTATAATGTCAAAATAGGGTATTATTTTTGGATATAGATGTAGGACATGGAAAATATTGAATGATTACTTAACTCAGATATATCTTATAGAGGTTAATTAATTCGTAAAATGCATCCTCTAAAATACAGTTGAGGGTGAGGAGCCTTTTTACAAGATTTGGAAGAGAATCCTTTATGCACATTCATACACACGATGCCTTCAATTCTAACCGTTCGGATCCATGTTAACATTATTCACAAGCTCGAATTTCTAATCGCTTGTACCTTATGGAAATATGAGTGTGTATGATTTGTTTAAACATTGGCGTAATTAATTAATAGATTGAAATGCTGAAATATTATTTAAACTTGAAAAGTGTCTTGGAATTTTTTGCTATTTTTTAGTCATGGTTAAAAGCAACAGTTGGGTTGCGGAATTTTAAGGTAGAGGACGCTCGGATTAATTAACTGTGACACGAGAATCCGAAATATTTGTATTAGATAAGGTTACAATGAATCGTTTTGTTGATTTTCCCATTTCTTATTATAAGCATTTAGTTTCCCTTCAACTTAATATAATTTTTTTAACCTGTTTAATATCTTTATGAGGACCCTCTTGATTGCAATCATGAGATTAATTACAATTAAGTGTGATGAAAAAGACTGGCATCTCTTTCTCACCTATGAGGCGCTGATATTAGTGCTAAGCCTTGATGGGGTAAGAGAAAACAACGCTAAATAAATTAATTTCTAGAGACAATAAAAGTGAGTCATTTACTATGAGTTTCAGCCTTTACTTATGTGTAAGAATTACCGTTTTAGTCCAAAATACACTGTCATACAGTGGATAACGCTACGTTAACCTCATAAATGAGGGAATTCTATTAAGATTTGCTATTAAAAAAATCATGGGTTGCTAAGAAATTGTCAGGAGTTCTTTTTACTCAAGTTGTTAGTCAATCCATCAGTATATATATGTAGATAAAATAATAATGAATGCCTTACCAAGAACAGCATAATTCTAATTGTACAATTGAAAGTCTATCCAGTTCCGGCATGAAATAATCAAGGTACAGAGGTGTTAGGAATATGTAGTGATGGCTCCTTATTTACGGGCATAATAAATGAGGGCAGTACTGGCCCTACGCCCAGTTTTATAAGTTACCCTTTGAGATATGTTTTTATCCTACCTGCTTTTGCAATTTTTGAAAAAGAAAAATACTCTATAGGTTTGAAATATTTCTCTTTGAGGCTTAGTTTTTATACATTTGCCAGCACTTGGAACTTGACTTTACTTTGGTGTATAGAAAGAACAGAGAGGGACTGCTGTGATACGGCATTCAGGTAGTCAGAGAGGAGCGTTGCGGAAAATAATTAAGAAATGGACAGCGATAGTAGATAGGTCGGTGGCTATACACCGAAGCGAAGTGTTGTTGTGAGGGTGTAGGTTATGTGGTATTGACTGGGCGAGGGTTGGGGGCAGGTCAGGAGGGGGAGGCTGACCGCTCATCTGGAAACGCGTTATTCACGATGCCTATTGGTTTATGTGAAGAACGGTACGGGCGGCAGGTGTTCGTGGGCCGTGGGATATCGCGGCGCCATCGAGTACCTTCTCACGTGTAGCAAGGTGTAAAGTGGGTCTGTGGTGAGTTTTCCGAGTTTTTTTGTAAGTCTGGTGTGAGCATAAGTGTTGAGAGGAGTTAGTTTGTTGTTGTGTAGTGCGTCCATTCTCGAGTACCGCGGCGAACAGCAAGCGCGCTTCAGAGCCTGAGCCTTTCGCTTCCAAGCGTCGCTCGCAGTTACGAGCGACAGTGGGGTGTACGTGAGAATGGGACGCACGAGTGCTTTATATAAGTGTAGTGTAGTTTTAGTTTTTTACTCGTTGGGTTGAACCTACCCAGCATTGCGTTTTTGCGTGAGGCTCTTGCTTGTATTACGTTTTGGTGTAAGTTGAACCTGAGGGATTTGACGAATGTTACCCCCAGGATTTGGCTGCACTGTGTGTATGCGAGCCTTATTGGGTTTTGGTGGATCATGTCTGGTGTGTGTGAGTAGATTTGTAGGTTATGCATGAAGTGATCTCTAGTGCCGTAGAGTGTCATTTGTGTCTTTTGAGGATTCGTGGCAATCAGCCATTTATCCTGGTAATCTGTCTTCTCATCAAGTATTCTTTGTGCGTGGAGCGCGATTTCTTCGGGGGCCCGGCCGCTGATGAGAATGGTCTCGTCGTTGGCGTAGGCCACTATGTATGTGTGAACACAGTTTTCTGGTGGGCGTGGGGTGTCATTTGTAAACATAATTTAGAGTGTGGGGGTGAGAACGCTTCCTTATGGAACGCCTGAGCGTGGTGTGAAGGGTCTTGAAAGGGTGTTGTTGTATCTGATGTGGCAGCGCCGTCCAGTGAGGTAGTGTGAGAGGAGCCTTCTGGTGCAGAGAGGTAACTCCGTGTTGTTGGCGAGTTTCCAACGGAGTCCCTCGTACCACACCTTGTCAAAGGCTTTCTCCATGTCCTTACTGACGGAGAGAGTCTTTTGGTCTATCTGTCGTTTCTTCTGTATTCTGTCATGTACGATGGTCACGGCCGCCTGAGTGGACCTGCCTCTCCTGAATCCGTATTGATGGGGGGAGAACCAGTCCCTCTCTTCCAAGAACTCCCGTAGGCGGCAGTTGACCATTCGTTCGAGTATTTTGCCTAAGTGCTCTAATAGAGTAATAGGCCTGTGATTGTTTGGGTGTTTTGGGTCTTAGTGTTGTTTATGAAGGAGTATGTTGTGAGAGACTTTGAATATTTTGGGAAAGTGGCCTGAGGCTCGTGAGGCGTTGAATAGATGTGTGAGTGTGGGGTATATGTCTGCGGGGAGGTTATGTCTGAGTATGGCTGGTAGACCGGATGAGCCAGGGGCACGTTTTGGTGTCGATTTTATGTAGTGTTTTGTTTCCTCGACGGTGATTGGAGTGGTAAGTGTGGACGTATAGTCGAGCACCTCCATACGTATCAGGGGGAAAGGCCTCAGCTCGTGAGCATGAGTCCGGCACCACTCCTGGATGTCATGGAAGTGCTCCTGCGCATGTGGTTTTGGTGGGTTGTGGGTGTGTACTGTGTCCCAATGGGACCTGAATGCGTCGAAAAAGTCATTAGTGTATGTGAGTGTGTGGTTGTTTATTTTCAGTGTAATTGGTTTTGATAGTTCCGTACCTAGCATCCTTTTCACGTGCCGCCAGAAGAAGGAAGGGTCAATGTAACGAGTGTGGTCCGCGATGCGGACAACCTCACACCACTGCCGGTTCCTATCTAGCTGCACGCATTGAAGGATGTGGGCACGTAGTTGGTTGATGTTGTGTTGTCGTGGGCCTCTGGTGGTGTGGTTGTTGTACTGTGTGTGTTTCAAAAATGTGAAATGTTTTAAGCAGGTGTAGTTTTTCTGTGGTGAGTGTAGATTACGTGCGGTGGTGATGGTGTCTAAAAGTGAGCACCAGTGGTGGTCTATTTGTCCTGGATTGGTGTTCTCCAGGTCGAGGTTATGTGTTGTGTTTGTGGATATCTGGCTCCTGAATTCAGCCCAGTTTGTGTTTTTGTAATCGTATAGAGGTGATGTGTGGATGAGTATGGGAGATGTGGATATGAGAAGGCATATTGGTATGTGGTCTGATAGTACGTGGGGACCGGGTGCAATGTGAGTGTAGAATCGTGTGGCATGGTCGTTACGGAAGACCACATCCGGGGATGTGGTGCCTCCGCGCGGGCCGAAGAAGGTGGGTAGGGCAGGGCCGATGTGTTCGCAGCGGTAACGCCGCAAGGCACCGGCCAAGTAACTACCCGCATCGTTCGTATTGTTTGAAAGGAGTGTCGGGTGGAAAGCGTTGAGGTCCCCCACGAAGAAGATAGGTAGGTTGGGTTTTGATAGGGCCCGGAGTAAGACTTCTTAGTTTAGCTGTATTCGTGGTGGTCTGTAGTGTGTGGCCACTATTATGGGGCCAGAGCTTGTGTCAATTTTGCAGGCTAGAAAATGGTGTCGCGTGTGATGACGAGGAAGTGGTGCATGTTGCGCTTTACTAGGATCGCAGATCCTAGGTGCCGCCGCACCTGTGGTGATAAGTATGTGTGATAGCCTGCAATGCGGAGTCTGTTGTTGGGAGGGTGAAGCTGGTGGAGTTCAGGAGTATGATGTCGAGGCTTTGTGTGTTGAGTACCCAGTTGGTGACCGTATGGCGAATACCGTGCCAACTGCGTACGTCCAGTTGTATTATGCTTATACGACCTATTGTCGTGTTCATAGTGCGCGGGAAGCTGATTTGCCAGGAATCGTCCCCTTCTCCTTGGTTATTGCCCAGGAGGCATAAGGGGCGAATACCTTGACTCGTGTCGATGTTTGTTTGTGAGTCACGGAAGTGTTGTTGGGTTGGGGAGCCGTAGTGGATGGAGGAGTGTGTTCTGTGGAGATGGTGGTTTTGGATGGGGTGGTGTCTTGGTGGGGTGAGTTCGTGACGGAGGTGGGTGGCGTAGAGCTGGAGGATGAAGGGCTAGAAGTGGTTGGGGAGGTACAGATTATGAGAGGAGGAGGGGTGTCGGGGGAGAGAAGAGGAAGGGACAGCGGAGGGAAGGGGGTGAGGGAGAAGGAGAAGGAGTTGAAGGAGGGGGGGTTGAGGGAGAAGGAGTCTTAGGTGAAGGGGCGGAAGGCGGAGGAGGAGTGGAGTGAGAAGGAGTAGAGTGAGAAGGGGTGGATTGAGAAGGGGAGGATTGAGAAGGAGTGGAAGGGGGAGCAGTAGGGAGCGAAGGAGGAGTGGAGACGACAGGAGAGGGGGGATTTGTTTGTCCCGTCCTTGTGTGCGTGGATGGGGCTTAGGGGTGGGGTGTTTGGGATTGGCACGGAGTGTAGTGGACTGCGAGGGGGTTAAGGTGACAGTGGAAGCTGTGGGAGAGGAGGCGGAGATGGGTGCGAGGGGGGGGTGGCAGTCAGAGATAGGCAGGGTTTTGATAGAGGGGTGGAAAAAGTGCGAGGAAGATAGGTTGTTTGGATGGGGGCGGAAGCAGTAGCTAAGGACGGTGCAGGGACAGGACAGGCAGCGAGGAGGGCGTGGTGAGAGTGGGGGGTGGTGGTTCCCTGCGGCCATGTTTTTTTGTGTTGTCACTGAACAGTGTTATTACAGCCCACTTCTTTGACCTGTTGAAGTAAAGGTCCTGACGGAGGTGTGAGCGGAGGTCCTCATTGGTAAAGGCCAACCACAGAGGGTTGGTCCTTGTGACTCGTATCTGGTATCTTTTTATGATACCGTCAGCGAGTGTAGTCTGTAGGTTATGTGTGTTGAGTGTAGTGGTGGCATTTTGATGGAAAGTTAGCGCATCCTCCTGTGAGCGGAAGAGGAGCTTGTGGCCTGTGCGTAATTTTATGATGTTTGGGATCGGTGTATCGTGAGTGGAGGCTAGGTTTAGTAATGTGTGGTGGTCGATTGTGTCTGGTGTTGAAACTGTTGTGTGTGTAAGTATAAGGTGTGATGCGTTTGACATTATTTTGATTAAGTTTTTAACTTTTTTCTTAGTTTTGGGCGAACCCCCGCCTCGCCGCATGAACATGACTCGGATGTGGTGAAGGGTGATAGATGAGTATGGACCTGGTTGGACTCCTCAGAGGGTGTAAAAACATGGCGGACTTAATGATGCCTGATGCCAGAATCAACTGACTCCAGTCGGGGTGCTGGAGTCAGTTTTGTTTATTTAACAGTTACGTCCGACATCTCACAGAGACGGAAGAGTCTCCCTCTGTGGTCCTGGACGGTGGCCGCAGGGTAGGTTGTTATACCTCCCCGCGTTTGTAACTGAATCCCAAACTAGGTTGCTTCTTCCTCTGGGTTCCGCAGTGAGGTAAGCCTCATACCTCCTTTCCCCAGAGTTTTCAATTATGCCTTTTCTAAGTAGAACGGCATAGTTGCAACGAAGCTATATGTGTAGAATCACGTTCACGGAGCCAGACATCACGCCGGAGCAGGGATGGGGGGGGGGGGGGGGGGTTAGCACGTCACAACAGGATGACGTGCCTGGGAAATAAAGAAACTTTTATTCGGGGGGGCGGGGGCAGGGGGTGACTTAAGGTCCTATTTACGTCCGGGGGCATCTGGTAAGTTGATTAGAATCTCGTCCTCGAGAAATCGTTGGTGAACAGGAGTGTCCTGGAGGTGACTTACTCTCGACTTTTCCTCCTTTGCTGGCTAAGACTTCTCTTAGGTGGTAGAGTTCACGTAGAATTCGATCGCTGTATGTGCTTTGAACAATAATTTTAACTAATTTGTATCATTATTAGTTTTAAGAATGCTATCCCATTGTCATACATTTTTGTTTGTTTAAATATATGCTATAATAAAAAATTAATTCTATTTATTTCCTAAAAATAAACATGTCTCGGAATACCATATCTTATCTAGCTTAATATTGAACCTGCGCATCAATCGGAGATGGGTCAAGGGTGTGGTCGAGTGAATATTTTGAAAGTTCAAATTAGCTACCCTTTTATTTCACCTGCATAAAACTTATATAAAATACAGCTCGGTGTTAATATAAAATTAAAACCTATATAAAATGGCAAAGATAACTGGGCTTTGAAACCTGCCATTCTATGTAATTTTGCTTTATTATTATTACTGGTTGGTGATAAATAACCAAGAGATATAATCTGTTTTCCTAATTTAAATTAAATTAGAAGGGCAGTTAAAGAAATTTTAAAGCAAATATAAAGGTCGAACTTTTTTTTGTTGGATTGCTATCACCTTAATTGGCTGACCTGAAAAAATTTTGAGTTCATTTCGGTGGTTAAATATTCGTTGCACAAAGTATACTGAGAAGATTTTACTGATTATCTGAAAATTACTTTTCTGAAATATTTTGGGATTGGACGGTGTTTATCGAAAAGAATAAAAATAGTTGAACCCATGAAATTAAATATTTCGATTTATAATGCTGGATTGTTGTAATTATTCTAAAAAATCGTGAGAAATAAATCTGTTCTAATATTCCACGAGAAATGAAGATCAGATTTAAAAATAAAATATTTTACTCATGTTTTCGCCAGCTCAATCTCTAGAGTTGCAAGAGGGGCAGTAAAAAAGGTTAAACCATCATGTTAATTTTTATATGCATAAAAATGGAACAAATAATTAATGCAATTATTAGAAGAAAATGGATAAATAATTCACCCTAAAATGATCACAGAGTAAATTTCTTAATAGCACTAAAAGGGACAGTAAAATATACGCGTTCAGTAAACGGAACACAAGGAAATATTAGATTTTCTATACTCTAGGGGAAGATGATACACTCCGGTAACAGGCCTTGTGAAATAAAAATGTTTATGTAATTGGGGAAACTAACCCACGTGGTGTCGAGAGATGCAAGTACATCGCCAGAAGTACAACTGTGGCCAATTTTTGGGGAAACTTGCAGTTTCATTATTACTCTGGTATTTCTATAAGTATATTGGTGTAGGTTTTCATCTGCAACTAAAATCAAAGTAAAATTTTCATATTAACTTATTTTGAAATATCTAAACTAGCGATGCTCTTCAAATCTATAAGATCCTGATATCAGTATACAGTATGTTACACCGCCTAAATGTCTTCATGTACAAATCATATTTTTTGAGTAATATGATATTTCATATGCACAGGACCTGATAAAGATATGGTAATGGCGAAACGCGTAACTATAACGGGCAAAAAGGAAGTATGTTACCCAAGCTGCACGAAGAGAGTCTGCGCTAACGACAAATTACCACAAGGTTCGGCGAATCACAAACTGATGTTACAGAATTGCTGAAGAGCTTCCAATAATGTTAGGATATTTAATACCGCGCAATTTATGGACATCTCAGGGTCATTACGCAGTGTCAGACCAGGACTCTGTCTCGCATGACACATCAGGAAGGTAAGTAAACCGAAATCCAGCTACAACATGAATGGAAAGATGGTAAAAGATTTTAGGAATCCTTTAGAACTGCTCGTTGCAGACTGTTCTCACAAGAAGTGAAGTCATAAACTGTTCGCCAGATTCGGCTGATCAACTTTCATTACAAGCGAAGTTTGCTGGCTTGGAAAGGTGCTCACTGCATTTGGACTATGTGTCAAGGAGGACGGGATTTATATTCCGTCATTTCAATGTTCCAATTGGACTCGATACCAGCTAAAGTTAGGATGTGCATAGTCATGGAAGAAGTGGAATCGAAAGTTCATTGGGCCATCAGTAGAACAAGATGGCCTCTTGTTAATGTTATGGGGCTGCATGTCAAGTTCAGGGTTGGGTTATCTCACCATTTATCATAATATCATGAATTGAGAGAAGTATCATCAGTCTTAGAGATTATCTGCTGCTCTCAGTTCGAGATATCTTTAGAAATGTCTCTAATGTGATTTTCCAGTAGGGAAATGCCTCATGTATCAAAATGCGTCGACCATAAAGTGTCTCTAAGAAAACATCACGGTGCTGGTTGGCTGCCTTAGTCTCCAAATAGGAATACGCTGGAAATCCACTGGCAAGGCATAAGAGGACGTAAGGTTTATTCCATTAGCATCAATTGAGAAAATATAGATAAAAGATAGTCAATGCCAAAGAGTTTGTCAGCATCACATCAATGATATATTATACCGTCTTGAAGATCATGCTTCGAAGAATAATTGTTTTTATCACTGCCAAGAGACACACTTCTGAGTTTCTTAAATAAATTTGTGTTGATTTCATTGTCAACTAACTTCATCTGTTATAGATTGCTGATTCCATTTTCTGTCAAATTTGTATTATAATTCATTTAGATTGTTTTGGTCATATGCAACTTAGTGTTATTTATTCCTCCTTATTTCACTTTCCTATTCATAGTAATATGCGAATAGAAAGTTTACGACCTTATATTTATCTAATTTACAAATATTTTTGAGGTATCTGAAAACTTTGGGCTACAGTTGTAGATGTTTTAGTCGAAGATAAGGAACGTTCCCAAAGTATTTATGAGTGTAAAAATCCTTTTGACGAGAAGGTATAGAGAATGAATCGTGTAAAACATTGAAATTAGCAGAATTTGCATCTTGAATTTGTTATAAACAAATCTCTCAGCATGCAATCAAACCTAAGAATGCCAGGGGTGAGTAAGAAACGTCGATATCCGAAAGATAGCTACAGCAAAGACCTTATGTGGCTTCAAATGAGCTGACGGATTGAAAAGACATTCACCCGTCTCATATTTTCAAAGATACTTAAATACGTTTTTACACTACCAAAAATAAAAAATATTAAAATTAATTAATATTTTTTTGCAAAATACTGGAGATTGTAAGCGCCTTTTGTGAAGTGAAATTTCCTTAAATTAATTAGTTCATGAACGCTAGACATGGGGTGGGTGTGTAGAACGACTTGCCTTTTAAGAGGGGTATTTTCCTAAATTAGTTCCTGAATGTTAGAGTTGATGGGTGTGTAGGGGAGCATGCCTTTTTATCTCCAGAGGGGTATTATGCTCGAATTATCCACAATTAATTACGTTCTACCCTTTTACAGGAGATAAAAATTATCCAAAGAAAACCACTGATATTTAAGAAAACCTCGAATAATCAAAAATGTCCCAAAGATAGTTGTAATTGTTGTAACTACATTCATATAATCTATCATCAACAAAATGTTAACGTTTCTTTATTAAGAAGTTTATCTAAAGGCTGATTTTAAGCAGGTAGATTCGAAGAAACAAACAACGTTTCAAAACGACGAAATCAAATGCATTCTTTGAATAGTCAAATTTGGATATTTAAAAACAAATTTACAATGGTAAAATGAACTTTGCAGCTGTATTTACGTTTTAAATTATCGCGTGCCTCTACCGCCAGCTGCAAGCTTTTCACTTCAATCAGGTCTGAACATCTAATGTCAAACGGACCAATTCAAACCTTTCCCAAACTAACAATATTCTACTTAAAATTTCACAGGCTTCTTTCGTGTTTTCGTGATTGTCGAGGAACAACACGGTGGTGTCACGTTCTATACAGAGTCGGGCCCATGGGTGTACAATAAGGCCGGCAAGTCCTGGCTAAGAGCTTGTACCCAATATATATTCGAGTGTGTTAATCCAAGGTTGGCCAATAAAAGGGGGGAATCGAGATTACCGTTTCAGTTTAGGAGTTATTGAAAGAAAAACCTCTTACAAAAATAATCTTTAATAAACAAATAAATAATAGAACTATTATTGGTCACGAAAACTACGCAAACTAATATGATAATGAATAAGTGAGCAGCGGTTAATACAGTCGGGCAAGGAATAAATGGGAATAGCCCGGGAATTGTAACAATCACTTGACAGACCGTTATTAAACGCGTGTTGAGACAATATTAATTAAATGCGGCGAATTACGGGGTTTTACGGAGGGTGAATTAAATGAAGGGAAATTCACGGGACTGAGATCTCGGTTTTACCTCTACGGCGGCGAATTCGATGGCGTTACCAGTATAAGCCTCGGGGGGACTTCGTAGAGCGGAAGATGAGCGTAGAACAGGTTCCAAGTTGTCCTCCAAATGGGAATCACAAAGGGAAGGGGGGGGGGGAGAGTCCACTCCAGGGGCTGGTGTCGGCACGACGACCAGATGAAAATCTGCACGGAAGGACTTTTCGGCCTTATATGCTCTTGTCTCATGGTTGAAGTTAAGGTACACGGACCTTGTAGAGTGGAGGGAAAGAGCTAAGTGTTGATCCCGGTTAGCCCTTCGAATTGGAAATAACGAAAGAGTGTAATCCGTCTCTGACCAGAGAGATTACGAAGATAATATCCGCTCAATGGATCACAGGCGTCAACACGGCGACCCAACGGGGAACGATCTGACCGAAGGACGACGGAAGAAACTCTCGCTGACAATCAATGGAGTCACTCGCATAAATACGGCGGGTTTTTGCGGGGTACAGGGTTAGGGAGAGGGGTGTAGGACACTTGGCGTCCCATGGGAGACTTGGGATGTAGCCGTGTAAACAGCCCTAAGTCACTGGTATCTCACAGCGGCTGCGGGGGGGGGGATTGATAGTTCTCGTTTCCGACTTTCCACTTGGGGATGATAATGGAGAACAATGGAGAGGAGTGGGGGGGGCGCCCGACAGTGTTTTAAACTGATTAAACGTTTTGGGGGCCACAGACTAAGGTAATATGGCCCGAGTATGTCTGGGAATGTTTGCACTTTTATCCTCTCTTGGGCTAATCTCCACAGTGATGCATCCCAATCTCAGCTGACCACGCTTACATTCATATTGCTATTTATAGGAGAGAAATTGCTTGGATCATTTTCTATTTCTAAAATTGATTAGTTAAAAAATTACAGTGTATGCACATGCTCTTAATTTCTAGGGGGAAACACAGAAACAGTATTCCACTGGTGCCTAATGATGTAAAAAATCGGAGTATCACTGCAAATAAAGATTAAGGGAGTATGAACGTGAATATAAAAAAATATAATAAAAAGAGAAGATCACTGCAAAAGACGACAAAGTCATATAATATATTTGAACGAAGGTGCCATTTGTCAAAAGAAGTGACAAAGGTGTACCCTTGATTGAAAGGTAAAGTTGTTTTCTTAAATCTATTGGACAGTGAGAAACTATTTTTGTGTACTAATAGCGGAACATTGCATATAAAGTGTAGGCATATAGTTGATTGGCTATGAGAAACGTTATTCTCGTCTCTCAGGAAGAAAGTGAAAACGAATCCAATATTACTTATTAACATTTTTATTTGTATGATTTTGAGTGCATCTTCCACGCTTAAACTGCTACTCTTCAATAAGAAAGGATTTAAAAATTAAGTACATGGATAATTCTTTATAAGAAAGCCAAAGGAACTTGCGCTTCGCAGGCAAACCTTCAGGTATGTGGCCTATTGCCTATCTGATCCTAGCTAAGGGGCTTGTTCTGAAAAGAATTAAAATGTTTCCAGTAGATACATATCTCTGAATCTTTCTCTTTCCCAAACCTTTTTCTTTTTAAAAACTCCCCCAAATAAAAAGATAGCTTTTAATTTCAAAGAGTTTCATTTTGTTAAATTTTTTAATAAGATTACAGTAGCAGACAAAGTCACATTGGAACAAATAGGAGTAAAAATTCAACTGTTTAAAAATGTGCCTTCATATCACAGTGTTAGTGAAAAGAGATTAACTGAAACTAAGTTCCTTCCAATTGAAATTCATATTATTCAGGCCATACGAAACACAAAGGAATCAATCATTAAGCAAAAACACATTCGAGAATCTATTCCTATCATAAAGATGATAAAAATGACACAAATACTGAAAAACTTCACAAAACAGAATATATTATTTATCAACTCATTTCCATGTCAATCAACCAATTTTAAATTTAAAATGCATTCTGTTTTAAATTGAATAATATATATATATATAAATATATTTGATTGCCCTAAACCTTATTGGCAGGACGTATCTTACATCAACTTGAACTATCTGCAAATGAAGAGAGAGGGAAGATATATTATATTTCAGACTATTCTATCAAAATACATTTAATAATTATTTGAATTAAAAAAAACGGGGGAAAAATAAAACCGGTAAAATTGATAAAAATAAAGTACGTAAAATTACTAAAAAAACAATATCGGGGCAATTTTGCAAAAACGTGGCTGGGAAAGACAAAAAAAAATTGAATATAACTAAGTTCAGTAAGAGAAACTGAGGAAGTACAGAGAATAAAATTACCGATTAAATATTCTAAACAAAGGCGAAAAAATACGTGAACAAATTTCAAACGCCAGACTAACTCGTATCATTCGAATTGTCAGAGCAACTAACTAACGCAAGAAACCTAATATCAAAGAATGTTCGGTTGGTCTGTTGTGGTTTTGATAGATCAGTTGGTTTATTGTACTGTTAATAAATTTATTCAAGTGTAATTATTTAATATATGGTTTAATTTTTGATAAAGAAGGACTCTAAAGTTCTTTACTCTGTTGATATTCAGTCGAATGCTAAAGGAATTTGGATTAAGTTGTTAGTGATTTTTAGAGTTTTGCCTAATAAAGGATTCTTCTTAGTTGGAAATAGAATGCAAGTCGTGTGCGATAAACTCAATTGTTTACCTTTCCAGCATTTTAGTTGCAATCGAGTTTGGCCAACAAAGAATTTCACTAACTTAAACCAGGAAATCATCTAATAGTCTAAATTTAAAAATTTGCTAAAGTTTTGGTGTGAATGGACAGCGCATACGAAATAAATTTTCCGACTGAGAAGAAATTATGCATTCATAAAATAATAAGGATAGAGACTTTTTAGCGGAATATAAATAAATCGGTTATAGAATATTTAAAAATCGTAGTATTAAAAAAATTCGAAGAAAGTTAGTATTTTTTATCAAAGAAAGCAAAGTTCCTAATTATGAACGTTAATATAGCTAGATTAACAAACAAAAAAACGTGCAAAAAAACAAATAACAAAGATACAAAAACAAAAAAAAACAAGCAAAGAAGCAAGCACAAAAATGAAAATATGCAAAAAGGAAGAAAAGAAGGAAACACTATCCAGGGTTTGCGGGATTTCCACCTCCTCCCGGCGAAGGAATATGCATCCTACAAAACGAGGGCCTCATAAAATGAAGGAGGCCAACCTTCTACAGAACGCCAGACACTAGTCATATCTGATTTAATGAACCAGTCCAGAATAGAAGGAACAAGCGGTAGTGAACACGCTAGTCTCGCTTCAGTGACAGGTAATGTGTGGGAAGATATCCCCTGACTGGAACATTCAACAAGAATATGGCAAATGATGTGGGAGACAATGCAGTCGTCGCAATAAGGTGCGGGTGTGCGCTCAATCAAATTTTGGTGCGTCACGAAAGTGAGCCCAATTCGATGACGAGAGCAAGCGACCTGAAGCAGTCGAGGCATTAAAGAGGTAGGTGCATGGGAAGAGTTTGCAATAGCCCCAATTAAAAATTTACCTCGGTCGTCTCCCATCTTCTTTGCCAAGCAACCGGGCGGTCTGCCCTGAATCCTTTCATGTAGTCAGTGTGAGGAAGAGCCGACCGCTGGTCTAGCCGGCCAGTCCTTGCAGACCCTTTGGCGCCCTTTTGAGCCAGTAAAAGATAATATTGATATCCAGCCGGCTCGCGGTAACCATGGAGTCATTAATAGCACAAACCAAGTTAAGGGGAAGATTCGTGATAGATCACAATCCGGTCTCCGAAACTGGCACGGCGTGTAATCTCCACGGGCGACCAGTGTTTTGCAACAAACTCTGTCGTGGAGACAGACGCAGCGCCTAATACAGCCCCACTGATTTGTAAAAAAGTGGATACGGCGTAGAAGCTGACTCCTTCCTGGCACTTGAAGCTATCAGTATACACTGGCATGGATCTAGCGTGACACGAAGTGTATTCCAAAAAAGCCGAATGCAATACTCTCTGCATTAGAAGATTTGGGAGCAGAGGGGTGGCGATTAATAGTCAAAGGTGCTACTATCAAAGGTGGCGTCGTGTGGAGAACTAAAGGGGCCACCATCCCAAGAACTACAGCGAGGTACCGAATGAGTTTCCTAGCCCTATAGCAAATGAGCTTAAGGTATGACTGGCGTCTCTCGGCGGCAAAGGCAGCGGCGAGATCTGTTTTGGATACAGTGAGAGCCGTTAGCGACTGGGGGAGGAGTGTATTTGCACGTTCACGTGCATGATGCAATGTATACGGCACAAAGCGAGCGTCATTTCCCCAACATCGACGAGTAGGCTCTCAATGGGGAACCTCCAAATACACGATCGAATGCGGATGCATGAACATCGCACCTTGGTTAAGCTTTGAATGAACAATTGATATATAGAAAAGCAAGAGGGTAGCCCTATCAGCGCCCAAGGTACTGAACATGATGGAACGAAGAACGACAATTGCGCGGATATAAGAGACCCTGAAGTTGCGAAAATGAGCCTCCCAAAGAATTGGCACGAATGCATCAATTCCATTGTAATTCAAAATAGGAGCAACTCCGTGTCCGACTAGAGCGGTGGTTGGCGGCAGAATTGCAGCACTGTAGTCTAGGCCAATGAAAACTGAAATCAGTGTGCTTTACAATAGCAAGAGATAGGATTAAATGCCTTTTGGAGACGAAACCCCAGAGGTGGCATCTGAATCGCAGCAGACGAGATCGAAAAGTCGTCCACGCAGGGCGTAGTGAGCAAATCTTCAGGAAGCACCTATATGATACCGTTATTCCCAGGGCAAAGGGTTTGATGGTCATGAACGTTGCCTGTTGGGCACCTTTTTCCTGCGTACTTGGAAGAGAGAAGGCTCCCCGCAGTTGTGTGCAGAATTGACGACCTCAAAACCTCTGCGATAAAGATTGGCAGGCGTAACATGGCACATATTGTGGATTGTCCATGATACCGTATCCCTATGCGGCGTCATAGGCATACTCCAAATTAAAAAATACCCTGGACTAGTGTCGTGTCAAAGTTAGACCTACCTGACGGCATTTTCTGGTCATAGCAGAGCATCCGATGTGGAGATGAACTTGCGGCAGTATTGTTCGGATGTCAGGATGCATCGGCTATCCTACAAAAAGCGTAACTAATATTTACCAAATGTTTCTAATCTCTCTACCTCAAGAGGTTAGAGATTAGGCGGAAATCGGCCGGAAGAGAGTGATATCTAAGCAGTTTGCGGAAAGCGAGCACAGTTCCCATTTGCCAGGAGCCTGGCAGGATACTATCTGTCCAGATCTTGTTGAACATATATAAGAGAAAATCGAGGATCCACTCACCTATGTATCGAAGAATGGCATACGGAATATCGTAGGGACCAGGGGCTGTCTCCTCGCATGAAAGGAGTGTGGGACTCAACTTACTCAATGTAAACCTGTCGTTAAACAGTTTTCCACTTTTATAGATAAAGTCCAGTCGGCACCCTTCAGCGAGATCGCCACGAGCATTTAATCCTTGCGGAGCAGAATTCCGGCTAGAGAATGCGGAAAAAATGTTCGCGCGAGAGAGAGAGACACCGCCACGGATGCGAAGTCCAAGATTGCAGTCTCATTCTCCTAGCGAACGGGAGGAGATCCTGCAAGAACTTGCCCCAAAACCATTATTCACTTCTTTAGCCCTTGGTTTAACGGTTCTACCCATTAGCTGAAGGCATATATGCGTGCCAGGAAGAACAGCGGACTTGCTTCGAAATATACCTGCCCTATAATTTTTGCCTGGGTTGTATATATATATATACATATATATATAATATATATATATATATATATATATATATATATATATATATATATATATATATATATATATATATATATATATTCATATATATATATATATATATATATATATATATATATATATATATATATATTTACAATTAGAAAACTAAAGCTTATTTATTACTTAATTCACAGTAATCTTAAAATGAAAATCAGTAATTCTTCGCGAAAATTGTTATATCTCGGGACCATCGTCCCTATAAATACTCTCTAAATTTAGTTTACATTCACAAAGAGCTTTTCCCCTCTGGAGTGGAACAGTTACTACTTGGCTTGCAGGCAGCGAAAGGTCTAAAGCAAGTTATAATGGCTCTTAAATATTGAATTATGAGGCCAAGTGAATGCCAGAAATGGATTTGGCGGGAAATGTATTATATCTTTAATTCAAGGAAGAGATTTTTCCGGAGAATTTATGGAGTTTAGTAATAGACGGCTCCTTAACTAGATGCTTCCGCCAGAGACCGTTATCCTTTTCCTTTCCTTTTTCAGAAAAGTTATATTCATTTATTATTTGGCAAAATGAAATGAGCAATCATTACTCTCAAAGAAAGTCCTTAGATAATAAGAAAATATGAAGAAAATAGAGGAGTAAAAAACTAAAAGTGAAAAGCTTTAGTGCAAAAATAAAAAATTGCTACAGGGTGTGAAATTTCAGGAAATCTCACTGGCTCTTTCAATCTCGTTGCTATGAAGAGATGAACATAGATTTAAACATATCAAAGTAGTGGTGCCTTAAAATAAATTGTAGTTTGAATGTGATCAATACCATAGGAGTCATCGCCTACCTCACAGCCAAATTGAAGCTGTGCACCCAGAGTTCACAAAGATAGATCAAGCCAGGAAAATGAAGCGGTTCTTGGGCAGTAATGAGTAAACTTATCCACTTCTAGGACACCAATCTCTAGCTCATCGATCAGGTAGGCAAGAACCTGAACACTTCGATTAATCGAGTAGTCTTCCCCTAAAAGTGTCTACCATCCTACCTAGGTGCAGCTAAACATATACTTCCAGAAAGGAGGTAATTAAAGCTAAGAGAAGATCGGAGACAACATGCCGGGTGTAAATTGCCGATTCACCTGCCTAGACCCCATCCTATGGTGGTAGAGTCGTGGGCAGGGTGGGTGAGCATTTCCATTGAAGGAATATGCCCTCTAGGCGTAGCTCGGATGAGATGCGGGCGGCCCTGTTTGAAGAAATGCCCCTTTCGAGAATGGCCCACATTTCACGGAGGTAGAAGACCAGGCGCATTCGAGGACTTATCAGAGGAGATTAGTTCTCCTTACCAATCATTTTATCCCCCATTCTCGAAAATTTAGGCGGGTTGGGGTGGCTTCGGAGCATTTTGAAGAATAAACCTCTCGGAGTCACCCAGACCAGCAAAGTGTGTGTGGGTAAGAGCCGAAGCTCCTTTTGTGTGAACCTCCTTTTGGGAGGCAGCGTTACAACCCTAGAATACGCCCTCACGAGCACTTTCAATGGTGTTGACTCCTCGAGTCTATTGAATCGATTAAGGAGCGTAGCCGTTTCATCTTACGGAACAACCGTCACACAGGGGAGTTGGCGGAACGCTGGTTTTAGCCACGTCAGGTTGTGAGCTCTTTGTGTCGCTAACTCTATGGGAAGAGCGCCAGAGGGGAGTAAAACAAACTGAAGGGTTCCGAATTAGCACGGAAACGACCATGTTCGTAGACCTGGTGGGACCAGGAGCAGAGGGTATCTTTTTATAAGTGAAAGCTAAGACTTCCCAGACAGTCGCCTGTCACCCTCTTCCTCTTTTCGCCATCTTGATATTTAGTTCGCAACCTTACTTAAAATTTACAACAAGCGCACTTTTGCTATTATTTTTATGTGTTATTATATAGGATGAATCCTTTTAAAACATGAGGTTGAAACTATGATCCCGTCTACCTTCTCTTTTGCGTGCCAGAGAAGTAACATTAAGGATATTGGTAATTTTATAGGTCCAAGACATTCAGAATCACATCACCGTCTTTAAGTAGCAAGGTGCGCTGGTGGACTAGCTTGGGGCTTCAAGTTCTTAAAAACTCCTTCGGGTTTTGGTTGCAAAGGGACAACACTTCATAGTGATGTTGTGCTTTCCGACAAGTGGCTTCACTCGACGGCAAAACACGGTGTAGAATGAAGATCTTGGAGGCTAAGACTTATCTCCACCTTCTGTACGCCGCTTTCCTAATTCGAATTACTTTTGCCCTTCTGCGGTTGTATCACAGTGCTAGAAATTGGCGGGTTTAGCAATATCATCGCCATGAATTTGTCTTTTCAATGAATTGACTATGTCAAAGAGCCACAACAGAAATCAATCACAGGGCCTGACATCTACAAGGAGCGACGAGGATAAGAAATACCATAGAAGACCTTACGGTTCTGCTAAACGGCTTACGTGAGCAAACGGCGAATTTTCAAGTTTTGTCTAGTTTTGACTTGAACTGATCAACAGAATTGCTGTTGACAACTTCCACTGGAAGTGCATTCCACCTACCACAAATACTGTATGTAAAACATTTCCCACACATCAGTGTATTCTACATTGTGGCAGCCTATAAGTATATTAAACACTTTGATAAGCTGACCACGCAGTCTCCGGGTCTCCAACGAGAACAGATCTAATTCGCTTAATCTATCGTCGTAACTTTTTTGTTTGATAGAGGGAATCAGTTTTGTTGCCCTGGCTTGCACACGTTCCAATTTCGCGATATCCTTTCGAAACGAAGTACTCCAAAATTGTACGGTATACTCCAAGTGCGGTTGGAGAAGTGAATTGCACAAACAGAGTATTATCTCCTTGTCCCGATATCGAAACTGTCGCTTTATATAACCTAGCATCCTTTGGGCTTTCTTCTCTGCCTCAATACACTGCCTCGAGAACTTGAGATCACTAGTTATAGTTACACCCAAGTCCTTTTCAGTGTCGGTCGATATAAGAGCAGTGCCCTTAAGAATATACTGAGATTGGGGGTTTCGGTGGCCAATATGTATCACTTTGCATTTGTTCACGCTAAAAGGCATTTGCGACGTGTACGATCACTCCCCAATCTTCCAAAAATCATCTTGAAGGCGGGCAGTATTTCATTCTTTTGCGACGTTCATACCAAACTTGGTGTTATCGGCAAATTTAGAAATCTCTGCAACTATGTCACCGTCTATGTCGTTGACGTATATGATGAACAGTAGTGGTCCCAGGACAGAACCTTGAGGTACACCGCTAGTAACGGGCACCCATTCAGAAGCCTGCCCATTCAACACCACCAGTTCCCCTTCTTTCACTTACCCAATTCTCTATCCAACTTACTACCTTTCCATCTATACGCACTTTCCGAAGGAGGCGGCGGTGTGGTACCTTATCGAAGGCTTTTTGATAGTTTAAGTAGATAACATCCACCGATTTGTCCCGGTCGTGCTCACAGAAAACGAAGGGGAAGAATTCCACAAGATTCGTTGGGCATGACCGTTGCCTTCGTAACCCGTGCTGGGAACTCTTCAATCGTAAGTTGGACTCTAAACATGATGTCATTTGGTCCACGATGATGCTTTCCATCAGTTTACCCACTATTGAGGTTAAGCTAATAGGTTGGTAGTTCGAGGGCTAGCTAGGATCTCCTTTCTTGAAAATAGAAGTCACCTCCGCTTCACGCCAGTCTCTAGGAACGCATCCGGTCCGGATTGACATGTTGAAGATTGTGGAAAGATGTCGTGACACTTCATCGCGCACTTCTTTAAACACTTTAGGTAGAAATCCGCCCAAGCCAGGAGACTTATTCGTCTTTACATCAGTGATCTTTTTTTTATTTCTCCTTGTGTGAGATCCATTTCTTCCAGTTCTTCTCCCCAGTAAGAATCCTTGGGCTAGGGGATGGGATCACATTCTTTAGTGAACACTAAAGAGAAGAAGTCATTGAGGAGGTTAGCATTTTCTGCATCTGAGTGCTTGAATACCCCCTCCTAATTCACTAAAGGGCCAATCATGCAATGGATTGGTTTACGGCTGTTTACATAACCAAATAACTCCTTGGGATTCTCCTTGCAGTCTCACCACTCGGAGCTCCCCGGCACGCTTGGCCGCCTTTATGCTAGACGTCACCCTCCTAGCTAGCCTAAAGTACTCCTCAAAGTATTCCGAAATTCTTGACTGCCGGTACATCGTTCTCTTCTTGCTCATCACTTGACCGATTTCTCGATTAAACAACTTTGGTTGAACGGAAGACCGACGAAGGCTTTTCAAAGGGATTAAACGTGATTGAAGACATATGAACGTAGTTTTTAATCCATTGTAGGAATCTTCAACATCCTCGAATACCTGCAAAATCTGCTCTTCTCAAATAAAGGTTCCTCGATTTACCAGTCGCAGACTCTACCTTGGGAAACTTGACTATAAATCTGACTAGTCGCTGATGACTGCCAACGAGCTCTTCACCTACCGAGAGAACCTCAACGATGGCATCCTCAGAGGTGATAACCAACTCGAGGGTAGTATTTTCTCTCGTCGGCTCTCTCACCCATTGAATCAGGAACTCGTTGTTCAAGAACTCCAGAAGTAATGCGTTCTCGCCACAGGGTTCTCTGGTTTCCCAGTCAACTTGGGGATTGAAATCACACATGGCGATAGACACACTGTTTTGAACAAGTTCACCCAGTATCCGGTACAGATCCCTGTCCTTTTGAACGAGTTACGCAGGAGGTCGGTAGAGCACCAGGGTCCTATATTTGGCAGAACCTATATCTAGGTCAACTCCTAGTAGCTCGTGGTCGGATACAACGTTGCAATTCGTCGATTTAAGTGTATCCTCGATAAACATCACACCGCCACCCTCTCTGTCTGGCCTAAATCACCAATAATTAGGGTGAATGAACTATTTATCACTTTAAACAGTTGCCTTAAGAGTTCTGCATATATATATATATATATATATATATATATATATATATATATATATATATATATATATATATATATATATATATATATATATATATATATATATATATATATATATATATATATATATATATAGAGAGAGAGAGAGAGAGAGAGAGAGAGAGAGAAAGAGAGAGAGAGAGAGAGAGAGAGAGAGAGAGAGAGAGAGAGAGAGAGAATAAAAAGAGAGAGAGAAAGAGAGAGAGATATGAGAAACTCACAAGGTAGAGCAATAAAAGCCAAAAATCCCAGAGGAAAATGAAAGGCAGATTCCGAGTACTTTCGAACTTGTTCAGTTCATTCTCAAGGAATTATTAAAAAAATTAAAAAGCCCATATATATATAGGAAACAAGAGAGTAATGTTTCGCCTAAGTACAACGAAAGGACACAAAATAGAAAAATATTATCAAACACGGATATGAAGTATAAAACCAAATAAATAAGGTCTACTTCCAGAAATTCCAACTGTGAGCACAGAAAGTGGACATTTAGGTCATTAAACTAATTACATACACACTTAATTTTGAATATATAAAAATAAACGAGAGAAACATAATTAAATTAATAAATCAAAGGTCTAATATTTTAAAGGACAGTTTCGTTAAAAATATGCCTTTTAATTACAGGGTCCGGTTTAAAGAGACCGAGGGATATATTAAAATTAGGCGCACAATTAATGAAAGATCATTAGACAATATTTCTTTGAATAAAGTCATCATATTTGTAAATAAATTTAGCCGACTCTTTTCAGATAAATGGACAAAGAAAGCACTACTGCTCCCTACCCTAATATTGTATTTATGTTGCATCCTGCGTACACTAAATGATTTACCGATTTGCCCAAATATTGCTTATGGCAAATTGAACAATCGATAGAATAACCCCCCCCCCCCCCCTGCTATGCTATTGTTATTATTATGAATCGACATTTTTCACTCAGAAAACTTTAAAGCAAGGGAGTTCTTAAAATTGTATAGGGGAGAGATTTCAGTTCTGTAAAAGGATTCTTTTGCTAAATCTAGGCATCCTACAATTAATCTTTTGGAAAGTAGCAAAGATTCTTACTTATTTTAACGATCTTGGAAATCTCAAAATCGAAGTATTCCGGGCTGGCGACCCCAACCCCCGGAGAAGCATTGGAATATATACAGACCGTTTGACTTTGTCATTATGACCTGAGTAAAATGAATATAAGAACCAGCGTCGGTAGGCTCACTTTAGAGGGAAATTTTAAATCCAGATAAATTCCTATGAATAAAGAGATATATGAACGGGAGGAAACCATTTTGTTCGAGTTTAAAGGTAAATTTAATAGAGGGAACCAGAGAATTAAGTTCAGTAAGAAAGGATGTTACGGATGTTAATTGTTTTCTTACTGAACTTAATTATCTATTAAATTTACCTTTGAACTTGAACAAAATGGTTTCCTCCCGATCTTAGATCTACTTATTCATAGGAATCCATCTGGATTTAAATTATCCGTCTATCGTAAGCCTACCAACGCGAGTTCCTATATTCATTTTTCCTCAGGTCATAATGACAAAGTCAAACGGTCTGTATATATTACAATGTTTCTCCCGGGGTTGCGGGTCGCCAGCCCAGAATTCTTGAATCTTGAAATTTACAAGATCTTTGAAATAGGTAACAATCTTTGCTACCCTTAAAATTTCTTGCAGGATGCAAAGATTTGGCAAAAAAAAACTTACCAGAACTGAAATCCCTACCTCATACAATTTTAAGAACTCCCTTGTTTTACCGTTTTCTGGGTCCTTTTCTTTGCTTCCCCGCCTCTTGAAAAAGTTAAATATTTCTGTCATATCCAAGTATTAGTCTACCATGTGCAAAATATTGATTCATTATAATAACAATAGTATAGGGGGTGGGGGGGAGTTATTCTGTCAATTGTTCAGTTTACCATAAGCAATACTTTGGGCAAACGGTTAAATGATTAAGTGACGCTTGACGAAACATAAATACAATATTAGGAAGGGGGAAAGAAGCAGTGCTTTCATTGTCCATTTATCTAAAAACAGTCACGCTATCAATTGGACTTCAGCTAAGTTTATTTACATATTTGATGACTTTGTTAAAAAAAATATTGTCGAATGCTCATTCATTAATTCTTCGCCTAATTTTAATATATCCCCAGGTCTCTTTAAACTTAACCCTGTAATTGAATGGCTTATTTATAACGAAATTGTCCTTTTTAAATCTTGGCCCTTTGATTTATTAATTTAGTTGATTTTCTCGTTTATTTTTATGTATTCACAATTAGATGTGTATGTATCAGGTTTATTGACCTAAGTGTCTACATTCTGTGCTAACAGTTGGAATTTCGGGAAGTAGACCTTATCTATTTGGTTTTATACTTCATATCCGTCTTTGATAATATTTTTCTATTTTGTGTCCTTTCGTTGTACAAGGCCGGGGCATTACTCTGTTGTTTTTCATATATATATACCAGCTTCGTAAAATTTTCTTCATTCCTTGAGAATGAACTAAACAAGTTCAAAAGTACTTGGAATCTGCCTTTCATTTTCCTCTGTTATTTTTCATATATATATATATATATATATATATATATATATATATATATATATATATATATATATATGGAAAGAGAAAGAGAGAAAGTGAGAGGTAGAGAGAAGGAGAGAGATGAGAGAGAACGGAGAATGTTATAGACATTGACAGTCGTTTGAATTTGTAATAAATAAGTTTAA
This sequence comes from Ceratothoa steindachneri, assembly GCA_963969495.1. NCBI lineage: Eukaryota > Metazoa > Arthropoda > Malacostraca > Isopoda > Cymothoidae > Ceratothoa > Ceratothoa steindachneri. Next base: position 73,228,768 of record OZ018324.1, on the reverse strand, counting down.
TCTGATTTGGCATTGTTTTGTGAATTTAGCATCATGTGATTTGTATTCACAAGCTCATTAACAGGCCCTTCTAAGGTCCTTTAGTTGCATTCTTTGACCTGTGGATTTTTGAACATTTGTTTGCTCTCTCTGCGCAGAGTTTTTTCTTATCTTAAACGCTCCCTCATCCTTGGGCTCTTAAATATGCTGGACATTCTCTCCATGCTTTGCATATATTGTTGAAAGTTGTATTGTTCTTTTTTATCCTCTTTCCCTAAATGCTAAGCGAAGCATAACTGCCATATAAGAATTAGCATAAACAAATAACTGATCAGAGGCCAGTTATTCTTTTCCTTTCCCGAGAGAGCTAGGAAAAAATTATATTTATTAAAATTATATCAGCAATCCGCAATACATGCTAAGACAGAAAAGCCACTTGTCTTGTCTCTCAATAGATAAAAACCTACAATTTGTTATTCAAAAAGCTTCTTGAATCAACCTTTTGGGGGGTTGAGGATGGGAGCTTTAGTGATCAATGTCTTGGTCATAATAGCGATGACACAAGTTTGAATCCAACTCCTCTATTCATTTTCATATAACGGTTAAAATAGTTAACGCTAATTTTTCTGCCTTTCTATATCTTCCATTTTTATTCTTAAGTTTTCAATGGTTCACATAATATTTTCCTTAGCGTTTTTCCGGGTTATATGTTACTAATGTTTTTATTTCTTCGGGCCTTTAAATGCATCTATTATATATCACGTGTCATGTGATTTTCATATATTCGAAATATATATGTATATATATATATATATATATTTGTGCATACCACGTAAGGAAAAGGAAGGCTTGATTGGAATTAGTACTTTCGTTGTCTTAACATTTTCGAACTCACGATGGTTTACAAAATAGAACGAAACTGTATTTATACAAAGCAATGTTTTTCCTATGAGGTCAAATTTTTTAGGATCTCTGATAAGTCTGATTTGAGTAAGAAAGATAGGATTGGATCTATGGAGAACAAACCGGTGCTTATATTTACATTTCTCTCTTTTATGCTAGAGATTAGGAACGATTCCTAATCTCCAGCACAAATGAGAGGAATGTAAATATAAGAACCGGTTTATTTTTCTTTGATACATTACTATCTGTTTTGCTTAAATCAGACTTATCAGAGGTCATAGAAATCTGATGTCAGCAAAAACATTGCTTTGTATAAATACGGTGTCTCTCTAAATTGTACACTATTGTGAGTTTGAAAATGTTAAGACAACGAAAGTACTAATTCCAATCAAGCTTTCTTTTTCCTTACATGGCATACACAAACATTTCTATTTATCACGTGTTAGCACTCGTAATTTTCACCCATGTATATATATATATATATATATATATATATATATATATATATATATATATATATATATTCACAATGAAAATACTCAAACTTAGCTATTCCTTAATTCATTCACAGTAATCTTTAAATGAAAATTAGTAATTCTTGGCAAAAATTATTATATCTCGGAACCATCGTCGCTATATATAACTTCTAAATTTAGTCCACATTCACAAAGAGCTTCCTTTCCCCTCTCAAGGGGCACAGTTACTACTTGGCTAGCAGGCAGCGAAAGGTCTAAAGCAATTTATAATGGCTTTTAAATATTGAATTATGAGGCCGAGTGAATGCCAGAAATGGATTTGGCGGGAAACGGATTACATCTTTAATTCAAGGAGGGGATTTTTCCGGAGAATTTATGGAGTTCAGTAATAGACGGCTCCTTAAATAGATGCTTCCGCCAGAGGCCAGTTATTCTTTCCATTTCCTTTCTTAGAAAAGTTATATCCATTTATTATTTGCCAAAATGAAAAGAACAACGATTACTCTCAAAGAAAGTTCTTAGATAATAGATAATAGATAATAAGGAAATAATAAGAAAGTAGTAAGGCTAAAAACGAAGAAAATTTAATAAATCGGTGGTATGAAATGTTTCGAAGATTATTGGGTTTTATTTAGAAAAAAACTAAAAAGAACAAGCATATGTAGAAAAATACAATTCCTGCACAGTGTGAAATTTCAGTAATCTCACTGTCTCCTCGAATCCTTGTGCTATGAAGAGATGTACATAGATTTAAACAAATCAAAGTGATTTTTAAAAATTTAAGACTGTTAACTCTAATGAAAGTAACGTAGATTTATATGCAAATACCAAAAGATGAATAAATCTGGATTCAAACTAAATCTATGACGAAAATATTCATCTATTTTAAATTATAATGCCAGAATAGGGCATTAGTTTAGATATAGATGTAGGACGTGAAAAATATTGAATGATTAATAAATATGTAGATATGTATCTTAAATAAGGTAATTAATTGGAAAAATTCATGCTCGAAGATACTGTTAAGTTTGTAAAGTCTTTTTACTAGATTAGGAAGAGAATCCATTCTGCAGTTTCATACCCGAGATGCTATTTCTTGTAAACGTTCGATCCATGTTACCATTATTCTCTGGCTCAAATTTCTTATCAATTGTACTTTATGGAAATATCGGTTTCTGTGATTTGTCAAGATATTTCCGTAATCTCTGAATAGATTGACATGTTGAAATATCTTTTGCACTTGAAATGTATTTTGAGATTTATTGCTATTCCTAATCAAGATTAAACACAGCAGTTAGGTTGCATAATTTCTAGGGTAAGGACTCTCAGATTAATAATTGTGACTCAGGAATTCGAAATATTGGTTTTAGTTCAGTTAATTAATTTATTTGATTTTTACATTTCTCTATATTAACATTTATTTTCCCTTTAATAAGATATAATTGTTTTCTTCTTATATTTTTATCATGTTTAATATCATCATGAGGCCCATCTTCATTGCAATCATCAAGTTAATTAGGAAGACCTGTAATGCAAAAGATCGCCCTCTCTCGCTCACATATGAGGCGTGGGTATTAGTGCTAAGCCATGATGGGCGAAACGACATCAACCATGAGAGCGTTAACTTACAAAGCTAAATAAAAGTGAGTGATTTATTAGAAGATAAGCCGATGTTCTCTTCCTTAACAGGAAGAGCTTTTTTAATCCCTTTATTCTTCTTCTTCTTCTTCTTCGTTCTGTGTCCTACAGCCTATCATGATTCTTTTTTCTTTTCTCCATCTAAATTTGCTATAATAATTTCCATGCCAAAATTTTGACGAATTTTCTGAACTTCACCATTTGTAATTCTTTTAGTTTTAAAAAAGTCACAAAAATTCGATACTTATATTTATTTCGGAACTTTACCATTTTATTTTTTTTATATTATAAAGGAATTATTAGAAATAACTTTGATAAAAAAATTAAATCTACTTAGGTGACAACCGAACTAAAAGAATAAATCTTATTCAAACCTTCAAAAAATTTTGTTCTTAAAATATAGCCTTATGGATTCAGGCATTACTTACAAGTAAGAATGAATATTTTTAGGCCAAAATACTTTGATTCAGTGAATGACGCTACATAGACTTCATAGATGAAGAATTAATGTAAATTTGAATGTAAAAATAAAATCATGGATTGCTAGAATATAGTCAGAAGTATTTTTTATTCAGATTATCCGTCAATTCTACAGTATTTATAACTAAAATAATAACATCCTGGTGTCGGTCGAAGAACAGCATAATTCGTATTGCACATTCAAAAGTCTATCCCTGTTTTGGCATGAAATAATCAAGGGACATGGGTGTTAGGAGTAGCCATAGCTCCTTATTCTGCGTCAGAATAAATGAGGGTAGTACCGGTTTCACGCCAAGTTTTAACCATACCCGTTGAGATATTAAGCTTTTTTTCTGCGCTTTCTTTTCGATTGAGCCAAAAAGAAAAATACTCTGTAGGTTTGAAATATATCTCTTTGAGGCTCAGTATTTATAAATTTGCAGGCGCTTTGAACTTTTAAATAAAGATGGTTTAAATAATGGAAGTATTTTATATAAAGAGTGACTGACGATGTGAAGATTAACAGCCACAGAAAAGTTGATGTTCATTTATCGTTACCAGTTTATTTGTAGGGTTTCTTGCCGTTACAAGCTAGTTCAGAGTAGTTTATGAGGAAAAAAATATTCAAGGCACTGTTGATATTTTGTGTGGTACAATTCCTTCTCAATATATTTTCAATCAATTTTTATTATTTGTTTTAATAATGAAATCTCATAATCATAATTTTTTGTTTAAATCTATGCTCTAATAAAAAATAATTTTCTTTATTTCTTACCGTATCTTAACTAGCTTAGTATTGGTCTTGCTTATCAGTGCCAGGTGAGTCAAGGGAGTTGGTTGAGCTAATATTTTGAAAGATCAAATTAGCTACCCTTTAATTTTATTTGCATAAAACTGATATTATATAAAGCTCGGTGTTAATATAAAATTAAAACCTATATAAAGTGTCATAGATAACTGGGCTTCGAAACCTGCCATTCTACGTAATTTTGCTTGATTACTATTACTGGTTAGGGATAAAAAACAAAGAGATATAATATGGCATCGTAATTTAAAATAGATTTCAACAGCAGGTAACGCAAATTCAAAGCAAAATAAAATGGTTGAAATTTTTCTGTGCTAATTGCTGTAATGTACCTTAATTAGCTGACCTAACACGGCTTTGGATTGTATTTTGGTCGTTGGATATTCGTGGTATAAAATATAATTAGAAGATGTTTGCTGATCCTCTGATATTTCGTTTTCTGTAATATTTTCAGATTGGACGGTGTTTTATCGAATGAAATCAAAATGGTTGAAAAAATGGGATTGAATATTTCGATTTATAATGCTGCATTATATTAATAATTCTATAAAATCGTTATAAATATATCCATTTAAATATTCGATGAGAACCTAAGGTCAGGCTTAAAAAGAACACATTTTATTGATGTTTTCTCTAGCGTAATTTCTCGAGTTGCGAGAGACGCCGTATAAAGGATATACCATCAAGTTAAGTTTTATATGCCTTAAAAATGGAGCAAATATTTACTGCGGTTAGAAGAAGAAAAATGACTAATAATTCCTCCTAAATTGACGACAGATTTCATTTTTTAATAGAAGTAAAATGGAAGATAAAATATATGCTTCTAGTAAGCGGAACACAAATAAATATGAGGTTACGAAAACCATATTAATGGAAAAATTATGTATGCTAAGAGGAATTTACGCTCCTTTGACCGTTTTAAATTACAAACTTGAAGAAATAAAAAATAAAATATACATGGCCTTGAAAGACCTATTCTACACCTAGCAAGCAAAAGAAAGCACAAGTACGAGTAGTACAGAACCAAGCGATCCGACTTATTTCCGATGCCGCCCGATGGGACGGCATTTTGTCAAAGATGTTTCACAATATTCGAGATGTTGAGGAAATAAAGGTGACTGTACACAAGAAAACAAAAGGAGTATGAAGGAAAATCTATTCACACATTTCAGATATAATATTTCAAGTTATTAGAATAATAGTTTAAGAATTTTAAAATAAACCGTAGCAACAATTATTTAACAGCAACCAATGGAGTGCGCCTGAAGATGTTAAACTGCTATGCAGATAAACAGACACTGGCAAAACGCAAAAGACACGAAAAACTACTTCTTTAAAAATAAGTATATGAAACTACATGATGTCTCCCTAAACAGGACAAAGAGTAAAATAATATGCATATACGAGGGGTGGTCAATAAGTTTTGCAATTCGGATATAAGGAAACGAGATATGAGGAAAAGTGTTTTATTATTTTTCAATATAACGACCCTCGACTCCAATGCACTTGCGCCACTTGTCCCTGAGGCTTCGAATTCCCGAAAACCAGAAATCTCCCGACTGCTGTTCAATCCACTCCTGGACGGCGAGCTGGACATCTTCATCGTCCCCAAACTGGCGTCCACGCAGTGCAGCCTTGAACTGGCGGAATAAAAAATAGTCGCTAGGGGCCAGATCTGCACTGTAGGTTAGATGGTTGAGCTCCTCGAGTCCGCACTCGCGCAGGGCAGCTTGTGCAACTCTGAACTTGTGGACTTTGACGACGTTGAAGTCGATCATGGTGCGTGAGGTTTCTAGGGACCCAAAGGGGAGAGACCTTGGTCATGGCCAAATTGTCTTGGATGATGTTGATAACACTTCCAGTGATATTCAAAGTTCTCGCTCGATTTATTCGACCTTCACCCGTCGACTTTCGAGGATCATCCTCTCCACACGGGCCACATTTTTCTCGTTGGTCACGACTTACGGGCATCCTGGTCGGGGTCATCTTTAAGGGACTTACGACCATGACGAGCCTTCCTATTCCAGCCAGTAATGGTTGCATAGGAAGGGGCGGTGTCGGTGTACACTGCAACCATGCGTTCATGGATCTCTTTTGCATTCCTACCTTCCTTGGTCAAAAATTTGATCACTACGCGGTGCTGAACCTTCTCCATTGTTGAAAAATTTTTAACTGACGATCTGTGATCAGCTACTGCTTCTTAAATAGACGAGGAAGGAGCGTGTGGCTGCAGGTCCTGATTTTTCATAACTTGTCTTAACACCCCCACAAACAGCCATCCCCCTTCCTCTGTTTTGCCCTCCTGATTCGCAAAACCTATTGACCCCCCTCGTATATATAAATGTATGTATATGTCTATATATTTACATGCATACGAGAATTAATTTTGGTAAAAAAAGGAAGAAAATGAAAAAGGATCCGAAGTGGACAAAACAGGTAGAAACAATAAAAGAAAAGAACAAAAAAGGACAGAGAAAAATAAATATAAATAAAGATAAATAAATACAAAGATACGAAGTAGATAAGAAAAAAAATTAAGCTCTACAGACTTAATGGCAGACCTATTCTTGAACTAAATAACACTTTTCTACCTATTCCCTCTCCAACTATCAAACAACAATTTTTTTTCCTATCTTTGAACAGAGTTGATCGTTGAACCGATCAGCAAAGGAAGCAATGTAAACGGAGTCGGGTAAAGATTAAATGTGATTTATATTGAGACATAAAGAATAATTGCCTTTCGGAGACAGGCCAGTTGCATGAGTGAAACCTTTTGTATCACTATAAATGCAACGTGGGTACATTGGGATGCCATCGATGACCTTGTTTCGGTGACAACAGCACACCTCCAAGACGGAGCTATCAAACGTCACACTCCAAAGCATCGGACCACCGTCACCCGAGAAGTTTTATATAGAAATACAACCATCATTCTCCGGGAGAGTGATCAATGATGCCTGCTCATGGGAGAAGCTCAAATCAACATCTATTTCTCGCCAGAAACCCGCTTGCATACCACATCCAGTCCTACGGGTTCTTTCTTTATTGTGTATGTGTGTGTGGAATTACGTTTTCATAGTGGCCTTATTACTCATTAATTAGGTTCAGTTTTGTTCTAAATTTATTCCTGAAATTATTTTAATCGTGTCTCGGCTGCATTTTTAAAAAGAAAATTCACTTCAATTTTTGTGACTTTATATTAACGTTGATTTAATAATCACAACCCAGCATTTGACTATTATAGGACACACTCCAACCTTACAGCAGGACTTACTGGTCTTACGAATCAAGCAAACTTACAGCAAAGTCTTTTTAATTTTATTTTAATTTAATTTTTCAATTTTGTAAGAACCCTCGGGTATTTCACATCATATCCTTTTTTCCTGTTTCTCTCTCTTCATTTCTCCAGTTCACTTTCTATTTAGGCATCTCTATCCTTCTTTCTCTTTTTATGTTTGTCTATCTATCTATCTTCTCCAATTCATTACTTCTAGGCTCTATTTTAATTGTCCGTCTCTGATCCGTATCTTTTTCGTTTTTTTTCTTATTCCTCCCTCCCTCTCCACCTATTCCTTCCTCTGTATCTATCATCTCTCTGTCTCTCTCTCTGAAATTTTTTCCGAAATTATTTTAGTCGTGTCTCGGCTGCATTAAAAAAAATCACTTCAATTTTCGTTATTCCTTTATTGGTGAAGTTAAGTATTACAGTGCGTTCATTTAATAATCACAGCCAAACTTGTCTTACGAATCAAGTAAACATACAGTTCAATTTTTTTATTTTATTTTTTATTTATTTATTTTTTTAAAGAACGCCGGGATATTTCGCATTATGTCCTTTCTTTCCTCTTACTCTCTTCCTTTTTCTCCTGTTCCATCATCTATCTTTCTCTATCTGTCCCTCTCTCTCTCTCCGTCCCCTGTCACTTCTTTCAGCCAACCCTTCTCTTCTGTATCTAATTGTGCCACCTTCTCTCTTTATCCGTCACCTCTCTGTTTCTCTCTATCCTTCAGTTCTCTCTCTATCTTCTCCCCCTTTTCTTTTATTTAGATAACTGCTACTTTCTCCCTCTCCCTCCATTTCCTGTCTCTTTTTTTCATCTCTTCTTTCTCTACCTGTGCTTCCTCTCTCTCTCTCCATCTATTATCTCTGTTTCTCTCTCTCTCTCTCTCTCTCTCTCTCTCTCTCTCCGCTTCCGGTCTTACTCTATTCATATTCACCAATCTATCTATTTAACTATTCATTCTCATCCCTCTTCTAATTATCTATCTCTCTCTCCTTCCTTACTCCCCAATTTGTTTATATACGTTACTCTGCGCGACAATTTGTACGATGCCGATAATCCTAAATTAATATTCGTCCCAAATCGTAGACAAAAACCGACGGAAGTTGTGCAGACTTTTTTTATTCCCCGTCAACATTTATGACCACCGTTTTACCCCAACCATCAACCTCGTAAAAATCTGTCTATTTATTTCCCTACGTCTTCTTAATTCTTTATTTCTTTATCTATTTCTTTTTTTAACTCTTTAATATTCCTTACCTCTATTTCTTTCCTTCTATTATGCTATCTTTCTTCTTTTCAATTCTCCTGTCTCTCTTTTTCTTAGTCAATGGCACTTTTTTCCTTACTTTCTTTCCGTTTTCTCTATCTCCATCTCTCTTTCCTTACTCGCTCGTCTCTCTACCCTCTCTATACCTCTCTCTTTTCTCTATTTTACTTTCACTCTTTTTTCTATCTTCTCTTTCTCTCTCGCTTTTACAGGATAACATGGCATCTTTATCGCTGTACTTCCCACCTCCTGTGTTGGCTATCTCTCGTTCTTTAGCACCTTCTCATCCTTACTTATTTTGATCCTTCTATCCTTTGCGTTACTCTCTTCTTCTTTAATTTTGTCGTTCTTTCTCTTTCTCTCCAACTCTATTCCCCAAAAGATTTTTGAAAAAAAAAATTCTTTTCCCATTCCGACCACTCACTTCCTCTTCCGGTCGTTCTCACCTCTCCACATTCCTTCCCCCTCGAACCTTGTATACAAATATACCGACTGAAAATGAGTACATGTGTCGAGGTACACACGTGCATATGTGTGTACTACACTATGTAGATCTAGCACTTGCTGCTCGTTCGTTCTCTCACCTCATCCCACTTATTCAACCTCAACTACCTATATCTCACTTGCCTTCTTTCGTTGTTCCACTAGATCTCTCATTCTTACCCACCTTCTCTCCTTCTCTTCCAATTCTCTCCATGTGCCCGGTCGATTGCGAGTTCAAAGGTACCCACCTTGAATGGACCGTAAGGTCTGCTAGGGTACCTTTTTTCCTTGTTTTTACTCCTTGTTGTTACTCTCTCTCCAACCCTCATTTCTTCATTATTTCGCCTCCCATTTACCTACATATGCTTCTCGTTCATTATTAACATTTACTTGCCTCTTCCGCTCTCTCCTTTAAATGACTATCTCAATCTCTTTCATCTTATTTTTCTTTCTATCCATCTATCTATCTATTTATCTATGACCACCTTGCTCGCTACCAACCTCTTTTTTCTTTTTTCATCCCTGCCTCTTTTCTGTCTTTTAGTCCTTTCTCTCTTATCTCTCTTTCTGTCTCTCTCTAACTCTCTCGTTCTCTCTCACTCAACCTTTTTTTCTCTATGTTTATTCTCCCCACTTTTGTCCTCTTATTCTCTCTTTCTTTCCTCTCTTTTTACTCTCTTCTTGTGTGTATATGCCTGTAGATACGTATTTAAACCTGACTGTGTATATAAATGGAAGTTGTATACATCCATATATGTCTGTCTAGCTATTCCTCTCTTTCCATCTCTCCCAATAACTTGCTCTCTCTTATTATCTCTCTCAGCACCTCCTTTTTTCTAACTCTCAATTTTCTTTATTTTGTTCAGTTTTACTCTCCTCTCCTTTTCCCTTCTTTCTCAATTATCTATAGATCTATCTATCACCATCTCACTCCAGCTCCTTCTCTTTATCTCTGTTCTTTCTCTTCTGTCTCTCTATTTGCCCGCTCCCTTTTTCTCCTAATCTTTTATTCTCCCTGTCTTATTTTTCTGTCTTTTATCCTTTTTCTATTATCTCTTCTGTTTCCCTCTAACTATCTCTCTCTCTCATGTCTCGTTATCTTGTCTCCTGCTCCCTCTTTTCTCTCGCTCCCGTTTTTTCTCGGCCTCTTTGTATTCCCCCTTTAACCCTTTCTTCTCTATTTTCTCGCTGCTTCTATGTATGTGTATATATTGTTGTAACTGTTTCCATATTTATGTGTATATTGATGAAAGATTTATATCTCCATATATCTGTCCACCTAGCCATTTCTCTCTTTCAGTCTTTCTCAATGACTCATCCTGTTTACTCTTTTCCTCTCTTTTCTCTCTCATTCTCTCTCATTCTCTCTCTTCTAAATTTATCTCTGTTTCTTTTTCGAAATCTTTGGTTTCTCATTTACTCTCTCCCTTGTCCTTTCTGGCTGTTTCTTCTCTAACTTCCCCACAATTCTTTAACCTATCTCAATATCTAAAAAAAGGGGGAGCTATCGTGTGTCTCTGTATAAATGTATGCTTCGGTATATCTGTGTATGTGTATAAGTGTGTGTATATGTGTATCACCCCTACTGACAACTCTCATCTATCCTTATAAATCATCTCTTTGCTAGTAACAAGGAAGGACCTATCGGCTACTTCATGCCCCAGAAGAGAGGCTTTGGGATCTCTATAAATGACACCATTTGATGCTCACAGGTTGTTAGAGACTGGGACGGAGGAGTCTCAGGCCGACAAGGGACGGAATAATGTGATGAGGCTAGTATGCCCTGAAAAGCCTACCACTTACGCGTAATCCCTGACCAGCCCTTGTGACCGTCCTTTGGTTATTTTGTCTGGGCTGTTACTGGTCCCAACTTCCCCGCCTAATTGGCTGCCAGGCTAACTGAAAGGTCTTGGGCTAGGCCACTAGTCATGGCAAGATAACCTTTGAATGCATGGGCTACGATTCTGGCCGCTAGGCAGGGCCTAGTACGTCCCTGATCTTGGCTTTCCTCCTCCTGTCACTCCTGAAGAAAAACCAGTGAGAAATCATTTGTAGTTGTGGCCCGTAAGCTGCGCCACGTTTGGGACCGTCTAGCCTATGGGCAAACCCTTTCAGCTAGTGTGGCAGGCGAATGGTGAATTCTACTAGGGAGAGGTTGGAAAGACCTTCAGGGTAGGCAGATGCGACCTGCGCAAAACCCAGCACTAAACTTATGGAGAAGAAGATGAAAGAAGCGGAAGAAAATCACCACCGAGAACTAGCGGGCGTGAGAAATCAACTTGGTCAATTCGAAGAAAACTGCACTGCGGAAATGACTAACCTAAGGAATCAGGTGAACCAACTTCAAGAAGCAGTTGAAAAACTCAGGAGACATGTTATCTCCACGTCACCTCCAGGGAATAGGAATGGGACTAGAGGAACTATCGTGGCAGAGAGTAATACCGCATACACGATGCAAGAGAGCATTACCACCCAATCCGGACACGGAGCTCGCGGAAAAGACCAAAGTATAGCTAAAAGAAGGGGTAGAAGAACAGAGACAAGTTATGCTGACGTCGTTAGATCCCTGGCAACCCTCAATACGGCGGAAACTCCTGTGTCGGGCGCAGCTCAAACGAACCCACAGAATATCGAGAACGATAACACTGGGGCTGCAGGTGCTCCCATTGAAGCTGCTGCAGTAAATCTTCGGACTAGCCAGCGTTTCCTAAAGTTTTATTTTTTAAAGAAAGGTTGATACGGAGCAAGTGAGACGAACTTGTGGCTGATTTGGACTCCGATAACCGAATAGATATCGTGGTGATCGTAGAAACGTGGATCCATATTCACAAGAGAGATTTCGAGGGTGAGTTTGCGATTCCCGGTTATACAATGTTCCACCGTGACTGACCTTGTTGAGAGGGTGGCGTAGTTTTGGTATATGTCCAGTACTGTTTCTGCTCTGTCAAATGCAATGTAAAATCTACTCACAAGGGTTTAGGACTAGACATAGATTGTACCAGCTACTCTTATCTAGTAGTGGTGGTTTATTGGCCGTAAAGACAGTCAGAAGAGTTAGACTCAACCCTGTAAATAAACTTCACCGACCTCATAAATAGTTGCACGAGTTTGGTCATTGGTGACTTCAACTGCCGTGGGACTGACTGGAAGAACTGAACAGGCGATGCGGAAGTGAGAAGATTGATGGAGTTCGCTCAGGATAACCTCCTGACACAATGGGTGGAGGAGCCAACGAGGGATGAGAACATGTTAGATTTGGTGTAAACCTCCGAGGACGACATGGTATTCGGACTTAACGTAGGAGAGTGTCTGGGTGGGAGCGATCACTTCACAGTCACGTTTTCCATCCACATTCCATGTGAGAGAAGCTCTCACGTCGCTATCTTTAAACTTGACTTCTGACGCACGATTTTTGTGCGTTTTCGGGATGCAATAGCTTGGCTTGGGCCTGCAACAGGAGAAGGAGCCTCGGACAAATGGTTGGCGTTTAAAGAAAATTTTATCACCCAGCCATCTGCGTTTGTCCCCAGCAGAAGGAGGAGCGGCAAGTCCTCTAACCGAGATGGTTCAATCGGGGCATCGCCGAAGTGAGAAGGAACATGAAAACTGCCTACAATAACTGGAAAGCCAACCGTAATGAACAAAGGCTTCCTCAATACAAGGAAAAGTGTAGGCAAGTTAAAGCACTGGTACGCGGAGCTAAGCGCATGAAAAAAGTTCGGGTTGCCACCTTCTGTAAAGAGACCCCGAAAAAATTCTTCCTGCATGTCAATAGCCGAAAGCCAATTTACCATAGTATAGGACCGCTAAGATATGAAAATGGCGTGTTACGGAAGTCAGAAGAATATATCGCCAACGTATTGAACGCTACTTCACCTCCGTATTTACGAGAGAAGATGAAGGTCCAGCTCCGAAGCTGGAGGTTCATCTCGAAGAAGGCAAAAACCTATGCAAAATAATCTTAGAGAGAAACGAAGTAGTAGCCAGACTAGAAAACCTTAACCCGTATAAGTCTCCAGGTGCGGATGGCTTTCTCCCTAGAATCGTCCTATGAGAAGTTAGAGAAGAGGTCGTTCCACACCTCACCACCATTTACAACAAACTTTGGAAACTAGAGAGGTGCCAGAAGACTGAAGAATAGCAGACGTAACTAGCATCAATATGAAGGGGGACCACGAATGCCTGGGTAATTACCGGTCTATTAGTATGACATCCATCGTAGCCAAACTACTTGAAGAAATAATCGTAAACCGTGTAGTGCAGCACTTAGAGTCCCACATCCTGATCTTGGATTCTCAGCACGGATTTCGCATGAACCTTCATGTCTCACTAATCTACTAGAATTTTTCCACGGTATTTTGAGTGAGTATGACCATAGTCGAGGTGTGGGTATCTAATACCTGGACTTTCAAAAAGCCTTCGATATGGTACCACACTGCAGGTTGATAAATAAAGTCCGCGCCCTGAGCATTACCGGCAAGGTAGTCGAATGAAGAGAAAACTGGCTCTCGGGACGGAGGCAACGAGTAAAAATCAATGGGATAGCCTCGTAATGAATGCCAGTCAGTAGAGGGATACCCAATGGCTCCGTGCTTGGGCCTCTATTGTTCATCGTCTACATCAATAATATAGACAAAGGACTAATATGCTCGATGGCCAAGTTCGCCGACGATAGCAAGCTAGGAGGTAGTGTGAGCTCGCGAGAAGGAGTTGAACGCCTGAAAAATAGCTTTCTCAGGATAGGCGAGTGGTGAGAAAGGTGGCAGATGCCATTTAATATTGACAAGTGCAAGGTAATGCACATAGGCCAGGCTAACCCTCAGGAAAACTACTCCTTGCTAGGCAAACAACTAGATACCATTGACCTTGAGAAAGATTTAAGCGTGCTAATCAGCACTGATCTGAAGTTCTCCAAGTAGTGCCTCCAGGTGGAAAAGAAGGCCCAGCGAATGCTGTGTTACATAAAGAGGCATTTTCGCTTCCAAAATAAGCAGCCTGTTCTCACCTTGTACAACTCTCTAGTCCGGTCACACCTTGAATACGCCGTACAATTCTGGTCCCCAACCATGAGGAAGGATATTGAACGGCTTGAAAGGGTACAAGCCAGAGCCACAAAATTGATCCCCTCACTTAGACATAAAAGTTATCAGCATAGGCTACGATAACTGGGGATGTTCTCCTTGGAGACGCGCCGGTTAAGAGGCCATTTGATTGAAACTTTTAAGATATTGCAAGGAGTTGAAAATGTAGATCACAGGAGGTTGTTCACGTTGAACGCAGATGCTACACGTAACCACGGTTACAAACTGGAATTACTGCAATTCCATACTAGCATTTGCGGAAACTTCTTCTCGTACAAAATCTGCGGAACGTGGAGCCGTTTACCGCCAGAAGTAGTGAACAGTTCCTCAGTCAAACAGTTCAAATCTTGATTGACACGATAATCTACACCCTAACCTAGATGGTACCACCTTAGTATAGATTATAGATCTGAATAAGAGTAGATAGGTTTCAACTTTTTTTAGAAAAATTTCCTGTTTCTGTTCTTTTTATCAGCACATTCAGGTGTCGTTTCATCTTTCAGGCCCGCAAATGCAGGTGGGAAGGTGTGCGGGGAGAGCCTTGATCTATGCTTTACTTTCTATTATGCTATAAGTTAGGGCTTTCCAAAAATTGTACCTTCACTGTATGGTCAGCAATGCCATTTGAGTTACTTCTATTCCTTGTGACTCCTTGTGACTCCGTTTAAGATGCCTCCTCTACTGATTTTTTTTGAAAGGTGGGTGGAGGATCGCAACTCTTCTCCTGCTCTGTCTCCGACCCACAATCGAGGAAAGACAGAAGAGGAGGAGGCCTGTGGCCAACTGGCTCCTGAGGGAACTTCCTACACTTCTGAAGATGGAAATATGAAAATTAAAAGTTTATGAAGGAAGTAAAATGACTAACCACGGTAGTGTTAGTTTAAAAAGGAATACACAAGCCCAAAAGTCATAGGGGACCTGCTGATTATGTGGATTCTGGACCACCTTACTGCATTTATTCACAATTTCTCTTCGCACTCATAGTCACTACGTTACTTTATCTTATATATATATCGGGAGATCCGACTATTCTCTACTGCTCTCTCCGTCATTCAGTTCTGCTCTTGATACTTCTCTAATTAGTTTTACTGGTGGTCAGTCTCATCTCCGTTAATTTTTCATTTGTTCACTTTTGCATTCGGCGTAATCAGTAGGATTCATGCGGTTATGTTTCTGTTTTGAGCTTTTAGCTGATTTACTTTTATTGGTTTTCGAATTTATTTGTTTCTTGCGATTGTTCCTCTGTTGGTTATTGTTTATTCTTTTAGTCTTCATTGGCGGTTTCTCTTTTATGAATTTTTCATTTTGAGTTTTGCGGTCATTCTGTGTCGAATTTTTTGATTAGTTTCTTTTTATGTTGTCTTCACCGGTTTTTCATCATCTTGTTCTTTTTCGGTATTCTTGATCAGTATGATTGCCTTAATTGGGAGAGTTGTATTAACCGTTAGTACTTTTCGTTTTCGGGTTCATTTACTCCTTTTTTATATAATTAATCTCCATGGAAGCAGGTACTAGTTCTGGCCGCCTTCACGCTACTCGTATTTCAATAGCTCATCATTCTTTCTGTGCTTTATAATTTGGAACAGGAATGGTCAGCCATTGAAAGCTATGGTTGTTTCAATACTCCTTCGTTGTTTACCTGCTGAACCTCCTGCTAGTTTTGACTGCATCATCTGTTACTTCCCATTTTAAAATTCTTTGTGTTTTCCGCTGTAAGGTGACGCAATCGCCCTTTAGATTTTGATATTGCCGTGTTAGAATAGATTTTCAATCACATCCTAATTATCATGCTTCCATTCCATAACACCCCTGTATTCCCAATTCATTCTTCCTTCCCTTGTGGCTTTGATTATATTTCTTTGTTTTTTTTCCCTCGATAGAGGGCCTTGATCACTCACGTATATTTTGAGTCTAAGCTCAGGTGCCTCTATATTATTGTAAGGGAATGGTCACTTCCCCCCCCCCTCGTTCACTCTTGGTGAAGTTCCAAGGCGGTCACCGCAAAGACATCCGGCCGAAGGCATCGGCGGGTCCCGCGTGACCGCAGCACTGCCCCAGACCGTGCCATGAAAGAGGTCACCCCCCCCATCGTTCACTCGTGATGCAGTCCCAAGGCGGTGGTTACCGCAAGGACATCCGCCCCAGGCATCGGCGAGTCGAAAGTTTGACCAGAGGGTGGCATAACTCGTTGCCATGTAAGACCCTAAAGGTCAAAAAGGTAAGATCTTCCCCCAGGAGAGTGAGATCCAGTTTCAGGTCGAACAAAGAAATTGGAGACGGTTTTCTCCCAACCTCGATGGTTAACGAGGAGCCGATGTTTGACTTCGTGGGAAAGACCGTTTGAAAAAAAGAACTCTCCTGGGGCCGTCCTCAAGCCCCTCTCCCCCCCCTTACCACCCCCAGTGGGGGTGCGAGGTATAAATGAGGAACTCTGAGGAAAATCGAGGTAGTATACGTCAGGCCAGGTGACGAAGTCCTCGGTTCCAAAACCAGGCTACCTTAGACTGGATAGGTAGTATACGTCAGGCCAGGTGACGAAGTCCTCGGTTCCAAAACCGGGCTACCTTAGACTGGATAGGTAGTATACGTCAGGCCAGGTGACGAAGTCCTCGGATCCCCCAACCGGGCTACCTAGACTGGATTGGTAGTATACGTCAGTCTCTAGGTGACGAAGTCCTCGGATCCCCAACCGAGCTACCGAGACTGGAGAGGTAGTTTACTTGTGTCGCCAGACCAAGAAGCACCCTGCAAGAGAGGCAGGGCTACCTACCTTAAGGGACTAAGAAAAAGCTAATCCTTGAGCTAAGTCCCTGGTTGTCAAACCAAACAATAAGTGAACTTTGGTAAGTTCGACTTACTCTCGCCAGAGAGATTCCTCATATCCTGGTGCACATTAAACACCAGAGGTATTCCTCGTCTTTGAGGAATTAAGAAGAAGAAGGAAAAGGCTCCCCCTCGAGCCCGTTATTCGGTGGCCACACCAAACTGTAAGTAACTTATTCTCGCCAGAGAAACCCCCCTCCGTCATCCTCGCCCGTGAAGAAGACCCTCCCCGAGTTCAGTCCTCGTCCATAAGGAAATTAGTAACGAAGGAAAAGCTCCTCCTCGAGCTCGTTACTCGGTGATCACACCGCACTCCAAGTAAGCTTGATTCAAGAACCAAGTTCAACTCACTCTCGCCAGAGAGACCACGACTACCTGGGTGTTGCATAGAGCACCGTATTGATTCTCGTCCTTGAAGAATCCCCCCCCCCCGGAAGAACGTGTGGACCCCCCAGCGGCTACCCTCGCCAAGACGACCGTGGAATTCCGCCCATCTACACGCGTCAAGTGTAAATATTTCTGAGGCCCTTTAAACTCCACGAGTCCGTAAGCCTAATTCTAATATTATTGTTTTGTCTAGAGAAAAGGTGAACTTAATTTTGTGGGTCAACTAATTTAATTAATTCTTGTTTATAATAATATTTAGAGTATTGCTGTAGTTAAAGTAGAAAGGTTGTGTATTCAATGGTTAAAGATAAAATATAAGTTTATTTTGTGAATTAGTGGGCGTTTCTTTTATATCCTGACGTGTTTGGTAAAGGCTCTTTTCTTTAAGATATTCTTATAATATCAATAATTAGACACTCTTAGCACTCTTAGAATAGAACAAAAAGGAGGGACATTCTACGACACTAACTAAATAAAAGAGGTGTCAGAGGTCAGGTCAGTAGGGTTCTTAGCAGAAAGAATTCTACGACAATTATTAAGGCCTTCTTCCACGGCTTGATTCTTTACTTCTTTTGATCCCGTTTGGTTTTCTGTTTCTTTTTCCTTAAAATTTCTAAGGAGAGTGGGTTGTCGGGTAACCACATCTTTTTCATTCCATTTTTTGCGAGTAATGTGTTTAGTAGATCGGAGAATATTCCTGGTTTGTCCATATTCATTAAGTGCGCGTCTAATATGCACATGAGAAGCTCCATTGAGTAATAATTTGGGACTATGTGGTGCGTTTATGTCTTCCTCATCTGTTGTACCTTAGTGGCCAATCTTGTAAAGGTTGAATTTTTCTTATTTTCCATTTTGCTTCTCTCTTCATTTTATTTCCTCAGAATAATTTCTTTGCTTTTTGGACAAGATATTGTCATTCACTTGTGTGGCCCTCAGCAATTAATGTATTTCTTTACCGTCTGTTCAGCCCAGTTTTTCCAAAAAATGCCCTCGTTGCCCGCATTTAGAGCAGCTTTGTTCTGTTTCAGTTCAGTTGTTTGTCGGGTGGTCCTCTATTTTATAGCAGTGGTAGCACATCTCTTTCTTGATATGCCTTTCTTTTTCCACATTTTCTGATTGGATCCTCTTAACAAACAGTAGCAAGCCCTTATGGCAATTTTTTGTTCAACATTTCTGTTTTATTCCTACTATTTCGAACAAGTCCCTGTGGTTCCCAAATTTTATGACCTCATGTATCTCAACTACTATTTGCCTTAATTAACTTTGTTTTTATCTCCTCTTTTGACTGTGAGCCTACCCACATGTTTATTTGTCTACATATGAGGTTCCTCTTGTCTTTATTTTGAGATGAAATCTTTGGTTAGAGTCAGATAGTTTTCAATCTTTCTGCTCCGTCTGCATTTATTTGATACATCAAGGATTCAAATTAGAGCCACTTTAGAGTTCCGTAAAGCATTTAAATTAGTTTTCTTTTTCCGGCTTGTTCCTTTTCTCGATTGTGCTTACCGGTACACGGGAGCATTCGAGTCTCTGCCCTTTTCCCTGGAGGGGAGGCGTTTCCGCCATTTTCTTATTCTTGTTTGTCTTTTCGTGCAATCTGAATAAGTTGTGTCAGGACGGTTCTTTCCCTCCTTTCCTGCCACCAATAGGTCCATAAATACCTCTGTATTCTAGAACCACTCTTCAACCAGCCTACCTAACTACTGTAGTACTATATACTGCTATTAAGCGCCTCCACTAAAGTTTGGACTCTTAACCCTAAGGACCAGGTATTCTGATCGTTATGCTGGTTGAGTAATGTTGCTTATAAGTTATAAGAAGTGTAGAAATGAGGCGAAAATTTAGGAAAGATCCCTTTTTGGCTCTTTAACCCGCCCCCTGGAAACAGAAAGAATCTCCAATCATTCCAATAGGCCAATATTTTGATTCTTTCTCCTAATTTTCTTTCTTCTCTTCCGAAGAAATCTTGTAGTTTCTTCCTTAATCGGGCGCTCGGTTATTCGTTCAGAATTAGTTTATCATAAACTGACTGAGTACCTTCCTTACATATAGAATTATGAATGGATGTAAGTGTGTATGCATGGGTGTAGTTGAGCAAAGCATGTGAGCTATAGATTGAACTAAAGAAAAGTGTGAAAAGAGAAGGGAGTGTAGGGGATTTGCAAAAGTATGCAAGTTGTTTTTGTGTATCTTTGCTTGTTGCTCATATAATATTTTATCCTGCGTCCAAAGTTTTTTCTTAAAACTTTAATGATTTTAGTATGAGTATTTAGCATTTATTGATTTTTTATGATATAACTAATTTATTTTCTATTTTAATACTTAGTTTTTGTATTTAATATATCATGTGGTGCATATTGTTTATTGTGTTTTAGTCGTTTTATTTCTTCCTTTTGCTATGGTCATAATATGAGTTTTTGAGTCATAGTAGGTATGTTTTGGGTCATATTCGGTTAATTTTCACAGTTCCTTGTTCGTTTAATTAGTCAGTATTAGTTTTCTTTCTTACGTGGTGTTTTAACACATTGCATCATGCATAGAATGGCACTTCGTCCCTGTAAGCAAGAAGGCTAGCCGAACTTTGAAATCTCGCATGGTTTCTGGCTCTTCTTTTCTGATTAACCATTGATATGTTTTCCTCATGAATCTCTTTATTAACCATTTTCTGGATATTCCTAGTCCGTTTTAGGATGACTATGTTAATAGGAATTATCCCTGCTTCCATGTAAGTTTTTCGTTTTCGCCTGCATATACCAGTACATTGGTACACTGATTTCTTCTGCACTACATGTATTTTCCTTTTTTGTCTCCTTAAGGCAGAAGAGAGGGCGGAAACGGGGTAGAACAGAATTGATCTTACAAGTGCATTGTAGATCTTTATTTTGCTCTCTCGGAGGTTTCTGAGCATGAATACTCTTCTGACCGCGGAGGAAACTATCGAAATTTGATCAGAGACGTTTTCCTGTAACTGGATGAAGTAATCTTCATTCTAAATATATTTCACTCCCTGATGTAGAGATAGTGCCTATATTCCACCCTGAAATCTGATAGTAATCTCCTTCCAATTGGAACCACCTTGAATTTCTCTTGGGTTGTTCTTATTTTACATTTGGCCTCATAAATATTTAACCTTTCAATCTCTGCCGTCGTCATACGAACTTGCATAGGCACGTTATGAGAAAGACTGGATTATCTAACTCAAATCATCCGCGAATCGAATTTTGAGGCAAGTAGGGTTGCCAGGGGCTTGAAGATCTGCGTTGTATGTCGAGTAGAGAGTAGGGGACAGACACCTACCTTACGAGAGGCCCCCATTAAGCATGAACCTTTGTTCGTCTATGCTCCCCAAACTGATATACGCTGCTCTCTCCATGATATATTCAGAGAGTGTTTTTTTTAAATCTTCAATTAGAGGAAGACACAGGATCTTGTATTGCATTCCCCTTTGTCATACATTATGAAATGCTTTTAATACATCCCGGCATACAATGTCCACGGAAATCCCCTTCATTTAGGCTTGGGTAAGTTTTTCATTGATGACATTTAACGCCATCTCGTTACTTTACTTTGCCGGAAGTCCAAATAGGTACAGATTGTACAAAGTGTTATCCTCCAGGTAAGACACCAGTCTTCGATTGAGGATTTTCTCGAAGAGCTTCCCGGCATAATTCCAAGAGTGAAATTGATCCTTCCAGTGCTTAGCTAAGAAATTCATCTTAGCTGTTTTGAAAACATCTGCGAATTATCCTGACTTTAGACAGGCGTTAAATTTTATTCTCATTCCTTAGAAGACATTTGTTGCTGCGTTTTCAATGTTAAACTATATTAGCCCCGATTTTCCTGTGGTCTTCTTGCGGAATAAGCGGAGCGCGCCAAGTAGTTCCTCCTTGGTTATCTCTCGCCTCTGTCGCACAATCTATACAACTAGTGGTGCGTGTGCGTCGTATGAATTTGTATCTTCATCTTGTCTATGATTTAACTTTCAAATTCTATATGATAATCTTCGTTCACCTCTTCAGTTAAACTGATTATTTTTCCAAATATCTTCAAAATATTGCTTCACTATTTCTTTTATCCCTTTCGATGTTGCTATGTTCGTTCCTTATTTCAATTTTTATTGCTCTTCCAATCCATCTTTTGAGGTGCCTGATTTATTAATAAAAGTCATCGGGAGATGCATCATAAGTGAGGCTTTCGAGCACATCTTCCCAACGTCTCCATTGTTGTTTGATTACCAACTGGTTGAACTCTTCTTTCATCTCTTTACTTCGTTCTATCGTGTCAATTGATACGTTTCTGATGTTTATCTCCTATAATAAGTTGACTTCACTGTATGATCCTTAATATATTCGCTTTTTCGATATGTTGAGATTGACCTATACGCAGATTTCGTGATACAAGCTTAATCTCCGTTGATTTGCTGGTTATTAATGCCATCGAGTGCCTTGTCAAAATCATCTAGAATTGCATGATCCAAATTTAGAAGATAATATTTTTGAGGAGTTGTGCGTACCGTGATTAGTCTGCTTTTTCATAATTTTTTCTAGCTACTGCTGTGACATATATAGATTTTCTACTGATGTTTAGTAGGATCCCTATATGACAACTAAATGCTACCTGGACTGGTTAAATGTAGTAATTGAACATATATCTGTCGAATAATCAGATATATGTCTGGCTTTGTGTCACCCCCTTCTTTATCATAAGTGGGGGAAGTTGGGGCCAATTCGCTGGCGATGTTTCTGCACAGCAAAGTATCGAGCTCTTACCGATCCCATTGAAAGTTATATACCTGGAATCCTTTCACCTAACATTCACGTCTCCCATTAGGATTTTAGGGGTCCTTCTGCCATATAGGGCAGTGAGATTCTATAAAGGTGAAAAGGTTCTTCTTGGCGTCTGGTTTCTAGTGGTGATGACTATCTTTCCTATATGGAGTTCGAACTCTATCACGAGATAGGATTTTTCAAGATACCAGTCTTGCTTATATTTTATCCTTTTTTAATCGCAATAGTGACTCCATAGAATCGCTCTTGCGAATAATTTGTGAAAAAGACTTCGTAATTACAAATTAACATTTGTTAACTACGCATACGAGTATTAATCCAGTTTTCCGAATTCAAGGTGATATCTGCATCAATTTCTCTGAATATATTTCCGTAAAAAGTCCTGTACGTCGTCCAGCCGGCCAAAGATTAACAGGTAGCTGGTACGCGCTAGGGGGGGGAGGCAAAAGAAAGACAATGACGAAAGTATAACTTTACTAACAACAAAAAGGATATATTTACATAGAAATTGGGTTTAAATTGAATGGTCGCCCAGGCGGGGTCAAAGATCTACACGCGATCAGGTAGGTTAATTAAGGGATTAAAGAGGTCAGATACTGTTGGTGATTTGAAGGGGGATTTTAAACTGGGGCTTAACACAAATGATGGAGCAATTGGATAAGCTGGATTTAAGTTCAATCTGCAGGCGGCAACGGTTACCATTACATTATGTGCTCGTTTCCGAAAAGGGGCAAGTTGGGGTACGGTGAATGCGACGGAAGAAGTTGGTTTACCTCTGGCTTCATACGAGGGAGCACTAGTCGTCTTCGGATTTGGGAATCCTTGTCAGTCCTTGCCGATTAACTAGGGCAGAGTTCACAGATGTCGAACCTTGCTCATTGACTAAGGCAGAGTTCACGGATCGATTTAGCCTCCACTTGAATCGAAATCGCCGCTGGAGGGTGAGAGCGTCCTTTAGCTCGTTCGTCGGAGAAGGTGGAAGTCTAACAGTGCTGCTTTTTTAACTCAGTTGAAGCGTTATATAGGCGCCTGGTGAGGAGGCTCCAAACGCGCGCGCGATCTTGGAAAAAGGTCGGCGATGGTGACTCCTTCGGGGGAAGGGGGAATCTTGATAACGATCGTTGGAATGTCCAACGGATTTTAGTCTTTGAGGGGAAAGCCCGAATGCTCGCCGAGAGGTGGCCGCAGGGAAAGGGGGAGGGGAGGCATCAGTCCCTAGGCAAATACAGCTGAGACGAGTGATAACAGCGTCGGTCGCCTCCTCGACTAGGTTCACGTGCTTTTACCAGCTCCATGCGGTGATCTCCAGATCCACGTGGGTACAGAAGGGCACGTGGCCACAATTTGACCTCATTCTGCTACACTTATGTTTTGTTATTTAAATCCGTTTAATCGGATTTTTCTTTTTCTACTGTGCCTGTGGGACATCTATCGAGCGTCCAGGCTTTTCACTTTTTTGTGGGGGATGGGGGGACTGGGAGGCTTTGGTTAGCTTTTCCTCAACATTATACGAGTGCACGGGCTCTCGCCGCTTTTGAAGAACTATTGTATTCTTTATCTTCCTTTTCTTCATCTTCTTCCTCGTATTCTTTTAGAGAGGAAATTTATTCTGGGTTAGAAAACAATTCTTAAAAACTTTTCGAGCTGAGGGATGCAATGTTTATGCATGACTTCAATACGTGAATGTAAAAATTTCCCATGAAATATTTACGGAAATTCTGGAAGCAGTTTCTTAGTATGCCCATGTCCTGGATATAATACTCTAGTGACTCAGATCGAATATTGCATTCTTTATTCATAGAGATGTTATAAAACTTCAATTTTATCTTCTCACTCAGGGATATCCCATTATAATTGATATATATTTTCAAATATTTCATCAAGATAGTTTTCAGCTTCAAGGAAACAAGGAATTTCTTTTCATAGTTTTAATGTCGTAGTTGAGAGCTGTACATTCTTTTACTATCTTCTATTTCGATGCTCTCATCCATCATACTCGTACATGATCTAATCATCCTGTCTCTTTATTTCATTATGCACGTTACACTGTATATTTTCAATTTTATGTTTATTTATACGCATAGTCATTAACAATTACCATTTAATCCCATAGTTTGCATATTTTCATCCTTTCAGAATTGTAAATCTTTATGCTTGTCAAAATATCACAGATTAAAGGACTATTTATTCCACTCCTCACGTTTAGTTAACTCATTGTTTCCTTTCTTAGTTGCAGTGATCAGTCATTGACCTAAAAAGACAACTACAATCTTCCAAATGTGCGGCAATATTATTGTCGTAGAATAGGCTCAAGTTAACTCTTTCTGCGTTTAGAGTGCGTGGGGGGATTTATTATATAAGCAGAGTGCAAATTAACCGAATGAAGGTTGGCCAACAGTCGACTAACTTTGAGATTCCGAGATAACAGAAGAACGGGTCAAAAAATAACTTAACTAATATGCAAATTAATATTATACTACAAGGTTAAAAGGAGTTTTAAAACAAGCTATATATACATTAAATGCACAGGGTTTCAGCGGCTATAAAAGGGAGAGACTTGGTGGGGACAGTCACCGTAAAAACAAACGAGCAATATTGAAGGAGGGTTGCTAAGATAACCTTGAGTGTATACGAAGCCGACGACGAAGGCTTACACTGGGAGGGGTGGGGGAGTACTTGCACAGGAGAGTTGCTCGTTGCTGATACCTTGAAGATTTTGTCCGAGGGAGTAATCCTTGCCTTGGCGCAATGTTCAAATAATAGTCTCTTGACACTGACTATTACAGGATGAACTTAGATCTTGCTTTCAAGTAAATCAGGAATCTAGACTGAGCGCGTTGCGTTTGAGAAGCGGTGGAAATGGGTATGAGGTAGACTTACGTAAATTAACGAGAATACCGGGAGCTTGAAAGGTTCTGCGGGAATTTTTCATAGTCCAACCAGACGCGAATATCGGGTACCGACGGGGGGCGGGTAGTGGTTACTGACTGGACAGGGTGGGCGGCGGATACTGCTTTCCAACCCTGACGCCGGAGGATTTATAGTGGGAGCCGAATTGGGTTTTCTCCCCTCCATCCGAAGGGGAGTGTACCAGGGTCAGGTGCATCGGCAGACGAGAATAGTCTCGCCCTTTTTGCGCGATCGTGGGCAGGTTCCAAAGCTAACGAGGGCAAACTTTGGGTTCTCAAACTTGTCGCAGCTTTCTGAGCATGCGGCATTTCAGGTCACTGCATCGTCTCACATCGTCTCATAACTTCGCACTCCATTTACGCAGATAAACAGGGTCACTTAGGTGTCTGTTGTCTCTTTCTCCTTTGAAGAGTGAGGCGGTGCGTATCTTCTTTTCTCTCTGACAGTTATCATGATAGCTATAGCAAGATATTCATATATCATGAGACTTCTTCAGGCCATTCTCATTCATTTAATAGGTATTATGCAACCGTTAAATAGGATTGTTTACACCATTTGCAAGACCGGTATATAGTATCCATAGGTGTCTAACTTCACAGAATTCAATTACTATAAAGGAGATGAATCTTTGTTCTGGTCCAATCGCACCAAAGACCAGAGTGCGCCATTTCATAATATGTTGCAAATAGGAGAAAATGTTAAATGGTTTATTTGCTTTACAATCTAACCTACAACAGCAGACTAGAACACTGGGCTTCCCTTACCACAATAGGTTTCAATTTATTTCCTCTATCTTTCTTCTCTACTCACATTTTTGTGAGACTGATATGAGCTAAAAATGCGCTCTACCATATGAGATCTATAAACCCTATTCCGAACAAAGCACAGATAAATATCTTGCTTGACTTCTATACACTAGTACTTTCATATTGAATGTGGAAAATGTCGCTGATTTAGAGGATTGCAATGCTTCCCTTTATTTATAGAGATATTCAAAAAGTTAACTCTTTCCTAATGATGACGTTGATATAGTTATATATTTGAAGTTCACTTTAATATCTTGAAATTAGATTTCAATCTATATTCAATGGATATTCAAAATAAATCTTCAAAGAAATCTTAATTCTCTCTCCAAACTAACTCTTTATATAACAACCTTAATATTAATATTCACCTGAGCGTTCAGCAGATATATCTAATTGTCAATAAGTACCGAGCTACTGTTGTTATAGAAAGAGTTAGTGTGGATTTTCTTTTAACCACCAAAGTTCTACACTAACTCTTTCTATAACTACAGTAACACAGTACGTATTAACAAGTAGATGTACCTGCCTAACGCTCTAGTGAATAGTAATATTTATGCTTAATGAACTAGTGTCAGAATGACTTTGTCCTTGTTACAAGGCTTCATCATATCCAGATAATCCGTCGAATGTTAGATCGACTGCAGATGCCTGGAGTAAGATTCTCTTTACCTGGGTTGAGGAAACCAAACGTTTAAGTTTGCATGGGTGAAAATGTCTGTTCACTGAATGAGCATCATAAAAGAAATAGAGATTTATAGTGCAAGATATCAGGAAAACTACAGAATCAAGAACACCAAGTACGAGCTATGACCCTAGGATCCGCTCACTGCCACCCGATTAACACAGACGTTGTTAATCTACCACTTACCTACCAATTAGAAGATGAGCGAACTACTGTTTTTATATTATGCTTTTATACCTATTTTTTAACATACTTATTCATTTTCCTTACTATTTTGTTACTACATTAAACATTTATCTATATATGTAGCCTTTAGCATGCAGTTTCAGTTTTGCCTCAAAAGAAAGTGAAATTGTTTTTCCCAATGATCTTTCTGAAGATCTTCCTCCTTAAATGTTACTGTTGTCTTCGCTTGCCAGGGTGTCGGAAAGTATATTTCCCAAAATACAGAAAATGATATAATATAGATTTAACTAAGTTCGTAATAATCCTTAGTGGTTTATTTTAACACCTTGTTAATTGTGGATTCTAATTCCTTCTTTCCAATTGTGACGGTTGGCCAATCGCATTCGTTTAGCTATCAAGATCATGTCGGAAAATAATCTCCCTAGATTCTTATTATTTGCTTGAATTCAACCCGTTTGGTTCATTTTAATATGGCTCTAGCTGTAAGGAATTTGTGCTTCAATAAAACTGATTTCTTAGTCAATAAGTTCTCAGCCTAACCCAAAAGGATAAAAATAAATCAAAGGTTCACTAAACGACTAATGGCCTTTGAGGTTTATGCAATTCTCTAGTCTCTTCTTCAATTGCCGAAATTCGTCCCTGAATAATAATAATGGGTTGAATCCCTCCAAAACTTCCATGACCTTCTCCTTGGTCTCCTCGTCATTGGCGGAAGAGACCCCGCAGCTGCTTCTTCATGTGTGGGAAAAGATGAAAGTCTGTCTGTGCTAGATCGGGGGAATAAGGGCGATGGGTCAACAATTTGAAGCGGGTTGACATCGTTATGGGTTTGACCATAATCCAAGAACTCCACGAGAAGGACCTTGAATGTTTGTGACGTTGTAGAGGAGTGATGCTTTCATTGATTAGATTCGCCTTTGGTTTCCTGATTGAAGTGAGGAACCCACGTTTCATCCTGTGTTATGATTCGGGCCATGAATCCCTCCATATTCGCTTTCATGAGTGTCAAACTCTCCGCTGTGTTTATTATCCGATTCTTCTTCTTTTCAGATGTATATACTGCTCGCTGCTTCCTGCTACTTAATTTTCAATTGGAGTCAACTCTGGAAATATATTTCTTAACGGAGAATAGGAGTAGAAGTTAGTTTCGGTAATCGAAGTCTGAGTCGGTAGAAAATAAAATAGTTCTGACTCCGTCTACGAACAAGTGGGAATAAATAGGTGTTGACCCTCTATTTTATTAGTGTTTATTGAGCCGATGAGAAATGCTGACTGATGAAATAAAGTAAATAATACATAGTTAGAGATTGTGTTTTGTGGGTAGATGCCCATATTTTGAATGTTCATTGAAGAATCTGGATTATCTTTATATAATTTCTCCTTATCGGCTTCAAACTAGATTTCATCATTTATATGATATTCACCGTCATTTTGCCAAACGGAGATTCAAAATAAATCTTTAAAGACTTCTTAATACTCTCACCACACTAACTCATTATATAACATTAAAACGGTACTTATTAACAAGTAGATGTGCCTGCCTAAGTGCCAAGTGAATATACATATTTTTGCCTAATACGCCAGTGTGTCAGGATGAGTTGTCCTTTTTCCCAGGATTCATAATATACCGATAACCCATCCAAGGTTAAGTCGACTGCAGATGACTGGATTAAAATTACTTTTTTATACGATGAGAGAATAAAGTAAATACAGATTAATCTTGCAAGACATAGGGGACTTACTGAATCAATGACCAACAGAGACTCTACGACACGCTCAAGACCATCCCGATTATCACTGACGCTGTTAATCTAGCACTTACATATCCCGAAGATGAGTTATCTACTGTTAGTAAATCAATCCTAATTTTAACATGCTATTTCTTTTTCTTTACTATTTTGATACTGTGGTACAAATTTATTTATATGTGTACCTTTTGAAGTGCAGGTTCAGTTTGCCCTCAAAGGCACGCACACACTCGTTTGAATGGGTGTTTGTGGGGAGGAGGAAAGATAAAAGGACAGTACTTTCTTCTCCCCATGGCTTCGTCTGCTAGTGATGAAAATAATAAACGTATATAAGTAAAAAAATAAAAAGAGAAATCTCATTCATTACATGCAATACAGGGTGACATCAATTGAATCTTCTTATTCATCGTTTAAATTTTACTCCTTATGATATATGACCTTTTCTTCTGTGCTTCCTACTCTAATATTTACACTATTAAAATAATCACCCGTCTTTGACTTTTAATGAAATTCACTGCCGTGATTTACATAATGGGTGCGATTGGCTACTTCACGTTTGGGTAATCTTAAAACTAAAATAATTTAGGATATAGTAGAGTTGAAGCGTTTATATACGAAGTTCAAAGTGTTGTGGCGTGTCTTGGACTTATAGTACATATAAAACAGGATTCTCTAATTGATTTTTCTAAATCCTTTAAATATTTGGAATAATTCGATCAATTACACATGTAATCCTCTACTTGCAAGAGATCATTGGTTCCATAAGCGGAGTTTTTTTCGTTTTTCGTTCGTTTTTATTTTCGAATCCCCTCAACTAGTTTACTATCCCTGCGTTGCACTGTTTCTAACTACGCTATATCATTCTTAAGGTAAGTACCTCAGAATTATCCCACATATTCGAGGTTTGGGGCATACACCTCGAATATGTGGCACACTGTGGGCGCATAGCGATTTGTATATAGGTAGAATTACATCGCTTGACTTGAAAGGAAAGTTCCAGGCAATATATCTTAGCATTCATTTGCTTTCTTAGAAGCTCCTGCGCATTGTTTCGACACTTTAAGTTCTTATGAGAGTAAAATCCCCAGATCCCTTTCTAACTCAATCGGAATCAAGGATTTGACCGTTCATATGATTTTGTAATTCTAAGTTATGACATCCTAAGTACATTTTATCTACAACGGATCTAGAAACGGATCTGCTTCCTAGCTTTTCGTTATCTAGAAACTTAGAGATCCTACTAATCACTCCATTATCCAGGTATGTTCATTAAAAATAAGACAACGGTGAATGAAAGCAGTGCAGTCTTAAAATTTCTCTTTCATGTCTCTTGACCTGCGTATGTAGTGGGCCCTACATCTTGTGGTGGAATACAATTTATCTTCACTATATCAAATACTGAGTGCAAATTTTAGGTCAAAAGTTAGATAAAATAATTTTGTGTTATTCTTTTTCGGGGAAGAATATAATGATTTAAAATATGAGGTTATGTATCAAAAAGGGTTAGATAAAACTTCTAAACTCTAATCAGACGTCGACCATACCTTACTCATTATTGACCATAAGATGCTGTGGAGAAATCAATATCACGAGGATAAAACCAGACGCCAGTTCGGTTACACCGCGTCAAGAGCTATGTGGCATGAGGGCCCATACTTTAACCCCACCCCCCTCTCAGGAACGTCTGAAAGAAGATAGGTTAGTTGCAATCAGCTAACCTATATTTCATATTCCTGATGATACACTAAATGTGGATGAACAACTACTTGGCTACCGAGGAAGAATGCCGGAAAGGACCTATATTCCAACAAAATTCCCAAAATATGGGCTGAAAACTTTTGGTATGTGAAGCAAAGAGTGTGCATGCGCTGGATGCAAAGATTTACATTGAGAAGAAAGGAGAAATAGTACATGGGAATCTTGCAAAGGATGTGTTTGAATTATGCACACCCTACGAAAAATTGGAAGTGAGATCGTTACAGACAACTTCTTAACTTCGCATGGTTTAGCTGCTGCATTACTAGAAAAGAATCTTACTTTGTTGGGAACAATTAGCTCAAACAGAAAAGAGATTCCTAAATCTCTAGGGCAGATTAAAAGACCAGTGTAGTCAACTGTGTTTTCCTCTGATTATCAAAGTAACATCATTTTGGTTTCCTATAATCCGAAGGAATACAAAAATGTTATTCTACCTAGTTCTTCTCATGCTGGGGATGAGTGTTTGCCTGAGAAAGCTAATAAACCTGATCTAACTTTAAATTACAATTTCGCAAAAAAAATGAGTTGACCAATTTGATGAAAACATTAACATGCAGAAGGAAAAACGTTCGTTGGCCTCTGCTATTATTTTATAATATTATAGATGTAAGTGTTCACAATACCTTCCTTATTCTCCCACAAAGAAATTCCAATTTTAAAAAGGGGGTATTCCTGAAAAACTTGGCAAAAATGCTTCTAAGACCAAGTGCAGAAACCCGATCTCAAAAGGAAAAGAAAAGGATTCCCCCAAATCAAGAGAAGATGCGGAGCATTTAAAATTTCTCCCGATCCAGTTATAAGCAGTTAATGGGGAACAAGCAAGTTTTACATTGGTGTCAAGGTGTAAGGTATGCAAAAAGGTGTGCAGGTCCTCACTGACGAATGGAACAAGAATATTTGGCAAGAACACAAGAGATTGGTAAAATGTATGAAATGTCCAACTTGCTGAAAAAATTGCTCGTAAAATAGGTCTACAGGGGATATCACGCTAAAAGAACGAGTGCATCTTATACTGCAAGGTCACTTTGAGAGGGAGAAATAATTTAATACAAGTATAATGTATATTTTTTATAGAAACAATAAATAAATAGATGATGTATATTTTGTATGGAAACAAGCCTGTTACAAAATATTACATATGAGTGATAGTCCTCCTTGTTTCACGTAAGTGGATAAGGGTTAATAGGGGAATATGTTTTATATTAGGATATTCATAATTAACTTATACACAAAATACCTATGGCTAATACAAATATAAGATAAGAGAAATCAATGGGTATTAAGAGGTTCTGAAAAATAATATTACCTGCTCATCTAACTTTCAATGAAGGGCAAGAGATCCGAGGGCTGAAATAAAAGAACTTTTGAAATAATAAAATACAGGGTTATATACTGTACACTCATAAAATATGAGTCTTGTAGAGCGCTTTTAAAGAATAAGAAAAGAAAAATATTCCAATATTCCACTAAAAATATACATCAAAGTAAATCACTCTTGCAAGATTTTGCACAGGCATATTATAATTCTCATTATAGAAAGATTAGTCACACTCCTTCATAAATAATGAATGAAAATTAGAAGAGAAAACCAAGAAGAGCAAGAAAATACATTTGGATATAAATATAAGATTATAAAAGAATTTAAAGAACATCGAGAGTATTTAAACAAAAGTAAGAGTCAGATTAGAGTGAAAATGTCTACAAGATATATATATATATATCTCTACATTACTTTATTTATATTAATTACATTAGGGATCCCGACAATGAACAAATTGAAAGAGAATTTTTTCAAGAAGAATTGAAAAATATAAAGTCTGATCCACATAAAAAGTGGTATGTAATTCAGGAAAAATTGGATTTTAATGGTGGTGATAAGAATAAACAATATTTAGTAAAAATGCGAAAATAACCATAATCATTTAATTCATAGGTGAAAACGATCCAAATTATTAATTAAAAAACATAATAGTGAAATTGCACCATCTCAGTAAGTTTATATAATATAAGGATAAGCCAAATTCTTCAATGATCATTCAATAAATGGGCATCTACCCACAAAACACAATCGCTGACTACATATGTAGTAAAGATGCATAAACTTATCGAAACAGATTTATCGCAGTATGAAATATGGTTATTCGAGTTTCAGCTCAAGGGCCACATTGAACATTGAAATATTCTAAAAATGCAATGACGATTTACCGTAACATCAAAAAGGTTATTGAATATGCACCGAATTCTTTAAAAATTACTGGTAGGCAATTAAAGATTAATGCTATATCATATGTAAGTGTTGATATCTGGGTAGATGCAGGGATTTATACAGAATCGAAGGATCTAATAAAGGCAATAATTTTTAAGATGAAGCGAAAACACACGCTCGCAGTATTTAGTGTTTAAATTGAGCACACTTGAAGTAAACATAACAATGACTTTGTTTCACAAGTTCTCTTACTGTTAGGTCCTAATTTTAAGAAAAAATAAAATATATTCATACATTTTTCGGTTGGGTTTTCTATGGGTTTTAAACAGAGGCTCAAAATAATAACCCGCAAGCACCTAACCTATTCATTTTGTGTCAATTAATTTCACATCTTAGAAAATGGTACATTTACTCTGATACTATAGAACACTAGATTGTTTGCCGTTTGAAGATCCGTTTTACTTCACATATCCAGTGAAATAATAAATTAATTCTTATAATTTTCAATGGCCTTCACTATATGAACCACAACCCTGCAAATTTATGCTTAATATATGTGTATATATAAAGATGTGACGGAAATAAATATATATTTTCATTCGGTCATGTGTTCATAAAAAATAAATTTATCTCGTAAGCAATAAAATGTTGAGTAATCAAAGTGTGTTCAGAGGTGAAGAAACCAAAGAGTTCATGGGTTTGTTTTGTTCTCTGCAGCCACTAAAGATAGTTCTAATTACTTGAAAACAAACAATAAATTCAGGTGCAGCTACAGTGTAGAATATTATAGAAGTGAATAATCCTAGACAAGCAGGAGAAGATCAAGTAAGAGATAAAAAACAATAATGCAGAGGCTGTAAAACATTATGTAATAAAAAAGATTAAAAAATTAGAAGCCACTCACTTTGCATTACAAAGGAAATGAACTAAAAGAAATATTATAAATAATATTAATGTGTAACTAAGAAAAGCAAATAATGAAGCCTTTTTTAAATATAAATTTTAGAACTCTTTCTTTATCTCATCATTCAGCTTTCTTCATCAGCTCAGTAAATTATTAATAAAATCTTCGGTCAACACCCATTTATCCCTGCTTTTTCGGAGACGGAGTTAAAACTATTTTCACTCCCAGTGAATCAGACTTCGATTACCGATATTAATATCTAACCATATCCTTCTGTGATAGAACGGGTTGAGGCCGCGTTAATTTCAACCCCTATCACATATTATTTAAAACCACGATGCTCCCACGTGTATCTTCTCTTTGAAGTTTGGCGCCTTATCGCAGCCACCTGAGTCAATGTTTAAACAAGGAGGTTTATCTTTCCCCCGTTCGCCCCCATACGCCGACCTCGCCAGATTGAGTTAGGCTTATGGGCAGATAAGGCATTGTTCCCAGGCTCGGCTGTGCATTCCCTCGAAGCTCCCACTCCATTGTCCCCCACGCCAAGGGAGTGTCTCGACTATTTAGATGGAAACTTTACCACTAAGATCAGATTGGAGATCCAGATTTTCGTCGCGAAACATCACCCCGACCCTCTCTCACTTTGTGCGCCAAGGGACCTCAACCTTGAGATTCACCATCACTTGTCCAGAAGGAGGACAATATCCCTTGAGTGCCAAGGTTCGAGCCTTTCGTGACGCCAAGTCCCCAAGGCTTCCCTCTCGTTGTTCAGAAAGAGAACAACGTTAGAACAGCCATTATTCGTTCGAGGCCGTTGACCAGAAACGGTTCTCACCCTTCCCCCCTGTTGTTCAGAAGAGAACAACTTAGAACAGCCATTGTTCTTTTGAGCCCGTTCGCCAATAAACGGTTCTCACCTTTCCCCCTTGTTGTTCAGAAGAGAACAACATTAGAACAGCCATTGTTCTTGAGCCCGTAGACAAGAGACGGTTCTCACCCTTCCTGTTGTTCAGAAGAGAAGAACGTAGAACAGGCATTGTTCTTCAAGCCGTTCGTCGAGAAACGGTTCTCATTCCCAAGACGCCACGTCAGGATCCTTTTATTCCCCTCCTTCGGCTGGAACTCTCCAGCGGACCGAAAATTCGTTCACGTCGACTTCCTCTGCACAACTAGTATAAAATTACGTAAGCCGAACGTTACCTTTTAGTATTTAACCCTTTTGTCAATTCTATCCTGTGCTTTAAATGGTTTAGCGAACCATCCCATCTCTTTAACTTATATTTGTTTTACCTTTTTAAATCTTTTAATCTTTGGATTAGCCCGAGCCCCCACGACCCTTTCCATTCTCTGTTTATGTCAATATTTTCCGTTTTGTGTATTGTTGATAGTTATTATTAATAAAACTCTATTTTATTAATGATAGCAATATTATTATCCTTGAGCTCAGTTCCACTTCTTAAGCATATCGAAGATACATAATATCGGCCCGCTAGACATCCACGCACTCTAAAGATAATTAAAGAAGTTCCCTCAACGAATAGTTATATATGGTATATCGTCGAGAGTCCATTCTACGACACCTGCGTTTCCTAATATATTTACAGAGCTCACTCTAATTGAAAGTTTAGTAGCAGGAAGCGTCGAGCATTATATACATACATCCAGGTAGTATTTACGTTGATAGAAAAAGCCCGAGTTTTAAAAACACATAGAGTTATATTTAAATAAAGTGTACTTAGTGTAATTAGGCACTTTATTATATATTGGGTTGAAAATTAAAGAGTGTAATCACTACTATCTTATTAATCTGTATACAATTCATACATCAGAAGGATATTCAGTATTATTCCACCTACAATACTGGCCACACTGGCAATCAATATTAATGTCAAAGGAATATGACAGTAAACCACACGTATTGAATTCAAGTGAACAATAAGAATCTATGGAGATTTTTTTCCCACATGATCTACATAGCTAAACAAATATGATTGGCCAACTGTTACAAATTAACAAACTTGGAAAATAAACCAAAAATTTTTAGTAAGGTTTACTACAAAATGAGTTAAATCTATATTATATGATTTTCTATAGGTTGGGAGAAGAAAGATCCTAAAAAAGATCCTCGGATAAAGCAATTTCCCCATCTTTTGAGGCAAAACTGTATCTTCATGTCAAACAAAGGCTACACATGTAGAAAAGTGTGTAATGTAGTAAAAAATAGTAAAGTAAAAATAAAGCATTTTAAAAACAGAGGAGAAAAAGCATGTTATACTAACAGTAGATCACTCATCTTTTCTAGGGCATGTAAGTGGTAGATTAACAACATATGCGGTAAGCTGAATGGCCTTGAGTGGATCCTAGGGTCTTTAATGATTATTGTCTCTGTAGTTTCCCATATGTCTTGCACTATAAGTCTGTCTTCCTTTTAAGATACGCATTCAATGAAGAAACAAATTGATCCTTACCAAACGTAAACGTTCGGCTTCCTCGCCTCAGGAAAACGTAATCTTAATGGAACCAACTGCAGTGCACCTAACCTTCGACGGATTATCTGTATTAGATAAAGCCAGGTAACGACGACAAAATCATCTTGATACTAGTACATTAGGCAAAAATATTAATATTCTCATAAGCCTTAGTTAGAGACACCCACTTGCTAATAAGTACCGTGCTATTGTGGATATAAAAAAGTTAGTGTGGAATGAGAATTAAGGTGTCTCCCAAGATTAATATGGAATTTCAGTTGGCAAAATGACGGAAAGTATCAAATAAATGTTGAAATCATTCACGGAGAGTTGATTTTCTAAATATTTCTATGGAAGAATTGAATCATTGCAATCCTCTAAGTCAGTGACACTCTCCACATTTGATATGAAAGTACAATAATTATAATTCACTCAGAATATTCCCTTATTCCTCTCTATCTACGTTTTGATCTGAAAAGGGTTTATAGATCTCATATGGTAGACCAAGGTTGTGCGTTTGTAGCCCATATCAGGTGAAGAAATCTGTCTTTATATCCACGAGTAGCCTTGTGACGAGCAAGCAAACCTGCGGCAATCGTGGAACGTTGGAGTTTGTTACTTTCGCTTAAAGCGTGCGGAACCCAGGCCCTGAGTTTTTGAACTTTCCCCATCGAATAAAGGTAATTCACTACAGTTTTCTGATCACACGCCAATTGTACAGCCAATTCTCTAGTCGATTGACGAGGATTTTCATGAAGAAGGTCGTTCAATCGATCTTCATCTAACTTAAAGGGGTGACCAGAACGTTCTTCGTCATTAAGATTGAAATGTCCTTTTTTGAAACGTGAAAACCAGCATTGAGCTGTCCTTTCTGATAAAGCATTTTCTCCTTACCCAGCACAAATATCGCGACGAGCTTTGGCTGCGTTTGCATTGTTCCCGTCTCAATTGAAAATGAATAACAACAAGTGTCGAAAATGCGCCTTTCTTTCAACTTAACATTCCATTTTGAGGGTACAGAACAAAAATTAAATTAACACAACTTTTAAATAAACCACAATAACTTCTTACTTAACTTCAAGACGTAGCCTAAGCAAAGGCCTAATAGTCTACACTGTTAAGAGACTTAGCCTAACCTTTGAAATTTTTACTCTCTTTATTTATTATTGTTTCTTAATATGTGCACAAATCATGTCAACCAAACTTAAATCAACACAACATAAAAACCGCAAAAACCGCAAAAGTCACAAATGCTTATCACCATCTAACAACTACAAGTCGTTCTAACCAAATAGATATTCGCGCATACAAAATTGGGTGCAATCAATAGATTACTTAAAGCCGAAACGACACGCGCCGTTGAAGATGAAATAGGCATCGCTACTCTAGTGAGAGGTGTTCCTGGAATAACCTCCCTGTCTTACGTCCCTTACCCGAAGGTCAAAAGTTACACGAATAAAACTTAATTGATTTCAGAGGGACGTAAGAAGAAAGAAATACTCCAAAATACCTGATACCAGAGCAGTGAAGCAATTACCCACGTCGGAAACCCAGGTGAAAGAGGTTCGGCGAAGATTAGTGAAATCAACCCAAGTCCACAGGGGTGAATGCGATGACGGTCTTCGGCAGGGAGAAATCCCCTAGAAGGCGATATCGGGGCGAAAGGTGTGGAGACCACGGGGAACGATGACTCGAAGGCTCATCGATCCGAGAGAAGGAGTTAGAGATTACAGAATTTTCCAAAGAGGAGATTGCGAGGTGACTAGGGGAGAACTTTCATGTGCCCAGTGTGAACGGCTTCCTAAAGGAGAACACTTGCAAACGTAACTGGAAGAGCACAATTCGATGCAGCCTACAGAGGGACAGAGACAACGCTGGAAGGAATCAATAGTAAAAAATCCTCGCTACACGAAGGAATCCATTACGGGTCTCCAAAGTGAACGCCAAAGGTAAGTAGAGCAATCAAGGCAGAATCCTCGCAACAGAATAACTTAAAAGGCCTTATGACCCCATTTATATCCATCAGTCCGAAAGGGGGAAAAGGAAAGTGGGGCACAAGGGGGGACCTACGCTAATAAGGCTGGTAAGTTACAGAAGTTCAGGCCAAAAATGGTAGCCTCGAAACGGGTCAACCTACGATAAACATCATAAACTATGATGAGCAAGGGAAGGCATGGGAATATGAGGGCCTACCCTTTACAAATAGCTATATAAAATTATTCCTTCGAGAGAAGGTTGAGGCTTCAGAGAAAAATCCCTGAAAACGAGTCACAGGCAATTCATGTGCTAACCGGTAAATAAAACTCATACACATATTTTCCTAAAAATAAATTCGTTTTTCGTGTGTGTATATTCGCATATGTGAAGAGGTATGTTATTATTTATAAAGGTAATGCTTATATTTCGAAAAATTTAATTTAATTTTGCAGGTGGTTTTCTTCAAGTTAACATATGTAGATGTATGTTATTATTTATGACCATTAAAAATTATATCATCTCTCATTTATATCTTTCCAGCCTCTGGTAAAAGTAAGCATAGAGGTTACATGCTCCGAACATTCAAATCTGTCGAAGTCGAAATAATGATGAACTTAACCAGAATTTGAGAGATTATCGCTGATGATTACCAGATTAAAGAGCATTGTGGATGGATTCATCGCAAACTATGAACATGTAGAGCATGGCAATATCCTTATCCCGTCCCCAAATTACCTTTAGCCACTGTTACGCCTGCTTATGCAAGAGATATATTCTTAAGCTTATTTTCATTCCTTGCTGAACGTTTCCTGGGTTGTGATAGATACAGGTCAATCTTCAGAGGCATGGAAGGCAATAAACTACTGCCAAATATCAATTTTTAGGTTATCTAAAAGACGAGAGACATAGGCAATCCAAATGAGGACACCGGAAGGTGTAAAACAGACATTATGAAGGAGTTAGTGGGGTGTAATGATGCTGAAGACGATGATGCTACTGATAAGGTTATGGTACTATTCTTCAACCTACGAACTGATCCACACGGATCGGTGATTGAACAACAAGATCAACAGATATTAGGAAAGACATACCCGAGGGAAATAATATTTGTACTATTATTGTAATAGATGGCTATATAGAGGTCAAATGATAGATAGACAGAGTTAGCCATCCCAGGAAAGTTTAGGTGGGGGAGGGCTATCAAGAAAGGTTAAGCCCACTTAACAGCAATGGTTGTGGAAGCTGAACGAGCGAGACTGGACTTTAGATCGATCAGGTCTTTGGTCGGAGCCGCACGTCGGTGAAGAAAAGCCCACCCGGGATATTAAGTACAAGGGAGTTGGGATCAAATAGGAAGCTCCGGCTGGGAACGGTTTACCGCTGCCTAGAGCATTGGATATAGGCGGAAAGGAGGCCCCAGCCAAGTGCAGTAGCTAGAGGGAGGGGAACAACATCCTGATCTTCCAAACTAGCCTTACCTATCATGTAAACCGGGTCACTGTACAGATGGGTTGGTGTGCTGAGCATTCATATCCGCCGAAATGGTTAACATATATTTTTTCAACAAATGACTTTTTTTAACTTTTGATATCAACATGTGTCTAATTTCTGATTTATTGAAGACGCCGCTTTTGTCTATAGTTTGAAGCCATTTTTGGATCATTAACGGTCATCTCATAAAGCTTCAATTTCTGGATTTAATGTTTTGATTAATTTTTACCCAAGTCTAGGCAGTTTTTGACATAATAGCATCAAGATCTTCCATCTTTGGACAACAACATTGTTAAGACATTCTGTGTACTAAGAGTTAATTCATTTAGGATAAGCCATTTTCTTTTGTAATGCTGTTAGTTATCTTCTATAATATCCTTGTAGTCCAAGCAGGAATCTTAAAATTTTTAAGTTTACACATACATACCAATTATGTCTTGTGTAATTCATCATGTTAAACAGAATCTTTACCTTTTCAAAGTGTTTCTTTATGTTAACTAAGTGACCAACAGGAATTAAAGGCTTTTCTTTTTTTATTGTGAAGCAGTACAACCTAAGGAGTTTGTGGTCAACTGTTAATAAACAAACGCCACTCATATGGATTATTCTTAATGCCTCTTCTGGTAAAAAGAGAGTAAAATTAGAAAAGTAACCTAACACATTGCTTTGCAAAATTTGATGAGACCTGCAAAACTTAGATTTCTTTGCCTTTCTTCAAAAGTCACTGTCAATGCCACTAATGAAAGTGTAAGTAAAAAGAGCCCAATAAAAGTAAATGAAGGTTAAACACAAAGTCCAATAGCATTAATGGGAATGTAAGCAAAAGGAGAGTAATGTCAAAAAATCAGATTGTGAGTAAAAGAGCCCAATGTCAATAGATGAAGTGTATGCAAAAAGAGAACAATGGCGCTAATTGAAGTAGAGTCAAAATAGCCTTATGACATTAAAGTTGAATGTGGTTATGAAGAGGCAAAACATAATATTGAAACATTAGGTAAAAGTAGCCCATCTCAATATTGGGAGTTTACGAAAAAGAGAGATCAATGGCAATGATTTGGTTGTAGACAAAAATTGTACAAATCCTCAATTGGATAATATATTAGAAGGAGAAAGAAAACATGCAACAGATCATGGAAAATAAAAATGCATGGAAAAGAATATGATAATAAAATGAGAAGAAAATAACAATTAATGTCATTGATTGGGATAAGAAGAGGGACAAAATACAGGTTGAAATACACCTACACCTCTTATTGAAGGACGATTGAAGCAAAAATGTTAAAACTTCCTAGGACACGTTGATGCATGCCCG
Source organism: Ceratothoa steindachneri (assembly GCA_963969495.1). NCBI lineage: Eukaryota > Metazoa > Arthropoda > Malacostraca > Isopoda > Cymothoidae > Ceratothoa > Ceratothoa steindachneri. The sequence continues at coordinate 73,187,948 of OZ018324.1, read as the reverse complement.
AAAGCACCAAGGGCCGCAAGTGAACCTGCGGCTATATTTACCTTTCACACATTTCCATTTTCAAACTACACATCTTTCTTTACCGATTTATCTCTGCTGTTTGCTTTCAGTTAGGAAATGAAAATGACAGGTAAGTATAATCGATCTTTGGAATCAAAATAAAATATAAAAGGACAGCTGAGTTCTATTGAACATCTGATAATTAAAGAAGAAGGAAAAAAAAAATGTGATGTGCAACTTGAAAAGAGGTCAAATTTTCCCTTTAATTTCTATAAGAATTATACCTTTTAACCTTTTATTTATTTCTGGAAATTTGTTGTGCGCTACCTCTAAAGAGGTATTCACCGGTAATAGGACGCTACCGTCCATACTAGTGCTTAATTTGTGTTCCCAAAAGGATTCCTTCCGTATCGAGTGAGCAATTATGCGAGAGTAGGATGTTTGAGGAAAGTGAAGATTATTACAGGACCTATTGATACCGCGGCGAGAATTTTCAAGGGTGTTCAAAGGATTTCTTTTTCCAATTTCGTCCCCTAATCTTCTGCATCTAGAGCAGGGGTGGGCAACCTTTTTAAGTGGGTGGGCCAAAATTGGGCAAATCTTTGGTACAAAATTTTCTCACGTGCCAATACTTGACTAAAACACAATGAAAGGATATAAAATTAAAGATGTTCTTTTTATTCATTCCCAACTCTTTATGATGCATAAAAATTACAAGGAAAAGATAGTCATTTTACCTAAAAATATACATATTATCATATATTAAACAAGATTGAATCTTTATCATTTCAAGAAGAAAACAACAAATCCAAACTAGAGAAAGAAAAATTGTGGACCTTTTCATTTATTTACCATCAATGAGACTTCTGCTGCTGCCTCACTGATAACAGAATTCATAACAGGTTGTACACATTGCGGTTGCTATATAAAATAAATTGGAGATACATTTATTTAGTTTTCTTAAGTTAAGCATTTTGCTTCGCATGCCGGTAGAAGTTGTTGGCGTGCCACGTTTGGCACGCGTGCCAAAGGTTTCCCACCCCTGATCTAGACGGTATGTTGATGCCATACCTAATTTTAATTTTCCACGAGAAAGGTTTTGGTAGATGAAGCTCGGTTTTCTGACTTTTAAGTCAATCAAGTAACCATCAACGACAAAGTGCTCGTCTGAAATGCTTCTAATACTTTTTCAATGAACTTCAGTTCATCATTGTTTTGTGATCTGAATAAATAAATATATTTCATCAATGATTAGCCGGCTCAGATCGTTTCGTTATTATTTTAAAACATTCTCATATAAAACTAGTCAACAATAATTTTGCTACTTGAGGATTTGCTTGTGATTTATACTAAATCGAGTATGCTAATTCTGAATCTCTAATCAGAATTGTTCTCGAACGTAAGGTTTCTGAGTTACACACATACTCTTTAGTTACAAATATGGGCAGTGTTACTTCGGCGACCGTAATGAGAGGATGTGTTGTGTGTGTTTGGTGCCTGCGTTACACTCCTTCTTTATCAACTTGTCAAATTTAGCTATTATAGTAGTGGTGTTGAAACGGTATTTACATAAAGTGATTAATTGCATTTTTATTTCAGATTTATCTCTCAATTAGTTTGTAAATGAAATAAGATTGTACAAAATCATTAACAGGATATATACAAACTAAGTTGAAAACATGAATTGGTGAGGATGTATAAATAGCCCAAGCAACTTTCGTTATATCTGTGGAAAATATACTCCAAGCAACCAGCAGAAAAATTTAACTTAAAGAGTGAAAACTGCATACAATTATTATTTTGGTTGTAAAGTTGGTAACCAAGACAAGCCCTGGGCACCTCACAAATCTTTTAATGTGTGTTATACGGCGCTTACACATTGGTTAAATGGCAAACGGAAGGGTATGCCTTTTGCTGTACCAATAGTGTGGCGTGAGCCAACAAATCATGTTTTTGATTGCTACTTTTGTATGACAAATATTGCAGGATTCTAAAATAAGAACAAGTCAACAATTGTATATCCAGATTATAAGTCAGCTATAAAACCAGTCTCCCATAATAGCAGATGCCAATCCCAGTTCCTCGATCAGCTAGTGCAGTTAAAGAAGATGATTCATCGCCTAAAGATGAGGATAACAATGACAATGAAATGTATCAGGATGATTTTAAGGAAAAGATGATCCACTTGATAAATCAAGAAAGAATGAATGATTTGGTAAGGAATGTGTCATTGTCAAAGGAGAACGCAGAACTGTTGGGCTCCAGACTACAGCAATGAAATCTTCTAGAGAACGGTATAAAACTATCTACTTTCCGTAAACCCCATGGGGCCTTAGCTGCCTTCTATAAAAAAGATGATGGTGTTTGTTTCTGTACTGATTTTAATAGCCTTATGAATCAGCTAGGAAACTCGCATTTACCTGATGAATGGAAACTATTTATCGATGCAAGCACTGTTAGCCTCAAAGCTGTGTTGCTACACAATGGTAACAAAAAAACCCTTCAAATCCTGTCGCACGTATTGTTGGGATGATAGAGACCTATGACTCAATGAAATTTACTTTGGAAGGTGCTCATTACTCGCATCGTAAGTGGAATATCTGTGGTGCTCTAAAGGTAATTTATTTACTTCTTGGACTGCAGCTAGGCTAGAAAAAAAATATGTGCTTTTTATGCCTATGAAACACGGTGACGCCAGAAATCATTATCTTGTTAAACAGTTGACTCAAAGAGAAGAACGCATAGTTAGCCGATAAAATATGAAGCCCATTCCTTTGTTACATTCATAGAAGATCAACCTTCCACCATGTCATATCAAACCTGGCCTTATCACAAATTTTGTTAAAGCAATAGCCCATGATTCTGATGGATTCCAGTATCTCAAAGAGAAATTTAGTGCAAAGAAAACTGATGATAAACTTGAAGCTGGCATTTTATTAGGGCTGAAGATGTGAGAATTGATACGTGGCAGGGAGTTCAGAAAAAACTAACTCCATATGAGTTGGAAGCATGGGATTCATTTGGCCATGTAGTGCAGAACTTACTTGGTAATCATAAGGCTCAAAACTATGAAGAACTAGTGGACTAAATACTAAAGGCCTATCAACGAATGGGGTGACGCATGTCTCTTAAGATGCATTTCTTGCATTCGCATCTAGATTTCTTTCCATGTAATATGGGTGATAATAGTGACGAACATGGGGAAAGGTTCCACCGAGATATCGCAATGATGGAAAGCAGATATCAAGGCCGCTTCAACAAAAACATGATGGGTGACTACTGCTTGTTCCTAAAACGGGAGGTTCCTATAGCCACGTACAAGCGCAAGAGCAAGAGTCTCAAACATTTTTGAAGAAATTTATAGTTAGGTGACTAGTACCTTTTTCATAAGTAATACATATCTTGTTTGGGTACAAAGGGACGTACATAATGCCAAATAGGGTGCGCCGATTCCAAACCTTTGCCCAGAAACATTTAATTCTTCTCAAACTCATAATAATTATATCATTAATTGATCCAAGGTGACAAAGTGAGCCATATAGCCTAATTTTATAACCCAGAAACCTTACGTGCTAGGACAAATCTGAGCACATATTTGGAATCAGCGCACCAAAGTTAGTTAGTTACAACAACATTTACTCAAGTAGCAAAGACAAAGTTAAAATTTGTTGTTAGTTATAATAAGAAAATAGGAAAATTTTCCAAGGGGAAAATATAGCAGAAGAATATCAAGAGATAATTGAAAGAATAAAAAGAGAAAGGGAGACGGAAAGACTAACAAAGTTTTATTATAAGAGAGAACGAAGTCTAGCAGGGACATCCTTTCAGGTGCCTAAATGCCCGAAAGAAGCCAAAATGGGGATTAGTTGGCTTTTATGATAAGTTCTCTTCATCTATTGTGATTTTGAGCTATTTGCCTTTTAGTTGTTACTTAATCCTAGTTTACGTTGTGGCTCATTTAGCTAATAAAATATATCCACCGAGCTTAAACCTAGAGAAAAGAAAAATCCAAATATCCAAAATTTAAAAGATCCGAGAGGCTACAATATATCACTCGAATGACAACACAAATTTAACCGCCATTAATATATGGAAAGTGTGCGTTCCATAGCAATGAATGGATGAATTTATCATACATCTCTTTTAACGATATTAATAATCGTTTTCATTCCAGCTCATTTGAAAAAATCATTTTTATTTTTTTATTTTTTTCCCATCTCATTTTTTCACTTCATATTTTTCAAAAACTTACTTTTAATCAAACAATAAACGAGATATTAGTCAAATGAAACTATAAAATAGAAAATCAATGAAAGAAATAGCAAATAAAGGTGCTTTTCTTGCTCTAGGCTGAGTGTGGTTTAGTTTCTCGCAGTTATTGCAGAATTATTTGGACGAAGGACATTATATAGAAATCTTCAAACATGGCCTAATGCCGCTACGGTAATCAGAAAAATCGATATGTGTTGCGTACTCAGATTTCTTTCGGATTAATCTCTATTTACATAAATTAGTTACTCCGGAGAATCAATCTTATCTTAGAATAAGCGAGATGGCAACAGAGGAATATTTTTAAATGTTTTCGTTGATTTTTATTGAACCCTGAACTTATCTCTTTATTACTATTATTTTTTCGTTTTCTTACCCCTTCCATTATACTACACTCTATTTGTAAGTGCTTCCGGATCCTGCATTGTGTACTAGAATTCGTTTGTAAGATTAATTGCTTTCTCATTTTAATAATTCAATCTCTAAACTTCCTCAGATTTTGTATCCTTTCAGTCATTTACGTCACACGTCATGTCTACAGTTATGGATTTCTTTGATGTTTTCTGTGTGTTCACATTTTTCGCTTCCTGCTAATGCATCCATTCTTCTTTATACTACCGTTTCTTTTTTACTTTGTTGAGAGGAAGAAATTTTGTCTGAATATCTATCTTTGAGGTGAGTTTAAGCGTGAAATTGAAATCTTAAGATGAAGACTTAGGTGAAATTCTTTCGAATACAAAAATGCTGTTATTTTAAATTAAATGTGTCAGAGAAGTAGTAAAAGTGATACGTAATATAACCATAAATCTTAAGAAAAATTGTAATAAGTAAAAGAATAGGTAGAATGGTGTGACCGTCCCATCAACCCTATGATAAATAACAGGGGAACAATTTAAACAAAAAATTCTGTTGAGTTGGATTTTTGTGCTGATTTAGACTAAAATTAGCATGGTGATTCTAAATTTGTAGTCAGCTTTTTTCTAGCACGTCTATTTCTTTTTCCACAGCTTACCCTCCAGAGAAGTAAAATTTCACTGCTTAGCTGTAATAAGATTTGCCTGCTGACTACGATTGAATTCATCTACAGCTACGTGGCAACTTGTTTGTGCAGTCACCATTGATACAGTGTGGTGAGAGGTGTGTGTTGTACATTCCTTTTCGTCATATGCTGTTTTTTCTAGCTTTCAAAGCTGGTAGCTATTCCATCTTAGTGTTTTATTTACATAGGTTTATATTTCCTTTGTTTTAGATCATGTCTGCTCCTGCATCTTGTCTTCGTAAATGCCTAAACAACCCTGACTCCTTCTAATACATTTGTGGCAGTTTTACCATTCCAAGTCAGAGGGCAAACATCAGTGCACTTGTCAAACAAGCATATTTAGCATATTTTAAAGTAAAACTCGGTGATCAAGACAAGCTATGGGCCCCTCATAAAGTGTTCAGGCAGTGTGTCGAGAGTTTACAGATGTGGACCAAAGGAACACGTGGAAGGTTGTCATTTGGTAACCCCATGGTTTGGCGAGAGCAAAAGGAGCATTGCACAGACTGTTATTTTTGTTAAATGAAAACATCAGGATTTATCAAGAAAAAATAATAGTAAAATAGAATATCCTAATCTACCGTCAGCTATAAGGCCAATGCCTCATTCAGCGGAAATTCCAGTGCCAGTTTTCGAACACTACCTCCTCTAGAAGATCTTAGTGATGTTGACGAACGCAGTGACAGCCATGATGCAGATTTCGAAATTCACGAAAATTTGGTTCGTTTGGGATTTGATCAGCACGAGTTGAATAATTTGGCACGTGATTTGGGCCTATCAAAAAAAACTTCAGAAATTCTATCATCAAGACTGAATGAGAAAAACTTACTTGAACAAGGAGCGAAAGTATCATACTTTTGAACCAAAGAAAGTACATTTTTGCAGTACTTTCGAAATAACAGCGGCTTTGTTTATTGTTATAACATTCCTAGTTTACTGAAGGAATTAGGGCTTTCAAGCTAGAATCCAAATGAATAACGAATGTTTATTGACAGTTCAAAGCGGAGCTTGAAGTGTGTCCTTCTACACAATGGCAATTTATTTGGTTCAGTTCCTATTGAGCATTCTGTCTGTCTTCATGAAGAACATGGAGATATAAAGAGGGTCATTGAGTTATTGCAATATGACAAACACAATTGGATCATCTGTGTTGACCTTAAAATGGTGTGCTTCCTTCTTGGTCATCAACGTGGGTACACAAAATATCCCTGCTTTCTCTGTATGTGGGATAGCAGAGCTCGATGGAATCATTGGGTTGAGACGAATTGGCCTCCAGATCTGATCTTAAACCTGGAGATTCCAACATTCTACATGAGCCACTTGTTGACAGGAAGAATATAATATTCCCACCTTGCCACATAAAACTAGGTCCCATGAAGCAGTTTGTAAAGGCATTGCCAACTGATGGCGACTGTTTTAAGTACATCATTTTGCCATTTCCTGGTCTGTCAATTGAAAAAATCAAAGCCGGTGTGTTTGATGGTCCACAAATTCGACAGTTCATCAAAGATGAACAGTTCTCCGGGACTCTGTCAAACCTTGAGAAGAATGCTTGGTTATCATTCAAAGATGTTGTCAAGAACTTTCTTGGAAATACACGTGCAAGTAATTACACAGAAATTGTTCAGAATCTATTGGAGAGCTACAAGTCGCTTGGTTGTAACATGAGTATTAAACTATATTTTCTGCATTGCCATCCTGTCAGTTTTCCGGATGATCTTAATGCTGTTAACGACGAGCAAATTGAACGATTTCACCAAGATTTAAAGGTTATGGAAGAACGTTATCAGGGTAGATGGGATGTACATATGATGGCTGACTATTGTCATCGCATCAAACGCGATAGTTCTCAAGTTTAACACTTCAGAAAGAGCTATAAACGTAAATTTTTACCTTAACTACTTGCACACAATTATAATTATATAATTACAGTAGCCATATCCTTTGTTAAAACATAATAGTGTTAAATAAAATTGCAATCAGGCCTGTTTCTTTCATAGTTCATTGTATGTCAATATTTAAAAAAGTTAAAAAAATGACGTGATAGAGAAAAACGGAGACCAGTTTTGGATTCAGCACCGATAAGTTAGTTAAAAACAGCTGTCAGACCTAACTCAACAAAAATTGTGTTCCAGAGTCTAACTTATTCTATTGTTGTTATTCGGGCAGAAAAATACAATCGAACCAGCTACTCAGTGACCTCTCTGTTAAAGTCCTTCTCTCTGTGTGTTCCTGATCGTGAACTCATTGTGATTTGTAATTTTATCCATGATGCTCATTGTTTGAATAAACCAAATCTACTTCGACCCTCGGTTTAAAAAGAACTTGTGTGATCCTCAGGTGTATACAGCACACTATTTGCATCAAAACATGAAAGAGCGAAGGAGTATCAACTTATCGCATTTGTTAGAATTAAACACTCTTACTTATCTATATATATATTATAATTGCAAAAAATATTTGTGATATGAATTTATCTATGATCCCTCAAAATATTTTTGGACCGAATTGTCTGTAACATCTAAATATACTTTAGTAACTAAATGTTCTCTACCGCATTATTATTCATCTTGCAGCAAGGTTTAGATCTGGAATCAATTAATTCCATCAGTTACGTAATATATATATATATATCATGAAAGACTCGACGTATAGGTGAGAATGGATGGGGAGAAAGAAGAGTCCAGACACTATACAGAGCTCTTTATTGACGTTTCGCCTCTTGGCCTCCTCAGAATGGAACTGACAAGAGAGATGGAAGATCGCCGCTCGACCATTCGTAGAGTTAGTCTGGGTCGCGGTCAATTGCTCTCCCCCAGCCGTTTCCCCCTCGTCTCGACCCTTTTGCCTCTTCATTAATGAGCCTTGCCGCACCTGTCGCCAGCTTGAAGAAACCGTCCCGGTGATTTGTCGACCAAAAGAAGAGAATATATGTAGCTTCAATAATCATACGCTCACGTTTTGATAAACCTTTTTGAACTATACTCACCCCATCCCATTTGGGTAAATGCCCACATTCATCTATATGCACCACTAACGAGTTTGAAGTTCTATGTGCCCGGACGTCCCTCTTGTGCTCACTAAGTCTAGTTTTGATGTCCCTACCAGTCTCTCCGTAATAACTCTTGTCGCACCCTTCACACGGAATCTGATAGATTATGTCCCTATCCGTTTGGGCCCTAAACTTTTTGTGCGAAACCAATTCCTTGATCTTCGTCCCAGCATGATCGGCAACTAGCAAACCCGTTTTCCTGAGGGCCACATTTATGCTCTGCGCAGCCTTGCAGTAAGGCGCTGAAAGGTACCTGACCCCATCCAATGTGCCTGTCAAGGCCTCATTATTTGCGGTCCCATTTGTCGTGCTACTCATTGTGCCTCTTTCCGATATCCCGACCGCTTTATATCTCAACTTTATTAAGAGACCCTCCGGATATTTTAGTTTCATAAAAGCATTCTTAATGTAGTTATACTCATCAGTTAAAAACTGTTGGCGACAAATCCGGATGGCCCTGAGGTAGTGATAGGATTCTACCTCAGGGCCATCCGGATTTGTAGCCAACAGTTTTTAACTGATGAGTATAACTACATTAAGAATGCTTTTATGAAACTAAAATATCCGGAGGGTCTCTTAATAAAGTTGAGATATAAAGCGGTCGGGATATCGGAAAGAGGCACAATGAGTAGCACGACAAATGGGACCGCGGATAATGAGGCCTTGACAGGCACATTGGATGGGGTCAGGTACCTTTCAGCGCCTTACTGCAAGGCTGCGCAGAGCATAAATGTGGCCCTCAGGAAAACAGGTTTGCTAGTTGCCGATCATGCTGGGACGAAGATCAAGGAATTGGTTTCGCACAAAAAGTTTAGGGCCCAAACGGATAGGGGCATAATCTATCAGATTCCGTGTGAAGGGTGCGACAAGAGTTATTACGGAGAGACTGGTAGGGACATAAAACTAGACTTAGTGAGCACAAGAGGGACGTCCGGGCACATAGAACTTCAAACTCGTTAGTGGTGCATATAGATGAATGTGGGCATTTACCCAAATGGGATAACATAACATAACATAACATAATTACACGGATGACAAAAGCCACAAGGGCCTATTAAAGGTCATCCGCCTCCGTCAAAACCCACCCACAAAAAGCACCATCACCAGAGGAAGACAAAATCAAAGTCCCCCACAATATAATATAACGGATGACAAAAGCCACAAGGGCTCATCATAGGTCATCCGAGTCAAGCGGCCTCTTTTTCAAGGCACCCAAACTCCCAGCAAAACTACATCCAGAGGATTGCATCCAGAAACAAGGGTATCACCAATCGAGGCTTGTCAAGAACTAAATCATGCAGCTATAGATATATACAAACAATATTAATATATACAAAACTTAGGAACCATCACAACCTTCCCTTCCCATAAACTCATCCAACCTACTCTTAAACACATTTAGATTTGGACTACCTACTACCCTCTGCGGCAATTTGTTCCAGAAGTCTACCACTCTATTGGTGAAAAAATATTTTCTTAAATCCAACCTACACCCTTGCTTTTTAATTTTCAAGTGGTGACCTCTAGTCCGATTTCCATCATCTAACTCAAAAAACTTGCTAACATCCAATTTATCTATCCCGGAAAAAATTTTAAAGAGCTTAATCATATCCCCTCTCACACACCTCCTTTCGAACGAGAACATATTTAATACCCTCAGTCTATCTTCATATTCAAGGTGCCTCAGGGAAGGAATAATCTTTGTTGCCCTCCGTTGCACTGACTCAAGAAGGTTAATATCGTGTCTAAAATGTGGGGACCATGCCTGTATACAGTACTCTAGATGTGGCCTAACATAAGAGTTATAGAGTTTAAGAATAACCTCCTTACTTTTGTAACTGACATTTCTCTTAATAAAACCCAACACTCTATTTGCCCTATTTCTTGCTTCAATACACTGCTTAGAAAACCTTAATGACTTATCTATTACTACTCCTAGATCTTTCTCATCCTCTACTGAGCTCAGCCAATGCCCATCCATTTCATAGTTAAATTCTCTATTATCTTTTCCCATGTTAATAACTTTGCCCTTATCAAGGTTGAAAGTCATTTGCCACTTATGTGCCCAGGATAACAATTTATTTAAGTCCCCCTGCACTTTAAAATTATCATCAATATCTTTAACTACAGCTGCTAATTTGGTATCATCCGCAAAAATTGACACTTTATTATTAACTGCCTCCCCAAGATCGTTTATATAGATGACAAATAATAATGGACCGACAACTGATCCCTGAGGAACCCCACTGATAACATCCCTCCACTCTGACTTTACACCATTTAGCACTACCCTTTGCTTCCTGTCTTTCAGCCACTCAGCTATCCAATTTGAAACACCCCCACATATCCCAATCATTTTTAATTTATGAACTAGTCTCCTGTGTGGTACCTTATCAAATGCTTTACTAAAATCTAAGTAAATTATATCTACATTCTCTCCCTTATCTACTTGATCTGTTACAAACTACAGAAAGTCTAGTAAGTTAGTCAAACATGATCTACCTGATCTAAACCCATGCTGAACATCGCTGATTAACCCCTCCCTCTCTAGATGTTGGCAAATCCCTTTTTTAACTATTTTCTCAAGAATTTTACAGACTACAGGAGTTAGGCTAACCGGTCTAAAGTTATTTGGATCCTCTTTACTACCCTTCTTGAAAATGGGGACTACATTCGCTCTCTTCCAATCATCGGGTATTTCTCCATATTCCAATGACCTAGTATATAACTTGTCCAGAGCTATTGAGATACTTTCTACCCCTTCTTTAAGTATCCTAGAATAAATATTATCAGGGCCGGAGGCCTTGGTAGTATCTAAATCACCTATTAGTCCTTTTATCATCCTCCGATCCACACAAATGTTAGTAAACACCTCTTTTCCTGACCTATCAGTACTATACATAGGACTATTTAGTTTCTCTTTTGTAAATACTGATGCAAAATGACCATTTAGTACCTCAACTATTCCCTCATCAGTTTCTCTCACAAACCCTTCATATTTGATAGGTCCTATTTTAACTCTGCCAGACTTGTTATTAATTTTATAGTAACTAAAGAACTTTCTAGGATCTTTGTTACTATCCTGAGCTAATTTAATTTCTGACACCCTTTTGTTCTTCTTTATAATCTTATTTAACTCATTCCTAGCCATTCTATAATCACTTAAATTTTGAATATTATTTTCTACCTGTAATTTTTTATATGTCCTTTTCTTCTCTGAAATTTTTCTAGCTATCTCCTGATTCCACCATAATGGTTTCCTACTTTTGTTCCTAATGGCCTTCATTGGGATACATTGTTCTTGGACTACATTTATTATATGCTTGAAAGTATCCCACATCCCATAAGCATTTTTACCTCTGAATTCTATATCCCAGTCTACCAAATTTAGCAAGCTTCGAAGTTTTACATAATTTCCCTTATGAAAATTTGGAACTTTTTCAGCATTCTCAGTTATTTTACCCTTCTCAATTCCCAAGTTAAAACGAACTATCTAATGGTCACTATTTCCCAATGCTTCCCCAACAGTCAATTCTTGAACTAAATGATCACTGTTAGAAAGTACTAAATCTAATATATTGTCCCCCCTCGTTGGCTCATTAACAAATTGATTCAAAAAATTATCCTCAAAGCATTCTATGAACCTGCCACTTGTTCTATCCCTACCTATCATATTTTCCCAGTCCACAGAGTTTAAGTTGAAGTCCCCAATAATAACTGCATCTGTTTCACATCCCTTACTTATTTCCCTTATCATTAGTTCATCTATATCATCAGTCTGCCCAGGTGGCCTGTAAAAAGCTCCCAAATGCACCATTCTATTTTTACTGAACCTAATATCTATCCAAAGTGACTTAACTCCATCCTGCTTTATTGAAGTATTTAAACTTGAAACAATGTTGTTTTTTATATAGATAATTATTCCTCCACCAATCCTACCTGTCCTTTGACTAATGTACATATTATAGCCCTGAAAATCAAATTCACTTATAGTGTCACTAAATTCTATTTCATTAACCCATGATTCAGTAACGCATAATATATCTATATCCTCATTGCTAATATAACTAAATAGCTCATCCTTCTTGTTTCTAAGACTACGAGCATTTGTATAGAAACAATTTAACCCCCCTATCCCTGAAGCACCTCTTGAAACTTGAATGACCTCACCTCTATCGCCTTGGAACCTATTTCTGTTATCTGCCAAGTCCATTCTACTTTCAGTACTATAATGTCCTCTCATAATTCCCTGACCACTATTAGTATCTAGTTTCCCGCCCGCAAAGACCTAATAACACAATCATACTCCTCCCACAACACATCTACCCCCCCTCCTACTCAAATGCAGTCCATCCATCGCATACATTTCTTTCATTCCAACAAACCTATCCCACACATCCACAAACATGACACCTTCCATCTCACACATCCTCCTCACATAATCATTCAGCCCAATTGCACGAGACATCCATTCTACCCCAATATCCATTCTTGGAAGCACACCTATCACAACACCTTTCATTCTACTTTCTTTCACCTTTTTAATCAACCTCTTGTACCTCTTACGTAACTCACATGCACCCACTTTCTTCACATCATTCACTCCTACATGTGTAATCACAACCGCATCCCTTGCACAGCCAGAAACCAGCTCCTCATACCTATCAGACAGATCTCTCACTCCAGCACCCGGCAAACACACCCTCAAACCATTCAATCTACTTGCATTCAACTTCCTATCTAAATATCTAACTCGCGAATCACCCACAGACCTAACTCCATCCCCACTCCTATTCTCATTCAAACTACCAGTCACTCGAACTCCACCCCCACCCCCATCAGTCATATCACTTCCAGTTACTTCCTCTCTTAGGGCACTGAATCTATTAGTCAAGCTAATAGGTTCTGTGTCCCTCTGACTCACACACCTATTCTCCCCCTGGCTAACCACCTCAACAGAGGCAACCCTATTCTCACAAAGAACAGGAGAAGCCTCCCTCACTTCATGTTTCCTAACCACTCTCCACTGTCCCCCATCCTCACTAGGCCTATTTCTAACTAATCTAAGGGGGCTAACTTCACTATCACTAGAACTATCATATCCTACCTCCTCCACCGGCCCTCTACCTTCACCTGAAACATCTAACTGGCCTACCTCACCACCTATCCTATTCCCAAATCTAGGCCTAACACTAAGTTCCCTCCTGAGCTCAGCAACTAACCCCTCCAGCCTACATATCCTGTCTAAATCCTGCCTTCTCATCCCCTCTAAATCTACAATGCTTTCACGCAGCCCACATACAACACATGTATACCCATCACCTAATACACCACAACCAATGCATACATTCCGACACTCATGCTCACTTTCATCCCCAAACTCCATCACTTATTCAAACAAAGAAAGAACTTAAGTAGCAATAAGAAAAAAAAGAAGAGCAACTTAGCTTTCACTGATTGTGGTGAGAAAAAAACAAAAAGCAAACAAACTATAGAAAAATCTGAAGAATAGATCAACAGACTGAGAGCTCTATAAAACACGTGCTACCTGTTCGAAGGTCAGTCGAGTATAGTTCAAAAAGGTTTATCAAAACGTGAGCGTATGATTATTGAAGCTACATGTATTCTCTCCTATTGGTCGACAAATCACCGGGACGGTTTCTTCAAGCTGGCGACAGGTGCGGCAAGGCTCATTGATGAAAAGGCGAAAGGGTCGAGACGAAGGGGAAACGGCCGGAAGAGAGCAATTGACCGCGACCCAGACTAACTCTACGAATGGTCGAGCGGCGATCTTTTATCTCTCTTGTCTGTTCCATTCTGAGGAAGCCAAGAGGCGAAACGTCAATAAAGAGCTCTGTATAGTGTCTGGACTTTTCTTTCTCCCCATCCATTCTCACATATATATATATATATATATATATATATATATATATATATATATATATATATATATATATATATATATATATATATATATATATATATTTTCTCTCTCTCTCTCTCTCTCTCTATATATATATATATATATATATATATATATATATATATATATAGATAGATATATAGACAGAGAATAAGAGAAACTACAAGTGTTACAAGGTTCTTTTTTACTGCCATTTAGTTCATCTCAGTCTTTCTCATTTTAAGCAAGAGGTCCTTTTAATTTATTTTCTTAGTTTCTTGTTACCCTAAGGGAGGTTGTCTTGGTTGAGTGAGGACATAGTGAATTTTCTCAGAACCCATTTAAGATGCGAATTCTGCTGAGGTTCATTATTTAAGATGATTCTCTATCTCTGCCTAATCGTCTAAAGGAATTTTACCCTCATAACCATTTTGATAGCATCCGTTATCTACGAACATGTCAATTTTTTCTATAGATATCACAAATTTTCGAAATTAGGCAAATACAGGGTCGTAAAGTTTTTATTATGATATCACTATGAAATTACTTTGAGATTAGAAGGAATAAATAATAATAAGTTATATGTGCTCAAAACATTAAACAAGAATTATAACACAAATTTGACAAAACATGTCCTCAGCAACATATAACAGATAAAGTTCTTTAATAAGTACAGCTAAACAAATTTTTACATGAAGCTCAGTAGCGTCTCCTTTGCCTGGGAATAGAGCAATTATACTCCAAATTATGCTGTCCAAGACGGTGTAACCTTTCATACATGTGTTGCTAACCCACTCTTTGGTGTTTAATACCTTTATTTGCTGAATGGATGCTGTATGAATACGTCTTCTAGCTTGTTCCAGGTATTGTTAATGGTTTTCCAAGTCTAGTTCAATTTAGAAACTGAAGCGGCATGACCATCAATGTGATATTGTTTTTATTGAATCACCTTATAGTAGACGAAGTTCAGAGACAGGAGGCAATGTCCTCCTGGAAATCACATTCGGAGCATTTCTACAGATGTCTTAAGCTGAGTGTAATATCTAATCTCTCGGATTGATGGCACTTCTTTGAATCTATAGTGACATCACAAATGGTTAAGTAATCCAGTCCTAAACATGAAATGCAGCCCAATACATTTAAAGAGAAGCCACTATACTTCAATGCTTGCCCTATACACGCTTGATTCCACTCCTTCCCCTACTGACTGCAGAGTCTAACTTTATCAGGTGTCAAGAACAACTTCAACATAGAATCGTTGGAGTATAAGACACGTCCCCTTGGCACAGAGTCGATTTGCATTGAGCACCTTTCTACACCAGCCTATTTTGCTTGATCAGACGATTCTGGCCAGCATTTTATGACTTCAAGCTTGTGCCAGCAGTTTGCAACGGGCTTTTCTGAAGGATGTATTAAACTGACTACTTTATGTCTATTCCTGTTGCGGCTGGACTTCAGGCTACTTGCAATTCTGAAGTCTCATGCGATGCAGAGTCCAGCGTTACACTGCGTAGTGACAGTGAGATTTTCGAAAACAGTCCGGTATTGGGTGTTCTCACTTTCTCTGAACCTCGTCAACACTTCTCACACTGGGTTGTGATTTCCCGAAACACGGGGTGATTACTCGACAGCTAAGACTCTCCTCGTAGAACGTGATATCACACTTCCTTCTTACACGTTATAGCTACGTGTTTACGCCATTACCATATCATTATAAGATTGTGTCCACAAGGAATATCAAATTCATCAACAACTATGTTGTGTTGTATAAATGAATTTAGACAGTAACATATCGCTTACTGATCCCATAATTTCATACATTTCTAAAGCATTCGCAGATTCAAACATACACTAAAATATTTATAGACATATCAAAGAAATAAAAAAAAAAACAGGTATGCGAAAACCTTTGGTCGCAGCTGTACTTCTGGAGATATAGTTGAATCTCTTGGCACCACCAGGGTTAATTTCACAAATTTTTTAGTCATCTTTTTATTTCCCATTTACATAAAAATTTTTATTATTTACACGCTCACAGTCAGTTTCTGGAAGCGTCTCATCTCAGCCTAAAGTAGTGTGAATTTAATATTTCTTTGCCTTAAATGAAAATATAATAGAATTTTTCATCTCCGGAGAAATCGTTAATTATTGCAACACGCAATATTTGCTTGATTTCTCGGACCGTGGTTTCACGATTTTAGTGTTATTAACAAATTTACTCTGTGAACAATTTAGGCTGAATTATTGGTCATTTTTCTGCTCATAACGGGATTAATTATTTTTTACCGCGTCTTTTGTAACTCTACTGATTGAGTTGGCAAAAATATCGCTAAAATGTGTGAGTTTTAAATCTGATCTTCAGTTTTCGTGTAATATTACAACGAAATCATTTCTCACGATTTTATAGAACTATTAAAATAATGCATTATAAATTGCATTATTCAATCCCATGAGTGGAACCATTTTGATCCTTTTCGATAAAAAAACGTCCAATTCCAAAATATTTTAAAAAGGGAATTTTCAGATAGACGGTAAACATCATCAAGTATTCTATGTGATATGAATATCTAACCACCAAAATAAACTTCAAGTTCGTGTCAGATCAGTCAATTAAGGTACGTGATAGCAATTAGCCACATACAAATTGCAACCATTTTATTATGCCTTGGATTTGCTTTACCTATTGTTCTAATCTATTTTAAATTAGGATTGCAGAGTACATCTCCTTGTTGTTTATCGCCAAATTGTAATTATAATAGACGAAAGATCAAGTAAAATTGTTAGTTCTAAAGATCAGTTATTTTTGCCATATGTAATTTTTAAGTTTATATAAACCCTGTGTTTTATATAATATTAGTTTTATGCAGGTAAAATGAAAGAAAGGCTAATTTGAACTTTCAAAATATCAGCTCAACCAACCCAGTGATCTTAGCAGGGATTGATGAGCTATCCTAATATTAAGCTAGTTAAAATAAGCTATTTCGAGAGATTTTTATCTGTAGAAAATAAAGTAAACTGTTTTTTTATCATCCCACATACTTGAACAAAAAAAGATATTACTATGATATAGCATTATTAAAACAAGTAACTTGTTAAAAATTAGTTGAAATTATATTGAGAGGTAATTCTCTCGCACAAAGGATGAAAAGTTCCTAGAATATTTCTTTCTCTCTAAACTATGTACACTGAGCCAGCTTTCAACGACAAATAATAGGAATTATGCTGTTTTTCTCCGGCATCAGGACATTATCATTTTAGCTTAATATATACTAAAGGATTAGAGGCTAACTCGAGTAAAAATAACTTCTGACCATCTTTAAGCAACACATGCCTTTTTAAATTCCAAATTTAGATAGAACTCACTCTATAATAAGGTCCATTTAGCGTTATCTACTGAATGACTGTCTATTTTGAACTAAAAACGTTAATTCTTACATGTAAGTAAATGATAAAAATCATAGGAATTCACACATTTATTTAGCGTTGCTTTCTTTTCGCCCATCATGTTTGGCACTAATACTCACCCTTCATATGTGAGAGCGAGAGAGGCCGATCTTTTTCTTCACCCTTATTTGTAATTAACCTCATAGTTGCAATCAACATGGTCCTCATAAATATAGTAAAGAGGTTAAAGAAAGAAGAAGAAAGGATTTTATCAAGTTGAAGGGAAAATAAATGCTTATAAAGAGAAATGTGAAAATCAACAAAACAATTAATTGTAACTTCAGCTAAAACAAATATTTCCGATTCTTAATTAAGGTTGCTTTTAACCTTGAGTAGCAATAGCAATAAATCCAAAGATGCATTTGAAATGCAGATTATATTTCAGCATTTCAATCTATTAAATAATTACGCCAATGTTTAAACAAATCATGCAGACCCATATTTCTTCGAGGTACAAAGGATATGAAATTCGAGCTAGTGAATAATGTTAATATGAATACGAGCCTATAGAAGTAATGGCATCTCAGGTATAAAGTGCATAAGGGATTATTATCCTAATATAATAAAAATACTTTTCAACCTCAATTGTATCTTCGAACATGCATTTTAAGAATTTATTTCCCTCTATAAGATACATATGAATTAAGTAATCATTCAACATTTTGCATGTCCTACATCTATATCTAAAATAAGACCCTATTCGGAATCATAATTTCAAGTAAGTGAATACTTTGGTCATAGAATTAGTTGATTCATTAGTCCTCTTTTGTCCACAAAAATCCAAGCTGCTACATCATTTTGAACCTGTTTGATCCTTATTTATATAAATAAACCATTCTCTTTCTTTTTCATAAATTCAATTGGATTTGTATAAATCTGTGTTCATCTGTTCATAGCAGAAGGATTGGAAAAAAGAATGGAATTTCTGCAGTTTTACACTGTGTAGATATTTTATTTTTGCAAATACGCTTATCGCTTTCAATTTGTTTTCTAAATAAAACCCAGTAATATTGGAAAAATTTATATCACTGATTTATTAATTCTTTTTAAATTTATCCCGTCTCATTTCTCCCTATTTCCATATTATCTATTATCCAAGGATTTTTCTTGAAAGCAATGGTTGCGCTTTTTATTTTAGCAAATAAAGAAATGAATATAACTTTTCAGTGGAAGGAAGAGAATAGGATAGCTGGCCTCTGGGGGAAGCATATATTTAAACAACTGTCTATTAGTGAATTCGATGAATTCTCCGTAAAAATCCCCTCCCTGAATTAAAGATGTAATCAGTGACCCGCCAAATCCATTTCTGGCATTCACTCCACCTCATACTTCTATGTATAAAAGGCATTATAACTTCCTTTCGAGCTTTCACTGCCTGGATGCCAAGTAGTAACTATGCGCCGCGAGAATGGAGCAGAAGCTCTTTGTGAATGTGAACAAAATTTCGAGAGTATTTATAGCGACGAAGTTCTCAAGATATAAAAACTTTCGTGAAGAATTTCTGATTTTCATTTTAAGATTGCTGTGATTTAAGAAAAAAACTAACTTTGGTTTTAGTGTTCCTTAAAAGCTATTCTATTCAGAGAATTTTTTGGTTCTCTGCGTAGCGTAGTCTACTAACGGCATACTTTTACTGTGATCAAAGCGGTGCTCGCTGCCTCAGTGTGTTTGGTTCGAATCGCTTCCCTGCACGGATTTTTTCGAAAAAAGGTAATAAAAATATTACTGCAAGGAAAAATTATTCCGTTTTCTCTTTCAATGTGGTTTAATGGATTAATTTTCATCATTCTCTCGCGCTACTTTGAGATATATATATATATATATATATATATATATATATATATATATATATATATATATATATATATATATATATATATATATATATATATATATATATATATATATATATATATAAAAATACAGAGTTGGAAAAGATAATTGGACTAGTAGAAATTTAACACCAATATTTCAATGAGCCATTATATTATTAATATCCATCCAAATATAATCGTGAGTGTTTTGTTTTGATTGCAGATACATAGTTTCATTTTTGTGTATATATATATATATATATATATATATATATATATATATATATATATATATATAAATACAGAGTTGGAAAAGATAATTGGACTAGTAGATATTTAACACCAATATTTCAATAAGCCATTATATTATTAATATCCATCCAAATATCATCGTGAGTGTTTTGTTTTGATTGCAGATACATAGTTTCATTTGTATTTCTTTTTAAGATCGTGGATTGGATGCTAAGATGCGTGACATCACTGAGTTCGAAAGAGGGCAATTGTTGAAGCCCGAATTTGAGGAGCTTCAGTCACCAGAACAGCTAAACTCCTTGGTTTTTCGAAAGTTACTATAACAAAGACCATGATAGAATTAATAAGCAGAGCAAAACCTTCAGCAGGACTTCGAAGCTCGCTGTAAGAGTCTGAGGAGTGTAAAACGCATTGTGATAAAAAATCCACGGACAACTGCCTCTAAAGTTACTGCAGTGTTGAATCAACATCTCACTAGCACAGTTTTGACCAAAAACTGTTCACCGTGAGCTCAATAAAGAAAGGATCTCATGGAAGAGCCGCCATCATGAAACCTCTGCGTTCTTATCAAAACATTCAAAAAAGACTGAACTGGTGTAGAGATCACAAGGGCTGGTCGACAGACCAATGGAAGCAAATAATATTCTCCGACGGGTCGAGTTTTTCTCTTTTCCCCACTGCAGAGCGAGATTACGCGTGGAGATGGTGGGGAAGCTTTTAATCCTGACTGCCTTCTTCCTACAGTGAAGCCCGTGGAAGGTCATTCGTGGTTTTGGCTCCCATATCTTGTAATTCTATGGGTCTAATCGTTGCACCGCATAGTAGGATCAAAAGCAACGAATATCTGAATATGTTTGAAGATCAAGTCCAACCCATGTTCCAGATAGTGGCCCCCATAATCTTCAGATTGTGAGGGTCCCTCCCACAATATACAGATCATTATATTATTGAGCATTTGTGGTGCATCTTGGAGTGACAAGTTAGAAGACGCTACCCTCCACTGTCGTCTCTGCAAAAGCTGGAGCATGTATTGCAAGAAGAATGGCTGAAGATTCGTCTTTGAATCAATTCCAAGACTAATTGTAGCTGTTCAGAAAGCAAAAGGAGGACTGACTCCGTGTTAAATAAATATTCATTCAATTTAACGCCTTCTCCACTTATTTTGTCCAATCTCTGTATATATTATAATCTAAAGGATCATTCCTCTAGTATGATTTATTGGGATTCGATGACATTAGTTTTCTTCCACTAGAATTAAGACGTTAACAAGCTTTTTTTTATATTTATTTTGTGATGAGGTCTGTTTTATTAAATAGCAACACCATCGACGTAGCAATGTGATGGGTCCTGCGGTTGACGTGGCATTAACCTTAGAGACATGTTTAACTGAAACCTAAATTACTATCATTCTCGTCCAATGTACACATTAATTGCATCGCTGGCAATACCACTTCTTTGTAAACTGAGTGAGTAGATATATTTTGGATTGAAATAGATGTCATTGCATCTCACTGGCATTCGTGAATGAATACAAATGAACGCAATTTACGCCTGATTGATGATCTGATTACGATTGAAAATGGGACGAAGCCTCGTTGCAGAATCAATATACCGCATTTTAGATAATAAAACCTTGTTTAAAGTTTTTCATACACAACGATATAGAAAAAGGAGAGACAACTAGTGGGAAAAAGAAACACAATTTTATCTCCAAGAAAAAGAAGTTAACTCTTTGAAGCAAAGAGGTTATTTTACAAACATATAAATTAGCAGAAATACAAACAATAGATTTTATAGATCTTTGAACATGTGTCTATATAGCGATTTGTTATCAGTGATGGACTCAATCATTAGTTGATTCTCAGTCTGCCTCGCCTCTGTCTTTATTTAAGCTTTACGTCTGTCAGCTTTCTTGGTCTTTCAACCCCGCAATGTGTCAAGTTTTGTCCCTCAATTTTCATTAGACCAAGGATACACTTTGTTTAAGGTAATAATATTTTATATTCATTTGTCTGATCAACGAAGTCAATTTCATTTTTTTAAAAAAGTATACCTCACATATAAAGATTCTTTAGCTACTTTATTTGATTACTGTCAGGCTGAGCTTATGTATATTTGAAGTGTCAGGGAAAGAATTGAGGAAAAGTTGCTAAATAGTGTTATGTTATGTTCATAGTTTTTATTTTGGGCATCTCTATTGTTGTCTCTTTTTTAAGAAATTTACTCGCTTACATATGAGTTTGTAAATATTTGTATCATCTAAATCTTACAAACTAATCTACTCAGGTAGGTTAGTATTGGTTTGACTGTTTAGGTTGGAATGTAATCCATACAAGTTGTAAACCAAAACTATTACCTTAGCGTTGAGATGGACAAGGAGTATACATCATCATTCAGCCAATTGCTTCTTCAACACTTCGTGTATACACCATTTTCAGCAATTATTGGACTAAATACATCCTAAATGAATCCAGTTCAAAAACCCTAAGCGTTACTTTCACGGAGAGTTGCATCTTAGTTACCATCCAATTCTCAGCCTAGCCTATACTCAGACCCAGACACTCGTCCAGATAGTTTCTATAGTTTTATTGTATCTTTTCTGTGTTAACAAGTATTACAGATTGCTGTTTTATATTTTATATAATTTTTTCATAGCTATTTTCTGAAACAAGGAGTTTCATTGATTTTCTTAGCCTTGAGGGAAAGTGGATAAAACAGAGGAATACAACTCTTAACAAAATATGCAAAGTAAGGAGCATGTCTAGCATACTTAATAGCTCCTGGATGAGGGAGCCTGTAAAAAAATTAGGAGCAGCCTCCGCAGTACGTAACCCCGATACAGGAAGAATTAGCGCGTGACTGCGCTCGTTTGTTCCCAGCGGAGCCCAACCCTGGTTCACAGGTGGATCTACCTGGTAATTTTCTAGTATGTACAACTAAGGGTCTGTACACCATGGTGTTGCTCTGAGCCTTAGACCCAGAGCAGCGCGTGTACATACATATCCTTCACGAAGTGTAACCCCAGAAGGGAAGTAAATTACCAACAAGAAGAACAAGCCTTAAATTTGAGAATCCCACTGTTTAAAAGTGGATTTAAACAAGATAACTTCCTAAACCTGCGATTAATAAAATAAAATTAAGTGATTGATCATTTTAATGATTAAACTATGTCTAATAACGAGAAACCTCCCCAAATAACCTATTACCTAAAAATGTAAATTGAAGTATTCAAATAAACCCCAAAATAGTATTATGTCCCTAAATAGAATATCAAGAACGTATTAAACAATAGCTTAGGTTGCCTGAGTTTTGACTCCGCTAACAAAATTGGCAAAAAAGCGAGCACAAAAATTGCTCAGACAATCGGGCTTTCTAGATGCACCAAATAAAGGCTTAATTAAGCCAAACAATACAACGTACTTCTAAAAAAAGAACCATACTAAAGTCAGGCAAACTACGTTTCCTTAGCTGATGGCCTAAGGACCTTAGTTAACAAATGAGCTACCGGCTTCAAACGCCCGAAAATACGGGATTAACCGGTTCAGCTAAATCAATATATAACTTGTTAAATTTAGAGAGAATACAAAATTAGACCAACATATAACAATTGCAAACAGTGAATGATTCCCGAAAGATATCCTCAGAAAAGGTCAGCTTGAGACAAGTTAATAACGCCGTTTTATCCAGTAAAGTATATTAATTAAATGGTCAACACCAATATTTTCTCTGCTCTGAAATTTTCCTCGGGCATTGTCCTATAAATGGGAGCGTTCAAGGTAAGAAAACTCTCCATGTTGAGAGAGTAGAAAAAAGTAAAAAATCCACTTGTCTAGAAGGGCAGCGAAGGGGCCTAAAACAAGGGTTTTGATGAGCTTGGCAATACAAATCACATGATGTTGCAATGAAAAAACATTGCCAAATACAATGAAACTGATGGACTACAAATTCAAACGACTGTTAATCTCTCTACCCTTCTTCTTTCTTTGTTCAGACGATGGTCAGAGTAATGTTCAGTCACATGCATATATAAAAAAGCGCTCCCATTCATTTCTAGAAGCAGAAGGCAGAAGAATTTCATTTCAAAAATCGACGCTGAAGAGATCTCACTTTTGATAAAGGAGGTAAAGGTTGAAGTAAGGGAGTTTCAAAACGCCAAGTTTTGCCTCATCAACCCTACGGGGACAATTCGCCACAGAATTCTTCATCGGCACCAAGACAACTTAATGTCGTGCCCCCCCCCCTCCCTCTACGGAGTCGCGAAGCTGAAATGAACTGATCTGCCACTCATCTAGTCTCACTTCAACTATGTCGGTCCACTTTGATAGACATAATTGGGGACGTAAAGGAAAGCAGGTTTGAGGATTAACCCACTGTGGAACTTTACGGAAGAGACCGCCCGGTTACGATCGATGCTAAAAGCTTTGGGGAAGAGTTCGCTGTAGTCTCTAAGGGTAGCTTCCGGCCAAGACCACAGGGGACATACAACCGTCCCTGTGCAAGTTGGAAACAGCATCGATATCCAAACCCCAGATGGGGTGGCACCCCAGGTGGTGGTAGTTGATTCTATCACCGCCCATCATCAAGTCCGCCACTCTTCACCCATCTGAGGGGCCTCGCCTGGGTCCACCCACCATCATTCATCCCCTCCATTTAGCCGTTCACGTTCACGTAAGCTTAGCGACGAGGTAGAGGGAGTCTCCAAATAACCCTAAACAGAAGACCACGAGGAATAGGTGCATCTTATTGAGCAATAATAAGTAATCGACAAAGAGAGCAGTGCGACAATCAAAAAGCAGTGCTGAAGGGCCACTCTCAAGAAGAGATGGCCCAAGACCACACGACCAGGATTTCTCTGCGGGTTGTCGACGAGCAGCCCAAGACTAGCAGAGAATCCACATTCGAGGCCGTGTACGGCAAACTGGGCATTGCCATGGTAAGGCTCCTAGACATATCGTCGGGTTATATCGAGATATGTGCAAAGGAGAAAGATATTGAAGATATAACCAAGGAAAAGGCAATTGGAGTCCTTCGAGCCATAGGGCTGCAGCCAGCAGTGCCACCCCACATCCTGGCCCACAGAAGCGTGGTATGCCGTCGGATCGACCCATGGATTGGGCAGCATACCGCGGAGGAGATCAGGGAAGAGATAGAGCTTCAGCAAGCCTGGGCAAAGGTAGCCGAAATTATCAAATTTAAAAATAGGAGGGATGGTGGCGACTACACTCATGTGTTTAAGGTGGTATTCTCGGAGACTACCATGGCACAGAAGGCAAAAGAACAGGGACTACTAATGTTTAACGCCAAAATTAGCGAGGAACAGGTGGAAAAAGGAGAGTTTACTCCGGTCCAGTACTCTTTCAAGTGCTACAGGATGGAGTCCCACGCCACCAAGGACTGCAAGGAGCCGCAAGAAACGTGCTCCAAATGCAGCCAGATGGGCCACAATTGGCGCAATTGCGTCAGCAACACGGAGAAGTGCGTAAGTTGCGGGCAGGGTCATAGGACTATGGCCATGTCATGCCCCGCAAAAAAGGATATCATAAGGAAAAAGCAGGACGCCAAAAGGAATGAGGAAACGCGCAGGGCGAACACGTCCCACGCCCGGGCAGCTAAGGCAACCATCTCAGATGTGGACGCCAGAAAAACGTGCCACAAAATTGAAAACGAGGGCTCCACTAAAATTATGACGTGCATACTTCATACGACGTCATGAATCTGGCTCGCCCGGGCACATTCGTGACTGTTCTGAACCAGATGCTGGCGAAGTCTGGGATGGAACAAATGTGGTTCCCGGATAACCCCCCTTCTGGTGATGTACTGCATTTGCAGATGACTCCAAATGTACAGCAGACAACGGAAAAAGTAAAAACTTGCAAACAATCAAACAAAAAGGCAAGTAATGAAGCAGTCGAGGCGAAAACTCCTGCTCCCATCCAAATCAAAACAAACTCGGCAAAACATGAAAACTCGGAAACAAGTAGTTCATCGGAATCTTCAGATTTCTCAGACACTGAATCAACTAAATCCCAGGAAAAGAAGGGACAAAAGAAGAGAGCGAAGAGATTGCGGGCGAATTATATCAACCTAGGAATATACACCTGTGATCAATTCACCTTCCCGGAGGAAATGGAAACCAGAAGTATATTCCAAGGAATAAAATCCAAGATTTACAAATGGGAATACGACTCCGAGGTGGATCCTGGAACAGTGGAAGAGGCCCTGCTCTCATAGAATGTGACCCTACATCACAACACATGCGAGCAAATCTCGAACGCTGAGTTCAGGAAAAAGAAGAATGGGAGGAAAAAGAACGCCACCCAGAAACAGTAAGTGAAAGAAGATGGAGAGAGTAAGCAACAGAATGAGGATTCTGACACTCAACGTGAATGGATGGGAGGAGAAGGCTACGGCATATGTGTACATATTCCGAGTGCTTGACCCCGACATCATTCTCATTACAGAGCACGGTATCGACACTACAGCTGGTCGTATTAAAATACCGGGCTACAGAGTAGTCATGAAGAATCATTCCCAGGAAAGGTTCGATGGTGCTGTAATAGCTGTCAAAAGGAACATCTCCTTTAAACAACTACCATAACTCGATGAGTCCTTTGTGGCAATCGAAGTACAAACCCTGGTAGGAGACCTCGTGATAGCTGCAGCATATCAACCCCCTCGACGAGCATATCTCCCGTTAAGCAACTTCTACACACTGTTCGGGCACCGCAGAATGGCATTCTTAGGGGAAGACTTCAATGCCAGATGCCATGCGGCGGGCTATGGTAGCACCAACGATAGAGGCCGACTTGGAACTGATTATGGGAAGAAAAAACATTCAAAGGATAGGGCCGGATTTTCCGACCTATATCACTTCCAGATCAGCAACCAAGCCTGACATAATCCTAACAAGTGAAGACTTCCCTTTCAACTACCATAGTGAGCCAGGCCCAACAGTCCCTAGTGATCACATAGCGATTCTCACAACAGTATCTCTCGCACCAATCCAGCTCCCAGCCCCTCTCCGGAAAAATTACGCCCTGGCCAACTGGGATCGTTACAAGCAACGACTCAGTGACTATGCGCCAGCTGACCCCAGCATAGCGTCGTTATAGGAGATTGACGGGTAGTTGGAAAGGATTACAACGTCCATACTAAATGCGGACCGCGAGAGCATACCCATAACAGGGTATAAAACACCTCTTTAGCCCAGATGGACAGAGGAGATGAGAGATATCGCTCGCGTTCACAGGGAAGTGTACGAAGAAGTATGACGGGAAGGTCCCAACCGGGAAAAGAGCTTGCTGCTTCGACGCCTAAGCTCAGAGCTTAGAGAGACCATTAACCTCCAACAGGAGGAAATTTGAAACAACTTGATAGCCAAAGTCGACAGCGAACTTAGCCCGGCTAAGTTCTGGCGCCAAGTCAAGAACTTAAAGGGACTTGCACCAAGACCTTAGGCTCGGATAAAGGAGAACGAAAACTACATAGAGAACCCGGTGGTTCTCGAGGACATGTTCAGGAACTTCTGGAAAAACGTTTTCAGAATAACCCCTGAGGAAAACGATAAGTTCGACCAGGAATTCTGAAGGCAAAGTGATTGAAGAACTAAATCAGGAAATGCATCGCACGCACCCACTACATCAAGTCAACGAAGGCAGGGAGATGGAGGGCCATAGACGTTCCATAACATCAGAGGACGTCATGGCCACTGTAAAAGCCTTTTGACAAAAGGCACCAGGCTGGACGGGTATTACCAGAAATAACTTGGTTAACGCCCCACAACAGATCATTCAGGGAATCGTTAACATCTACAACGCTTTCCTGAACAAGTGGCTACTTCCCGGAAGGTTTCAAGATTGAGAAGGTGATCTTCATACCCAAGGGAGGTAAACCCCCTGATCAACTGGTAAATTACAGGCCAATCGCCCTGCTTGAGTTCATTGAAAAAGTCTACGATAGACTCCTAGCTGACAGGCTTCAAGAACAACTAGCCGAGCTGGGAGCCCACAACCCTCAGCAGCACGGGTTCCGTAAGGGACGATGAACGGAAACAGCCCTCGCCCTCCTTGCGGAGAAACTCGCTGAGAAACTCGCTGCAAAGCTGAGAAGAGGTACGCAGACAAGGTGCTGCGTGATGTAAAGAAGGCCTTCGATAAGGTTTGGCTGAGAGGATTGCAGTACAAGATCCTAAACCTTCAGCTCAACCCACTCCTGGAAAGGATCCTTTGCAACTATGTCTCCGATAGGAGAGCCCGAATTGCAATCGAGGTCTGCAAAGGACTCGAATTCGAACTCGAGGCGGGAGTTCCACAAGGCAGCTGTCTCAGCCCTCTGCTGTACCTCGTGTACACGATCAACCTGCCTGCTCCAGTGAGGTACGATTCGATGTATCTGCAATACGCAGACGACATCACCCAAATCGTCCTGAGTCCATTCAGGAACTCTGGAAGTCAGGCGAGGGCGACAGCTTTTGAAATTGAAAATATCAACAAATATGAGAGAAAGTGGAAAATTAAGACACACCGCCAGAAGTTTACTATCATTCCAATAAACCGCTGGAAAGTAGACGACGTCGTCGTCAATAACGATATCTATCCGTACTCCAACGAGGGTAAAGTCCTGAGCTTACAACTCTTCAAATCGGGATACAAGACGCACATAAATACCAGAGTCTCCCTAGCCAAACGAGAGATGAGGAAACTTCACCTTTTCCAAGGCCTCAGCGTGCGAAACATCAAAAAGTTGTACATGGCCTTGGTACGCTCAGTCCTAGTGTACCCGGCCGTGATAACGCAGATGGCAAGCTGTACCTCTCTCAGAATAATGCAGAGGGTACAGAATAAAACCACGCTGCTGATTACTGGCACGCGAAGGATCGACCGTATCCGGCAAACGATTTTACACCAAAGAATCGGTCTAAAGCCGATCAATACGGAGATCGAAAGGCTAGGGAGAAAGACTTGGGACAAGATTGACCAAGCAATACTCCCGAACACTAACCTGAATATGAGTATACGTGCGAACCGCAGACGCGCTATAGGCAGAACTGCTTTGTTCCCTAGTAGTAGAGCTGCG
Source organism: Ceratothoa steindachneri (assembly GCA_963969495.1). Classification (NCBI taxonomy): domain Eukaryota; kingdom Metazoa; phylum Arthropoda; class Malacostraca; order Isopoda; family Cymothoidae; genus Ceratothoa; species Ceratothoa steindachneri. The sequence continues at coordinate 73,159,101 of OZ018324.1, read as the reverse complement.
CGAGAGAAGTGGTACTACCTATGTATACGTAGTAGTAGTCCACTACTCCGATGCACTAAGACTAAGACTTCTAAACTCAACAACTAAGTCAAACTCAACTAATAACTCAACTAATCCAACAAGTTTAACGATTAGAAACAACGTAGGAAAAAGAGGCGAAGTGCCCACACTATAGATTCCTAAATTGTAAATTGTAAATAGTAAATTTCTAGAAGTAAGTAGAGTAGAGTGAGAGTAAGTAGGAAGTGCACGTAGTGTCTTAATCATCTGGTCTTGGAAAAGGAGGAAACCGTTAGGGCAAGGACAGCCAAAACACCAATACCGGTCAATTTTGACAGCTGTGGAGTGGAATTCTCCACCTCCCCGAGAAACAAGTGAAGCACATAAGGGGGAAGGGCAGCACTGCCTGAAGGGAAACATGGATCCCCCACCCCCCAGGACACCAAACGGATCCCCCTCCACCTGATAGCGGGGAAACAAAAACCTACCAGGCAATCGTTATTTGAAACGGTCATCGGCAAAATCAATATAGAGCTCACCCGTCTCATCGAGACACCGAATGGGTGAGCAGCAGGACGTGGAGACCCTTGTTTCAGACTAGGCTAAGCAACCCCTCCGCGAGATTGGGCTTGAAGCAGTAGTCCCCTACGAACTACTAGTGAGTCGTGCCGTCATTCTCAAAAGAGTGGATCCCTACTTTGCGGACAACTCCACGGAAGAGATCAAAAATAAGCTGAACGCCAAACCGCCATGGTCAAGAGTGGACAGGGTAGACAAGATAGAAAAGACCCTGATTAAAGTCATTTTTGCCACCATTGAGATGGCTCAGAGAGCGTTAAGGGAAGGCGTCCTGGGCTTCTACCTTCACGTTGCTCCAGAACAGATAGAGGCAGAAGAGTATATTTACATAGAAAACTGCCAAATCTGCCTGGCCATCGAGAGTTACTCGACAAGAAACTGCCCTACAAATATACAAACCTGCGCGGTATGCTCCAAAACCGGTCACGGTTGAAGAGATTGCCGTGAGGAACAGCCCAAATGCGTTAACTGCGGAGGGGAGCATCGGGCTCTGGCAATGAGATGCCCTCTACGCAAGGAAGCCATAAAAAACAAGAGATTGAAACTAAAGCAGCAAAAGGAGGGAAAGTCACGAGAAATTTCATATGCCACCACGGCATCTACCCCAGGAATCGCCACACCAATAACAGATAGAGTGACTCCGAAGCTAATCCTGCCGGCCGAAAGCAAGGAAATTATGACGATGGCCATAGTCGCCCACCTGGAGAACTTTGCACGTCACGGCTGCTTCTCGGAGGAACTCAACACAATGTTAAAACACAACGGTGTAAAGAAGAAATTGTGGTTCCCACCGAACCCAGCATCTCATGACGTGCTGAACATCAAGTTCATTGATGACACGCAGTCTGAGAATACCAACGAATCAAGAAAAAAAGAAAATGAACCAACCAACAATCAAGAAGAGGATGGGAGCCAAGAATGTGTAAAAGAAGATAGCGTACAAGTAAAAAACACCCCGAAGGAAAAGAAATCTAGGAAGAAGAGGAGCAACAAATCCCCTAAACAAATAGAAGAGGAGAGTCTGGATGGGGAGTCAGAAGACGATCAGTCTTACTCCGGAGTCCCCCTGATCGAAAAAGTCGATGTCCTGGAAAAGGGACACTTTTTCGACGGGGAACAACTCAAACTAATAATCTTCAAGACTACCGGATGTAGACCCGAAAAAATGAACCAAACACACTTAGTAAAGGGCATTAGGAACGGCGAGTACACGTGGACCTTTGAGGGGTCGTGGTCCCCAAAGGAAATGGAAGGCCTCCTATGCAGCGGCACGATGTATATCCCGGAGTCCAGTCGTCACACAGTGAACTCATCAACCTACAAAAACATAAAGTGCGGTATGATGACCTCGCCAATAAACTAAAAAGTAAGAAGTGACAAAAAGTGCAAAGCGCGCAAATAAATAAATAATAGAGCAAAAAGGTTTAAAGTGAAAATAATTAATCAAAGTAAATAATTAAATAAACGTGTTAAATAGATAAATAAGCAGAAAGATAAATGTGACAATTAATAAACAAACGAATTTAAAATAAAATATTCAAGTGTTGAAACAATTTAAACGAGTGAAAATATAGCGAAAAATGTAAATAGGAAATTATAAAATTAAGATTATCAGTCAGTGTAAAAATACAGTGAATTAAAAGTTAAAATTAAGTAGATTATAAAAGCATAATATGTAATGTGTAAATTATACAGAAGTACATGTCATAAAATAAAATTAAGTGAACCAGTATTTTAAATTCAAATGAATATGTATAGAACGTAATAAATCCAAACAGTTATATATAAACCAATAATAGACAGTAGGTAATAAAATAATAATAAAGTGTAAATAAGTTTCCAAAATGAGTGTAAATATTAAAACCCAATTAGTGGGTAAAATTAGTGTATGCATTAAAACCTTATTAGTGGGTACCACTTAAAATTGTAAAGTAACAAAAAGCTGAGCTCCTGCGTTTATTTCTCCAGGAGAAACCTCTTTATGTATCTTTGCCTTCGACTAAATCTTTCCCCTCCTCAGCTATATTTTTTATTTTTTTTCAACACTTTGACTATATATTTTTTTTTTTGCATTGTAGAAATTTATTTATTTAATGTAAAAACTACTTGTACTCTTTCCAATAAATATATCATCATCATCTAGGAGCAGGATTAGAAACGCTCAATATCAACATCAGGAACAAAGCGGAGGAAATATGGAGGAAGATAGACGATCTACCTCTGATATTTGCACAGCACACAAACACCAGAGCTGTAGTCCTCTTTAACACTCGATTTCTTAGCGGCAGACAACAGCTGAAAATCGAGGAGGTTCCCATGTTTACTTAAGTAGAAATTCAAAAAGAGAGCTGCCAAGTGTAGGCCATGAATGGTCTTTTGCAGTCTCCTTCTTTTCTTATGTTCTTATGTTCTTATAACGATAAAGATATTTACCCGACTATATACAAACCCAACCAACGAAATAACCAACCAAGACACCAGATTGATACCCAACTAAATCAACCAAATTTAAACAACCTAAATAAGAAGAAACAAACAACTAGGGAGAAAACACAGATCAACAGTTTTCAACACAGTTTACAACAAGTGTAAACAGAAATACTGCAAACAAAATTTACTAAAAGTGTAATAAGTGAACTATATTAAAAAGTTCAACAAAAATTATAGTGAAGTGAAAGTTAAGAGTAAAACAGAAATAAAACGAACATAGTAAACTAAAAATGTAATAAATGAATTATAGTATTAAAAAGTTTAACAAAAATGATAGTGAGGTGGAAGTTAATAGTAAAACAAGTGAAGAAAGTGAAACTAAAATGAAAAAGTGATAACAACAAGAGAAAGTGAAACAAACTGAGGAAAGTAAAAACAAGTAACATAACAATATATAAACAAAGCTCAGAGCTAAGATAACTCAAAACGGCATGAATGCTACAATAAACACATTAATGAAAGATGAAAAGAATAAGGGAACAGAGATTAGGTGGTTCTCCCGCTTCTGTATGAGGAACATAGGTGCTAAAGTGTGAGAAAGGAAGTAAGCATGATGAATGATAAGTAAGTACATGATGGTGGTTCAGAATCCACGTTAATCAGCAGTTTCCCTTGTCCCTCGGGCAAGGGTATTCCACCCTTTCCACCTTTGACTACCGAGGTTGCTCAATCTGTCTCCTCACCAATTTATCCTCTTTTAACTCAAAACCTTCCGTCTCCCACTACAAGCCCTCTTCTAAAGCTTGTTCCGGATTTCCCATTAAGCACTTCACTATCGGTTAATTTGAACTGAGAGTCAGAAGTGTGGGGAGTTTCTACAGGAGCAAGTCGGCCGCGGGTCGCCTAATCTTCTGTGCCCCCCCCTCCCGATCGTGGGAGGGGTACAGAGGGGAGGAGTAACCGCGAGCAGTACCTTTTCTCCCCCTAAAAAAAAAAAATTCTTACAGGATTAACGTTATTCGCTGTTTACCCTTGACGTGCATACGTACAGTTTTCTTGCCGAATAATCTTCGTGCTTTTCGGAATTTTTACGTTCGAAGCAAGGACACGCGAGCCGAGCCAGCAAATGTTAAAAACAGCCCTACCGTTATCTTTGGAAAGAGTAAAAAACTGACATGGGCGCCTAAGCTCCGTACATCGTTCCCCGCTGGTGAGAACCGTGCAAACGTGGACCTGGATTGATAATAACCCTCGTTTCAACTATGCCACTCGATTGTGATATGGTATAATTGGGGGAATTAATAGAAGCCGGTTGGAGGAGTAGCCTACAGCAGAAATCAATTTCAGAGGCTCCCCGGTATAAGGGACGGACTGTGAACTCCGTAAATTTAGCTTTTAGCTTTATCGATGGAGGATGCAGTCTTGAATTTAAAAAAAAACAAGGGGGCGGCACCCCCTGGGTGAAGGAAGTTGATTCAGCCTTCCTCCATCATGAAGTTCGCCATAATTTACCCCTTGGGAGGATCCCTTCCCGGGCCCATCCCTACATCATCCACCACCCAATCAATTTCAGTACTGGTTTACGGAAACACGGGGTCGCAAAACGGCGGGGGACAAACCCCAATTCTGAATTACATCTCGCTCACCTAAGCACATAACATCACTCACATTAAACGCTCATTCACATAACACAATTCTAGAAAGAAGACTAGAAAAAGGAGAGGACCAACTTGGAACAAGGACCCCACTTTCAATTCAGGGGAGATGGATACAGCGAAGAGATACATGCAGTTCCGGACAAAGCTCAGGTGTGCCTGATTATATTTGAGCAACTTAAAGTTGCACTGATCCGTTTGATCGACGTAACCAACGGGTATAGCCCTCGGACCGGAAACTAAAGATATGGACGAAATACTGTCCAACGGAGGAACGGAAGCCCTAAAGAAGACCGGGCTTGAGGCAAGAATCCGCTCCCCTCCAGGTGGCGGCCAATAAGAGCACATCTGCCGTTAGATCAAAAGCTGGATAGGGGGAAAGAAAACTGACGAAATTAAGAGAGAGATTGAGGCCCCAAACCCATGGTCGAAGATTAAGGAATTATTTAAATTTAATAATCACATCCATGTGTTTAAAATCACCTTCCAGACCACCGAAATGGCACAGAAAACCAAAAGTGATGAGCTCCTAGCTTTCCCCATGAGGATTAAATCCTAAAACTTTGAACAGGAAAAATTCCACAACATACAAATGTGTTTTTCTTGTTACAAACTGGAAAATCACACGAGCCACTCTTGCTCCAACAAGGAAAAGAAGCTATGCTCTCAATGCGAGCAAGAGGGTCATAGGTTTAGATTGTGCCTCAACGACCAAAATGTGCCCATATTGTAACGGCAACCACTGAACATTGGCACTAAATTGCCTCAGAAGAAAAAAGATAATAAAGAAGAAAGAAAAAGACGTTTGAGCCCGTAGTGCCCAGAGCTACGCGGCTGCAGCATTAAGACTCAACGATGCGACTCAACTCCGAATTGAGCTCGAAGATCCTCACATGCGTCATCCACGCCCACATCGCTAATATTGGAATCCCAGGAAGCTACGAGAGTGAACTTAATTCACTACTATAGGTAAACAATCCGCCTGCAATTAAAGTAGCTAAATCCTCGGACTCACTAAAAATACTAAATATGACCACAGTTGCATCCAAAAGACCGCAAAAAGAAGAAAAGCAGGTAAATTCTGAGGAAGATTAAGATTATTCCGAAGAAGAGTCTTCAAGCTACTTGCAATCCGAAGTAGAAGAGATAGAGAAAGAGACAAAACCAAGAAAAAGATCCTGAAGGGCCTCCAGGAGTAAATTAAAGACTCCAAGCCTACCCATAAAACAATTACCAAAGAGAAACAATAGCATGGGAGTAATCCATGAAAAACTACTGAAAATCCATCCCTTGCTCCTCAAAAGGTCCCTAACAGGGATCCCAGACTGAAGAAACGGTAGGTTAGTCCTCATAATGCAAAGAGACAGCTTAAGAATCTTGAGTATCAACACCGACGGATGGACTACGAAAAGAGAGCACTACGGTAGCATTTTCCAACAAATAGATGCTGACATTATACTCATTTAGGAACAGGGAGTTAACACGGATAGGGACATAATTAAGATATGGAACTATGACGTGCTGACAGTGAACCATTCTCAAGAACGATACGACGGAACAGCCATTGGGATTAAGAAGGGAATAAAATTCAAGCAACTCAGGAACTTGGAAGAATCCTACCTCGCCATAGAGGTAGAAATAAGTCTGGGTAAGATGTTTAATGCCATAAGATACCAACCCCTACGACGCCTCTATTTACCGAACCACACTATCACGACTATACACGAGCGAAGGGTCCCTACGATATCTATGGAGGACCTCAACGCACGATGTACCGAGTCACAGTATACTCGAAGTTTGAATACTCTCCTGGATAGGAACATCGTCCAGAGACTGTGCCATGACTTTCCGCCCTTTATCACGGAAAGAAGCACCACCAAGCCGGGCATCTACTTAGTCACCTTCCTCTTACCCTTTAATTATCACATGAGCCTTGAAGTGATAAATTGCAACGACCATATCGGGATTAATCTTTATATCAACGTTAACTCTATACTTTATTGATAAAATCACATACGAGGGGAGTCAATAAGTTTTGAAATTCAAAGATAAGGAAACGAGATATGAGGCAAAGTGTTTTATTATTTTTCAATATAACTTGCGCCACTTGTCTATGAGGCTTCGAATTCCCGACAACCAGAAATCTCCCAACTGCTGTTTAATCCACTCATGGACGGCGAGGTGGACATCTTCATTGTCCACAAACTGGCGTCCACGCAGTGCTGCCTTGAGCTGGTGGAATAAAAAGTAGTCGCTAGGTGCCAACTATGAAGTGTAGGCAGGATGGTTGAGCTTCTCGAATCCGCACTTGGGCAGGGCAGCTTGTGCAACTCTGGACTTGTGGACTTGGACGACGTTGAAGTCGATCATGGGACGTGAGTTTTCTAGGTATCCAACGGGCAAAGAACTTGGTCATGGTCAAACTGTCATGGATGATGTTGATAATACTTCCATGTGATATTCCAAGTTCTCACTCGATTTCTTCCACCTTCACCTGTTGACTTTCGAGGATCATCCTCTCCACACGGGCCACGTTGTCTTCGTTGGTCACGTCTGACGGGCGTCCTGGATGGGGGTCAACTTCAAGGGACTCACGACCATGGCAAAACTCCCTATTCAAGCGAGCAATGGTTGCATAGGAAGGGGCGGTATCGGTGTACACTGCAACCATGCGTTCATAGATCTCTTTTGCATACTTGCCTTCCGTGGTCAAAAATTTTAACACTGCTCGGTGCTCGACCTTCTCCATTGTTAAAAAATTTGTGATTGACAATCTGCGATCAGCTACTGCTTCTTAAATAGACAAGGCAGGAGTGTACAGCTCTAGGTCCTGGCTAATCATAACTTGTCCTAACACCCCCACAAACAGCCACCCCCCTTCCTCTGTTTTGCCCTACCGATTCGCATAACTTATTGACCGCCCCTCGTACAAGGAAGAATTACAGCAGGGCGAATTGGGATAATTACGAGCGAATGATAAGAAATTACATCCCAGCGAACCTCGACGAACGACGCTCAAGAGAATGGACGAAGAAATGGAGCGCCTAGAGGGTCAGATGATCGAGGTTGACAGAGAATTAATTTCCAAAAGTACATACAGAACGATCTCAGCATACAAATGGACTGATCGTATGAAAGGTTTACATCATGAACTGAAATGATTGTATCAGGTGAGCATCAACACGGGAACATCCCGTGATATAATGTAACGTATGAGAGAAATAAAGGAAGAACTAAAAATTCTAGTTTACGAACAAGATGAAAAATATAATGAAGCTTTCGAATAACTAGATAGCGAAGCATCATCGAAAGAATTCTGAGATTAAAGCCCCAGAAGAAAAGAATGTAATTAAAATACGACTAAGGTGAAATTTAATCAAAGGAGAATGAAATGGAGGAGATTCTCAGGCAATACTGGAAACAGATTTTCAGAATCAGTGAAAAAGAAAATGAAGACTTCGACTTAGATATGGAAAATCAGATTATAGACTAGCTGAACGAAATCATTCAAAGAACACATCCTAACCACTAAGTAAACATGGAGGAAGGAGAATAGGAAAGAGTGACGCTAGAAGAACTAGAAAGAACGCTCCACTCCTTTAAGCAAAAAGCTCCAGGACGGTCAGGTTTGGCAAAGGTAAACTTCATCAAAGGACTGAGATGCGTGTGGGAAGGTTTACTCAACATCTTTAAAGCCTGCCTAAATGTATGTTAATTTTCCGACGCATACAAATAGGCAAAAATGATTTTTATTGCCAAACTTGGAAAGCCCACAGCCAGGAAGGAGAGTTATCGTCCAATATCCCTTCTGGAAATTGGGAGGAAACTCTTAGAGAAAATCCTGAAAAGAAGACTCGTTGAGCACTTGGAGGAAAATTCGCTCTACAACAAACAGCAATACGGCTTCACAAAGAAGAGAAGCACTGAGATGGCAATAAATGTCATCACGGAAAAGATTGCTCAAGCGAAGAAAACAGGAGCTATATTGATATAGTATGCAGGGACGTGCCAAAGGCATTCGATAAATTATGGCTAGGGGATGCAATACAAGATCATCCAGTTGGGTTTGAGCGCAAAACTTAAAAACACCTCTGTGATTATGTCATGGAGAGGTCGGCCTACATCAGTTTAGGGCGCAAGGACGGTCCCACCTTTAATCTACAAGCAGAATTTCCTCAAGAGGGGTTCTTCAGTCTAACTTTATACTTGATATATACAGCCGACATCCCAGAGCCAAGCTAGCCTACTAGCCTGAAATTCCTTTTCACCGATGACATAAGTAAACTCATAGATAGTGGATATAGAAACGCGCCTTGGAAAGCTCGAATGACTGCCGAGGAAATAAGAAAAGTCAACGTATATTAATTCTAAAATCGAAAATCTGAACTAATGGCGACAAATTCAAGATTGTGCCCTTGGAAAGAAGGCACCGTCCTGTTTAGTAACTTAATCCGTCTTCTTCTTCATGTTTCTCACCCAAGGCTGAACTTTCTTGGACGAGATATTCATATAATTGGCCGCGGCGAGCCGGTAACAGGCCACGAACCACACCGGTTGCCTCTTATCGGTATTCGAAGCCACGGCGCCGTGCATCACTAATGAAGGATAAGCGGACCTCGGATACATCTTCAAATATATCCACTTGTTATTTTCGTTTGTTGATGACTGAATTGACCGTGAATGTTTTTCCATCATAAAAATGAGAATTCGATTGCCATGATTCTTCAAGGCTTTGTAAATGCAACGACCGAGCTCTTGCCATTGTTTTAGTATGCGGGTGGTGAGCATAGGCCTTTCCACGCACCTCGAATTTCTGCCACACTCCTCCTTGACGGTCCTACACAGCTTGGGCACTGAGATAAGTGGTCAGACGTGTGGTAGCTGCCCTTCAGCGTGAGAAAGTGCGAGGTGATTATCATTGGGTACACGAATCTCAATTTCAGAGGCAAATCTGAAACAGCCCATATAGAGAAAGACTTGCGTGTGCAGATGATCAAACCCTCGAAGTTCTCCAAACAGTGCATTGAAGTTGAAGGAGAAAACCCAATTTATTTGATGATCAATAAAGTGGCAATCAACTTTCGGAATAAGAAAGGAATGCATTTATTGAACTCTAGTTTACTCTTATTGTTCTATACTTCCACTGATCGTTTCTCATACCTCTAAAACTACAGTTTCTTGACCACCTGCTCATTCACGTGTAATTTCACACTCTCTCTTTTGCATTATATGCATATTTAGTATACAATCCATCCATGTTTGATACAACTATTTTTCTGATTTCCAAAGGTTTTCGAAGGGCAAAAATTAATATGGCCAACGGCATGTAATAGTTGCTACTAGTCGCAGACCCTTTATTTTCTCTTTCTTCGTATTAGTTTATTTATGAATATCTATGATAATAATGTGTATTTTGGTACTATGTTTAAATATTTTGTTAATATGTTTGAATTTTTTATTATTTTACTAAGTGGTGTGCAATTAAAAAAAAATAAATTATTTAAAATCAGAATTTTACAATAATTCTTATGTTTCAGCTTAAATTTATGACTATAATTTATTCACTATCGTTCCACATAAATAATTTAACTAAAAAAAAAATAATACAAAAGTACACTGAGCAGAAATCCAAATTCTCCGTAGCCAAGGTTTATTAAAAGTAGAAATAGCTTAAAATATAAAATGTTGAATATCTGTGATTCAAACCAATATAAACGATATCAAGCAAACTTAAAGATCAAGGGGTAAAAGGATAAAAGGTAAGAAAGAAGCCATGGATATCTGAGAGCAACATAAAAAAAACGAGTTCAGTTGGCCAAAGATAAAAAAATAAACACAACAATGGTCTAAAGTTATCTAGTCCGATGAAACTAATTATGAGGTATGTATGTATATGCTAATGAAATATGTACAAATACTTATTAGATTAAAGTAGTGTATATAGAAAATAACATGTAATATAAATAATTAAACATCGGTATTTTTTCATTGTGAAAATGCAGTCCTGCTTATTATATTTCTCTTTCTTCTTAATAGCCAAATTTAATTTGGTTAATAACAGGTGAAGCTCCATTGATTGGAGTGAAAGAAACTAAAATTCTGTATGCAAAATAAACTCACTAATAAAATGATCTAGGCATTGAATGAAAACAATTTATATTAGAATTGAATTATAAATTAAGTCAAATGCAGTAAAATAATGCAATTAATCCTTAAAGACCGATTTGCTTCATATATGCACAATCCATTTTTCTCAGATTTAAACTTTATATCTCACTGATCGTAAAACATTTTGCAATAATTATGAATTCTTTTTAGCATGTTGATTTCATGCGTTATTCTTTCTTTCATATTCAAAGGTATGGATATAGTAGACTTAAATATTTAATATTCTTTCCCCCCAAAATAGGAATGTGTTAAATAAGATGATCTTGGGAGCCCTTAATTAAATAATTCAGCGAATCTATATGATTGTCGAAAATTTCTTCTAATCTTTCTCTAACCAAGCTGTTTATGTGGGGGAGCAGCATCCTAAATCTATAAAAAATATATTAACCTACTGTTATAACTGCGGTCTAGTGCAGGATTTATTTCTTTGTTAGTGCCTTTACTGTGGACCGCTCCATTCAGGCCATTGTCGTAAAATTGCAAAGTTATGAGACTGCCATTCCCACATATCTTAATGCACAGAAACTCCTTTTCCTTTCCATTGGCGCAATCAAAATTTAATTCCGTGTGATTATTTAGTAGCGCATAATGTTAACCTTTATATTTATTCACTTTTCATTTTTATTCGCATTTTTCCTGAGAGATACGTTTGGATTTTCAAGATTTTTTTACATCTTCAAAAATTTCTTTGATATTTATTCACTTGTGAAGACCTAGACCACCTTTAAATTGAGAGTAGTAGTCTCGGTTTTGTACTTTTGCACGTTGTTCTAAATGGTAGATTTAGTTAGAGAATGCCTATCACGGGAAGGAGATCAAACAAATCATTTATCTCTTTTATTCTTCATTCCACTTGTGAACACGAATACCTTTTACTCGTTTTATAGTTAACTGCATGGTAGAAGAATTCTAAGGGGTAATTTTCCTTTTTTTCTAGTCAGTAAATGAATATGAAGTGATCTTCTTTAGTAAATTCATTTCGATGTATTAAAATTTTAAATATATGGGTTACATTTTCGTGGGAATATCTATATAATAATTTATTAAAGACCAATCGGATATGCCTACGATCAATCACGCAAATTCCATGTCTATGTAATGGTTTGGAGAGTAGTTTGGAGCGAGGGCCACTTTATGCCTCTTTACTTCTCCCTGAGCCTCAAGGTTAATGAGGACGTTGACATTGAGGTAGGGAGACAAGTTAAAACTCTAATGGAATGAGTAGCCGCGGGAAGGCGTTGGGTTGTCCAGCAGGAATCTGCCCCCGGAGACAAAGAAAAGAAGACAAAGGCGTGCTTGTTCAACGACGTCCCGCACCATTGGTCGCCAGAATTATTGCCGCTCAGTTCACTGGACTGGAGAAGGTTTAGATTATTTTCTGTGGGGCTTTGTTGAAAAAGATGTTAACAAGGCTCCTAATAAAACATTATGATATTTGAGACTGCCATTGTGGAAGTAATGGCATCCATTGACAAGGACCTCGTTAGAAGGGCATGTAGCCAGTACAGTTCTCACCTGGAGAAAGGTCCTGAAAGCAGAGGGTAGTCAATTAGAATTATTTACTAACTATATTATTCATCTTTCTATTTGCATGTAAATTTTCATGGGAATATAATTCTCTCTCATTTGATACAAATCTTGTTTTCTTTGCCGCGTGGACAAATTGTATCGATTTACCTGAAATCCACACATATATACATATACATATATATATATATATATATATATATATATATATATATATATATATATATATATATATATATATATATATATATATATATATATATATATATATATATATATATATATATATATATAAACTTGTCAGATAAATAAAGAGTTTTGCTAAATGGCTATGCTCATTTTTCCTATATAGCGTTAATGAATTTCGAAGAACTCATCCATGGCCTAAATGTAGGAGTAAAGGCGAATATACGACAAATCGAGAGATTTGGAAAGAAAATCATAAATATGAATTTAGCTCTCACTCTTAAAAAAAATTACTAAGAGGCAAGTATATATATATATATATATATATATATATATATGTAAAATTGGGCAATATACTTTTTTCATCGTAAAAAACCAAGAGTAATTTCGTATTTGTGATTTTCCTTAAAATATCTCGATTTGCCGTATATTCGCCCTTTTTTCTGGATTCAGACCGTTAATGAGTTCTTTGAAATTCCTTAACATAATTTGGGAAAAAAGAGAATGACCATTTAGCAATACAATTTATCTAACGGATCCAATGCATGCGTATTATTGTTGGAGCCAAAGTAAAGCAAGTAAAGAACATTGGTTTAAATATATTAATGAATGGATGAACATACAAACAAACAAAGCGATCGGCAAGTGCAAAGATACTGACAAACTTGTGACTATGACTATGGTAATACAAGGTCGAAAGAGGTAGGCTTAGAGATGAAAATTACTTGCATGCCCACGTCAAAGGGGGGGGGGGTAAACCTTCATAGGATAAGATTAAATATCCCTCATATTTCGGCTCATAATTCATCTCCTCGGCAGGATTCCGTGCAAAATGATTTGAATGTTTAGCTTAGCTTGTTTTTCTTGTATATGGATGGCTTTTTGGAAAAGAAAATGGGGGCGATTTGTTTTCCAGTCTATAATTTTTGCGTTGTCTTCCATCCTTCTTCTGTTGAGAAAGGTTCCATGTTTTTGACTTGTGTGATGTTGGGGATCCGTTCCTTAGGTCATATGTGATTCTTCTTGATAATTTTGTTCCCATGATTCCATATATGATTGGGGAGGAGCTGACGGTCTCCTAGGTTGCATTTATAGTCATATATCTGATAAATCCCTTGTTTAGCTTCGGGTATGGGCTTCTGTTTGTTTTTGTTTATTTTGATAACATATAGTTAACGATATTTTTTGTTGTGTATTTGTAGGCTTTATTGATCAGTTAATAATTTTCTTTATTTTTTTTTACTGTTCATGTGGTTTTTGTTGAAGAGTTTTGCTTATTTTCTATGTTATTATTTCAGTTGCTTTGCTGATCTTTGAATTAAAATTGATCCATTTTCTTCTTGATGACTACCTGTACATCGGGATTGCTGAATCCATTGATAACGAGTACTTGTGTCACTATCTCAATCTCATTTTGTACCTGCGGCGAAGCGCCATCTCTATGTGTCGCTTTATCAAGAGGAGTAAAGTTCAATTGTACCCATTTAGAGCCATGAATTGACCCATATGACCATGGGACATATAATTATTCACACTGGAGATTTAAAATCTGCAATTTGGCGCTCGGTCGCTCTATCCAGTCGTAGAAGCCTCATTTAGGTACTTAGCCATTCAAAGGCACTTGTAAGGTATTTGAACCACGGGGCAACCATCAATGCAATCACCATTTATCATCTTATCACAAAGCACCGCATTTCATTGGATGGGTTTTCCTCTCATTCTCTTTCTTCATTCATGCAGAGACCAGAATTCCTGTTTTTACGTATACTATGGTCGTACTTGTACTTTCGAAACAGAGCAAAAGCAGACGTGCGCCAGCATGACCATGTCACTCCTGCAACGACCTTCTCGGAGGTCGTCAAAAAGGGTGTGACCACGAAGACAAAGAAGCCGGGAAACGGAAGAGCGTAGGGAGTCCTACACTAGGGGATTCCCTGAAAGTTCTTCTGTTCAATGCGAGGTCAATCAGGAACAAGTTTCTTGAGCTCCGTGGCCTCTTAGCAACAGAAGAACCTGAGATGGTGGCCATAACGGAGTTGTGGATAAAAACCTCAAGCTGAGATTTTGAAGGTGAATTCACGATTCCCGGTTACCAGCTCTTCCTGAAAGATAGGCCAGACAGAGAGGGTGGCAGTGTGATGTTGTATGTCAAGGATACTCTCAACTTGACGGATTGCAACATCGTATCCGACCATGAACTACTAGGTGTTGACCTAGAGATAGGTCCTGCCAAATACAGAACCCTGGTGCTTTATAGACCTCCTGCCCAACTCGTTGAAAAGGACAGAGATCTGTACCAGCTACTAGGAGAACCTGTCGAAGACAGAGTGTGTATCGTCATGGGTGATTTCAACACACAAGTTGACTGGGAAACCAGAGAACCCTGTAGCGAGAACGCACTGCTCCTGGAGTTCACGAACAACGAGTTCCTCACTCAATGGGTGAGAGAGCCAACGAGAGGAAACAATATCCTCGACTTGGTTTTCACCTCTGAAGATGACATCGTTGAGGACCTCTCTGTTGACGAAGAGCTCGGTGGCAGTGACCACCGACTAATTAGATTTGTAGTCAAAGCTCCGAAGGCAGGGCCTGCAACTAGTAAATCGAAGAAACTCGATTTGAAAAGAGCAGACTTTGCAGGTCTTCGTGCTGGACTGACTGACGCGAGGCTAGAAGTGTGCAATGTTGTTGAAGACTCATGGAACAGTTTCAAAACCAGATTCATGAGTCTTCAATCACGTTTCATCCCTCTGAAATGTCCCTGTTCGTCTTCTGTTCAACCAAAGTGGTTTAATCGAGAAATCGGCCAACTGCTTAGGAAAAAGAGAACTGTGTACCGACAATCGAAGATCTCGGGTGACTTTGACGAATACCGAAGGCTAGCCAGGAGAGCAAAGTCCAGCATAAAGGCAGCTAAGCGTTCTAAGGAACTCCGAGTGGCGAGACTCTGTAAAGAGAATCCCAAGGAGTTTTTTTGATATGTGAACAGTCGTAAACAAATTCGTCGAACGATTGGCCCTTTGAGAAATGAGGAGGGGACATTAAAGCACTTAGATGAAGAAAATGCTAACCTCCTCAACGACTACTTCTCTTCAGTGTTTACTGAAGAGTGTGCAATCCCCCAGCCAATGGATTCTTACTCGGGGGAAAAGCTGGAGGATATGGATTTCACCAAAGGGGAAATAAAAAAGAAGATCAGTGACCTTATAACGAATAAGTCACCTGACCCGGATGGGTTTCTACCTAAAGTGTTGAAAAAAGTGTGCGATTAAGTGTCACGACACCTGAACGCAATCTTTAACATGTCAATTCGGACCGAATGCGTTCCTAGAAACTGGCATGAAGCGGAGATGACCCTTATATTCAAGAAAGAAGACCAAAGCCAACCGTCGAACTACCGACCTATCAGTCTGACTTCGATAGTCGGTAAACTCATGGAAAGCATGATGGTGGACAAAATGACGTCGTATTTAGAGTCAAACCTGCTACTGAGGAGTTCCCAGCACGGCTTCCGAAGGCAACGGTCATGCCTGACGAACCTTGTGGAATTCTTCCACTCCGTGTTCAGTGAGCACGATTCGGACAAGGCGGTGGATGTAGTGTACTTAGACTTTCAGAAAGCCTTTGAAGAGGTACCACAGCTCCGCCTTTTCCGGAAAGTGCGAGTGCTGGGCATAGACGGAAAAGTAGCCGGCTGGATCGAGAACTGGCTAACTGGCAGACGGCAACGGGTGGTGGTGAATGGACAGGCTTCTAAGTGGGTGCCCGTTACTAGCGGGGTGCCTCAAGGTTCTGTCCTTGGACCACTACTATTCATCATCTACGTCAACGACATGGACGGTGACATGGTTGCCAAGATTTCCAAATTTGCCGACGATACTAATCTTGTATGAACGTTGCAAAGGATGGAAATACTGCCCGCCTGCAGGAAGATCTTGGGAAGATTGCGGAGTGGTTGGACACGTGGCAAATGCCTTTTAACGAGAACAAATGCAAAGTAATGCATATCGGCTACAGCAACCCTGCAATCTTATTATATCCTTAAGGTTACTGCTCTTGAATCGAGTGACACTGGGAAAGACTTGGGTGTAACTATCACTAGCGACCTCAAGTTCTCGAAACAGTGCATTGAGGCAGAAAAGAAAGCCCAAAGGATGTTAGGGCTACATAAAGCGCCAGTTTGGATACCGTAACAAGGAGATATTACTTTGTCTGTACAACTCCCTGGTTCGGCCGCACCTGGAGTATGCCGTGCAATTTTGGAGTCCTTCGTTCTGAAAGGATATCGCAAGGTTGGAACGCGTACAAGCCAGGGCAACCAAGCTGATTCCCTCTATCCAACATAAAAGTTATGAGGATAGACTAAGGGAATTAAATCTGTTCTCGCTGGAAACCCGTAGACTGCGTGGTGAGCTCATCGAAGTTTTCAAAATACTTCGAGGGTTCAAAAATGTTGACTACCGGGATATTTTCACACTGAGTGAGAACGGAACGCACAATCACGGCTTTAAACTTGAACTGAAGCGTTACAACCGCAATCTGTGTGGAAACTTTTTCACGTACAGTGTCTGCAGTAAGTGGAACGCACTTTTAGTGTAAGTTGTCAACAGTGAATCTGTTGACCAGTTTAAGTCAAGACTAGACAAGGTCTTGAAAAGCGGCCGTTCAGGGACGCAAAACAATTGAGCAGCCATGTGCCTGTTCGATTGCTAGTCCAAAGGTACCCTCTTTGAATGGAGCGTAAGGTCTCCTAGGGTACTTACTTTCCTTGTTACTCCTTGTTACTTGTGTTACTGTGGTTAGTAGTTTAGTTGTCGAGAAATGGAAGTTGGTTATTTTGGCCTCGTTTAACCGTATAATTGAGGGATAAATATTCTTTTAATACTTCGTCTCTCAATGATACGGTTGAATGAGGTAAATAATTTGAAAGGCTTGAAATTTTAAAAGTATTTGAGTGCATTATACTGAATGGAACTTTTTATGTGATAAAAATGAACTTTTTCATGTGTAGAAGCAAACAAGATCATAGAACCTGCAAATTTCTCAAAATATATAAAAAGATATTAATATAAATTAAAATAATTGAAAAATGATTATATCTTTTGTAAACTACTTAGTTTGCTTAAAAGGAGTTTAAATCTTTAAATCTCACAGAATTATAGTATCAGGCTTTGATTTTAGCTATCTCTAATACAGGTGTTTAGCGTTATATGACCAGAATGAGTCGTCGTTTTACGCCAAAACTCATTTAAACCACGTAGAGCACTTGAATGATATAATAATGGAAAAGTAAATATACATACTATTTCAAAAAGAGAATGGTATGGATGGCGACAGGTAATGGAATTTCCAACAGGACTCAGTCTCATGTCACACAGTAAAATCTCTACAGAAATCGCCTACATATGTCAAACTGCTACCATGGCCAAGAATTTTACCAAATATGAATCTCATTGAAATTTTATAGTGCACACTGAAGTTAGAGCTACAGTAAATGCTAACTATAATCAAATAAAGAGTATTTGTCCCTAATTGAAGTTTCAGCAACATTCTGAATAAATCAGGAATTATGTAAGACACTATAGTTCTTGCAATGCCACAACGAGTTCAACCTCTTATATCTGTTAGAGGAGATCAAACTAGCTATTACAACAATAGTTCTGAACTAATATTAGAAAATCTATCATCTGTCAAAGTTTAATTTTGTTCATTCAGCCTTTATATATAAATATTGCGAAAATTTCCGAAAACTATAATAAGTGTGAAATTCGAAGAGCAAATATAAGGCCAAAATGATAGAAGAACAGCGAGTAGAAAGCGAAAGGAATTTCCAGGAATAAAGTAAATATTACATGAGAAGAATCACATTAATTGATAAGTTTATTAATTGCCAAGTTGGATATTTCCCGTTTTTCAGTAATCGACACAATGTAGGTATAGCGTCAGATACACTCCTAAACAAATCCTTTTGCAACTTTGAATTCAGAGATAGATAAATTCAATTTGAATTGGTTTTCAAACAAATTAACTTCACTAGTAAGTTTTGTTAATTTAAGATTTTGAAAGTTAAGCTATTGATTTCAAAAGCTACTCTGCCATTTCTTTATAAAACCTTTTTGATTATAGGCACTTCTAGTAAATTTGAAGCGAAGAAACGAGAAAACACCGAGTTGTTTTTACAGTAATCTGAGAAAGATGGATCTTGCTTGCAATTTTCGAGTTTTTTTTAGCTGTAAAGATATTTTTAGATAATGTCGTAGGGTGTCATGGTTGCGGTTCAGATTAGCCAAAATTTCGTCATTTCCAACGCTCAGGAAATATACCTTAGTCAAGTTTGTTGATGCAAATTTGTTTACCAACATCTTATTAGTTGAAAACATTAACATCATTATAAATAGTAATTTGGGTTTCTCCAAACGATTTGTAGGATTTGGCAACGGGCAATTTCGTTCTCATTTTCACTTATCACTCTACATTTCCTATTTTTTTTAAGAACGAGCCTCATCTATGAGAGTAAGGTGTTGTGATGGCTTTGCCTTTCCTGTTCTTCCCTAAGGTTTCTTGAATTCAAACCTACCCAAGAGAATTCTCTCCAGTCTTATATAAACGTTTTGTTTACTTCTGTCTAACTATGCTCCTTAAAGAAAAACTTACTCTTAAATTTTGTGAATTTATTAAACACAGGCAGCCGAACATAAAATTCAAAATGAAATTAGGAAACAATGGCTCCCTCCTATATTTAGATATCAATTTAAGGAAGCCTACCTGTACCGGACTAGTAAGCACCTTCCATAGTTACATTTCTCGTTTTATAATAGATTCTTGAGTTTTGTAATAGACAACCTCATAACGAAGCGTCTTGAAGTTTAGGTTAATCTCTCTATAAATAAAGCTACGACCATTAAACTAATCTGCTTTTGGTTAGTACCCTAGTTTGGTCCACAAAACCCACAAATGATCACCCAAATTCCACTTGGTAATCAAATAACAATTCAATACTTTTTGTTCGTGCCTGTACTGACATCTGACTTAGAAAAATGAATCTAGCAGTTTATTGCCAGTGCAGAGGAGGCAACATCCGGAGACAAAGATTTTGTCCTGAAATATGAATATAGATTCCTCATTTTGCAATATTTGATCTTGTTGCTGGGAGAAAATATTTTAACATAGGACAAAACGCCTTGGCAAAGGATCATATTTTGTCCTTTTAACGAATTTCCGTTCATTTTTATGTGTATTAAAATATTTTCAAAGTTTTAAATTCATTTGTGACTACTAAAACATGATTTTAATCGTTTGCCGGGTAAAAAAAATAACTAGCTATAATGCTAAAATTTTGCAAAGGCTATTTACTCAGAGATGGGCAAATATTTGTTTTTATTAAAATATACAAATGAAAAAAAAATCGATCCGACCTAATATATCATGGCCCTATCCTCATATCGAAAGTGGATAGGACCATCATATCAGAGTTTGTTTCCCTGTCAGAGTTCATTGCCACCACTTTTTATTCATTCTACTTACTAAATACTCCTCCCCCTTAATTTCAATCACGTCTCACTCCGCCGAGGGCTTCCGAATGGACTTCACTAACATGGGCAGGGAACCTTTCAACGATCTGTTTACCCAGCTTCTACAAAAACGTGCTATTTTCGAAAGATTCTTATCGGAAGAGCCTTTAGCCAAGGTAGATTTGGATCAAGAAAAGACCTATAATACCACCTGCCGGTAAGTATCATGGTGAATCACAATTTCATATGAGCGAGGGGACTCAGTCTAATCCTTGTCTTTGAGATATTATGAGATCCATTAACTGAAGAATTACATGGCTCCCATGCATGCGAGTGAGCA
Organism: Ceratothoa steindachneri; assembly: GCA_963969495.1. Lineage (NCBI taxonomy): Eukaryota > Metazoa > Arthropoda > Malacostraca > Isopoda > Cymothoidae > Ceratothoa > Ceratothoa steindachneri. The sequence continues at coordinate 73,138,705 of OZ018324.1, read as the reverse complement.
GGCTTTATAATGAAAAGGAAAGTGGCCTTCAACCTGTAAAATAAGGACGACGAACGCGCAAGGATAGCACTTGTTGCACTTAATGGAATATGGCTCCTATTGTAGGTCCATTGTATACTCACAAATCCTGAATGAAAGTAATCTACGTGTAAAACGACCAGTCGCGTTACTAGAAGTTGAGGAGGAGGCCGGAGAAGAAATGCACAATATACCTTGAGCTTATAATAGGTAAATTTAAGTGCCGTAGATTTATATGAGATTAAAAAATACTTAAGGCAAGGTAAGCGCTTGTATAAAACTTTAAAACAATTGGGGGTGGGGGGGGGGGACTCTTGTTCGGTGACAAGCACCGACCTCGTGTTCGACCACATGAAAGATCCCACCAACTGAGGCTGCACACCTTCGGTATCATGTTTATCCATTATGGGGTTTCCGTGTGGCCATCCATCCCACACTCCCAAGGCATCACAGATCCCAATCGATCTAAATGCTAGCCGTTACAGTAAGTATCTATTAAATGGGGTGCCTTGATTTCTCTCATCTTCCCCGACACCTAAGGAGGATGAGGCCGCGTTTGGAGGCGAATCTCCACTATTGCTTTCCATTTTCAAAGAAAAAATAAAAAGGGGCCTCATGGAAAATTTATACTTAGACCTCGCTATGAATGGGGAGGTTAGAAGAAAAGTCACCATTGGATCAGAAATTCCAGAATATAATAATTTACACATGTTATCGGCCCCGTTCCGACGTCAATAGACTTTCCCAACCTCGCCAGCTAAAAAGGTAAAAAGGCCTGGAACATTTACCTTGAAGGATAGTGCTGGAGTAACCACCTTATGTGCAGAATGGAAGAAGGTGAGCAGAGTCAACGATGTAGCACACCTCGCATCTAATACTTGCCCTAGCAGCAGGTTATTACCTCATAGGACACACTACCACTCCACTTAGGCTCCTAAATGAACAAAATAGCGATGGGAAACGAGAAACTCTGTATATAGGAGAGCAAGTCTGGAAAGTGTTAGAAGGGTATAAAATAAAGAGAAGTAGAGATAGGTGGATCCACTAACGGCTGATCACCTATTATTATTATCCTAGCCAGGTGGTAGGTGATTCCAGGATGGCATGCAGTCCACCAAGGCACCATGGTAACAAAAGCAAACTCTGTACAGGTGGAAACCCTCCTCCTAGTGCAAAAAGCGGGAAAATCTACATAACTACAGAAACCAGTAGAAGCAAAGACACTAAAATCTACTAAAGGCCTGTCCGCTTAACAATACGGCTTTAAAATACCACTATGTTATGTTAGTGCATATATCATGCTTTTTAACATGCTTTCCTTTAACTATTTCAATTGTACGGTACACACTTATCCAGAAGTGTAACCTTTGAAATGTAGGTTCACTTTTCTCTCAAATGCATGCATACGTTTGTCAAACGAGGGTGGGAGATAAGACAGTACTCTCTTCGCCTGCTAGTGAAGAAAATAATAATAAACGTATCGGTCAGACAGAAAAAGAAAGAGTGAAATTACATTCACTCCATAGCATGCAGGGGGACGTCGCCTGCATCTTTTTATTTATCATTTCCTTTTATTCCTCAACTCCTCATGATATATGACGTTTTCATCTATGCTCCGACTGTTATATTTACACTATTGAAATAAACATCAAGTCAATTTTTGAACATATTTACTGACGTGCTTTCTACTACACGGTGAGGTAGGCTATTTCACGTTTGTGTAATCTTAAAATTAAAGTAATTGGAAGCTATAGTAGAGTTAAAGCGCTTATTCTCTAATTCCAAGCCATTTTGTCGTGTGTTCGCCCATTTTTCCATCTCAAACAGTATTCTATAATTAATATTCGTAAATCCTTTTAGGATTTTGAATACCTCGAACAACTGCCCCAGTAATTATGTACTTTGAAGAGGTAATATGTTTAATGATCAGTCTTTCATCGTACGGTTTGTTTAGAGTTCTGGAACTAGTTTAGTAGCCCTACGTGGCAATCTTTCTAACTGCGCTATATCCTTGTTTAGGTAAGGAGCCCAAAATTGTACCGCATATTTGAGGCGTGGGAGAACTAGTGCTTAGTATAGAGGTAGGGTTATATCTTTTTGAATTGAAAGTGAATTTACGGGTAATATATCCTAGCATTTGCTTTGCTTTCTTACAAGCTTCTGCGCATTGTTTTGACAATCAAAGGTGCTCTGAGATTAAAATTTCCAAGTCCTTTTCTAATTTAACGGAGTCGAGGATTTGGCCTTTCATATGGCATTCTACATTTAAGTTATGATATTCTAAATGCATATCCTTGCATTTACGCATGTTGTAGCTTATTTGCTACTTGTCCGCCCTCTTGACCATTTTATCAAGGTCTTTGCTTTTTCTCTACATCGGATCACGAAAGGGATCGTCTTCCTATGCTCGTATCATTAGCTAATTTAGACATCTTACTAATCATTTTAATATCGAGGTCATTAATGTAAACAATAAATAATAACCGCCCCAGGACCGATCCCTGAGAAACCCTGCTTCCTCTGGAGCCCACTCTGAGCACGCCCCACTTATAGCAACTCTCCGTGAACGATTTGAGAACCAGTTTTTTTATCTCATTGTTGTGTGTCTGCGAGTAAATTATTGGTCTCATGATAGCTCACAACCTATCTCTAATTATCTATTCTAAGAGTTCCCCAATTACAGAAGTTAGTCTGATTGGACGGAAATTTGTAAGCTCAGATTTCTCCTCATTTTTTAATATCGCTGTAACATTTGAACTTTTGAACTCTATTGCAACTAGGCCTTCCTCAATAGATCGATTGAAAATCGTGTGGAGCCGTCTTGCCTATTTATTTTATAGTTCCATCGGGCCCGAGTGCCTTAGATATTTTTCATTTCAATAATGTATGTGATAATCTCCTCTTCATTTATATTTATGGCGGATATAATATTTTATCTTTCAAGATTTATTTATTCGCCTAGTTTTTCTAATCGTGTCACCTCCTCCACATTAAAAGCTCTTGCGAAATGCTTATCTATTATTTTAGCAATTCGTTCTGGGACGTCTGCAATAACAGTTTCTTTACTTCTGATCGGCTCTATTGAACTCCTAATGTGCTATCTATTGCTCACTTAATTATTTATCTGTTTCGTTTCGTGCTTTGAAAGTAAGGCAAGATCTATTTCATATTTCATTTTCGCTTCCTTAATGGTCCGCTTTACCAGCCTTCGAGAGTATACGTATATTTCTAGATTTGCAACCATTTAGTTATTTTTTATACTTTTATAACATTTTTTACGCTCCCGAATGAAATATATTTTTAAAGGGTTAACCAACGGTGCCTTCTTTGCTTTCGCATTCTTTCGGCGTTTGTACTTAACAAATTCGGAATATACAGTCAGAACATATTGCTATAGCTTCGAGTACATTCCCTGTACTGTCTTAATATAAAAATAATTTTACTAGTTTATCTTTGAATTTGACTATTCAATCTGCACAGAATAGACATTTTTTTTTTAAACTATGGTTATGTATATTTTGATCGTTCACTAATTCAGAAGAAGAATATAACAACAATCATTTACCTTATTTTCCAAGAAAATTAATTTGAAAACATGGCCCTGCATGAGGCTACTATGTTAAGCCTATTATACTTGGCACCTTGTGGAGCTACACGTCCTCTCATTTTGAGTGAATTTCAGAGAGGCGCCCTTCTTGGATTTAATTAACTATATGACGGGGCTGTGGGAAGTTGATGTGCTTCGTCGTCATTTCCCCTCACAAATCCTTTTTTTTACGAATATATCCTCAGCGATTTATCTAGGCTACCTTTGGCCGAGTCAGAAGAGAGGCTTTGGAACCTCTATGAAAATTTCTTTAACGTGTTCAGGGTGGAAGAAACCATAACTCGAGGGATTCTGGGCGTTGTGGCGCGATTAATGGGAAGATATGTTTTGCTCCAATAGCTACTCCCGTAAGTATAATGAGCTAATCATTTGCCTGTTTGCCTGTGGCCTTCCTCGAGGAGATAGTGTTGCCCAAGATCCAGAAGGTGGCCATTGAAAGACCGTATATGCAGCAGAAGGACTATGGACCGTGCTATATAAACAAGATGAGCTAGTCTTAGATGTCAGAAATTTTTCTTGATCACCTCACTCTGAACATTTGGCTTCACAACACCACAGACAGCAAAATCTTGAACTATTATGTGAAGTGGATGGTTGAAAGTAATAATAACAAGTATTGGTATACCATTAAGGTAGATCTTAGGTCCAGGATCATCACAGATTTCTCCCAGTTCAACAGGGAACCACCGAGAAGACCTGCAGCAAGTTCAGACTTCGCCTAAAGGACGTGATTAAGGGTGGTAGCTATTTTTTTCCAAATATAATTGATTTGACCCTTCAAGGCTTTAACATGCAACTTTGTTAAATATAAATCTATAAATGAACATTCTGTGTTATTTTATTTTAGCTTAAAATTATGTGATACACTATCCAGGGGCACTCTGTTATCAAGAGGTGCCAATATTTAGACTCAACTGAATTGTTAATTCATTGGGTTCTATGAAATTAAAAACAAGCGTTTGACTTAAAAAGGAAATGTGAACTTTCTCTTTATCCATATTTTGCAATCTATGTTGTGGTCAGCTACCTCGAGTTTACTAAATAGGTTAAATTATTGTAGCAAAAAAGCACAAAAATCATTCATTAATATTCTTCGCTGATAAATGAAAATGTCACCTGTCATATCATTCAACTTAATTAAAACTCAAAATTAAATGTTGGTGTAAAGATTCAAATCTTTAACTTTGTAATTTTCTTTTCCTAACAACTTTAAAAAGAGCTTTGTTTAATCTCTAATATGCAGATTACATCGCCAACAAATGAAAATCAAAATAATGTCTACTACATATATAAACAAATTAACTTATAATTTCATTTGAATTTTGATGTTAAACATAAACTCCAACTGTAAATTCTAAAGGTCATTCCACTCCAGAGAGTAGTGAAGGTATAATAACTACTAGTTCACTATCAGATGAAATTCTTGGTTATGATGGAAACTGCTTACCTTTGGATTCTCTTGATTATTTATTTAATAAATTCTGATTTTTTAAAATGGACTTGTAAATCTAAGCCTTTTTGTCTACTTCTACTCTTTACTTTGTTCATGTACTGCAATTTTCGTATTAATGTGTCTTATATACGATTATTTTTAAATTTTTGAGCAGCACAAGTAAAGGTAAATGTATTTTAGGCCATTTTACATTTCTATCGATTCAATTCGTTTTTCACTAAGTTTAACTCTCTGTCTATTTCTTTTGGTATATCCATTGCACTATACCTCTCAACGCGCAAGTTTTACTCTTGAATCTCTGCCCTTTCCTATGCTTAATATTTAATTTCGATGCTTTTAAATCATCAATCTAGATAAGGTTCTTTTGGATTGAAAAACTCTTTAATAGAACTTTTAATATAATTAACCTTTCATTTAGATGAAGCTTAAAAAATTAAGCATACATGTTCTCTTCTGGCTCGAAAAATCCAATTGAGAGTTGAGTGTTATTTTCAATCTCATATTTGATTCCACCTCTAATTAAACCTGGATTTACTCCTCCTCTTTTTTTATTTCTGGCTTTGTTTTATTTTGGTAGAGAGAATAAAGTATTTAAATTTTTAGAATACAGAGGTTAAGCTATTATGTATATTTTACATAGTTTTCTCCATGAGAGTGATAACATTTCGAAAGAGACAAATGGAATAATTAACCGTAAAATAACTCTAGAATAAATAAAAAAAACAACATTTCAATCTAATTCCCTAAACAGAAATTTAATTAGGTCTAAAAACGCAGTTGAAATAATAAAAAAAGGATCTAAGCAAAATGAGCATGAGAAAATTCAATCATACTCAATCGATTAAAATTTAAGGATCATACTGAATAATATAGGTAACATCATCCTAACCTAAATAGTGGAACTAGTACGATGTCTAATATTCTTTTAATGAAAATTTACTTTAAGCAGCGCAAATTATAACATATAATCAGGAATTAATCTGCAATTATATATTTCAAGTTAAAGGCATAAGACATGAAATAGAATTAGTATCTACAAAGATTTGAAAATTTCTCTACCTTCATTGAAATAAAAATTCCCAAAGTTACGTCTATGTACTTAAGAGTATATCTTGTCGGTTTGAACTCATCGGGTGAATAATATTTAATATTTTCACCTCAATTCTCTTTGCTACTTTTGCATTTTCTCTTCGATGCTATCCATTGTTATTCTCGTTTCTATTCTCTTAAATAAAACAACTAATGGATTTTCCAGCTCTTTTAAAAAAGCTGAGGCAATATGCTTTATCAGTTTTACTTTCCTGAATCAATAAGTAACTTTACTATTATTGATATTCGTGAAATATCTTTTGATATTCTTTACATTTTCATGAATGAATTCAGTGTATTTGGCTCTAGCCTATAATATGACAATTAGGTTAAAGGTTTTTGAGCGAATTAGTCGTTTATTTACCTATATTTTTCGTTTATAAGCTAATTTAAGTAATACTCCTATTGCCTCTATGTTTATAATCAAATAAGCCTTTCATTCTTGTATCAGCTAAAATGAGAAAACTTTAGGTTTTTTTTTTAGAATTATCTTATGAATTCTTTTGCAAATGGACAAAAGGACTAGTTAACATAACCTAAAGAAAGAAAAATTTTTATCTATAAAAGAGAATCTGCTCTGAAACTTTAACAATATGCTAGGGAAATGATCATAATCGTAGAGTTTTAACCACTTAGCTAGGAAGACCATCCAAATTCTTTGTATTAGTTTGAGGAATGAGTTATTGCGTTTTTTTTAATGTTGTGTCGATTTAAGTTTTGTTGACGTGATTTGTGCACATATTAAGAAACAATAATAAATAATGAAAACAAATTTGAGAAGGTTAGGCTACTACTCTTAACAGCGTAGACTATTAGGCTTTTGCTTAGGCTAGGTCTTTAAGTTGATTAATAAGTCATTACAGTTTATTAAAAGTTGTGTTAATTTAATTTTTGTTCTGTACCCTCAAAATGGAATGTCAAGTTGAAAGAAAGGCGCATTTTCGACACTTGTTGTTATTCATTTTCAATCGAGACGGGAACAATGCAAACGCAGCCAAAGCTCGTCGCGATATTTTTGCTTTGTACGAAGAAAATGCTTTATCAGAAAGGACAACTCAATGGTGGTTTTCACGTTTCAAAAATGGTCATTTCAATCTTAATAACGAAGAACGTTCTGGTCGCCCCATTCTGTTGGATAAAGATCGATTGAACGACCTTCTTCACAAAAATCCTCTTCAATCGACTAGAGAATTGGCTGCATAATTGGTGTGTGATCAGAAAACTGTAGTGAATCACCTTGATTCGATGGGAAAAGTTAAAAAACTCGGGGCATGGGTTCCGCACGCTTTGAGCGAAAGCAACAAACTCCAACGCTCCACGATTGCCTCGGGTTTGCTTGCTCGTCACAAGGCTACTCATGGATATAAAGACAGATTTCTTGACCGCATCATCACTGGCGACGAAAAGTGGTGTGTTTATGTCAACATGAACCATCGAAAACAATGGCTTAGCCCTAATGAAAAAACACTTCCGCGATTAAAGCAAGGACTTCATCCACAAAAGACGATGCTGAGTGTGTGGTGGGATTATAAAGGCATCATTCTTTATGAGCTCCTCGCGAACAACGAGATTGTCAATGCAGAACTCTACTTTCAAGAAATGTATCGACTCGCCCAAGCTATTCGTGAAAAGCGACCTCATCGACGTTCTGCAACACGACAATGCTCGTCCTTACTTTGCCAATATGATAAAAGACACAATCCAAACGCTTAATTAGGAAATCCTGCTGCATCCTCCATATTCGCCAGACTTGGCTCCATCGGATTTCCATCGGTTTCGATCGCTCTCCAACAATTTGAGCGGCGTTTCGTTCAATACTGATGTGAAATTAAGAACCTGGTTAGACGAGTTCTTGGAGTTAAAATCCATAGAGATTTTTATTGCAGAGGCATCGAAAAACTAGTTGAACGTTGGGAGGAAGTCGTAACTAACAACAGAGAATATATTCTTGATTAAATTGCATAGTGTTGCCAATTCAAATTGAAGTTTTTCTAAAATTGTCAATGGTAATGAATACATTTGATAAAACCGCAAGAACTTATTCCTCAACCCAATATTATGCCCCAAAATGCTGATCCTAAAGAATTATTTCACGTTGCTTAGTGAATGTTCACTTTTGGGGACAGAGTCTTACTTTGGTCCGTCTCAGACGTCATTTCCGTTAGTTTATAGAAGTTTGATTGGTGCGACAGAGAAATTTCTATTGCAACTTCTTTTTTATCTATACTTGGGTATGACTTAATAATATGAGATATATGATAAGTTTGTATCCAAAAAATGCTCCATGCTGAAACATAAATAAACTAAACTCAAAATTTCATCAGAAAACATGTTTTCCATCCATTTTCATTAGAAAGTAATAAACCAGACGACATCTCCCCATAAATAACTGTCATAATCAGGCGGTGTCGAAATCTTAGATCACAAATGATTACAGAAATTTAAGTTAAAATTCGGAACTGATATCCAAGAAAAGGTAAATTTCGGTCAAAAGAGAGGCGTTCTGTTAATAGGTTTAATTTTATTGCTATTAAATTTTTAGGACTGGTATACTGGTGTAAAATGATGTATGAGGTGTGTTAGTATTATAAACTTTGACAGTAAGAAATTTTATATTTTTTTATATTTTTGTAGACGAAATTAAAAGGAAAGTGAAGGGAATTTTTATACAAGCAAGGTTAGGTCGTGCTTTCAAATCCGCTTGTGCCTGACTGATTTCCTTTCATATGACTCTTTTTGATTAATACTAGGAGAAATCTTTGGAAATCGAATTGTGAATACAATTTGCATGATTATATTTAGTTTGTATTTTTTGTATTATTTTGACTTTAGAAAAAAAAGGAATAAGATGAATTCAATGCATTCTTTTAACTGAGACAAAACATATCTGATGCTGAATTAACTATTCGCCCATTTTTGTTTTGTTTTTCTTTGCACTATGATCATGGTTGTCTAACCCTTTTTTGTACCTATTATGCCAAATTAGGAGGAGATTTTATATTTTCCCAGCGAACCTTCGATTTCCACTGTTCTTAAGCGATGTAAGGTTCTTAAATAACATTTAAGCATCTTGCTCCCAAAGTTTTGGCAATTAAACACCTTTTTCCCTATATTTTAACCTTTATTACTATTCTTCATATTTATAAAATATTTATCGCTTTTTTGGTCTCAACAATTATTCAAGACGTTTAGAGTGTCAATTTAATATTATGGCAACGGTAAATAACCAGAATTGATGAAATGTAAATCAATCAGCAATCGTTTGTATAAGGTTTGAACGAAAGTAAAGACCAATTTTCAAGAATAATTTTTTGAAAGTATTTATTAAATCAGTCCCTCTTGTTCTCGTTTAGAAATGTAACAATGAGTCTTATAGACTTTTCTTTCATATTATAAAAATAGTTGTTCATAATATTTTTCGGTATTCACCCCTATCTTCGTTTCATCTATAGATCATATTAAACATGTTTTACTCTATGATATTTAAAAAGGTGTCAATGCAAGTACAGCGGCAAAATCCATTCAGATACACCAACTGCCATTGAGATTCTGCAACAGCATATCGCTTGCTGGGTCATTGGTTTTACGACACATTTAGGTACCATTTTGGGGCAGACATTTTACTGGTGATGAGAAGAATATCATTTATCATAACTCCAAACGCAGCCGTTCTTGGATAGTTGAGAAATAACAAAATCTCAAGAACCAAGAGAATGTCTTCACACAAAAAAGATCCCGTTGAATGTATGCTGGCATATTGAAGGATTTCTCCATTAAGAACAGTCAGACAACAAACAATTAATGTTATTTTCTACCGCAATCAACTTTGTCTTTCGAAATCTGCTTCAACTAAAGGCGACTCTCCTTAGTCACTAAAAGGGGTGTCATCCTCCATCACGATTTTGCCTTTCTTGACATAAATCGAATTACCAAAAATCTCCTAAAGGAGCTCAGTTGGGAAATATTGCATCATACTCCATATCTTCCTGACCTCGCTCTTTCTGATTATTATTTGTTTAGGAGAATACCGAACAATTTAAATGGTCCTAATTTGACATGAAGAGAAGAAGTTGCATAAAAAACAAAGGAATTTAACAAACCTGGAATTTATAAGCTTGTTACCAGATGAAAAGAGATTCTACGATTTTAGAGACATCGAATACTTTTAGCAAAAGCCTGTACATTTTAGCCGTAGAATTCTTCTTCCACAATCGCATCTCCTTTTATTGAATACTTGCTTGCAATTGGTATCATCGAGTTTATATATAATAACGATCGCAAAATGAATTTCCTGATATCCAATTTACATGTCCTAAAATATCTATTATACCTCTTCTCAAATTAGAAAGATTAAAAGTGTATGGTTTAAGATAGCTTATCTTTTAACAGACGCCTGCAAACTTCACAAGTATAATTTAAAAGTTATATTTTAGGAATTTTTCTTAGAAAGCAGAATTGGAGGGTAAAAAGCTAAAGATATGAAATTAGTTAAAGTTGCTTCTGAAATATCAGATTTCACGCTTAGTAGAGCTGGCCAACAAATTCAAACTACCACAACAGAAGGTACTTAAATATAATTAGAAATTTTAAAAAATATACCAAATTTAAACCAAATGATATTGAAAAGCTAAAATGAATATGACTCCAAGAGCTGAAATTATATATATTAGTATAGTTGGGCGGTAGATTTTCTTCGCAACATATTTTATTGAAGGCGACTGCCAACTTACTCCTAATTGTTTTCTTTCGATTTGTCTTATATTCTGCTGGGCAGACGTTCTAGCCCCAAGTTGAGTGAAATGCCTGCTAATGATAATGATATAATTAAATGTCCTGGATCCGAATATTAATACTTCCCACATTTATGGTCATGTTCTGCTCATTGTTTATAAGTTTCTTAATTTATTATGTCTTTTTTCTTGGGTTTACTTTATATACACTCGCAAATGTTTCCATTATTTGACTTTAAAAATGAACTCAAACTCTCGGAATCAAAGTTAGTAGTCTCAGAATTTGATAGGTAATTTTTTAATCTATTATATATTACGATCATAAAAGTTCAGAATGCCCCTATTTCTATCATAACAACCTCCATAATATTTGCCAGAAAAAATCCATTGTTTTAAATATTAGTTACGATAGAATATACATATGTATGAGCTGTGTATGACTAAAGTTTATGCACATTTTTAGGAATTAAACGAAAGTTATCAGACTATGAGCAATTCAATAGGAAAATTCAAATGTCCGAAATGATTTGAACGATTTCGAAAAAATATTTCTCTTTTAATATAACGATGTATTATCAGTTTAATTAGTGTTGTTAGGGAAATCCATTTACACTTATGCATTCATTGTGTACCGTGACCACACAAAACCCTTTTAACCAAGATTACTGTCTGCTTGAGATTAGTTGGTACATCTTTATAATTAATAGCACGTTAAATATACCAAGGAGCTAAGGGAAATTCTAATATTTTCCATACAGGTTTCCCCAGAAGAGTTTTGTGAATAAAACGCTAATGAATGATGAAAGGAAAATGTGAATAAGATATATAGCTGTAGATTTTCTTGAGGGCAATCAGAGCACGAGTGCAGATAATTCTTTAACTATCAGATGCAACAAAGTTGTCCATGCTAGACTTGAACCGCCGAGCAAATAAGATAGTGTGAAGATTTGAGTGAAAATGAAACGAAACTGGTCTTTTGGAAGAAGAAAGGAAGGAATTTGCTTACTGAGGAGTCACGTTAACAAGAAGGGAAATTCGGCTTGAATAGCTAGGGTTAAGTTTGACTTGGTCCCTATATAGTTTAAAGCAATAAAAGATCAAATATGGACCATTTTGCTGGAGAATAAGGCAGGAAAATTGTTTGGGTTATTAGGGATGTATTTCTGCGCATTACAGGGGAAGAGAGGCTAAAAAATACTTGACCAAAGTATGTGCGATCGTTATTAGAATAAGAGAAGTGTGAGCTACATAGGTAGATTTTACATTAGTATAATAGGGGAGCGAGGTTGGCAAGTATGAAGGACGCATTAGCTGTTTCAACATCTCGAGAAAGAGCAGACCTAGGCCACCTTTCAAATGCCTACCTGTGTTCTCTACCTCTAAGACTCTATCGCAGAAGATAGTGGTACCTCTAGGAGATTAAAGGTTAAGAAGGGGCATGTTGAGCCCAAGAGTAAAGAGTCATATGTCAATCAATTGTTTTATATATTTTGAATATTTTCCTTTTAGAGCCTTTTTACTTCGAAACAGAACCTTTTAATTAGCATTGTCTTATGCAATGAATTTCCCCATTTTTGTTAATTTTATCAATAATTCTATTATATTTGTCTTAGAATTAATAGGGTTCTCTAGCGGTTTCGGTTGGTCTTTAGGGAAACAGAAAATAAACAGTAGTGAAAGTTTGGTCATGTTGCTGTTCATTGGGAAAAATGGGAAATATTCAGAGAAGAAAACTTGAATAATTTGTCCTTCAATAGATAAACATTACACATAGATACAACCATAATACTATAATTTCATCTTTATTTTTTAACAAGATGTATAGATTACTAGATATAGATAGGATGTATAATCAAATCCTTAACTTGTAATGTATGTTGTCCTCACTCTCAAATGTACCTTATCAATGTTCAAACTGTAATAAATTTTAGTTATATTTACTCCTGCTTCTAAGTCTTGTAAATCTCTATATATTATTTATCGAAAGCATAAATTTAATTTTAAATAATTGCATAGTATAAATATTTTGTTAACTATTTATGTATTTTAGGTAATTTCGAACTAATTTGTTTTAAAGGAAGAGAAGGGGGAAATTGGTATAGCCTTCTCTTTACTTTATCACTTATTTATGAAACTCCGTTAGTTGTTTTGTTGCCTTTTTTAACACAGAATAATCTCTTTTACATGACCAGAAAGATTTATTCCTATGCTGGATACAAAAATCAACTATGGAAGAATCTCGTGTATTATTCATGCTTGTATATGCCTTTGTATATGCCCTTGCATATGCCACTGTACAGCTTGGTTAGGCACTCAGTATAGAACATATTCATTCTTGATCTCGAGAAGCATAAATATACTTCAATAGTCTAAAGGAAACCTTGAGCTTTATCTCGATTCCTATGCATTTTCCAAGCTCTAGTTGTTGGTTACAAAGAGATTTTCATTCACCTTTGACTGCTTTGGAGAGTATTAATATTATAACATGCCGTTTTGTACTTCGTGGCTTCCCATGGGATACCACATTTTATATGATTCTTTATACCCCTAAATCATTATTATTTGAATTCTTTTAAAGTAATACTTATGTTGTTACTCAAACTCATCTTTTATTCTACATGGTTCGTGAAGAAAAAGGTTTACAGCAACTATTTTCCAGCACATAAGATACAAAGTGTTTTAAACTTTGGGTACCTTAGATTTCAAAGGGAATTCAGAAGATCGTATATAAATAACTATTTTACTTTGAAGGTTTCACCTTCTAGTCACTTTTTACTTTTTCTCCGAGGAAATTTACTCTAGAGCGCGGCAGCTCCGTAGATAATTTTCGATAATATTAGCTCACACCCTCTGATGAATACCTTTTTTTGGCTCCCACCACTGATTCGCTATCTTTTACGTCATTTACAATCACAGGCCTAATTTAGATCAAGGTGCAAATTTTAACCATGAATGAAATTCGATGGATAAGAAGTAGCATCAGAAATGTAAGATCGCATAGAATTACAATAATGACATATGATAAATCCAAAAGATCTACTTTAAATGCATTTATACAGTTTTGAGAACGAGTTCTAATCAACTAAAACTTGTAAATCTTGGCCAACGGCCGAGGTATTTGAGAATACTACTTCTAATTACAGCAAATGTAAGTTGAATCAGATAGGATAATCGTTGGGTGAATGGATTACTCATTCAGTTCGACCTCAAAGCGAAAAGGAAGTGCCCCTAAGATCCTTGTTTTAAAACTCAAGTTAAAGTGTACGTCTCCAATTTAAAATAAAAGGCTGAAATGGAGTACAACGGGGTAGTAAAGACTCACTTAAATATTATTAATCTCCAAACTCGCATGAAGAAATAACTTTGGCAATATCTATATACTGACATAGAAGAGTTTTTTTCTCAAACAAAAGCATAGTTTCCTCCTCTATAGGTTAAAGTTTTCCACGAGTATTACTCAAGTATAAAGTTCAATTTTATATAGTAAACTTCAACATTATGGAATAAAAGACTACAATTTAAATTATATTGATAATACTTATTTCATTTGCGTGAATATTGCACAGATTGTTCTTTGAAATTTTCCTCTGATAGTGAAAAAGTTTCATTTCCAAGAAACACGGATTTTGCTTTAGTAGAAAGTAATGTGTTTTTGAAGAAAGGATACATACTAGAGAACGATAAGTATAATTGTAACCCTAACCAGAAGACAACCTAATTATCTCATTCAAACTTTAACAAAATTTTTATAAGAAGTAGGATATTGTTCGGAGTAACCTAAGCAAATCTTAGTCAATTTGTCGCTTTGTTCGGCTATGATTTTATTCCAGCCTTTTTCCAATCTTCGCCAAGATATTGCATTGTTTGTCTATTGGGTTTAACTTATGACTGCGGAGGACTGTTCATCACGTCAAGATATTCGACCTTCACGAACGTCTTCAGCGTTTTTGCTCAGTAGGTCAGAGAAGTGTCCCGTATGAAAACAGATTATGATATTCCCGACGTTATTTTGATTTATAATTGGTTTCTTAGTCGCGAAGCGTCTTAAAATTGCAATTACTCTAAAGCTACGTAAAACACATTGTCAAGAAACATTCATGTTCATTTTTAGGTAAAGTGAATTAAAACACTGGCTGCTATTTTAAATCATTCCATCATTAATATCCATTGCTTCATTATATCCTTTCGGGGAAGTTACGTTTCTAAAAAAAATTTTCCTTACCTTTTATAGAACAGCAGAAAATTAATTTTAAACAAATAGTAGGCTAATTTTTAATCAAGGAACCTACGATATCTTTTTTGGGGGAAAAACTTTCAAAAGGTGAACGACTGCTGATAGGTGCTCATAACTTACTCAAATTCTAAATGTTTTCAAGCTGAAATTTGAATAATTTCCAAAAGTATGAAAGTAATTGACTGCGATAGTTCATTCAGAACGAGAAAGCTTACATATGCATTCAGAATTACAGTTTGTTATGTTTACGGTAGATTCTGATTTATAAAGGTAGGAAATCTAGAAATCTATTCGAGAGCGAAACAAATACTCTCAAAGAGGAAATTCAGAAAAGCCTAAATGAGTTAGGGCCAAAAAAACTGCAGAGAATTCCGAACAAAGACCTAAGCATGTTGATAGTTGTTTTAATAGTACAAAATCCATTACAATAGAAAGGGTCTTCTGCCAGAAAATCCCCGACCTACATTTAAAGTAAAAAAATATAACCGAGCGAAGAAATTCCCAATTCTCCCCGACGCGCGAGTAAAGAAGAGATAAATAATTTTTCCTATAAGCAAGATAAAACGATCGTTGGAACCTTGGCAAGATTGTATTTAATTGAGTCAGTAAAGGAGTTAAATAACAAATTAGGAAAATAATGTGCGGGATCTGTACACAAACAATCAGGGCCGGAGTATTCTCATCGGATTTCGAAAGAACTAACGACACGTCAATCTTGAAAATGAGCAGAGAAAACCAATTCTACTAACTATCTTCCTATTAATTTTAGTTCAATTCTTGGTAAACTCTAGAATCCATAATAAATGATGGCATTGGGAATCACGTCACGTCAATTAAACGAAATAATAAATACTCAAATCACGGCTTTAACGGAGACGTAAATAAGTGTTTATATAACATGATATATAAAGATTGTTTTTAATAACCTGTTTATATAACATAATATATAAAGATTGTTTTTAATAGTGAGCGTCGTACGTTAGGTGGGCCAAATACAGTGGATATTATGTAGATAAACTGTGAAAAGCCTTCTACATAAGAGATAGTTAAAAGAACATAAATCGCACGGCATATGTGAGAAATCGGCTTTCATATCATTCAGGACGCATTTATATAAACAGCTCAAATTGACATTAGGCCATCACGTAAGAGCGGATTGATTCATGTATCTCACTTTGATTACTTCCGATTACAGTATACAAAAATCACTTTGATAACGATTTTCTCATTAAAATCACAAAAAACTTCAAAGTTGTCAGATAAATGACACCTAAATTTTATCCTAAGTAAACAAAGTGATGACTTAGGAAGTCCAATTTTAAAGGCGAATTACCAAATAAAGTAAGCGAACTAATGGTTTTTAATCTGAAATTTCCCAATGTGTCAAATTAAAACGGCCAAGGTACTAAAACCCAAATAGGGTCCGGTAATATATTGCATAGAATTTACATGTTTAATTAAAAATATATTATTATTATGCATATATAAAGTCCACTTCTCTCCTTATCTCGTAGAGGCAGGTGAATTTATTTTCTATATTTGAATCAAGATAGAACGCTGTTAGACCGAGTGTAACAGAGCTACCCCCAACGAGGCAATTACGTGTCCGAATAACGGAAGTGGTTATAATACCCCAAAAGTCCGGACATATTAATTGTTTTTAAAGGTATTGAGAGAAAAATCCGACTTCAAAATTGATTTGCATTGGTAAACAAGTTAATGAAAATTACCATAACTAAAAAGTAGTTTATTTATATATTCACACAATTATTGAATAGTATGTCACCACATAGTGGAAAGTAAGCTTCGAACATTTTGTGTAAGAAAATTACCTATCTTGTATTTTTAAAGGCATTTATTACATAACAGGAGGAACAGATAGGAAGGTATACTAGAAAAGCAATAAGGTGAGCAAAGAAAATGAAACAAAGGGACGTCCACGATTTTTTGGGGGAAAAGATTGTTAGAAAATCAGTTTCATATACACTTTATGCACATTCAGCAGTGAATTCCCTATTTACTAGCAAATGGCACGACCTCCGTTGTGAATGTGTCTTCGAGTGGATGCAATAGAGTTTCACTAGAATTAATTAGGATGAATCATATGTGCATAAGTCAATAATTAATCAATAATAAATAAAAGTGAATTTATTTGGGGCATTTGATAGTCTTCATTGTCTAGTCCTTTTTCGAAGGGTGGAAGAAAAGAGTCCA
The DNA here is from genome assembly GCA_963969495.1 of Ceratothoa steindachneri. Lineage (NCBI taxonomy): Eukaryota > Metazoa > Arthropoda > Malacostraca > Isopoda > Cymothoidae > Ceratothoa > Ceratothoa steindachneri. The sequence goes on along the minus strand of OZ018324.1, from coordinate 73,121,360 downwards.
TTTGGCAGAAATTTCTTATGGAAAGATAGATATACCTAAAAATGTCCTCAGTCAGTTGCCCATATAAGGAACAAAGAGTAATTCGAAAAATTGTAATATCTAAGAATGGAAGATCACAGTCTGCAACCATCAGCTTCTGAGGCCGAGAGGACAGATTTTTAATTTTCACGAAAATCTTTGTTCCAAAGAGGGAATAATGAGATTAGAAAAATTATTGTTTAAAATGGTGGAGTTGAGGAAGAAATAACATGGGTAAACCGATAGTTCTAGAGTAAATACAGTTTTAGCTGTAAAGAATGCGACCAAACAAAAGTGGCGAAAATAAGTGCTAAATAATGTGAGAAAGTAAGTCGAATTAAAAGGAAGATAATGACCGAGTAATTAATGTCTTCAAATAAAGGATCTTCTGTCAAACGGAGGAAAAAGTCTTAGTGGAAAATAGTGTCTTTAAGTAGATAGATTCTTTTGGGATTGTTTCATCTACCCTCCAATTTCCGTTTATTTATTTGTAAAATGTGGACCAAGATTGGTCAAATATTAACATATTCAATGTTTTGAAAGCAAATGAGAAGATGTATTCATTGCGTTATGGGATGTCAGAAGGAAAGTAGGTATAGGCATCAGTTCCTTATTGTTTTTGCTAAAATATTTGTTGCGGCGATTTAAAAGGCCAGAAGTGATATTGAACTTCTTACGTTGCCTTTGAATTCAATCGTCTCCTGGACAATTGTATTGCCAAAATGATCTCCGTAAAGTTGACCGAGAGTTTAATAGTTCAAAATAAATTCGTATTTTATGAGGTTGAGATCAACATAGGAGAGGAAGAGTGAGAAAGAGAGAGAGAGAGAGAGAGAGAGAGAGAGAGAGAGAGAGAGAGAGAGAGAGAGAAAGAAAGAGAAGCAGAGAGAGAAAGAAAGAGAAGCAGAGAGAGAGAGAGAGAGAGAGAGAGAGAGAGAGAGGAAGCAAATCAACACGTAGTCACCTTCCAAAAAAGAATATACTAAAAATTAGAATTATACTTATGTTGCTGGCAGTATACCTAACATCCTCACAATGAAATCGGAATAATACCTTTTTCTAATTCTCATAAAAGGCTTTGTTTGGGTTGAATTTTGAGATTCTATTCCTCATTTACAGCCAAAGAAATTGATAAATTTTGAAATAAAACATAAAATCTATCGCTATGTCTTCATAGTTTAACTTGGATTACGTTATATTTTTCACAAAATCTTTAATATGTAGATATAATATTATCTCTAAATAGAGTTTGGTGTACCAAGAAATATTTAATTATATTTTAATAATACTGGTCATCCAAAATGGTTAATCAGATTAAATTTATAATGGTTTAAGCTTGACAGCAATTTTTAATAATGAAACCAAAATTCCATAAAGATGGAGAGAATTATTTGTTCATATTAGATAATATAAAAATATTTGTGTCAATTGGAATTTGTTTTGCAGGAAAGCTACAAATGCATTTAAAACCTGCTAAATTTCTCAGTAACGTATCATACAATTAATACCCAGATGGGCTTCGGCTACCAGATTTTTCAAACTTTAATGACGTACACACATTTACTCCAAAATCCAGTATCATATATCGTTCACCTAATATTATAACACTATATAATGAAATTTCACATTTATTTTGTTGCCGTTTAAAAGTTTTATTTCAAAATTAATCCTAACTTAAAATAAACGAAAAAGTCTATTTTAATCCTCAAACTTTGCGTTTGCAAGTAGGGCATTAAAATTCTTAATCATCTCATTTGGGATATCAGGATAGGGTATTATTAATTTTGGAAAAGAAATTCAGATATATAAGAGGCTTAGACTTTTTTCAAAGCATAGTAAAAAATTCTGAATTTTATTTAAAAAGCATTGAAATATTGTGGAATAATATTTGTTCTGAGGAAATGTTCCAAAACATTCTATTTATAAGGATAAATTTCAAGAATTTAGTAGAGTTTTTGATGTGTTCGGAATGTTCCAGAACTTCCAAGAACACGCATTGAAAGTTCTAGAATCTCTTACCATATTCTAAAATATTACTCAGAAATACGAGTATTTATACAGGAATTCACAGATCTGCTATCATTTAGTTCTAGGTACCATAGTTAATACATCTGAAAAGAAATGGCATCAAGTGACTACAATCATTCTCAAAATGCAAATATCTTCGGTATGACAGTATCTATGAGAATATGTGAAGCCGCCAAAGCGTAATATAGAATGTCATTTAGGTAACACTGGGCACCTTGTTTTGCTTCTGATTACTTAGAAAAAATTTGGAAGGTAAAATAATTGTTATTTGCAAAGAGTTAAATATTTAATATCACAAGTATGTAAACTATTATATTTGTTGTAAGTCAAAACAGTAATTAAGTATATGATTTTTGCGTGAGCCCAGTGAACAATAAAGCAATTACTACTTATGCATGGTGGACCCTTCCAAACTTGACGTGGCAAAAATGCAACTGCTATTTTCTATCCTGATCTTTATCTTTAACTTCACAACTAAGTATCACACAGTGCTGATAGTTCTGTACTTACCCCTCCAGAAATGAATAAGACACTCTCAGAAGGAAGCAAAATTTCAAAAACTGTAAGCATTAAGATAGGTATCTGAAACAGTAGTATATATATATATATATATATATATATATATATATATATATATATATATATATATATATATATATATATATATATATATATATATATATATATATATACTACTGTTTCAGATACCTATTTTGCTGTTGAGAGGAATCCATAATATCTAAATCTAAGAGACCTCAATGACCATGTCAAAGATCTTGTCTTTTCAAATTCAAATGATAATATTTCGATTTTCAAGCTCAACGAGATAGATTTGCTTAATGAAAACGTAAAAGTGACAAACCAACGGAAACGTAATAAAATTGCTCATGATTCTTTATTTATATAGCTGGAGTATGCTACTGCAATCATATATCTAATTAATTGGATGCAATTGGAATTATATGTAATGCAAATGAGTGGAGGCTCTTCATTGAAGGCTCTTCAAGAAGCATTCAAGTTGTACTTCTCCATTATTCACTTGGCATAATGTCAAGCATAAGCAATTGATAGACCTTTAAATGTGTGGTTCAGTCGATTGCATTTAAAACACCGTCTAGTGAAGTAGTTTTTTAAAGCTCTTAACAAAGAGTCTGAACCCTTCTTTACAAATCAAGAAAAGCTTACTAAAATAAAAAGAATAAGCCCCGAAATTTTGTTTTCGAAGAGTCAAAGGTTCTTTCGACAACCACAAGGCTGAAGCTCTAGCCAAATGTATTTCAAGATGTCCCAGAGGTAGGTCATCCTTGATGCCCATCTTCACAAGTTCAAGGAGAATATAGTAGCATACGCAGAGGTGCAATGCTACTAGCGCTTTCCATCGAGATACTCGTATACTGAATTTTGAACAAAGATACCAGGAAGCATACAATAAAAACATGATAGAAGACTACATTTGGGGACTTGTACGAGAAATTGAATTACATTTCAAACAGTAATTGAGAAAATCTGTTTAATTCTAACTTGTGTTACTTGCTTTTGTATATTTCTTGCGGAAGTTTCAATAAAATTATATAAATTTAACTCTTCGTTCATGTTTTTAGCCCTAAAATGAATGAACAATCTAAATTTGCCTATTTAATAAATATTTCATCAAACAAGCTACAAAAGCAAAGTTTAAAACAAATATTTTCTATTATTTTGCAATAAATTGTTCGATGTTGTAATCATTTTAACAACTTCCTCCGCTGTTTACCCATTACGCAAGAATTGTTACGTTATTCTTACAAATACATATGATTATAACGTAGATGTATATATAAATTTATACGCAATGGGCGTATGTATTTATTCAGAATGCGGCAATATCAATTGGCAAATAAATTTAATGCACTTTAAATACACCTCTGTATTTCCGTTCAAAATATACCTAAGCCAATGGAGTTATTTCAGTACTAGGAGGGAACTACTCTATTTTATATAAAGTTTTAGCTCGTGATAAGTGAGACATTTCTTTAAATGAAAAACAGTTTTATCATCCTCTAAATGTGCTCCCCATAAAGATTGTCGCGTTTATGTGTCAAATTTAGTATTCTAAATGATAACAGGTCGACATTTTCTCACATTAATACTGACTCCATCATTTTGTTGACGTCAGCGAATTTTTGGTTGAAGTCGCTACTTGGTTCGAAATCATATGGGATCCACCGACCAAACCATCTCAGATGTATCCCCATCTTTCACCCTCCCATTCTCTTGTTATTTCCTCTATCTGTACGAAATTGCGAGCGAAGCGAGCTTCAGGGCTCTTATAATTTAGCCGTACAAACTTGCAAGTGAAGCAAGCCCAACCCCTCTCCTGCTTCCCCTCTCCCGCCCATTGTTTCTGAGATAAAGTTCACTCATTTGGACGATATGTCTAGACAATTTGTATTTCTTCGTCCGTGAACTATCACGGTTTATATTGAATCTGCAATGGTTTCAGGTGGGTGATTATCGTCTAAATAGAAATTATGAAATTACGGAAGCTATCGGTGATACGATCTATTTAGACATTCCTTTCGTCTAACTGCATGAATTAGCACTTTTCAATTATATCCTGAGAAAACAACATTTCAGGCTGCCAAAAAAATGGCACTTTTACATATATATATAATTCAGGCAGGTCATGATACAATACCATTTAGTGTTTGCTATGAACGCTCTAGATTCTAAAGAGGACATATTGATTTTAAAAAATGCGTCTTTGTTTCCTCAGTTCCTGCCTTGAAAAAACTTACGAATTGGCAAGAAAGTCTAATCTTTTGTATGAAAACGCCATCACTGTTGATCAGTTTTCCATGATAACACGTGAGGAGAAATGCAAGATCCTCGTATCCACAGATAAATGGAAAGAACGCTAATTATATTTAATTCATCAACCAACATATCATGAAAAGTCACCCCTACTACTCTTCATTGTTTTGGAAGGTGAGACCTGCTGTATGTACTATACAATTTGAAACATCAATGATACCTATATTCTATAAAAGAAGATACTTCCTTTTAACTACGCCATATGATATTATTCCTGTAAGTACTAAGAAACTTTATTGGCCATCTAGAAGATTGTGGAGGGGTGTGCAGTCAGCGTCTTGGGCAGTGTGATGGAGATTTCATGTAGAGTGCAATTGAGCATTCTCTAACTAATCCTATTTTAACAATCACCCTGATTTTCATATATGTACGGAGAAATGGATGTAGCCAAGTATCATTCTGTAGGCAAATGGAATGAGATCCCAAAAGTGTGATAAGTTGTTCTACTCTAAATTCTATTTATATAATAAAGCGGATGGCAGAGAAAATATGCGCTGGATGACGAGGTCGATGAAGTCAATGGTAAAAAAATAGAAAGTGCATTATAACATTGGAACATATTAAAAAGTGGAATCATTCATTCTTATAGCATATATTGTTTATTCTCATTATAAGTTAATTCTTCTTTGATAATAAATACAAATATTTTGGTCTAAGAACATTAATTTTGAAAGAAATGGTGATACATAGATACCTTTGTAAACAATTTATCAGTGAATAAAATGTAAAAAAGTAGGTGATGGCATATTTTAATACAAAATTCAATGTACAATTCTTAAAAACGAGTTACCTTAGTATTTCAATCATAATCTCTTCACTTCAAACCCAATGAAGCAGATGAAAAATAACTTTATTCAGAATTTGTTCAAGGATACATTCTTATTCGTAAACTCATCACTAGAAAAGATCTGTCCAAAACAATGCAATTTATCCAAAGAGAGCAAGGAGATTTTCCTTACAAATTCCTTGCTGAGTAAACAATGAACCTAGTCGTGGCGATTTCTGAAAAAAGGATACTTTAACTTTGAGAAAATAAACAATGAACAAAAGTATATTTTAACAAATATTTGTGGCTAAGTTCCAGTAAGAAGAACACAACATGCGTACGGAGTGCAATAGTTATGATATTCAAGGTTTTTCTATTTTTCGTTTTATTTTTGGAAAGTCCAGATGTCCTTTATAGACAGATTTAGTATTGATCACATGCAGTCTTGCATTACTATAGCTTCGTTGGGTCAGTTGTTCTATAAGGACGTTTTCTTGCAAGAAAAATCAGTCTCAATTATCGTTAGGTAAAGGCCAAAATCTTTTTCTTATAAGGATATACGATGGGTTATGTTTAAGGCACACGTCAGAGGGATCTCTATTTCCATGCAAAAAAGAGTGTTAAACAAAGCCTGTCCCTTTATAGGAGAATAATTTTTCGTGATGTGTTTACTGCAATAGGAGAAATAACCGTAGTTCTCTGTTAAGCTTTGATACAGGCATTGCTGTCATAAATATGATTGTAATCTCATACAAGTTGTTTTCATAAATGGACTTGAGTCATTGAAACGCTACTACCTGACAAAAGCGAGCGAATTCTTTGTAGAAAATATAAGTTTGTCAGTCTTTGGGAAGGTGAATTTTAAACCCTAATGCAAACCAATTCAGAATGACATGATCTGGTTAATAGAATCCCCCTCGGTGTAGTCAATAGTGGTTTGGATGTGGGGAGTGCGCTTTTCGGTGGAATATGTAACCTATTTTTATCCGACAACAGGGGACATAAAAATCCATTACCTTGATTTTGGCTTCTTATATTCTTTCTGCATGAAAAACAATTCCTATCCGTTAAGAGCAGCTCGCCGTAGCGTATCTCGACGAGAAAAACTGCATATTCAAGAATTCAGCGACGAGGTGAATAAAGTATATTTAGGAATCGTGAAAGTAGATGTTCTCCATCCTATATATCTGTATATTCCCGTTATCCCTTTATTTATAGGTCGTAAAATTATTGACACACTGTGTGCTACATGTTTCTAGCAAACCACATGTGAATGTCGTCATTCGGAAAAAAACGTATGCTTTGAGGGGTGTACATAACAGCGATTTTGGGGGCTATTTTTCTGGATACATTTTTGCACAATTCACTTCATTGTTTTCAGTCAATGGAAACTACTTTTTTTGGAAAGGGGGGCTTTGACCCAATAACCCATTTAATTGTGGGGTAGTTGCACACACCCTGGCTCTATTTAATCATCTACTAGTAATCGTAACAAAATTGTATAATTTACTTACTTAAAACACCTTTCACTCTTGCCCAATGCGCCAACAAACGATTTATCAGAACCATCCCAAAACTCTGTTAACTGTAAATATCAAATTACAGTTTAGGAACTCGCTTTTAGAGTTTATTAATTGCTGTTTAACAAAAAAATCGAAAGGATTGGACGCTGTTGTTTAACAAAATAAAACGTTGGAAAACAGGGGGCATGCATTTACCATTTTGAAAATCTAGCAAATAGGCCTGTACTCGGGTATATATATATATATATATATATATATATATATATATATATATATATATATATATATATATATATATATATATATATATATATATATATATATATATATCGAGCGGTGGTCAATAAGTTTTGAAATTCGGATATAAGGAAACGAGATATGAGGAAAAGTGTTTTATTCTTCTTCAATAAAACGACCCTCGACTTCAATGCACTTGCGCCACTTGTCCACGAGGCTTCGAATTCCCGACAACCAAAAATCTTCCGACTGCTGTTCAATCCACTCGTGGATGGCGAGCTGGACATCTTTATCGTCCCCGAACCGGCGTCCACGCAATGCAGCCTTGAACTGGCGGAATAAAAAGTAGTCGCTGGGGGCCAGATCTGGACTGTGGGGGGGATAGTTGAGCTCCTCGAATCCACACTCGCGCAGGGAAGCTTGTGCAACTCTGGCCTTGCGGACTTTGACTACGTTGAAGTCGTTCATGGGGCGTGAGGTTTTTAGAGACCCAATTTGGCCATGGCCAAATTGTCTTGTATGATGTTGATAACACTTTCATGTGATATTCCTAGTTTTCGCTCGATTTATTCGACCTTAACCCGTCGATTTTCGAGGATCATTCTTCTCACATGGGCCACATTGTCCTCGTTGTTCACGTCTGATGGGCGTCATCTTCAAAGGACTCACGACCATGGCGGAACTCCCTATTCTAGCGAGTAATGGTTGCATAGGAAGGGGCGGTGTTGGTGTACACTGCAACCATGCGTTCATGGATCTCTTTTGCATTCTTGCCTTCCTTGGTCAAAAATTTGATCACTGTGCGGTGCTCAACCTTCTGCATTGTTGAAAAATTTGTGACTGACGATCTGTGATCAGCTACTGCTTCTTAAATAGACAAGGCAGGAGCGTGCTGCTGCAGGTGCTGACTTATAATAACTTGTCCTAACACCCCCACAAACAGCCATGCCCCTTCCTCTGTTTTGCCCTACCGATTCGCAAAGCTTATTGACCGCCCCTCGTATATATACAACCAACGTGGCTGAGAAAGGTAGTATCGATTTCCAAACTACAAAAATCGGAAAAGTGTGTTTGTTTTTTCTGTAATTTTTTGTAATAAACTAGCCTATACGAAATCAATTCTTTTGCAACTATAATATGAAATAGTGCCGTAAAAATAGTTTGTAAAGTAGAAAAAAAATAGTGATCGCAAATAAAAAAAAAAGGCTTTGTATAGTTCGATTTCAGGTTTACTCGGCGTACACAATTTATTTGCAACCGAAAAAAGTGATTTTATTTAATAAAAAAAACAAACAAATGAAAACTCCGTCTACAGAATAAATAGTTTCAGGCAGGGAATATTTAGAAGAAATGGGTAATAAATTTCAGATAAAAACTGTAAAAAACAAAACTATATCTTATCCGTCTTTAAAAACAAAAGGAAGCTGGGAAAAATAAACGCTTATGATTTTCCTTGTACGGTATACAATACAATATAAAACATTAGCGAAAATCGCTCTAAAAATCTCCCGCCGCTTAAGTAAACAATACAAAACTTTCACTGGAAAATATGAAAGAAATCAAGAAAATTTAGGACTTTAGTAAATTTGGAAAGGGAAATAGCTTGTTAGCAGAGTAAATAAAAATTTTTCTGGAAGAAAGAATACTATTCTAGGATTCGATGTCGAAGTGGATGGAGAGAAAAAAATAGTGGATTATTAATGAGGCTGGGATGATGAACATACAACGGTACAACAACGAAAGGAATCCTGGTGAATGATTTAGAACTAAGCCCTCTCTAAGTAGGTAAGGATTAGTTCCTGTGATTAGTTTGCTCCATTGATCCTAATTAAATAATGCATATATTACATTCAAAGTGGATTTTAGAAGTATCTTTTGTATAACTCCTCTTTCAGATCTATAGATAACAATAGTAATAATCAATAAACGAGGACACCAATCCTGCTCAAAGTTCGCTGTCACTAAAGTGGCAGAAATTAGGTAATACACCAAGGAGCTGAGATAGACTCTTTCACTTGCAATTATATATCGCTAAGAAGAATGGGGCTAGAGGCTTGTATCGCTCGCAATTTCCTACACTCAATGAGATCTTTTAAGATAATTGTGACAGGGGAGGGTAGCAATCGTCTTCATCGTACCAAAAAGGATCTTAACGTACACATAATGGAGGAATTGGCATTAGTGTCACAAAATGGTAAGATCAGCATTTGTGTTGGAACAATACTAAAGCGGTTAAATTATCATCAAGATGTGGGAAGCTTTTGATTTTCAGGAAACTTTTTGTATGTACTCGTCCTGGATGACAATCTAACCGAATCTTATTTCTAGTCCATAGGGACATTTGCACGTTTTTTTTAGATATTTTCTTAATTTTAATTTCATTTAGATGCGACAAGAGGAATACTTGTTTCCTTACCACAAAATTTAGGGGGATTTGCCTTACTTATATGTTGTTATGAATCGTTCACTATACAAACGTTGAGTTGTGTTAGGGAAAAATTAAATAAAAAAGAATAGTATGCTACAGAATTAGCTGATTTACTGGCAAATAAAATCAAGAATTTCCCTTCTATCATATAAGATGTGAAACTTATTGGTGGTAGTAACTTTTAAGATGGGAGATCCGATTAGCCTTTATCTTGCAGTAACTGCATGTTGCAGAAAACCCTTATTTGGTTCTCAAATCAATTATTTTCTCCCCACTGATATATATATATATATATATATATATATATATATATATATATATATATATATATGTATATCAAAGAGTGGGAATCAATTAAAAACGTATATAAACACACATTTTCCTCTTCAGATAAATATTTTAGCAATGGAGGTCATGTATGTAGGTTCTCATCCACCTGAATGTGGATGACGTCTGCTCTTCTTTCTTAACCCTCGTCTACCATACAAAATCACTACCAAATTCTTATTCTATCATAGTGTAGAAAGAAACTAGAAATGATATTCTAATTTGGTTCTGAATATCGCTGGATCAATGTCGGCCATTTTTTACTATATAATAATTACATATTAAGTGTCATAAAATCATGCAATACTAGTCGTGGCAACAAGATAAGTTACCTATGATCGAAAGCCTTTGCTGATAAGCAAACGATGCCAATACTTAATACCAAAACCAAGTGTTGACTCATGTGGTTCCATGAAATTACAAACAACTCTATATATTACGTTCATTTAGTTCGCAATTTTTTAACAATATAATACCTACAATCATATATGTATTTATATATATATATATATATATATATATATATATATATATATATATATATATATATATATATATATATATATATATATATATATATATATATATATATATATATATATATATATATATATATATATATATATATATATATATATATATATATATATATATATATATATATATATATATATATATATATATATATATATATATATATATATATATATATATATACTGAATTACTATTAAGGGATCAAGAGAAGACTTTTCACTCCACCCCCTCAAAAATTGTGCATATACGCATAAAATCTCTCAGTAATAGGAACTCTGCGTCTTTAGGTGGTCTTGAACAATTTCGATAAGTGTTGTTAGTACATTTTCAGTATTTGTGTTTCTTAAATAAATAATGTGATTTTCTTCAGCATTCAGAGCCCCTAAACTGAAGTTAAACAGAAATTTATCTAGTATCACTATTCCATCGACGTATAGAACACTTGTATTAAACTGTTAATCTGATTTATTTTCTTAGTTACTTTATCTATCTGCTTATTGACTTTCTTAGTTCAGGGTACTACAACTCTTAAAGCGATATCTTTACACTTGAAGTTTGGTTGTTTCGTGTCCGACACTTTACTGTCATGGCTTCTTGGAATACAATTGTTCTTTCATTTGTCTTTGCCATGATTGATATTTTAAATCTGATACTTGATTTTCATTCTAATTAACACTAGATCAGAGGAAATCTCTTGATACCTAAAACAGCGAGAGCGGTCAATTTGGCCGCCATCTACTATTATCTTTTACGTTTATTATTTTTTATCGAAGGAAAATGATACTTTTACATGTATTTAACTTTATTTTTAAAAGTAGACTGTTTATATCATTATGTGCAATTAGAACAGATAAACAAACTTCTTACAAACCTTAGAAACTAATAAAACCGTAAGGTATGCTTCACAGAATAAAAAAAATTAATTCATATCTTACTCCTAAATTAGAGTTTTAGTACAATTCTTGTAACTAATTTTCTTGATTATGTTGAATGTACAGGATACACATAATTTTTTTTAAATTTGTGGCAAATTTTTCAGGACAAAATCACATCTATCTCCGCAGTGCCATCTTCATGGATTTACTGCTCAGCGTCACTTTTGTCAAAACCCATCGCAATTCTACAGCCAACTGCATAAGAAAGTCCAGACGATTAGTTTTCCTACCAGTAAGTTCCTGATAGAGAACAGCTGCATTGATTCTAGTGAGGTATAACATATTGTCGAAGACCTGAACGAGCAACCTTCTTGAGCCAGCTTTTGTGCTGTATTTGCAAGCCATCTGATCAACAATATCTACTACATATTTAGTTAATTGTAGAAAGTAAGTCATGGTATAAGTAGTTCTTTTCACATCATATTTACTGAAACAAAATTATTTATGATGCTCATAATAATCACCTTTTTATTTGGTTTGTATAGATAGACAGGGAGTGTGGCTTGATCTTTCTTCAAAACATGAGTGTTAAACTTTTTTTCTCTCAAATACTTGATGAAATTTGACACTTCCCTTTAGGCACGATTCATTGTCCATACGAAGGTAATATTTTGTTTTGTAATTTAGATCATAAACTCAGAGAAGTAAAAAAGTTGCCGGCGTAACGTTCTTCCTTTGCCAGGTTATGGGTCGACAAGCTGAAGAACTACATATTCTAAAAGTGGTTGATTTGATTGACTTTTTCATCTTTACCGAAGTATCGAAATCCGTTTAAAATGTAGTTTGACTTGTTATCGGCAGCTATCAAAGTTTTATTACAAATTTGTTTGGCTTAGTTGCAATGTACTGGGTAAAGGACCACCTTGATTTAGCGGTGAACAACTGTTCATCAACAATTATATTTTCTCCTGGTTTGTAGCAAGCAATGCAATTATGTGTGAATCAATGCCAAACTTCAGATACCAGTGCAAATTTGTGCGTTTTGAAACTTTCAGTTCTATTAGACTTAGTGTCAAAACGGAGGTATATCATTATTTCTCTAAAACGACCTGGTTCCAAGGTTTCAGAACAAATGGAGGTCCCTACTCTTTAAACCATAAATTATCAGCAGTGTGTCCCTTGGCCAATTTTCCTCGAGTAAAGATGATGCCACCATAGCCATAATTTCATCCAGTGACACAGTCATGAAGCAGTTTTCAATCGTCAATAAAATCCGTCATTTCAATTTAAACTTTACACACAAAAAATTAACTATTTTAAAAACGTAGTAAAAATAAAAATAGGATTGAAGCCCAAATCAGTAGGAGAAAATTCAATTAACAAAAGTTGGTTGGGGCATTCATGTTTTGTATTTGTTTCCTATTAGAGAAGCCACAAAGCAGAATAATAACAAAGAAAGACAACAAGTCCGCTATATGAATTCGAATGTAGATGCGAAATGGCTAAAGAAAAAATTTAAATTATATTTCATAGGAGAAAGAAAAAGGACTTTTTTAACCAAAGAAAGGATTTTCAATAGTAGACGATGAATGAAGGATGAAAAGAAAAATGAAGTTCACGGTGAAAGAAATGCAAAGGAAGAAAGAGGAGAGAACCTTAATGATCACGATTAATGTGATAGGGAAAATTGTCAGAACCTAAATAGTGAAATTAGCAGGTCTTTTATTTTTTTAATCCCAATTTACTCTAAAGAGCTCAGAATTCCCAGAACTCCCCAAGGATTAACCCGCAAAAAATATTTAAAATTAAAAAGTGAGGCATAAAACATAAGCGAAATTAGTATTTATCAAAGATTTGCAATTTGCTCCTCCTCCACCGAGATAAAAATAAGAGAAGATACATCTGCCTCTTTATATCTTGCCGTTTGGACATCATCGGTCAGATAATATTTCCTTTTGTGGCCTAGATTCTCTTTGCTACCTTAGTAATTTTCACTTTGATGCTCTCTGTTTTCAGTTATGCTTTCATTCTTTTAAATATAAAATAAAAGGATTATTAGCTCTTCTAAGAGAATTAAGGTTATTCTTTCTTTTCTTAACCACACACTAACTTAATCTATATTCCTATTCTTGAAATTTATTTAGATATTCCTTACTTTTCTCATGACTGAATTCAGGATAACTGGCTCAAGTCTATAATCGGCCACTTAGGCACTTTGTTTGAACAAATGATTGTTTATTTTTTTATATTTTTGATTTAGAAACTAATTTAAATAAAACTTCTATTACGTCGAGGATTATTAATGAATAAATTTTTCATTCTTATCTCAGTAAAAGTGGAAGCCTATTGGATTTAATTTAAAACAATATTTTAGGAAAACAGTTTACAAATGAACTAAACGAGTAGTTAACATAACCTTAAAGAAAGAACAATTTCTCTCTACAAAATATAATCTGCCCTAAGAATTCCACAGTAGGCGAGGAAAAAGATTATAAACATTAAGTTTTAACCACTTTGCCATAAACACCATCAGCCGTATTTGTATTATTTCAAAATAGGCTAAAGTTAAAGTATTTCATGTTGTTTAGTGAATGTTTGTAGCGCCCAATTACAACGTGGAGTAGAGCCAACAAGAACCTCACAAATTGAGCACACCGTTGGCCCTATGAATTTTGGAAATGGGCACGCAAACCAAACACTCAAATAAAATGCCAGTTGTTTATAATTAATTAATGCAATATCGACCGATAAATATCAGTCACATTTCTGAATTCGAACACTCTCTTGGTGTACACGCGCTTACACGAAATACACGCACATACCGTCTGCCCAGCTCTCGGATTGGAGAAACGGAGCCACTGTGCCCCTAATCTTTTGTTAGGATAAAAGCGTTTATGAAAGAGACACATAGACAGTTAGGCAGAGAGATAATACAAGGAAATTGAAGCCGTCAACACCAATAGCCAGATACAAGGACGTGAGCATACTACAAACTACTTCCTCAGTAATTTCACTTGCCCGAAAACAAAAGGCGGCCATAAAACTCAAAATAAGCGTCCAAAACCGCTATTTTTCTAATATTATTAACTCCGCTAACTAATAAGTCGGTTACCAGTAGTTAGCCTAGCCTCTTAGTGGATAAGTAGCGGGCATCTTGAACTTTCAATTGGGGCCAGATAGAATTGTAGGACATACCAACCACAAACGATAACCCTTAGCCAAATCACGCATCCCCCATATGTTCACTTTTTGCGTCAGAGTCTTGCTTTTTTCCTTCTCACATGATTATAGGAATTTAGTTAATTCCATAAAGAGGTTTATATTACGTCCAAATTAGTATCTACACCTATATATGAAAAATTAATAATATTAGCAGAAATATAAATGGAGAAAACTCAAAATATTTGGAAAACCGTGATTTACAAATCTTACCCTTAATCACTTTTTAGTCACATTAAAAGGTGATAAAACAACCTAAATCTTCTCATTAAAAACTGACCATAATCTTTATGTTTTAAAATATTAGCCAAAATGTTTATAAATGTTGAAATTAAAATTCAGAATTAATAAACGTTAGGAATATAGAGTTGGGTCCCCAAAAACGGCTGAAAGAAAGTCAAAACAGTGTTACTTTGTTTCATTTCATTGCACCCAAGTTTGATTGTCTTTTATACTAGTGTAAAATCATGTAACATAGTACATAACCCAATATTTTGCCCATAAATTCTTGCATTCTGGTCGCTATACGATCTTCTTATTCTTTATCTATGTTGTCGAAGTTGGCCGTATGCTAAAACAAATGTGAAATGCACTTTTATCAGATTTAGTGTAGCTTCACAATTATTTATAAATTTATTATATGCAAAAAGCTAAAATGTAAAATATATATAAAAAAAATAGTTTTTTTGCTAAAATGTACATTTCACATTTGTTTTAGCATACAGCCGTGTGTAAATATCAAATTAAAGGGAATTTGTATACAAAGGTAGTTTTGCGTGTCTTCGAAACAGACTGTACATATGAAAATATGAATAAAATATACATCATTAAAGATTGCATTTAAATAAATTTATATTTTATTTATTTTAGGGAACACGAAAGAATAGGATGAATTCAGTTTAAGCTTTTAGCTGGAATATAGAAGATCACTGTTCCAACGATCACAAATTTATTCACAAAACAATTTGAAATAATAAAAAGAAAAATCGCACGTTAGGATTTTCTTTTACCTTCACAATGGACTTGGATGTTTCTTCCCTTTTTTCCGCGATTAGTAGGAGTTAGCTGCGGTTCTAATAACCCTCTTTTGAATGAAATAGATTATATACTATATAGGCACTAGTCTTTATCTATCTTATAATAACCAAAGATCACTTAAACATCTTGTTCTCCATGTTTAGGCAATTAAACTTCTTCTACCCTAAGTCTTTTCTTTGTATCCACATTTTCCATCACTCTGTTGGTCTCTTCCATTATTCCATGTTGTTGCAGGGTAAAATTAACATTTTGGCAACGAAAATTGAAAAAAACATAAATCAATCATTTGTACAAACCCTTTTTTGGTTTCTATATATTTCTCGGTAACCTGTTTGCTTTCATTGTGCATCTATGTTATGGACAAAACTAATAGAGTAAATGGATGTCAAGGCTCAAAGAACGAATAAATATCAAGTTATTGCAAATATTAAATGGATATTGAACTGAGAGAAATTAATTTCTCTTAGTAAAGAATTGTACATTTTACCTGTAGAATTCATCTTCCCTATCACGTCTCCGTCTCTCTCTCTTGTTTGTTCGTTATTGGTCCCTCGCATTATTATTTGAGTTTACATTTTTGTAACATATCTCTTTTACTTACTGGAGAATGAGAGAAATCGGGTTATTACTTAATTTTTCTCTGCCAATTAAAGAAATTGGATAGGTTACTGGTAAATTTAATTTTATACTAGGTAGTTTTAACTTACATAGAGGGGCGCACATTTATTAGGTTCATAATTCCAATAATACTCCATCATATCGCTGTAAGTGTGACAGAGGAGTAATATTTTTATGGCAGAGAGGTATATCACACCTTATAAAGCCACGACAATTCAATATTTCAAGCTGATTCTGCAACACAAGTGTTGCTCAGGACACCCTCAATAAATGATAAGAGACGGGCTGTTTCACTTGCACGTTTTAAGAAAGCTAACCATGGAATTATATTGTTAAGGTAAATATTAGTCAATTCTTATGTAGGTACATGTCAATAAGTAATTTAGTGTATGAGCACAAATTCAAAATGGTATAGCAAAGAAATTTTTGTTTTCTTTATTTGGGGATTCTCTTTTTCCACATTTGTAACATGATTTATTTATGATTTATCACGCAAACACAATTTCATTTTAATTATTTAAATTGTGGGTGAAAGGTGTTTTTTGAACTTTCGCGATGTTACCCTTTCGTGTGAAGATATTTCAAAGTTTATGAACTTACTTTTTGAACATAAACTTATACAGAAAATGTGAAGTGTCCAAATGCGGAGGAAAGTTAGAAGTATAAAAAAATAATTTCTTCGTGACAGAAAAGGTATATCAGGAGATAATATAATGTATGGAAATCAGGTCTCGCCAGAACCTTGGGCAACTCGTTAGTTTTTCTTGGGAGGTGATTATTCATTACTTCAAAAAGCGCTCTGAGAAAAACGGTGGCCCAGAGAAAACGGTTGAAGTAGACAAAGAAAATATCGGAAAGCGAAAGTACAA
Source organism: Ceratothoa steindachneri (assembly GCA_963969495.1). NCBI lineage: Eukaryota > Metazoa > Arthropoda > Malacostraca > Isopoda > Cymothoidae > Ceratothoa > Ceratothoa steindachneri. The sequence continues at coordinate 73,104,026 of OZ018324.1, read as the reverse complement.
TTGACTGCTTGTTCTCAAGAGTGTGTGGGTTTTTTTGTGAGTTCGAAAGAGAATTGAAAAGAACTTCTATGGTGTCATTAGTTGATATAACTAGTGAAACTCTGATTAGAGTAATTAAAGAGTGGCTTTTGTTAATGCTTTTTAGTTGTTTTGCGGTGATATTAATTCGACAGTGAAGGTTATTAATAGTCTGTTGCTATTTATTCAGCGCAGATAAATAGCCTGAAACACGTGCGCAGTTTAGGCTAATAGGTTATCAATATGGGAAAAGATAATAGTATATTTCTTGCATTGCTAACCGCCTATCTCTAACACACTTGCAAACTCACTAAGAGTCTCGTGAAGGGTAATATTTTATGCTTGTTAGAAAAAAAATATAGAGCAAAGAGATAATGATATAAATACATAAATTAGTTGAATAGAAAACTGAAATAAATACCAAAGTAGATTATGTCAACGTTTTTGGAAAATGTATAGGGCATTTTTTGCTTGAGATACTGCTGCTAGATTATCTTGATTCAAGCTTCGTACAGTCAGCTATCAAATTATAAAACGAACCCAAAAACCTTTCTTTTAATTAAAAAAAAAGAAGTTAAGACAAAATTTTAGCAATCCTAACACAAATTATTCTTAAAAGGCGAAATAAAGAGGACCTTTACAGCTACAAAAATATGAATTTTCCGAGAAAGTTGTAAGGTAGAAGTCGGGATAAGTGGTTATTGATTTCACAACTTAGACAAATCCACAAGGATATACGTAGGGCAAGTATATTATACTTAGAATTATAAGGAGGAATAATTTCCCAGTTAAATATCAAGAGTATCGTAAATGATAAGGTTAAATCATAGAAAAGAATACCACCCACATTTTGGGGAGAAATAACTGCGAAATTAAAACTGATTTTTTTCCTTATCTATGATTCATACGCGTTAATGCGGATAGGGAAGAATAGCATGCGATTAATGTGAATGCAACCAGTGTGTTAAAACAACCTTTAAACTTCCAATAAAACGAATCGCACACGCCTCGCCGGGACATAAAAACATAATTAAATGGTTGAAGTATTAATTTTAGTTAACCATCAAACAAAAATCTAAAAATAAATCATATAAATCGACAAATGGAAATGATATTGGAATATAAGCGGTCATATTATTCTAAATCTTAACGTCTTATTGAAATGAGGCACCAATGCTAAATCGAAACAAATATTTCGGCAACCGTTTATGATTATTCTAAACTCGGTAGACTTATCTGAGGTTGATGTTCAGAAATAAAATTATTTTACTTTAGAAATATTATCTCCTCGCCCGCATTGTGTCAACGTTCTCCCTGATACTGTATCGCCATGCGTCGTGCCGTCTACGAACGAAGGCCTCGCAGATCGAATTTTACACCCGGAGTAGACTGAAGCTTGCAGAAGCCTCTTTAAAAGCTTTGTGACGGGAGAGATGCTGAAAAATAGTCAGAAACGGTAATGTAAGTGGTAGTGTCTTGAAAAGAACCGGATGCGTCACACTCCCAAGAGATAAACTGAGGTCTTAAAGAAGTTTTCTAGTGAATCTCGACAGGATAAGAACCATCGAGGTGAGCCGCGTATGCCAACAGGTCCGTTCGCCACTGAATGAGGACTCGGGACACCGCGAGTAAGAGCATAATACACTCTGCACGGATTTGAGCAAGAGCCATCTCCAAGGCCTCAAAAAGGATGCTGTCTCAATGTGGGTCGCTAGATGGGGACTATTTTGGTAGATCGAGTCGTTCTCAAATTCACACATGACTGCGGATAAGAAAACTTGCATGCATATTCAAGCTTAAAGTGAATAAATGAATGACTAAAAAACAAAGGGATGGCCCTATTAGCACATAAGTGCTGAACGCCCCCGAAAAGAAAATGTTCATAGCCCGGGTAAAAGAGAGCCTAAGGCAGCGAATGTACTCTGTCAAAAACATAAGATATAATAAGGTGATGACTCCACCACTTTCAGGCTAATCGCGTTAAGGAATTAGTTCGGGTCAGGGTAGAGGCGTGGATGGCTCTAGAAGTACACTATTTTTGGTCAAATAAAGAAGAAACTTATGCGCTTCGGCATAGCAAGAGATGCCGTTCATTACCTGTTGTAGTCGACGCTCAAGATTTGGCATCTAGGTCATACCAAAATAGCTCGAAAACTCATCTATCTAAAGCATAGCAAAAATATCTATCGGCAGCCCCAAGGTGATACTGTTGATGTTCAGGGCAAAGTGTGTCACATTCAGGAAACTACGCTGGGAGACCCTCGTTTCCTACTCTATTGGTCCAGAGAGGAAAAACCAAAGCATCCCCTCGTCATCATCGTGTGAATAGTCTCATGATACTGTATCGCCATAAATTATGCTGTCTACGAAGGAAGGCCTCGCTCATCGCATTTTGCACCCGAAGTAGAACATGCGACGCGGATTGAAACTTGTGGAAGCCGTAGTTGCAGAAGAGAGGTGACCGGCGCTGTTTAGAAAAAAGGATAACCTAACATTTATCAATTCCTCTCTCAACTTTTACACGCATTTAAAAAAAATGGGCGGAAACTTGCCGGGATAAAGTCATCGCTCCCCGGTTTTCGAAAAGCGAGCACAATAGCCATTCTCCAAAATTATGCGAGGATACTTTCTTTCTAGATTTTGTTGATCAAATCTAACAAAAATTCAATGCTTCGCTCCCGTATGTATAGAAGCATGCTATTCTGGACATCATCCCTCTAGACAACAATCGGTGTCCTCGCAGCTAGCAAGTGTAAAATTCAAATCAAGCAGCGGAAAACCCTCTTCGAAGAGTTCCGCATCTGGAAACAAACTATAATCGGAAGCTTCAACTACATCACGAAGTACATTGAATCTTATTAAAGCAGTATACGAGCTAGAATGCAGCCGTAGATTCAGAAGAATCGCAGCTGCTTTCTCAGGCCGCGCCAAATGGTTCAATTCAATCCACAAAGCAGAGTTTTCTCTAATTGCAATCTAGCAGGAAGGACAATAGCCTCTTCAGGTACTAAGTCTAACAGATTATCAATTAAGATCACGCGTAAGCACGATTTACTCGAATATTTTTCTATCGACCATCAAGCGACGTCTGAGTCTTGAACAACGGAAGATTAAGTTTTTCTTACCAAAAGGTGCTTTGATTAGGGAAGAGAGGGTAATACAAATTTATGAAAAATAATTAAAGAAAAAGCTATGCCTAGTTATATATTATTAATTAAAAATATAATTTCTTTAAAAATATTTAGCGAGAATCTTCAATCATTCCAAATAGATAACAGATATCTTAAAGATTCAACTTTTTGTATATTAATCGAATGGATTCGTATATATATATTTATAACAATAACATAATTCTTATTTGCTAAAAAAATTATTGAACTTACTTTGATATGAACGTGTAAAAGAAAATGCAGCTATTTATCAACCAGTAAAAGAGAAAGTTCATCTTTGCTTTTTTCTGCACCTCTATATTGAATTATTTTCCTTCTAGCCACTTCTCGATAAACGACGAATACAAAAATTGTAAACATCTCCTACTCTGCCCTCAGTTTGGGGCGGATTGCTCTCAAGAAAGATGAGCAAAGATCAAACATGGAAAGATATCGTTCATTTTATGATGTTGTACCAAAAGGTAGAAGATAGTATCAGCGACTTGTCTTATGTGACTGCAAATTTAGTTTTAATTGTGGTTGATTGTTTATACCATTTATACTCGTTATATACATAAGGTACCTATAGTTAAGACTAGTAAGAGTTGAGCTAGCTCATTCAGTAGCTAGAGGTATTAAAAGAGACATGGAAAAGATTGATTGATACCTTCCTTTTCCCTTTTTTTTAGTTTCTGTTGTTGTTTGGGTTGTTTTTTTGTGTGTTATTGCATTAAATTTAAAAGTAGCCTAGTTCTAGGCAGTTTTTAATACCGCGACTAATGCCCAAGTAGGCAGTCGCCAGATGAGCTCTTTTTAAATAAAAAGGCTGCCTGCTTATCTTATGTTTGACGAATATCAAAAGATTCAGGGGTAAAGTTAAAAGAATTGTTAAGAGAGTACAACATTTGGTTATGTAATGTACACTTACTAATCAATATGAGTCTTGGAAAACGCATTCAAAGAGGGATAAAGAATAATAGTATTCCGATATTTCACTCAAAATATTACTTGAAATCTCAGTCTTACAAGATTTCGGAATGGCATATTATAAGTCTCATTATGATAATTCTCGAAGATAATGAAAGAATATATAAATCCAAAAACAAGATGTGATGAAAAAACCGAACCTTGATATAGTATTAGAGACTTTGTGTGAATGTATCGTGAAGCGAGAGTATTTAAAAGGCTGTAGATAATGGACGGAGTGAGGAAGTCTACAAGATATATAATACCTTTCCATTACTTTCTTGATATTTATTACATCAAGGGTCTAATTTTTACTAAATTATAAGCTTTTGTAAAGGAATTGTTAAATTACAAGTTTGATCGCCGCAAAAAGAGTCATGTATTTGATAAAATATTGTACTTTCTACAAATTTACACTTACTTTAAATCTAACCAATTCTATACAAGCTATTCAAAACACGATAAAGTTTGTTGGTTTCCGTCTTCCTATCAAGCTACATACGAGTATGTTGCTGCTTATCAGGCGGAGGTCAGGCAGGGCCAGCTTCAACTCCACACCATGATTCCTAGTCACGGTGGTAACCTCCCTATCGCCCTATTTCCTTTCTCTAAATGTAAAACAATTGCTATACCCTGGAGCACTAAACATGGCTTGTGACGTCATAAGAATTTCTCTCCCTCTCTCCTAAGGCAGAATGCTGAGAGTCTGTGTAGCTTCAGTATAGCGAAGCCTCTCATAGAGTGAGGCAACAGCAGTCCACTGATCTGCTTGGATTTCCCGCTAGACACCTGTTTTGTTACCGTTTAACCTAGTTCAGTGCTAATTATAGTAAAGAAAAATACTGGGAAACTTGTACGTGAGTTGAGTGGTAATAGCGTACAAAGAGAAGTTATAGTGATCGTGTAGTGATAGATTTCTCTCTTTTCAGGCTATAATTCTTACTTCGGGTGAATAATAGTGCGAATATTTGCCAGAAATGACAAAAGAACAAAACCTGAGAAGGTGGAGATTGGGAAAATTCTCTCTACTCTAGATAGTGACGACAATAATAATTGTGTTGAAACTGATGTATTTTATGACAGGGAGAATGATAAAGAATATGTTCCAGAGCCACATAAAATAGCTGAAAGTTCAGACAGTTTAACTGAAGAAGACTTTGCTCGCCGATGCAAGCAAACAGAGGCGGGTGGTGGGAAGACAGAGAGGCTTAGGCGTCCCCCCTCACCTCCTACTCCGGTCACTACAGCTGATAACCCTAGTGCTGGCTCATTCTGCAACTCAGCTGCTGTTCTTGTGTCATCAGGCTCTGATGACCCTGATGACCCTAATTCTGCTGCTTCTGCTCCTGGTGCCATCACTACTGCTGTTCCTGCTGCCATCCCTACTGTTGTTACCGCTGTTCCTGCTGCCACCCCTGCTGCTGCTCCTACTGCAGGCCAGCGACGACGTGCAGATGATGGTTAATTGCTAGAGACTTTTAACTATGCAACAGTTAAAAGTCGCTCAGGCTATGTAAGGCACACAAGGACTCAGATAGCTGCAGCAATCAGGACAGCAGCCCGAAATATTGTGGCATCAATTAGGCAAGGTCCCACACAACCAGCTGCTACTGTCACCACACCTGACAAGTGTTTTCGCCTGTTTGTGACTGATACCATGATAAATTTGATTGTCAAGTTCAGCAACAAGAAGATTGATGTTGTTGCCATGAGGTACATGAGACAGACAGCGACTGTAAAGCAAACAACAGCAGCAGATATAAGAGCCCTGCTAGCTGTCCTTATTTTCAGTAGATACATAAAAGTCAACCACCTGAATACTAAGGAGTTGTGGTGCCCTGTGGCAGGGGCTACTTTCTATAAGGCAGCAATGTCTGAAATTGTGTTTTTGCTTCCTAATGTACTGCCAAACTGGAGCAGAGGACGACCACTGATAAATTCGCCCTAGTAGGGCTGTGCGGGAAATGTTTATGGCCTGCTGTGAGGACTAATACACACCCTAGGAAAACCCCACATTTCCTAGGGTGTGTAATTGTTAGCTATTAGGGGTAAGTGCCCTTTTAGGGTGTATATCCCAAATAAGCCAGGAAAATATGGGATAAAAATTGTTATGGTCAACGATGTTGGAAGTAAATACATGTTGCAAGGTATTTCCTACCTAAGGAAACAGGGCACAGCAGCAAGAAATGGACTGCAACCCAACCACATGTCCACCAAAGAGCTCACACGCCTCTACCGCTTAACCAACAAAAACATCACCACTGACAACTGGTTAAGGTATGTGCCCCTCATACAGGACATGATCACTAAAGGGCTGAGAGTGGTGTGGACAGTGAGGGTGAACAAGGCAGAGATCCCTGATGTAATGAGGCAGAAGGACACCCGCATACCTGGGAGCTCAGCATTCATGTTTACGAAAGATATGACACTCGTTTCATATATCCCTAAGACACAGACCAGCAAGAGGAATATGCTCCTGCTGTCAATTATATACACACAGGCATCGGTCGATAATGTCAGTAGGAAGACTGAGATCATTGACTTCTATTATGCAACAAAAGGAGGGGTTGACACGTTTGACCAGATGTGTGCAACTTATAACTGCAGCAGAAAGACAAATAGGTGGCCATTGTTTGTGTTCTTTGGGATGCTGAATGCGAGTTTCATAAATTCCTTGATCATTTACCAGAGTAACACTGCCAGGGCAATGAGGCAGCGCCATGCAGGCGCTGAGAAACTACTCAAAACCCCAATCTTCATCGACAGGTGAAGATGGTCGTCAGATAGGTGTGCCCCATCAAACTCCCCTCTGGCACGGCTGCAGGTGCAGCTTAGATGATGGAGCCCATGGTAAGGTGCAGCAATTGTCAGTCAAAGGCAGAGAAGAAGACACGCTTCATGTGTCACACCTGTCGTCAACCTGTGTGCCCGAGCCACTGCTTCCCTTACTGCTATGATTACGTCTGAGTCTGAGGTAGGTAATAAACCTGAAATTTTATTTTTCGTGTGGGTGTGTACAAATATGTTATATTTATATAAATAAAACCATTAGGTTCATTTTATTAGCCACCACAATCTCATACCAATAAATAGTGGAAAATAATAATAAGTTTCATATCAGTGACAAGAGGTTGCAAGGGATAGACAACAATGGAGATGCTTGGTGTGAGCGGTCATTTCCAGGTAGTTTTAAGGGGTTTCATAACAGAAAAACATTAAATTGAACAATTAATCATTTGTGGTGCACTAAAAAGGGTATTTTTCCCACTCTCTTCTTTACAGTTTGTGCATTGTCAGTATCATCGGGAGTCCCTAGGAGGAGAGACTGACATCCTTCTAGGCCTGTGCGAACGTTTGGGCGAATTCTATGTAAGGGTTATTTGGGGATGAATTTTTCACAAAAATTATTGAAAACTTTCACATTTTGACTGTTTTTTTTTGTGTATTTTGATAATATATCTTTCTTGAAGTAAGTACAAATTTTTATTAGTTTAATTAGCATTTACATGCCTTATAGTTAGCGTGTACATTAAAAAATTAATGAATTTGTATATTTACTATTTTTCTTTTATTTTCCATAATCGGTTATAATATACCCGAGTTCAGTGACTCTGGAACAGGGGAATATGTTCAGTGCTCAACAGTTATGTATACTTTTTATTCTTTGAGAAATAACATGTTACTCTTATGTCAGGGGCTATTTTGAAGGTGGAAAGGTGTTGATTGAGTGGCTTTGCGTCGGGACATAATTGAGAGCATACTTCATCTTTGCTTCCTGCCGAAGTTCGATCCTCTCCCTCCCTTGCTCCTTTTAAACGTGTCCGGAAGACTCATCTCTTTCAGAATTGCCTTCTTTTACCTGTAAACTTTCTCTACACTCGCTACACAACCTGCGCTTAATGAGGGCTTACAGCTCTGAAGGGCGCATTGTAAATACCTATTATTATTCTTTTCAATATCACTATTGTATTCAGAATGAAAATTGCAATATATCTATATCTTTAATACCTTCTTTAAATTGCTCTGATGCATTCATGATATATATATATATATATATATATATATATATATATGCTAATTAAGACCTATAACATTGTTCTTTAGATGTTTATACAAGTATTAGTATATATTTCAAATGAAAATACCTTAGGAATTTGGGTATGTATTTAACACTGGTAAAATTAAGAGAGACTGAACACCGCCTTTATATATTCAATCTGCAAGTATATATTCATATCGAACGGATCTCGTAAATGTCTAGAATATAACGGATAAGAAGGGTGGTTACATTCTCTCTTTACGGTGACAGTATCTATTCCTTGGTGATACTCGTACCTAAATAAATTTCATAGAGAAATCAATGGTTGGTTATTCATGATTAGAGACTATCAGAACCGCGCAAAATAATCTAAATAAGGAAGGCGTATCGATAAAACTGAGGGAAGTGGGATGGTGGTTAAAGAAGCCTCCATATTCTTTTAATAGCGTTAGAAAGATTTGTGAGTATGGAAATTAAATAATCTATCAAATAACATATGATTATATCCCAACACATATTATTTAATAAATATTTCTTACTATCTATTAAAATTATATTGCCCATTATATATGTATTCGATCTATAATAAAAAACTTTCTTCTTTTTTATCTGATAAGGAATATTTGCATGAATCCTACTCATCAAAAAGATTTGTTTTTTTTTAGTTTTGACTTTTGTCACTATATTATTATAATTATTATTATTATTATAATTATCGTGTCCGTGCGTGTGTGAAAGTGTGGCTGGAATTGTATGTGCACTACGGTCATGACGGCTGCCAATACATGGTAGGATGTTCGCCACCTTGAAGGCCCGACTCCGGGGTGTTCCTATTATAATATTATTATTGTGTACACGTTTGTGCGCTATACGCGCGTACTGCACGCGAGACTACGGTTGTAAATTAACATAATACTCGCATATCTGTCTAAAACATTGGTGTTCCCGCATTAAGTCTTTTATCATTTTCAATTAGGTTTCTTCCTTTACATTGTCTTCTTTGTCGCTTTTATTCATAAACAATGGTAATCTGTCAATTCTTGGCTTCTAACCCTCTTAATTAATGACTAATTATTTACATTAAAATTGAGTCCAATATTGGAATTGAAAAATTAATAGAACCGAGGCTGACAAAAAAAAGTGTGAAAAGAGTAAATTTATCTTGAAGGATCGGACGAAATATTTCCAATATCGAATTATTTGAGTCATCACAGAATATCGGCATTTGTCCACATCATGAACAGAACGAAATTGTCATTGTGATTTCCGATGCTGCCGCTTTAATTACGTTGGGTCGAAATGCTAAAGGTAGAATAATATTACGGATCCTTTTGAATGTTGTGCTTGAAAAGTCGCCTGTCTAGAACTGAGTGAAGAGGGGAGGAGTATTTCAAGGTTTACTTGATGGCACTAAGGGAGGAAAGCATGAACGCATTGAGGTCGAAAGATTATTCGACATTCTCTCACGTCAAATATAGTCAATGATCACTGATGCTTTATTAACTTTAATCAATCGGGTTATTTTCAACTAAACTTTGGGAGACTTGGGTAGAAAATAGAATATTGGATGTTATTTTAGTACTCGAATTATTCTCAACATTGTTCTTATTTCTTTATAGATTTAATAAATGACGAAAGACAAATGAGCAGAGGAAAGAAAATAGTGGAAGGAGGTCTAATGGCGAAGTACTCCTTCAGCCTGAGCCTCGTGAGTAACGCGGTTATCACTCCTGAGTCAGGTGTTGAAGTGGATGATAATATAAGAAAGGGATAAATGGATAATAATTATATGTGGTAGTGGGAGCAGTAGAAAAGAGAGGAACTCTCGACTGATATACCTGCAGGAGGCTGAGATGACGAAGCTCTCTCTCCAATATACTATTCTCGAGCCTGAGAAAATCGATTTAAGAAGAGCTCAAAGACACCTGATTATATTCGCTCTCGTCAATGCTGTACGAGTAATCACATCTTCCAACGTAAAACCTAAGAACTATCAAACTAGGAACTTGAATCACCTGATGGAGAGGGTTAACTCTAATGTGAATAATGATGTTCTCTTTTCATGAGTTTGAGTATCCAGATAAGAAGGTTATCTAATTTATTGTTATTGTTGACAACGCTTCCTTGCAAATGCTATTCCGTATTATTCCTTCGACATGAAGGTTTATCATAATCTCTTGATTTTGCAGAAATTTTCTCTTAAACTTTAGCAATTTAATATTAAATTTTCCCCTCTTGTTCTAATCATCTCCCTTTTCTACATCTAATTTTCAAACTACTAATTCCTTATATCTGATTGAAATTGACGTCGCTAAGTAAACTAGTTTGATTTTTCTAATTTATAAATAACAATCAGTTTTTGAAATGAATCTCATGGTACTTGCTAAATGTATGTTATCAGACTGGGTGTGAGAGAGGAAGAATTGATTGCCACTCACCTCTTACATATTCGGTCCACCATCCACTTTGTTCGCCATCATTAAGAAACTCGTCATTGTAAGATGCGATGCAGATGGGCAAATTATCTTTCTTTATTACTTATTCAACTGGTCCATAGAATAATGAATGAACTTTCTCGTGAAAAGATTAATTTATGGAAGATAAACAGACTTGTCCTACTAGATGTCAAGAAGTTAATTGACCCGTCAAATAAATATTTTTCCCGGTTTGGAAATATATTAAATTTGATGGAGAAACAAGGACAAAAGAAGAAGGAAAAATACCCTACACCAGTATGCTACGAGGGGCGGTCAATAGGTTTTCCGAATCGGTAGGGCAAAACAGAGGAAGGTGGATGGCATTTTGTGGGGGTGTTAGGACAAGTTATGACAAGTTAGGACCTGCAGCCGCACGCTCCTGCCTCGTCTATTTAAGAAGCAGTAGCTGATCGTAGATCGTCAGTCACAAATTTCAACAATGGAGAAGGATGAGCACCGCGCAGTGATCAAATTTTTGACCAAGGAAGGCAAGAATGCAAAAGAGATCCATGAACGCATGGTTGCAGTGTACACCAACACCGCCCCTTACTATGCAACCATTACTTGCTGGAATAGGGAGTTCCGTTATGGTCGTGAGTCCCTTGAAGATGACTCCCGTCCAGGAACGCCCTTCAGACATGACCAACGAGGACATTGTGGCCCGTGTGGAGAGGATGATCCTCGAAAATCGACGGGTGAAGGTCGAAGAAATCGAGCGAGAACTTGGATTATCACATGGAAATGTTATCAACATCATCAACGACAAGTTGGCCATGACCAAGGTCTCTGCCCGTTGGGTCCCTAGAAATCTCCCGCCCCATGATCGACTTCAACGTTGTCAAAGTTCACAAGGCCAGAGTTGCACAAGCTGCATTGCGCGAGTGCGGATTCGAGGAGCTCAACCATCCCCCTACAGTACAGATCTTGCCCCTAGCGACAACTTTTTATTCGGCCAGCTCGCCGTCCAGGAGTGGATTGAGCTGCAGTCAGGAGATTTCTGGTTGTCGGGAATTCGAAGCCTCAGGGACAAGTGGCGTAAGTGCATTGAAGTCGAGGGTAGTTATATTGAAAAATAATAAAACACTTTTCCTCATATCTCGTTTCCTTATATCTGAATTGCAAAACTTATTGACCTCCCCTCGTATATGAGGGTATTTGAAAATAGGTTTTATGATTATTTCGGAGACAAAAATCTTGGAGGTAGAGAGCTATTCCGAGTTGATGGAGTATCAGTGGAGGGAGCTTGACCAGAGGTAATGGGAAAGATAAAGTTTGATGTTTAAAGGGAAGAGGGTTTCAAAATGCAGTAGGAATCAACCTTCTAAAATTTATTTACACCCCAAGTGGTCATCCTTTATTCCTTGGCAGACTTATGTAGGTTCTGAATTGGTGTGCATCCTATCTTTCCATCCACTGTAAATAAGTTTTCCATTTGTCTAAAGTGCACTCTTGTGAGCTTTAAATATACATAAAAACTGGTTTATATTCAATTTACTCATTTTCATAATTTATTGCCTCCAGTTCTACGCACAGCAGTCGTTTGTTGTCCCTCTAATGGGAAATAAAAATCCAATAATGTTTTCTTTGCCTTTAAATCTTTTCTATAACTCTTTAAGAAATTCTATAAATTTAAACTCAACTTCAGAAGATATACGCTATTAGGAATGCCTATTATACTATTTCGTTGTCTATATCTATATCTATTTTGCTTTTTCATCATACATATTTTACTGTATATTATCTATGTATATATTAAAACCTAAATTTTCTCATTAAAAAACACTTAAGAATCATTTACTGTAGCATTTGTATCTAACCAAGATATTATTTGTTCTCAATTCTGCATTAATGAAAAAGTGTGTTCCTGGAAGATGGTCCCCAGTTTTTTGCATTGTTTCTGACATTTGTCTCTCTCCATATTATCAAAATACTAATGAGAGCCTTACAAAAACAGACCTTAAAATTCTTGCAACTTGCACCGAAACTTGTGGTAAGTACAAACTTAAGAAGTCTCGTATTTTATCCAACGTAAGAATGCAAGAGGCTGATTGAATTCTACACCTTTATACCTATCTTTTTTACTTGATATTACACATTAAGGTACAGCACCTCATTTGGCATAATAGGTAGGGCAAATTCTACTTATTTTGGTGATCAAAGGTTGTGCCTTCCCGTTAAACTGTACATTTAATTTAGATAGGTTTCATACAGACGAACTATGTAGATGGAAAAAAGAAACCAAGACAACAAAGTATGGCTATATATTTTCAAAGTTGTATAAAGAAATTTAAAAAAACTATACATAGGACTTAATTATTATCAGTTGTATATTTACGACCTAGTTAAATATATCTTTCGCAAATGTTAAAAACATTTCACTCGAGTTATAAATAATTCTTCTAATCTTTGCACTGAACTTGACCATAATATATTATTGGACCACGGTTGATTTACGTATAAACCAAACAAATTAATTTCAATCAATCTGAATATATAGAGATCAAACAGATTTAAATAATGAAGTATAAAAGGGATTCGTTATAACATCATATATAAATAGGCCAATATATTATGCTTAGGTTATACTGTTCATAATGAAAGAAACTTGAACAGCAAGATCACTTGTCATTTAGTTTTAAAAGAGGAACAACATGCTTTGCCAAACAGAACTTTGAAGCTCACAACAAAAATGGGTCTACGTTTGAGCAAGTCAATGGAGGCAGAAATAATTACTTATTCTTCAGCCTGTCTGTTCTCACTTCTCTTCGCTTCATTATATCTCTCACAATGTATACCGGGCAACAGCCCCAAATTTCCCATTTTTTATTTGCTGTAATTTATTAGCCATTAAAGCTTGAAGGTAGAAATAACTATCATTACAAAGAACAGTATTTGGAATTTTATTAGCTAGCTTACGTAGCCTAGGCTTGCTGTGAATAGTTTCTCCCAGGCTAGGATAGCCTATATATTTAAATATTAAATAGTTCTGTTTTAGGCTAGCAAATTAATTGTAATGGTATATTTCACAAATAATTAAAGATTCTTCATGTGCTTTCATTTTATTCCATCCTCTGACACCTAGAGTATGAGGAATATGTTTAATACAATGAACCAGTGACTATGTTTCATTTGCCAATTTCCAACGACGCCAGCCTTGCTTGAAGCCTAATATTCCTCATTTCAGGAAAGGTTATATCACCCTAATGCAAATCAATTGATAGATCTCGGATTGATATCCAAGTTTTTAATCAAAACAAGAGACTTTCTTATTGGCGCATATAATTTATTGTCTGAAATGGTAGGAATTTCAAGGTTAAGGATGAGACAGCGCAAGGGTTGCTCCAAGTGCAGCTGCAACTTCCGCATTACTTCAGTATTCATTCTAATGTTGACGTTTGTTGAATCTTTTCCAGTGGCCATCAAAGTCTTGTCAAAACCTCTCTTTTAGGCGGCAAACATAATCTCAGTAATTTATTTTGCATTTGGCTCTTCTTTAGGGGTTTTATCTCGATTAAAATTCAATAGATAGTTGCTACCAGGGTCACTAGCAATACTATAATGTTCTTCCTTTATTTTGGCTGGAAATAATTATGACTCCTCCTAGCTTTTTTTTAATATAGGGATCAAGTCAGTCCGGCCATCAAAGAGGATGCATGAGATCTCTTCTTTCCTTCTTTCCTAACCTTCTCATCAAACTCTTCACCTAGTTCTCTTATTAACCTATCCCGTGCTCACTTTACAAGCTCTTATAAATCAATTTTCTGGTGTTATCTTCATATGTTTCCATCATATGTAAATTAGAGCTGCAATTGATATAGCTTAAGTTATCCTCACGCCTATGTCATATCTTACACTAGAAAGTGAAATGTTCCAAATATTATCATCGTTTTTCTGTAACTTGTAGGCTTATGGTCAATTAGATGGACATACAGATCTTCAGTATCAGTAACAACTCACTCCAATTCCATTTCATAATCAACATCTAACAAAAATTTATTCACATCCTTACTGGATGTCTATTCCTCTCCATCAGTTTTCCCGCTTGTATCTTTTTGTCTACCTTTTCTAACATCCGCGGATTTTCAAATGTCCGTATGTGTCTTTTGTTCTCGGGTACATCAGGCGCACCCATTGGTGAGGCCCTTTATTTCTCAGCTTCTCTCTCTGACTCAATGTAGGCAAGATCTTTCACATGAATCTTTTTCTTTTCGATGCAAAAACATTAAAATGAGCTTGGATCACAAAGCCATTAAAACTTACCTCCTAACAACTAGCAATTTGAGATTGGAAAAGATCCTTTCCTCTGAATTCATAAAATTTTGCTTGAAAAAAGCATTAGATTTTCTAAAATCATCAATCAGACCAGAGCAGATGTTATTAGTTAACTGGTACACTGTGCAATTCTTTCTGTCATCTTCACTTTCCTTCCTCAAGTACATCTCTCACATTTGGCAGTTCAGACACCAGCAGCTTCCTTTCCAGTGACAACAAATTAATTCAACTGTAAAATCTGATCATCCTCATTTTTACTTGATCCATTGTAATTACTTTTCACTGTTAAAAAAAATAATACATATATAATCTTGTAGATAGGATATTTTTTCAATAAATTGTATTTTTAATTGATATTTTCCCGACAATATCATGCCAAAATTGGGATAATAACATTAAATGATTAAAGTTTCAACTATAATGATCGCGATATTACTTCAAAGATAAACCAGGTTAGCAATAGTTAATTAAACATATATTACTGCATATAATACTCCAGGATGAAGTTACAAAATAATACCTAACTTGAAATTCAATGTCTTACCACTTATTCTCTTTATTCTAAAGAACTAGCAAAAACAGATTCAGCAGCAAATTGCTGAAGGTAAGATTTGTTCTATTCAGATATTAATATCATATTTGATTATTTCATTAAAACATAGGCAACACTCAAGCTAGCATGCAAGTAATAAACCGAGAGACAATTATTTTTCTAAGGCAGGAATACACACAGGGTAGTAGAGAAGTTCAGCTATTTAAAGGCAAAATAAAATGAATTTATACAAAAGTTCTAAGTTTAAGAAATAAGCTAACCAAATTTATTGCTCTAATTCGCAAAGAGAAGTACAATATACTCGTAATATCAATCACAGATTTAATTAGAAATAGCTACTAGTTGCTTAGGAGAGGGGTGGGGGAATCCAAATAGTATCGGTACTAAATTTTTTTCAAAAAGACCGAGATTTGGTGGTGGGCGTTGGTGTTGCATTTAAAAGAACTAAATAAAAGAGTTGTTACTCATCATATGAGAAGTGAGTAAGTGATTGTGGAGTTTCAGTGTGCTAAAAAAGCGAATTAACTTAGCAATAGCTTCTAGACCACCAGCGCTAATTAGAAGCAAAGACGTGCGCCACTTTGAGGGCCTCTAATCCATTATCGGAAAAGAAGAAGCTATAATTGGCGCAGATTTGATTTACCTGAAATTTAACTATTTCACAACACTTCAGATAATTACAGGAAAAGTTTGCTGAATTTTATTCGGGAAAATTGTCTTTTTCAAAAGTTTGAAGAACCCACGCGCAACCAAAGCATATTAGATTAAATTCTTACCACTGAAGAGAAGTTGGTAGGGAATGTTCGTGTGGACGAGTCAATGATGACGAATTACCATAATATAATTAGGGTCGAGATTAATTCAAACGTAAATACAAATGAAGGCATACAATTAATACTGAATTATGTTCGAGATTAATTCAAGCGTAAATACAAATGAAGGCAAACAATTAATACCGCGTTTTTGGAATTGCATTTTCAATACTTTTCGTGACGTTACAATATAAAAGTGATAAAATGGGAGTTTATACAATAGGGAGGTACAAGATATTTATTTGCAGTTGCAAAAAAATATACTCTTGATTCCGAGTTAGTAAAATACGTGCGCAGAAGGCCAGGTAAATTAAATAACAAATATATTTAGCGAGTGTAACGGATAATATGAAAGCTTAAACAATAACGAAACACAAGTAAACCAAGAAATATATTTATATTATCGTAAGGTGGCAAATCATGGAGTTATGGAAGCGAAGAAGAACTAAATGGAGCTGGCACCAAACTCAAAACGCGAACCGAAACGCTTCTATATTTAAGTGAACAGTAGAAAGTTCATAAGGAAAAGAGAAGGGCAGATTAAAATTATAGAAGGTCTTATGACAAAAACTACGACAAAATTATTAAGAAATCAAGCATCTTTATTGTGACGGTTTGTTACAATTATTAACACAAGGCGAAGAAACTAAATTTGGAAATGATTATATTAAATACGACGTGGAATTAAATAAAGGGGAAATTATTAGATACATTAAAAAGATGAAACAATCCTGTATCCGAAGGGGTGTACCCAACTTATCTTAACGAATTATAAAATGAATTCCTAAAACCGCTATGAACGAGGAAAGGAAGTGCCAATAGAATTTAAACTTGTTAATGTTACGCCAATTTTTTAAAAAGGAGAGAAATTGGCCTCTACAATTTTCCGACCTATATGGTAACTTCATTAATTGGGAAGCTAAGGGAACCTAGAATTTGAGATAGGTTAGTGAGTGATATGGCAAAAAATAACTTAATCATAGACACAACATAGAATTCAACGAGAACGTTCGTCCTAAGCAAATCCACAAGATTTTTTTCATAAAATGATTTCCATCTACAACGAAACTTAATAAGTGGACATAATTTATCGGGACTTTTAGAAGGACTTTTATAGCGTTTTGGATGAGGGGCTCTTGATGAAAATTATAGCGTACGCCTAAGAGAAAAATACTCAAATCGCTTATAGGGGGCTGGTGTAAATGACCCGTAAGCAGAAGGGGTCATAGTCCCTAGTGGGGTACCTCCGGGGTCTGTCCTCGGCCTCCCTTTATTTAATGCTTGCATTAATCTCCTAAATAATGGATTTATTGGTAGAATCTCAAAGTTTGCGGATAAAACGAAGCTGTGAAGTAGATCCCTTTTTAGATAGGATGTGGCAGAAGTGCTAAGACAATTATAAAATTGTCGACAGACAGAGAAGTGGCAGATGCACTTTAGCATACCTAAATGCAAAGGCATGAACTTAGAATGTGTTAACTTTAAAGCAGAATACCCTATGAATGAATGATTTCTTGAATCTGTTAACTTAAATAGGATTCTTGGAGGTTTATGTCAGAGCTGCTTCAATTGTCCAAACAATGTGTCAAGGATTCGAATAAAGCAAACCGAATGCTGAAATATATTGCGCGTAGTTTAACTTTTAAGCAGAAGGATATAACTTTACCTCTATACAAATCGCTCATTTGACCTCACTCTGAAAATGCATTGCAATTTTGGCTCCCATACCTTAACAAAGATGTACTCAAGTTACAAAGAGTGCACCATACGAGTACTTAAGTAATTAATTGGCTTAAAAATAAACCTTACTTAGAGACTCTTCGCTCCTTAACCTATAGCACCGCATAGTGAATAGTATAGAATTTAGTATATTTAAAAACCGATATGATGAGGATTTTATGAGTGTAAACATCACATAGTAGAAGGAATAGATGAAAACAACCAATGGCAGAATGAGTAAAGTCATATAGAGATGAACGAATGATATATGTGAAAATAATATTTTCCATTTTCATCTGTATTTCCTATAAGTATATTCATTTCATCGCTTCCTGGCAAAGCCTGTTGGAGAAGAGAGAGCTATCACATTGTCTCCTCCGTTATGAGTGTGCGTTAGTCTTTGAGGTAAAACGGGTCTTGCATGTTTAAATGGTACAAATGAAAATGAGTGTATAAAATAGTTTCAGTGATAGTAGAACAAAGAAAGAAAGGGGTAAAAATAAAGTCCATATTTTTAATTGGCGCACAATAAAATGAATGTGTATTAGCCTCTTCGTACCAACAGTAGAGTTGCGATTTTCTCTGGATTATGTAATCGATACATTAGATAACCTCATCTTGTGGTAACAGAGATAGCCTTGTACGGATATTAAGGTCTTTGCTCTTCCCTGTTCTTTATTTCCTTTCCAATGAAAGACATTCCTCTTCTATCAGTAAATCAACAAGAACATATATAAAACGCTTTCTTAAATAATAACTATCACAATGGTTGATTTTCAATTTTCTATCGTGCAAATAGGCATTTCAGCTTCTTACCGTCAATTTCTTGTCTTGCCTATTTCTTATTTATCCCTCTGATACACAAAATGGGCTAGACCCCATATCCGTCATTGATGTTTACGCAGAAGAACCCACTTAATAGCTTTCGACAGTGAGAGTAACCAGAAATTATAATTAGGCCCTCAGGCAATATCCAAATTGACGGAATCTTTGATTAGATTGGATCCGACAGTGCCGGAACTTTAAACAGTAAAAGTACCGAGTAATGTTATAGGCAGCCGGTAATTGGCCTTTTAATGTGGAATAATCAATGGTTGCCTCTGATAGGAGTGAAAGGAAAATGTTCCTGAGCTGGGTACTAAGTAAAGGCCACAACTTGGATACGCCGTCTGTTTCAATATCCAAATGATTTACCTCAAGACTTTCTTGAAGTGAGTGACGTATGACCGAAATCTTCACCTTCTTTGAAAACAGGCAATTTTATGTACACAGTTTATTGTAATTTGTTCCTCTAATTAATTAAAATCGTTTCGTTTCTGGCCTTTGTGTTTTCCAGTTTATGCAAACGAATTTTCTCTTTTCTTCTCTTTCTTTCTCTTCTATTTTTTCTTCACGTCCTTTTCTTAATTTTTTTCTTCAAGTTCTTTCTCTTCTCTTTCCCTTCTTTCCGCTCTTACTGTTCTGTCTTCTTTTTGGATGTACACCATTAGATCCTTCACATTTAGTCTAAGAGACTCACTTTGTGCTTTGAAAACTTTGAAAGACGAAATGCTGTCGTGTTCACCCAACTTTTACGCAAAATAAAAAAACAACATCAACAAAAGAACTTAGTGGGTCGTTGAAGCCGATTTAATTGTAACTGACTCAATTAATTTCACTCAGAAACACTAACAGATGTTCAAATGGGTTTTGGTTAACCCCAAGATAAAATCACAACGGGAGAAAAAAAGACACCATAAAAAACTCAAACTAAATTTTTCGCACGATTAGAATATTATTCCGTTCGCTAACCTCACAATAATTTCTGGACTCGATATTTTAGCAAAACTCCCCTTACTGTGATTGTGACGATGGCCTCGGCGTTTACCCTTCAAGTACGCCAAATAAAAGAAAAGAACAAAAAAAATGCAATTCCTACTGAATCTTTGAAATATGGCAGAGTACTTGTATATGGGGCCAAGAAAACAGAAATTTCCACTTGGGAGAAATAGTGAATACAGTCACAAAAATATAAAATTCTTTATAACTTATTAATAAATAAATTCAAAAGTCAATGGGATGATGTAAAAAAAAAATTGTAAGTAACCTATGCCAGAAGATTGTTTGTCTACAATTTTCTATTTCGTAGGTCAGGTTAGATTTCCTGACTTGCGCTTGCTTCCTTTGACTCGGAAGGGAACATTGTAAGCCCGCAGGACACTCTGCGATTGGGCTTTGCTCTGAATGTTGCATTTTAAACGTGGGTTGTACTAACTCGAGGAAGAGTGAGTATTTTTCCTCGGCCGAATTAAATCGACGAATTAGGAGGTTCTGGACATCAAACTGAGTGAAAAAAAATAAACTTCACTACTGTAAAAACAGAAATAAAATAATGGATACAAGATAGAAATAAACGTACACGACCGCCAAAAGGCAAACCACTATTCCAGGTGGATCTGCGCCCTAGGAGTTTTGTACCCGAGATAAAGGCTTTGGGAAAGGGGTGGGTGGGTTATGAGCGTCGTGCTCGATTGCTTTTCAACGCCACGGTTGGATTTGGATTTTGCCGATTAGTACTCGGCCTGTTTAAAGTTATGAAGAAGAATACAACCTGTCTTCAACAACCACTGTTAGCCTCGAAAGGAGGGATCTAGGGAGTATTTCGCCAGGAAGAAGCTGAGTTAAATATAGCAGTGTGGGAGTTTCCTCGTTCCTAGTTCTTATTTCTTCTCATTTAATTTTCTTGACTTCGGGCTCTTGGCGTAAGAGAAGCCGAGAGAAAGAATTCTTCTGTATCGCGTCTGCTTTGGAAAAATACTAAACTTACCCAGGTCAACGCTTAAGTATTTATACGGGCCCGCCAGCAGTGAATTTTACCTGGGCACAGGAAGTGGATTTTACTTTATCTATACAGCGGTGCTGTGAGTGAATTTAGACCTTCACGCCATCTCGCGGAACCTCTTATTGTTACAAATAGGCTCTCCTCTCTCTCTCTATGTGAGATCTCCATTTCTCTCATCTTTGACAATTAGTTCCAAAAATGGTGTTTTAATGCCATATTAACTGTCTGTTCTGGGCATACCATGTGTGAATATTACTTCATTACTATTAGTTTGAAATTCCTGTGAACCTTTTTTTGGAAAAAATTGTTACGTGGAAGGATACTTGTTTAGTTTATTACCATTTAAGAAATAAACAACAAATGCTTGATTGGAAACAAAAACATGCATTCATGCTTGGATCAGTCTCAAAGTAAGTAAAACAAATTTAGAGGAAGCGAGTATTTAGGAAAAAGATTTGCTTAATCTTCCCAAGAAATTTCGTCACTTTGAAACACTCCTATTGATTTAACCTTTGTAATAGTTTGATTAGCAGATTTTTGCTCCTTGGTTTATAACGGGAATTGTTATTTTACCTGACTCAGCGCTATCCATATTTTACTTCAGCTGAATCTTACAAAATCTTATTTCTTTTAATTTTTCACCCAAAATACCAGTTATGATATTGTGAAGGGAGACAATCTTTGAAAATAACTATACAATTTATGTTTAAAAATGGTTTAGTTTTACATATTTTAGCTGTTTATTAAAACCTTTCAATTTATTGCTCTTTCATGTAGACCCGAGAGGAAAGAGGACATCAATAAAAAACATACAACAAACTAGATGGGAATTGATTTCTTGAAAACACATAGCATAAATGGTGAAGGATAATAATGTTATTCATTTAGGTAATAAACATTATATACTCATATATCAAAAAAAGGGGAAAAAACGAAAATATATTTCCAAAATATTTTCGTAATTTACGATATTTTATAGACATTATTAAATATATTCTCGTCACATTTCTGAAAGTCTTTTGGGAATGAAATCGTGATCTCTTACCATTGCATCCACTTTAAAAGGTGTCTCTCTCCACTTAACGTTCATTTACTACAAGAAGCCAATGTATAGTAAATAAAGAGGAAGCGTCGAGATTGAATTATGTAGATTTTTATATCTTTATTCCAAAACAATCTATTCAAAGTGCTCTTCTCTATACCTGTTGATGTATATCTATCAATCTATAACGTTATATGATAAATAATATTAAGTATGGTAGTCTCCCTATCTTTTACTAGTCGTCATAATTTTCTAGCTCAAATTAAGTTTTTGTAAATTTGTGATGGCAATTTAGATAAATCAGGAAGCCAGAAAGACTTTAAAAACCTTATATACGAGTAATAGTGGATAACTGCAAATGATCCTTTCTTATGCAGAGTTATGTAAAGTACTATTTAAACTATCATTAATACATATATTCTATAATATAGCAATGTTGTATTAAGTTCACTAGATTCAATACTATACCAGGAATTAGTGGGATAATTAGATTAGACGTAAGTCATTTACCTATAATCAACTCAGTATATATATGCAATGGAATATTTCTATTGCAAACATCATAATCCTGTTACTGAGTGATACTTTAAACACAATAGAAATGTCATTGGTGCCTTTTTCACAATGATCATCGTCCTTGTAATTAATTAATTATGTGTAGATCTCTTCTCTTGCTTTTTGCTTAAAAATAAGTTGGCCGTTGTTGAGAATAAGGGGCTCAAACTAAAGAGGTCTGGTAATATTTTACTGTCTCCTTCAAACTCAAAAGGATTATGGTCGTAAATTTAAATTCTGCATTAACAGCACTTTACATTTTTTTCGGATTAATGCGGAAATGTCTTTTGCATATTTTTTATATAAATTGAGCAAGTTATAGTCAACAATGCGATAAAAAATCAATCCTAGAGAATTAGTGGTTCCATTATACTGGGTAACAATTTTCACAAAACTTTTGTTTCGCTTAATATTTGGAGTGGGTTTTATACTAGATTTTACGCTGATACTAAATATGTCCTTCTTTTTTCTCTACAATAGACTGTTTGAAAGATATAACAAATTATGCTAATATAAAGAAATGTATGGGGTACGGGTAAAGCACACTTACATTTGTCCCTAATTTATTTATTTTCTTTTACCAATTTATATGATAAATATTGACCTTCTTGATTATGGCTACAAGAGGATGCAGAAATTCACCAGATTCGTTCTGTTTTGTGTGTCGTTTCTATGTTGGATCTAAGCATATATCACATAAAATTGTGAAAGGTGCAAAGTACTGGATTGCTTATAGAGTGTACTTTGGAATGAGTATCGGTGATATGTGCAAGTTGTCAATCAGATTTAGATGCAAGGTTGAGAAATGCAAGAAAAGCAATGCCATTTGCTGTGCCAAGAGTTTGACGAGAGCTAAATAATCATCATGATGATGGCTATTTCTGCATAATTGACATATCAAAACACAGAAAGGTTAAGGGAAGAAAATCCTCTCCATATCCGAACATTTTATCTTTTATTGCACCTGTGCTACATGATGACACCTTATTGGTTGCACGGCCGCCAGAAAATGTCAGTAAATCCTATCAAATTGTAAGCTATATTCTTTGTAACCGAATCAATACTGCAATATTCGAAACATCGAGCTAAAGTTTCTTTACAGTCATTACAAATGCAATCCATATTTATGCTCCAGCTATTAAATGCATCTCTTTATATATAGATTTTTTTTCAGGTAGAGGATATGATGGAGGCCTAATTACAAGAGTAGGAAGGTTGTAAGAATGAATAAATGGATGAAATGTTTGAGCCAAGAATGAGTACCCGCCCACACTTTTCATATCAAAGTGAACTAGATGATCTCATTAGGGACTTGGATCTCACTAAGTCAGGAGCTGAGTTTTAGGCATCCAGAATTAATGAATGTAATCTGTTGGGGGAGGACTGCAGATGAACAGTATACACGAAGCACCATGAGGAATTCGAAGTATACTTTGATATAAGTGAGGATATTAATGGCTTGTTTACAGCTATAGGAATTAATTACAATCCTGAAGAATGGCGATTTTTCATAGATAGTTCTACAAAATGCCTCAAAGCTGTTTTACTGCATAATAGTAAACTATACTAAGTTTACAGGGGATGTTTGTAGTGATTTTAAAATGCTTGCCTACTTACCCGGATTGCAGGGTGGGTACACCAAGTATTCTTGTTTTCTTTGCTTATGGGAGGGTACGGCTGATCAGGAACATTACTAGAAAGTTGACATTTGGATTTTTGGGGAAAATCTGGGAGAAGTGAGTGAGGAGCATGGTAAGCTATCCCATCAGGACATTTTTGTAATGGAGAGAAGATACCAAGGAAGATGGGACACTACTATGTTGGCGGACTGACTATATATGGTCACTCGTGTGTAAAGATCAAGGAGCTCACAGTAAGAAATCACCTTCTTCAGCGCATTTTAGTAGGTTATCTCTTATAATAACATTTTCTCATGAGTTTAAAAAGGATTACAAGGACAAAATATTATCAGCTACTCTTTATGGATAAAGTGAGCTTTCGCAACTATTTATGGTTAGTTTTATATAGAAAATTCCAATTATCTCCCAAAATATCAATGCTATGCGATTCCCAATGGTATTTCTGGAATCAGGAGGTAAAACCATCTTAGAAACACTAAATATATTTAAAGAACCAAAATTAGTGTTACCCATTGTTATTAATATCATTCATTCGTTCTTTCTCGGCTGTAAAAGGTAGCTTTGTTCTGGTCTCTAAATCTGCAGAGAAATAACGATACAGTAGAAAGCATATACGGAAAACGACACAGCTCATTCCAGATAATAAATCAACCCTATGAATACAGTCTTAAGAAATCGAATTCATCTCGCTTGAAAATAGACGCATTGGCGGCCAACTGATGGAGAAGTCTGCAAGATTCATAAAAGTTACAATAATTTAAATTTGATTCCCGATTTCAATGCATTAAAATCAAAAAGCTGACATCTGGTATTAGTTTATTCGAAGCAATATCAGACAAATATCGTGAAGATCTTGTTCACCTATAAAATCATCGTTTCAACATAGAAACTCTTCCACTTAATTTTAGGTAATCCTATGAATAATGGGGCATTCTTTGTTTAAGATTATTTAAAAAAAAAACTCAATAAAGTACTTGAAGTTAAAAATCTATTTAAATAAATATTTATTTATTAATTTAATAATCATTATAATTCACACCAGTTTCTACTAATAGTTGTCCTCTTTAAACAAAATTTACAATACCATGTCGGTAAAGAGAGTTAGAAAATTCTTTAATTTTTGTCCTTATCTCTTCTGTTGTAGAGAATTTCATTGTCCTTGGACTAAAAATGTCTTATTCACTAAATAATATTAACATTTAATAGAATGGATAAGTCCTTGGGAAAACTAATACAATAGCCCACTCAACGGCCTAATCCATAGAGTATTCCTGTGTACGTTTGGTGGGATATGACATAATCAATTTGGAACTTTTTATCCCAAATCAAAATATCATCATATAAGTTTACTTTGCCTAGTTATACCGTTTCAGTCTCTACACTCACTTGACTTAGCACTATCAGATTACTGTTTTTAGGAGTTTAGTGAATCACCTGAATAAAATAAAAAGATTAACAACAGAAGAGTTCGAAAGAATTTTTAAAGAACTTTTTTAAGCGATATCTAGAAATATGGTCGAAAAATCTAATAGAGATGGAGACTAGTGGTAGACACGTGGAAATAATATTATTTTTTCTATTAATAAATAAATATTTATTAAAATATAAATACTTTCGAAGAATTTTTTGATTTGTATCCATAAAATAATAATAAGCCCCACCCCCTCAAAATCTAATAGGGCAATGGTAATACTAACCATACTAAATTCTTCCTAATATCTTCCTAGCCTACTTTTCTACATTTCCGATGGCTAGTCATTGAGCAGATCTAAAGCTATTTGTTAGTCTCTGTAATGGAATCGATACCCTTCTCCCCCCCCCACATCAAAAGGTGGCCGCTGGTCGCTAACCACAACATCCTGTTTTTATAGACGCCGTAGCCCAAACTCTTAACCACCTCGCTCTCACCCAAATCCCGATGAAAAGCTGAACGGGTAAAACAGGAAGATTTCCAGTAAGAGCGGGTATTCAATTTTACCTTAGCTGAGAAATTGGAGGAGCGTCTCCCTAAGGCCCGAAAGTCCCTCAGGACTAGAGATACGACGTCCTGAGGAAAACCGTTGGAGGAGGAGACTTCATGCGGCATGTCCACGCATCTCCCCCCTCCTGCCCCTACCCCAGTGGGGTGATGACGTATAAAAGCAAATATCTTTGGAATATCGTAGTAGATTACCTTAGTCATCAAGGTGAAGAAGTACCCGGCAGGAGGCCCGGGCTACCAACAGAAGGAACTAAGAAGAAGCTCAACCTCGAACTAATTCCTGGTTGTCACACCGAACTTTAAGTTAACTTGATTTAAGAAGCAAATTCAACTTACTCTCGTCATAGAAACCCCTCTATCCTGGTGTATCCCAAAGCACTGAGATAGTACTCGCCCTTGACAACTACCAGAACTAAGAAGAAACTCATCATCGAGCTAATTCCTGGTTGTCACACCGGACTTTAAGTTAACTTGATTTAAGAAGAAAATTCAACTTACTCTCGTAAGAGAAACCCCTCTATCCTGGTGTATCCCAAAGCACTGAGATAGTACTCGCCCTTGACAACTACCAGAACTAAGAAGAAACTCATCCTCGAGCTAATTCCTGGTTGTCACACCGGACTTTAAGTTAACTTGATTTAAGAAGAAAATTCAACTTACTCTCGTAAGAGAAACCCCTCTATCCTGGTGTATCCCAAAAGCACTGAGAAAGTCCTCGCCCTTGAGGAAAACCAGAACTAAGAAGAAGCTCATCCTCGAGCTAGTTCCTGTTGGTCACACCGAACTTTAAGTTAACTTGATTTAAGAATCAAGTTCAACTTACTCTCGTCAGGGAAACCCCCTATCCTGGTGTATCCCAAAGCACCGAGATAGTCCTCGCCCTTGAGGAATACCGGAACTAAGAAGAAGCTCATCCTCGAGCCAGTTCCTGGTGATCACACCGAACTTCAAGTTAATTTGATTAAGTTTAAATAACTCTCGTCAGAGAAACCCCCCTATCCTGGTGTATCCCAAAGCACAGAGATAGTCCTCGCCCTTGAATAAGAACCCTGAGTGAACTTCCTCCAGCACTCCCCTGAGTCAAAGTATTCAAGCATTGACTTATCGCTAGCCAGTGAGAATTATTCCCTAGAGTAATCCGAAGAGAACAAAGAAACTTTGTCTCACTGCCTCGCGGTGAGATCATTTCTTATCAAAGGCGTGAGTCTCTCCAGCTGTCACACGCGCCAAAGGCCTCCGTGGCGTTAAAACTATTTCACCCGGAAGAAAACATCTGGGCAAGCGGCACGCGTCATCCAGACAACAACATTCCTGAGGTGACGAACGATTGAGTTCAAGGTCAGACTCAAACCCGATTCTAGTAGGAAGTTATTAAGGTATTTAAACCCTGGCATCCATTTCAGTAAAGTTCGTTTGCATTTTTATATATTGAAATGAGATGTGGGTCAACCATCACTATAATTTCCAGTATGTCATTTTAGAAAGCCTCACTTAAATTTATTGAATTAATCTCTGTGTAGTTAAGGTGTCAAATTTCGTTGGTTCAAGTTTTTTGAGTTAAGTGAAGTTTTAGTTTTTTTATTCAATCCTCGAAACGCTAAGCAAGGCACTAGGAACCCTCAAAGTTTAAAGAAGAAATAATCCAGTAACAATAATCGATAATAATAATAATTAATCATAATAAAAAATATATAGCACTCCTAGATATAGAACGTAATTTACTGGGTTGTGAAGTACGTAAACAACCCATACGTACGAACTCCAGCGATCACTCGGTCGTTCCTATACCACAACAGTCTCGATTTCATAATTTGTGATGAATCATCCATTGAGCAAAGCTCATCCTTTATTTTACCTTCACACAGGAGTTTATTAATAAAAATCATAGCTCCGAAACTTTTAGATTGTAGGGAGTCATTTGTAGAATGGCATAAAATTCTTCAGAATTTAGTAAGAAAGATAGATACTCCCTCCGTATAAAACTAAATGACGATTTGAGTAGTTGTATCTACGACCTTTTTATTTAATATGAGTTTCAAAGTATTTGAAGCTAAAGTTTTGACATCCTATTGTACTAAATTCAATGATTGGTCAGCATAGGTTTCTCTAATTTAATTTATTGTCTATTCAGGTAGATAAAATCGTTGCATCGGCTCGTTTTATCATATTTCATATATGGGTACCTCTTGTTTTAGTGTGTTGATTAACACATTGTATCATTTCTGGAAGTTCATTATTGATAAGTTTCATCTTCTCCATCTCTTTTTTAATGTCTTACCATAACTCTAGCCCTTCGCAACTGGAAGCCAAAGAAACATAGTGAAAGTAGGTCAACATAGTGTTTAATATAATTATCGAATAAAGTGCGTATGATTGAACCAAGTTTCGGTTCATCAGAGCTCACTTGGGAATAAGTTGAGATTAGCCATAATGTGAAAAATATTTTGCTTTGTCACAAAGTAAAGGAAAATTTTCAGTTTGAAAATGGATGGAAATTGTATCTTTGCTCACATTCCTAGGTGATAAACTTTACAATTCGGGCGGTAGTTTAATAATTGTTATCAGTAATTTATCGTTTGTAGTCCTAAAAACTGTATATTCTAGA
Organism: Ceratothoa steindachneri; assembly: GCA_963969495.1. Classification (NCBI taxonomy): domain Eukaryota; kingdom Metazoa; phylum Arthropoda; class Malacostraca; order Isopoda; family Cymothoidae; genus Ceratothoa; species Ceratothoa steindachneri. The sequence continues at coordinate 73,075,377 of OZ018324.1, read as the reverse complement.
GTACCGAAAGTTAAATTTATTTAGGTTTTAATAGTGTAACTATTAATTAATTTATGGACAGTATATAATTAATAAAAATAGATATTTTGTATGGCACACATATCTCTTATCGTGGATATATGAGGATTCTAAACACTTCACTTGATATGTTTATCAAAACCTTTTAGAACACGAATTAAAAAAAAAATCAAAGGTATTGTAAATATTTTGCTTCTTACACTCTTCCTTTCTGTGAAGTTATTAAGGTATTAGCTCCAGTGTTAACTCCCTTTTAATTGCATTTATATACGGTTAATAATAGCTTTTATTTTGCCTCTGTAATCGCAAAGTTTAAGTCGTAAAGTTATTTATTTTTTTCAGCTACGCCATCACAAGCTTATTTACAATTATTCCCCTTCAGGAAATTATAGAGATTTTTTTTAACTTTTTCAGATAGAATTGCCCTCTCTAATTGAATCAGTTTTTTACAATTCTCATAGTTATTGTAGCTGACCATCCTACTATGTAAGGTATTGTTCAGTTTCTCTGTTGAATTTTTACTATATTGTATATGTATACTATTCTCTATCTTTCTCCAGTTCACTTGTTAAATTAAAGATGGGAGCCCCTTTATTCGTTTTTTCTTTCTTAATAAACATTAAACTCAAGCTATATATTAGATATATATATATATATATATATATATATATATATATATATATATATATATATATATATATATATATATATATATATATATATATATATATATATATATATATATATATATATATATATATATATATATATATATATATATATATATATATATATATATATATATATATATATATAGAGAGAGAGAGAGAGAGAGAGAGAGAGAGAGAGAGAGAAATTGAAGGAAAAATAAGCTCGAGTAAGTTTTCGAGGGTTTATTTCTGAGCTTTCAGGTGCAAGCTAGGATTCTTCTTTAAAGAAGTGAGTAGTCCAAAAGCGGAATGGTTTCAGTTGATGATGATGATGTATATAGATAGAACAGAGAATTTTCACCTTGTAACACAGGAGATCAGGTAGTCGTAGAGGAAAGGGGTACGGAAATAACTAGAAAGGGGATAGGAAGAGTTGATAGGTCGGTGGCTAGACACCGATGCGTAGTGTACTTGGGTGTATCTCTGGGTGTTCGTGACTGGACGACGATTAGGGATGGTGAGGAAAGAGATCGTGTCTCCATAGTCGAAAACGCGTTATTCATGATGCCCTTAACTTATGCGTAGAACGGGTATGGGTTGCGGCTGGTCACAGTCTGCAGGGTATTGCAGTGCCTTTGCAACATACAGTCTTGCGTGTAGTGAGATGTATATATGGTCTCTGGCGACTTTTCCGAGTGGTTTGGTGAGTCTAGTATAAGTGTATGTGTTGAGGTGTGCTAATTGGTTATTGGCATGTAGTATGATCATTCTCGCATACATTGGAGAGCGGCAAGCGCGCTTCGGAGCAGAGTTCTGAATGCACTGAGCGTTCTTCTGTGACGTGACACTCGCAGCTACGAGTGACAGTGTGGCGTACGTGAGAAGAGGTCGCACGAGTGTTTTATATAGGTATAACTGTAGTTTCTTGCCATCAGGGTGGAAACTGCGCAGCATTTTGTTTGTGCGTGCGGCTCTTGTTTGTATCATTTGCTGGTGTATGTTGAACCTAAGGGACTTGTCAAATATTACCCCAAGGATTTTTGTCTGTTGTTTGTAGTTGAGCCTTGTTGGGTTTAGGTGGTTCCTTTCTGGTGCATGTGAGAAAATTTGTAGATTATGCATGTAGTGATTTCTTGCGCCGCAGAGTGCCATCTGTGTCCTCTGAAGATTCGTGGTAATCATCAATTTATCTTCGTATTCTCTCTTTTCGTCCAAAATTATTTGTTCGTAATGCGCGTTATCGTCTGGTCCACGGCCGCTGAGAAGAATAATTTCGTCATCGGCATAGGACACTGTGTAGGTGGGACGGCAGTTTTCGGATTGGCGTGGGGTGTCGTTTGTGTACATGATGTAAAGTGTAGGTGCCAGTACGCTTCCTTGGGGAACGTTTGAGCGTGGTGTGAAAGGTTGTGATAGGGTATTGTTGTATTTTCCCTGGCATCCCCATTCAGTGAGGTAGTGCGAGAGGAGCCTTCTGGTGCAGAGAGGGGTACTCCATATTGTTGGCAAGTTTCCAACAGAGTCCTTCGTGCCACACCTTATCAAAGGCCTTCTCCACGACCTTGTTGATGGAGAGTGTCTTTTGTTTTAACTGGCGTTTTTTTGTATTCTGTCGTAAACGATGGTCACAGCTGCCTAAGTTGACCAGCTCCTCTGAACCCATATTGTTGGGTAGTCCTGTAGGCGGCAGTTGAAAATACGTACGAGTATTTTGCCTATGTACTCTAAAAGAGCAATAGGCCTGTAATTGTTTGGGTGTTCAGAGTATTTATTCATTTCCGTTTGGGAAAGACACATGTATTTATAGAAGGGATGCGGCTATAAAAGTAGCGTCAAGGTACTCAAGCGGTGAATACAATGATTAGGTAAAGGTGACAAGGTTTTGTTAAGGGGGTATATCCTCGTGCCAAACGTTTGGTAAAGGGGCTATCACATCGAGTGATACTCCCTTCACGTACAACAATGTAATCTACTACGAAAATAAATGCACACTGATGGGATCTATTATTTCTCTTATTATTGCAGAACTCTGAGGCAGAAGTTTGAGAGACTACCATTCACCGGCCCCTCACCCAGAATCTGTGAGGGAGATACTTCAAGGAAACGTTCCTTGTCATTCCTAAGGTATACCTAACTGCCTTTCTTAACATTTCATTGGCATCTTTGCCGAAATAGAGTCAACTTTCAAGTTATAAACAGACCAAAAACTTTCACAGGATCTTCTGGTGATGCGCTCCTCGGATATGACTCTACACACCACAATTTACAGGAAAAGACTCACACAGACCATCATTTGGATTTTGACAGTGTTCATCCAATCAACACACAAGTAAAGCACTCTCAACAATATGTACAAAAGGGACAGGACACAATGCAGCAACTCTCAGCTACTGGGACAAGAGAATAGACATGTCAGGAAAGTCCTCTCCGCCGACAATTATAATGAGAGACTAAGAATTCGAGACGACGAAACTACAAAACAAGAAGTTTACACATCTATATAACAGAGGACGTAAGAAGTAGTCGGAGACGCGTTATTCTTGATGCTTTTAACTTATGCGTAGAATGGTATGGGTTGCAGATGGTCATGGAGTGCGGGGTCCCGCAGTGACATCGCAACATAGTCTTGCTTGTACTGCAGTGAATATGGGGTCTCTGGCGAGTTTCTAGAGTGGTTTTGTGAGTCTAGTGTGAGCGTATATGTTAAGGGGTGCTAATTTGTTGTTGTGGTGTGTAGTATGGACATTTTTGCGTACATGGGACAGCGGCAAGTGCGCTTCAGAGCAGAGTTCTGAATGCGCTGAGCCTTCTTTTGCGACGTGACACCACAGCTACGAGTGACAGTGTGGCGTACGTGAGAAGAGGTCACACGAGTATTTTATATAGGTGTAACTGTAGTCTTTTGCCATTCGGTTGAACTTGTGAAGCATTTTGTTTGTGCGTGCGGCTCTTGTTTGTATTATGTGCCGGTGTATATTAAACCTAAGGGACTTGTCAAAAGTTACTCCAAGGATTTTTGTCTGTCGTTTGTAGTCAGGCCTTGTTGGGTTTCGGTGGTTCCTGTCTGGTGTGTGTGAGAAAATTTGTAGATTATGCATGTAGTGATTTTTGGCGCCGAAAAGTGTCATCTGTGTCTTCCGAGGATTTGTGGCCATTAGCCATTTATCCTGATATTCTCTTTTTCCGCCTAGTAATATTTGTGCGTAATTCGCGATCTCGTCTGGTCCTCGGCCGCTGACGAGAATGGTCCCGTAATCGGCGGAGGACACTGTGTAGGTAGTGACGGTAGTTTTCAAGTGGGCGTGGGGTGTCGTTTGTGTACATGATGTAAGATGTGGACGCCAGTAGGGTTCCCTCGGGAACGCTTGAGCGTGGTGTGAAAGGTTGTTATAGGGTATTGTTGTATTTTCCCTGCCATCTCCGTTCAGTAAGCTAGTGAGAGAGGGGTCTTCTGGTGCAGAGAGATAACTGCGTATTGTTGGCAAGTTTTCAACGGAGTCCCTCGTGCCATACTTTATCAAAGGCCTGCTCCTCGTCCTTTCTTATGGAGAATCTCTTTTGTCGTACCTGGCATTTTTTTGTATTCTGTCACAGCCAACTGAGTAGACCGGCCCCTCCTGAACCCATATTGGTGGGGTTAGAACCAGTCCCTCTCTTCGAGGTAGTCCCGTAGGCGGCAGTTGATAATACGTTCGAGTATTTTGCCTAGGTGCTCTAATAGAGCAATAGGCCTGTAGTTGTTTGGGTTTTTGGTGTCTTTATTCATTTCAGTTGAGAAAGACACATGTATTAATAGACGGGATGTGGCTGTAAAAGTAGCGTCAAGGTAGCCAAGCGGTGAATACATTAGATAAAGGTGGCATGGGTTTATTAAGGGGGTATACCCTGGTAGCAAAGGTTTGGTAAAAGTGGTATCACATCAAGTATTACCCCCTTCCCGTATGGTCTTTACGTACAACAATGTCATCTCCCACGAAAAAAAATGCACACTGATGGGATCTCTTATTTCTCTCATTATTGTAGAACTCGTCATGCCCAGGTTTTAGAGACTACCATTTACGGGCCCCTAACCCAGAAGCTTTGCCTGAGATACTTAAAGGAACCGTTCCTTGTCATTCATAAGGTAGACCTAACTGCCCTTCATAACAACTCATTGGCGTCTTTCCTCGAAATAGAGTTAACTATCGAGTTATAAATGGACCAAAAACTACTATTGGATGTTCTGGTGATGCGCTCCTCGGATGGGTCTCTACACACCAAGGTTCACATGAGAAAAAGACTCACATAGAACGTGTTTTGGATTATGAAAGTGTTCCTACAATCAACACACAAGTAAAGCACTCTCAACAATATGTACAACAGGGAGATGATACAATGCGGCAACTCTCAGCTACTGGCACAAGAGAAGAGACATGTCAGGAAAGTCCTCTCCTCCAACAATTATACTGAGCAATTTATAAAGTCAGCACGAAGACCACGAACTCGAGACGACGAAACAATAAAAAGCAAGAGAGTTACACTTCCATAAAAATAGAGAACACATCAGAAATAGCGGCAAGACTCTTGCGTCCATACACCATAGAAGTAGCGCACAAACCAACGAAAACCATACGTAGATATTTCTTACGAAAGTAACAGAAAAATGGAGCGAGAAGGAGCAAGGAGGAGTCCTGTCCATAATTAAATGTCACGAATGCCATGTGATGCACATAGGATAAATGAGAAGGTAACTACGGACAAAATGATGTAACATCAAAGAGTAGTTCGTAGAGACGATCCACTCACAGCAATTTCGCCACACCGAATAATCCAGCAACACCGAATAGAGTGAGAAGAAACAAGAATATTGGGACGATCAACGAACAAGAAAAGCATCGTTCTTCAATGAACCTTGCATTAACAGACACATCGATATTTAGGAATGCTACAACAATCTTAGATTAAAGAAACATAATGTAGCTTTTATTCTAATCGTGTTTTAATTTATCTTAATTTATAATTTGTTATTAGTGTTTATTTATTAACGGATGCGCTGCCTTAATCAAATTTACTCTACTTGATGTGATACCCCCTTTACCAAACCCTTGTCACCTTTAACTAGCTTTGGCTAGTTTGACGCTACTTTTTAAGCCGCAGCTCGGCTAAAATATATGTGTCTTTCCTAACTTCCCACGTCTATACAACTACATTAATACAAACTGGGTAGTGTTCGGGAAATATATAACCACACACACACCATGCCACCTCAACATCCAGGGAACCAAACCAACACAACAAGACGACCACTTGAGGGTTCTCATGGCTATCATAATAACAACCCTTATCACCTATACGCTACGCAAAACATACAAATGCATAAAACACTTCAATACATACACAAGGATCATCACGATATATAACAACCACTATCGCAGAGGCCCACGACAACGTAAAATTTTGCTCCTCTGTGCCTGAATCCTACAGTGGGTGCTGCTGAATCGGAACCGTCAGTGGGTCGAGAGGATCCGCATTGCGGATGATGGTCGCTGTGCTGACCGATCCTTCATTTGGCGGCGCATTAAGGGTATGGTGGGCACGGACCCTCCCAATCCCATAAAACAAAAAATAAACACTCATAAACACGGATGACATCCTCGAGACATTCAGGTTCCACTGGGAACAAGTACACACACATACTCAAGCCAAACCACACGCATATGAGCACTTCTAAGAAGTTCAGAAATGGTGCCGGCTCCATGCCAACGATCTGTAACCTCCCTCCCTCTGATTGAAATAGAGGTGCTCGACAACAAAACCACTCCAAACGCCATCGACAAAACAAAACATTACATCAAGCCACATAAAAACGAACCCCAGGCCCTTCCGGCCTACCAACCACAATTATTCATCGCCTGCCTGAAAACATCAACCAAACATTAATAGACCACTACAACATCTTCTTACCCTCTCAGTATTTTCCAAAAATATTCAAGGCCTCACACAACATTCTACTCCACAAAAAACACAAAAATCCAAAACATCCAAACCGCTACAGGCCTATTGCTCTCTTAGAGCAACTAACCAAAGTACTAGAACGTATTGTGAACACACGCCTACGTAGCTTCCTGGAGGAGAAGAACTGGTTCTCTCTCTGTAACTACGGCTTTGGGTGGGGCCGGTACACCGGATTGATCATCACTATCGTTCACGACATCATACAAAAAGTATGACAATCACGACAAAAACACTCACTATCAGAAAGGATGTCGAGAAAGCATTCGACAAAGTGTGGCACAAGTGGATCCGTTGAAAACTCGCCAACAACATGGAGCTGCTTCTTTGCACCGGAAGGCTCCTATCGCACTACCTTACTGAAAAGGACCTTTTACATATGATACAACAACTCAACATAATTCTCATTCACGCCACGCGCTGGAGTACCCAGGCAGCGTGTTGGCACCAAACTATTCATAATCTACACGAACGACACTCCACGTCCAAAAGAAAATTGTACACACACACTGGCGCATGCGGAAGAGGAGACCATCTTCGTCTGTAGCGCACACCCCAACATTCTTGCGCGTCAGGCACAAATAAATCTAAACGAGGAGACAGAGTATGAGGACATGTGGCTCATAACAAATAATCACCAAAAGACACAAGTGACACTATGCGGTGCGCAAAACCACGGCATGCAAAACATACAAATATACTATTTCATACCCGACCAACAATACCCAACCCCCATAAGACTTATGTACATACAAACCTGTAACAAAAATACGCGGAGTAACATTTGACAAGTACTTACAGTTTCACACACACCAAAGCCAAACGAATAAAAAACACACTGGTGAGGTTCTACACAAGCAGTAAAAAGATGCAGCTCTACATCCATATAAAACGCTAGTCAGATCAATACTTACATACGCACCATTTACACTAAAGCCGCAAGCAACATTTGGCAGAGGAGCGCACAGTGCATACAGAACTCCGATCTGAAGATCACCTGTCGCTCTCCTCTGTGCAAGAGAATATCGACCCTTCACGACACAAACAATCTCATCTCTCTAAACACCTACACCTTCAAATGACTAAGTCGACAACTGGGGAAACTCGAGAGAGACCCTATTTACAACCAGGTGCATGCATTACATACAATACGCTGTTGCTTGGGAACGTATATTACAAGCAGCACGACACCACCAGCCGCCTGAACCATGGTACACCTAAATAGCAGCATCGCATGACGTTTCCGTGATCCTGTAGAGAAACCGCCGCGAAGAAGTGTCCTAGACAGTAAGCCATCATGTTTCGGCGATCTAGGCAAGCTGTCGATCTAGAAAGACATCTGCCCTTCCTAAGCCGATCATCCACTCTTGTCAGTCCAACACCATTATTACACAACATACCGACACATACTTCACACCGGTGTATAACAGTGGCCTATCTCCCTTTTCCTATCCCTCATAAGTAATTTACAACAACTTTTCTCCAACTAAATGATCTAATGTGCTCCCACAGTGATCCCTATCTTTTCTTTCTGTACATGCCTTATGCCTTGCCTTGCCAACTGAAACCATTTCGCTGTTGGAGCCTGCAATACTCACTTCTCTGAAGAAGGACCCTAGCCTGGGTCTGAAAGCTCAGTCGTGCTTATTTTTCCTTCAACATGTATCCTGAGCGACAAGTATTTCACGATGTATATATATATATATATATATATATATATATATATATATATATATATATATAATGTGTTTCCTATTCCTCATTTGATAAATGGCACCACCCTCGACTAAGCTTTAGCCACCACTATGCTTACGCAATAAACGGGACTGCTCTTCTGCGGAGAAAACTTCTGGGAAAGATTTCCACTACAAAGTATCCTGTGAGATTTTATAAAAAGGACAACAACAGGAAGTTCTCAATCCATCTTTAGAGACACACACGAGAAACAATTGTTGAAGTGTTCACACAAGCAGCCATCATCTCATATCCTGCCTTCACTAAATCTTGGCAATTGATTTCTCGTATATCTGAACTCCGCCGCCTTGGTTTGGAATAAAAAAAAAATCCGAACTTAGCTCTTTTGAAATACTTTATGATACGCATTCATAACTACTTGCTTATCCATTCCAGTATCCGAGTATAGCCAATTAATTAACCATAATATTATCTTTATACATGTCATAGAATACCTTTTGTCGAGTAATACTTTTGTCGAAGTATACCTTTTTATCGTCATATACTTCTTTTTTGAAGTGTTTTTGTCTAGGAGTGCTATTTTTTTTTTTTTTTTAGGAAGTTTCGCTTCAAACACGTAAGAATATAGAGAAACGCACAGGAATTATCCAAAAATAAACATATATTTTAAATTTAACAATTTACTACCAAAAAAACATGAACCACAGAATTACTACGAATTTAAAATACACAATAATGACTTCAAGTTTTTAAGTAAGGATTTATAACTTGACCCTATAATATCGGTTAACTCGCTAATCACTTCAATATAAAAGAAATAGGCTAATTGTCACTACTGGAGTTTAAATACCTCGGTTGCTCTAGGGGCGGGTTTGAGTCTGACCTTGAACTCAATGAGCCCAGGCACCACAGGAATCTGGTGGGTTCTTTGACGCGTGCTTCGACCAGATTCTTGGAGGGGGACGGGATGACTTGGCAGTAACAAGGTAATTTGGCGAGTGTAGCAAATAGGGGTCCGCACGGTATTCAGGGGGCGGGGTTCTTTTTTAAATGCGAGAACTATCACGGTTTTTTTTAAAGGCACCAGGCGGGGTCTCTCTGGCGAGAGTAAGTTGAACCTGGTTCTTAAACCAAGTTAACTTAGAGTTCGATGTGCCCACCGGGTAACTGGCTCGAGGAGGAGCTTTTTCTTCTTCGTTTCGGAAGTCCTCAAGGTCGAGGAGTATCAAGGTGCATTGTGCTACACCAGGATAGTGTGGGGGGGGGTCTGACGAGAATCAGTTGAATTTGGTTTCTAAACCAAGTTAACTTAGAGTTTGGTGTGACCACCGGGTAACGGGCTTGATGGGGAGCCTTTTTCTTCTTCTTTTCGTAATTCCTCAAGGGAGAGGACTATTCCTGGGCTTTAGGATGCATCAGGATAGGAGGAGTCTCTCTGGTGAGAGTAAGTTGAACTTGAACAAGGTAACTTAAAGTTTGATTTGATAATCAGGGACTAGCTCGAGGATGAGCTTCTTCGTAATTCCAGTCTTGGTAGCCCGTCCTCTATTGCCGGGGACTTAGTAACCTGGCGACTCACGTATTCTACCCCGTTTTTCCCAAGTGTTTGGTATTTAACCCTCTTACCCAATTGAATGACGAGGGAGGGGGCTTGTCGACGGGCCACAGGAGGGTTCTTACTCCAACGGTTTTTCTCAGCAAGTCTTATCTCTGCTCCAGCTGGCCTTCGAGCTTGAAAGAAACGCGTCTCCAATTGAATTTCCACTCGTAGGGGAGATCTTGCCGTTTAAACCGTACAGCTTTTCATAGAGACGAGTAGCGAGGGGCTATGGTTACGAGCTTGACCCACGGTGCCTGGCTTGGATTTTTTTGCGGTCAACATCCCGTATCTCAACTGGGAGGGAACGTGAGAGGGAAGATTCCCCTACAATACATTTTAACCTTTTAAGTCAAGTGATCAGAATGTCTTACCTTTAGAAAAAAACAGCTTAAATAACAATAATGACGAAAGTACAGGCACAACCACGTTATTTAAGCGAACACTTTCACAGTGGTTAAACGAGTAGGTTCCCACAACATCGCTTCCATCTCTGAAGTCATCATTTGTAGATCGCTACTATGATCTAGATGTCCTTCCCTGCCCAATAGCCCTCAAATCAGGCCTGGTTCACTAAATAAACTTTCATTTCTCTAGTTAGAATTGAGGTAAAATCTTTAGTTGGTCCGACTATCCCTATTCTTTTTTGATACATACATACACTATTTTGCATTTCAAACCTTCATTACTGGCGTGGGTACAAATGCCAAACGGTCTTGTCCGGGTTAGCTTTCCTTTGAGTTGGTTAAAGCTTTGATTCGACAATGGCGTTTAATCGAGGCATTTTGGGGCCTTCTTCACCATGGCGACGGGATAAGAATAGCTCGACTCTAAAGGTTCGATGATCTGCAACCTTAAAAGTTTATCTAACCAGTAATTGAATTCTTCCAGGAGATGTTTGGGCAGGGTGTATAGTTTTGAACGGAAGGGTTCGTGGGGAGTTAATTGAATGTTGTGCTTAAAATGGGTGGCACAACCGGGGATCTCGGTAGTAACGTCACCAAAGCGACTCAGAAGCGCTTGCAATTGATTCCTTAGAAGAGAGGATAGCTGTCGTATATCTTAATTTCCGCAGACGGAGAATTACACTAGGTAACACTAGTTTTGTTTCTTTAAATGTATTTGGGGTTTCTAAAGTGGTTTTACCCCCTGATTCCAAAAATACCATTGGAAATTGCGTAGTTTCGAAATTTTTGGAGATAATTGGAATTTTTTATATAAAACTAACCATAAATAGCTGCGACAGTTCAGTTTATTTAGCATATATCTGATAATATATATTTTTTGTATTCCTATTTAAACTAAGGAGAAAATGTGATTATAAGAGATAACCTACTAAAAGTGCACGTGCTTTCTTACTGTGAGCTCATTGATTTTTACGCACCATTGACCATATATAGTTCCTCATCGTAACAGTGTCCCATTTTCCTTGGTATCTTTTCTCCATTACAGCAATCTCCTGATGGAACCGCTTACCATGCTTCTCACTTACTTCTCCCAAATTTTTCCGAAAAAACTCCAAATATGAATGCAATGAGTGCACCTTTAGTGTCATTCTACATACTATAGTCTTATAACTTTCTAAAAGTTTTTCTACTATATTCTTGTAGTTGTGATCTTTATTTTTACTAAGGAATCCATTAACTATATTTCGAAACGCACACTTTCGAGATCACTCATTGCATTCTAAAGTTGTACTGACTTCAACATTTTCCTTACTTGCGGTACAGTGAATATACCACCCTTAACTTTGGCCTATGATAGCTTTGGAAAGAGTAAACGAATCTTTTGAAATGCTTCTTCACCATAATCTAATGCTTTTAAAATCTGTTTGATCAAACTAAGCTTTATATCAAAAGAAGGGAGCCATAGTTTGGCAGGCTCTACAAGAGGCTGTCTAATAACATTTAGTTTTCCTGGATGCAAGTCATCTCGATGAGGCCACTCAACCTTCAGGTAATGTTTATGAACAGCCCTACTATCCCATAGGCAAAGAAAACATAAATACTCGGTGTACCAACCTTGCAATCCGAGTAAGAATGCGAGCATTTTAAAATCACCACAAACATCCCATTTAGAGTATACCTTTTCGAGAAGCATTTTTAAATTGTTATATTCATCCTTCATTTGTACCGAGTATGATATAGACAGGGATGGATACTGATTCCCATTATGCAGTTAAACAACTTTGAGGCATTTTGTAGAACTATCTATGAAAATTCGCCATTCTTTAGAATTGTGATCAATTCCAATAGTTGTAAACAAGCCATTAATATCTTTGCAGAAGCAGAGATCGTCACTTATATCAAAGTAAACTATGAATTCCTTATGACGCTTCCTGTATACCGTTGAGCTGCAGTCCTTCCCCAACAGAGTCCCTTCATTAAGTCTACATGCCAAAAGGTCAGCTCCTGACTTAGTGAGACCCAAGTTCCTGATGAGATCATCCAGATCACGTTGATTTGGAAAGTGTGGGCGGGTAGTCATTCTTGGCTCAACGTTTCATCCATTTATTCATTGTCACAACCTTCCGACTCTCTTGATGTAACCTCTATCATACCCTCCACCTGAAAAAATATAATTAGAAATAGATCCATTTAATAGCTTGAGCATAAATATGGATTGCATGTGTAATTACATTACAAGAAACCTTAGCTAGATGTTTTGAATATTGCAGTATTAATTCTGTTACAAAGAATATAGCTTACAATTTGATAAGATTTAGTTACATTTTCTGGCGGTCGCAACCAATAAGTTATCATCATGTGACATAGGTGCAATATAGGAAGAAATGTTGGGATAAGTAAAGGATTTTACTCTCTTAACTTTTCTGTACTTTGATATGTCAATTATTCAAAAATAGCAATCATCGTGATGATGTTTTGTCTGTCAACAAACTCTCAGCACAGCAAATGACATTGCTTTTCTTGTACCTCTCAGCCATGCATCTATGTTGATCGACAACTTCTACATATCACATGAGGGGCACATGGTTTTTTTTGGTTACCCATAATAATTCCAAAGTACAGTCTATAAGCACCTTTCACAATTTTATGTGATACATGTTTGAGCCCAACATAGAAACGACACACAAAACAGAACGAATTTGGTGGATTTTTGCATCCTTTTGTAGCCATAATCAAGAAAGACAATATTTATCATATAATCCTAAAAAGTAAATCAATAAATTAGCGACAAATGTAAGTGGGCTTTACCCGTACCCTATACATTTCTTAATATTAGCACAATTTGTTATATCTTCCAAAGGGTCTAAGGTAGAGAAAAATAAGAATATATTTGGAATAAGCACAAAATTTAGTATTAAAACACTCAAAACGATAAGAGAAAAAAAATTTGTTACCCAGTGTTATTAGTGCCGTGCAAGACATGTAGCTGGTATTCCCTATCTTGCTCCACTCTGGCGACTTGAATTACGCAAAAGAGGTCCTGGGGGTAGCCAGATTCCATTAGAAACTCTTTGCCAATGGCCACTATCTGGTTGATTCTCGTGCGTCCGTGGTACCGCTTGAGCATATTAACATGCAAAGTTTTCTTCCTGAAAAGGTTTCAATGAGGTAATCAATATGACCACGTTTCTCGATTACTTGGTAGGGGGCCCTTCAATTGCCTCAATAATTTGTTTCTGTCCATTGGGAGGAGTAGCAAAACTTCTTCTCCGGCTTTAAATTTCCTTTCCTTGGACTTGCAATAAAAGTATATTTTATACTTGTCCAACTTGATGTTGGCGTTTTGATACGCAATTTCAGCACACTTTTCCATCTTCTGTCTCAAATCCAGTAGGCATGAGTATGAGGTCTGCAAATATTGATCCAATTTCTCAATGGAGTAGAGTTCTATTAGGTTACTCAGTGGGGCTCTAACGTCCGTTCCATATAAAATTGCAAATGGGGTGAATCCTAATGTATGATGGGTGATTTCACGGTAGGCAAAGAGAGCTACCGGAAGAAAACTGTGCCATTCAGTGGGTTGATCAGCACACAGCTTTTGGAGAATGGCCTTGAGACTACAATTAATCCTCTCATCCTATAGGAATATTGCCGCAAAATCAACCAGAGATAAAACGTAGCTATGGCCTTCACTCGACGGGGGGTGTATCGGCCCGATTAAATCGATACCTACTTGGAAGAAGGATTCAGAGATTAGAGGTCCTTTCTGTAAAGACTCAGATTTAACTCACACTTTTATTGTCGTAGTTTTGCAAATGTCACACGAACGACAATATCGCATAAATTCGTCAGTAGCGCCAGGCCAATAAAAATATCCGAATATCCTTTTAGTGGTCTTTGTGTGGCTGAAGTGGCGAGGTACACATAGTTTGCCGGAATCTGTGTCATTTGCCTCACTGCAAACGGGATAGAGCAGGTCGTTCTTGATGATGAAGGAAATCACCGTATTCCCTCTGATGGTTTCGCGCGTTTTGTTCTGGGCCTTTGTTTAGATGGCGAAGAGACTCGCATACCCTCTGACCTTTAAAAATGTCACTGCTCATTGCACTCTGGAATTCTAGGGCACACGGGAGTTCCAAAGGTGTAGGGGTTTGAATTTCCTTCTTCGCACGGGAACGGGTAGTAATGGGTTGAGCCACAGGGGCGAAATATACCCGGGGAGACTGATCAATTGGGGCTGCAACGATTTCAGCCCAACCAGTAAAATATGTGAACTCAATATGACAATTAGCAATGGGGAATTTATTGGCTCGCCCGAAATAATCAGGCACTACAGCAAACTTATCGTCATCCGAAGCTACAGGGATGAGTAGTTAATCTGAAACAACAATACACGTGCACCCTGTATCAAAAACGAGGTTGGAGATCCGGCAACCATTCGCTACTCCAGTTTCGAATTGGACGGCCCCAAGGGCTACTTTTATCAACAAAATGTTTACCTGGTGACAAACGGTACTCGGAGGTTTTGAAGAAGAGGGAGCTTCATTTCTCCCCCTTTGTGGCGCAGAAGTGGCACTGATTTGCTGCACCTGGTGAGAATAAGTGCTTCTAAACTGCGAGTTCTGAGGGCAATTGGTTCTTACGTGACTTTTAGTTCCCCAGGAAAAAGAAACGATGGTCCTCCTGGGAAACGACGGAACAGGGGCTTGGAGAGCAAAGAGCCTGACATCACAAACATGACTAACATTTATGAGGTACCATATTATTGGTAAAAACATTTTTTACCACGCACGCTAATTCTATAATGGGAAATATATTCATCTAATTGGTCTACCCCACTCATGCGATTGTTATAATGTTCGGGCACGTTTGACATAAACACAAACACTGTTTTTCGCTGGCAGAATAACGATCTGCGCTTTTCATTGGATATACCCCATGTTGATTAGATACAAGACATACTACCCTATTATAACTCCATCTTACAATTATTGTATTAGTCTTAGTATCTAGAAAGTGTTCCTCACTACCGGAATGTAACTGATTAAAGCGTTTGGTTTCAGTTAGTGGAGGGTTTTCAACTTCTTTATTACGTATAGTGCTTGTGGCACCATACGTACATCTCAGACTTCCGCAAATTCGGCCCTTCAGTCCCTCAGGACCTTCGTGCTTTTGCGCCCCTCGTTACCATGGATTAAAAAGGGTCGCGCAGGTCTGTCCTCTCTCTCTCTCTCTCTCCTTTACGGATTGTTTTAACCATATTTCCATAGAATTCCACCCCCGAAAAAAGGATTGCCCTTTATGCCTAGAAAATAAGCATAGATCAGAAAAACATAGACAAACAGTAAATTATCAGAAGATATGTAGTGGAGACCATTTAACTTTTTTAGGACTAAAACCCAGTTGCCAGAATTAGATAGGGCATAGGCAATAGGCCACGGACCGAAGGTTTGTCTGTCTGAGAAGCGCCCCCCCCCAACTCTTTAACGAATAGTACCGCAGATTCGTCTACTATATATATATATATATATATATATATATATATATATATATATATATATATATATATATATATATATATATATATATATATATATATATATATATATATATATATATATATATATTATTTGCTAAGGTAAAGTATAGCAAAGAAGGAGGCCTAGTATGCCGGCCTTGCATGAATGCAAGATATAAATATTTCGATGTTCTCAGTGATGCGCTGACGCAACAGAAAAAAATTGTAAAATGTAGTCTCCATTTTTTTAAGTTTATACCTTCATTAAAATAATCTCCAATATACTACGCACTTATATGCCTTCGAAAAATGTACTCACATAATAGAAAGAAGCAAAAATTAATACAGAGGGACTACTTGTCTATTCTTTTCTGAAGACTGAAAGTTTGTAAACAAATATAGTCGATTTATAATTGCGCACTAGATATGAATTCCACGCATCTAATCAGCATGGATATCAAAAACGGACTGATTCCTAAATAAATCAGTCTTGTAATTCAATTATCTCTTCAGGTTCAGATTTGTTCAAGCATGTTTCGCGTTGCCCGCACGCAACGCTGGGCATAAATAGGGGATACCCTCTGATGATATAGGAGGCCACTCATGTTTCTGAGTGAAGCAAGGTTATTTTTAAGAGCTTCATTTGAACATAAGAGCTGGACATATAGTATGTAATAAACAAAAGTTTGTTTGCATTTAAGCCATTGCATTTTGCTTTTAATACCGCAGATACGAGCCCACATTTCATCCTGAGTAACAGTTTTGTCCAGAAATGGCTTTGGGATATTTCAAACAAATAGAGAAGAAGCAATATTCACACATTGTAAACGTTGTTTATTAGATACTTCCTCTGGCACACAGCCACCATTTTCTTGCTTAGAAAAAGCAAGTTCTACAAATATGAAATGTCCTAGGCATTATTACAACTTAAAAAAGCATTAATCACACAAAATCATGAAAAGTGCCAAATTCAGGAGAGCTTAGAGATTCTACCTTGGAATGCCCATGGTGTGACTAAAAAGTCATGAGCTCTTTATATAATATGTAAAAGCTATCAATCTATTCTACAAAGATCGTTTAGAAGTGCAAGAAGGGACATTGCTTTTTCTATTCCCAAAGTAAGGAGAGATCGGAAGAACCACCATACTCACTGTTAATTCTGCATAAGAGATGTTAGAAAGTACAGAAAAGGAAAGGTAGAAAGCTATTCAGTATCAAGACATACAATATTCTGTACGACCGGTCCCTCATGATAATAACTTACCAGTATCACATCTATCAGCGATATAAGTAAGAAATATTTTCGTAATATTCTACATGAATTTTATTTTTATTTTAATGTATTAATTTCAGTCATGTTTTGGTTGGAGCTGTTAAATATGTATATTTATTTATTTTTTATAGAGAACATGTAATTTTTATTTCATCAGAAGAGTTAACAAGTAGGGATCGAAAAGAATTGGATGAAATATTCGTGCCTAGAATGAGTACCCATTCCTACTTTCTAAATCAAATTTAACTGGATGATTTGATCATGGACTTAGGTCGCACTAAGTAAGGAGCTAAACATTTAACATCGAGGATATGTGATTCTTCAAATGTTTGAATTGTTTGCTGCTCAGAGGCAGCTCAACGCAAAGTCTCAATTCAGTGTTTATAGGCAAGGAAACCAATATCCATCTTTGTCTCTTGCACACATCTTACAGAGGAAATAAAACTACGATAATTTTAAAGACTTTATTGACAAAATCCACCTTGGATGTGCAAGATTTGGAGAGATTTTAAAGTACTTTGCTTCTTGATGGAATTGTCAAGTGGATAAAAAAAGTATTTGTGTTTTATTTGTTCATAGGTTAGCAGAGATAATGACAATTATACTGGAAAGTTCATGGCCCCCGTGACATGAATTACAGCCAGGTAAGTTAAATGTTTTCAAGCAGCCTTTTGTAGAACATGCCATGGGTCTTATTACTCCTTCTTTATATAACGTTTGGATTGCTAAATAACTTATGATTGCCTCAGATTTTGGAATAGAAGCCTTTCAAGACAACTAGGATAAGGGGGGGTATATTTGTTAAAACACAAGTAAACCCAATGTTAGTTGGCATAAACTTAGAAGAGCGATAGCACAATTAGAAAGAAAAGCATGGTGTGCATTTTGTGAGGTAGTTCAAGGCTTCTCAGAAAATCACAAGAGTCCAAACTAAAAGCTTCAAGGATTTTAACTGTTGTATTTCCTTGAAGGGAAAATTTTTTGCATTTACATCTTGGTTTGCTACGTGATAACGCGGGGGTTATTAGTATGGAACATGGATAAAGATTTCATCTAGACCGCAAAAATGTAAAAGAGACATAATAGTATATATGCTTGCAAGTAACAGAAGATAAAATTGTCCACACTAGAAAAGTCCAATCTTCAAAGCCCTTCAAATGTAAATATTTTTCATTATTTTTTCTATTTATTCGCTTCACAGATCAAAATCCGTTGTACTATGTCAAAATACACATGTCGCTTTATCAATAATCTTACAAAATCGGAATAGACTGTACTAGACATATCGCCTTAGGGCAAGACTGCTTTTATAAAGACAAAATCTAAAACTAAGAAATTCTCTAAAATACTAAAAATATACCCCCCAAAAAACATTTTTACGTAATGTTTTGTTTCATCAGCAAACATAATGGATTTAAACGTAAGTTGACGTCTTTTTTTCCCCCTCTCATTGTTTTTCTTGTCCTTTTGGTTTCGGATAAAACCTACGACTCTTCTTTCCTACAAGTATAAAGGAATGCAACAGAGAAAGAGTGGATAAACATTTTTCAAAGTGAACATGATAAAGAGAGGGAAAAGGCAAGATTGAAAACGGGAACAAACTCAAGAACAAAAATGTAACTAAAAGGAACCGAGACAGAAATGTACTAAAGAATTAGATAGAGAACATTTTAACCGTGTTTCATATTTCAAACCCACTGCCCACTCTAATTTTTTAACTTTTAGATTTTAAACTCCAAATGTTTAACTTCATAACTTCTGAGATTCGAGAAAATATCTTTATTCTTTGGTTGGCCAAAATAACTCAACGCTCTATAAATATGTTCCGTGTTTAAAGGTTACGACATGAAAATAGTTTCAACTTTAACAAAGCGATTATCAATGATTACGATTTATTAAAATCGAGCTATTTTAATGCTTTTAAAAAGGTATCCTGCATATTATACTCGTAGGATGACTTTTCGCCGCATGAGGAGGTTTGACTTTTAAAGGTGAATGTGAAAGGGTTTAGTATGATCATAATAGCTTACGTGAGTTAGTAATTAGAGATACTCGTAGCTTTCTCCACTCCTCACAATAAGAAATAATAATATGATAAGGGAAAGGATTGAGAAATCATTAACAGAGATGTTCGAACTAGCAGAATCTTATGCCGTGATGCATAATGTCAACTCGTTCCGAGGAGAGTAAAAAAAACAGCACTGTAACAGACAAGCTGTCCGCTCTTTAGCCTAACAAAATGAATAATTAGATGGTTGCGGCTTAGAATGACACTCAAGGAAACACTACACTCATAACCCATCCATTTTCACTTCTGACATCGCCATCATTGCCTATGTCGTGTTAATAGGGAAATATACTTACAGTAACCTGAATAACGGTAAGTAGTTCTATCAATGACTAACAATATTTCCATCCTTAGAGAGACAGGATGTTCATATGTTATAATTTTTTATTAATGAATTACGAAAGTTAGGAAAGAAGAATACATTTCTAATCATAAAATGTTATTCTGAATCGACCTTTAACACAATTTGGCCAAAGAATGTCAGAGCCCTTCGTAAATTCAGTGATGTCCTAATAGATTACATGTGGTGTTGCCCGGTTGTGAGTGGTTTAGTTACCAAGGGTGATTTCTTAGCTAGTTTTGTTTACAAGTCATAGGAGGCTGGATAGGTTTCTTGGTTCGGCATGGTGGCTACTTATTTGATTTTTCGGGAAGTGCCTTTTGCGTGAGGTATTGACTCCAGGTGGTAGATTTATCTTACTTCTTGAATGAAGGCTGTCTTTCTTGATGGTAGGTTGAGTAAAGGTAATCAGGGATTTATTAATAGTAAAGGAATTTTCGGCACTTGATTCATTATTAGTTATTCGTTGGGAACTTTTAAGGTGTTCAGATGTTGCTATCTTCATTTTTACCCATTGCCAATTTCCCTTTTCTATCAATGGGACTCAAATTCTGCGTTAAACAAATAGAATAATTATTTTACATTCAATATGAGATTTTTATAACATTTAATTTGAACATTCTACTTACATTAATTTTCTCACAATGTTTTACATTATTATAAAATCTTAAAAATAGTATTTAATTATAAACAAATATTTAATAAGATAGTTTTCCTTTAGTTTTCATTAATAAAATTTGAATATGATTAGAGAGTTTAAAAGCATTCAATTTATCTTTTCCTACCATTTATTTATCGCATATGGGTTGTTTTAAAAGAGATGTAATAATTTTAAGCATAAATAAAAAATCTTAAATATATTGTTTTTTTTATAGGATTATAAATATCTATAAGGATATGCTTTAGTACTCAAATAATTAAAATTGTAACACGTGAGAAACATCCTTTCAATAGTTGCCACAGGTCGCCACATCTTTCTTTTATTGCTCAAGGGACAAAATTTCTTTAGCAAATCCTCCATTTATTTGATTTAAATTCAATATATAGAGGTACTTGAATTGGAATTATTACCTACACTCAAATACACCGAGTTTTAGAATTATTTAACCAACAATATGAAATTCACGTCTTTAGTTTCTTTTTAAAAAGCGTCATTTATTTACAATAAATTCGCTAATCTCTTTTCAGGCCGAAATTTGAAGTTCAAAATATCGGTGGTCTTAAATTCAGAGCTCATTGCTTATAAAATCAGGACGAGCGCTTCTTACTTCTTTAAAGGGTCTCGCAAGTATATACAAACGCTCATCTCTGCCTTTATAATTTTGCATGTTCACTAATCTTAGTTGCAACACTTACACAGGTCGTGAGCATAGGGAAACAGCAAGTCATTTGACCACTGTCCAATTGGGATGAAGAGTTATTTTTAGAGCACTATTATCCATTTGGACGGACATAAGTCAAACTTAACTAACATTGGAGACGGATATTATCTTTCACCAGAAATCCGCAGGATGCGGCGTGGGAGGAAGGAGTGCCGCAAATAACGCTTTCGGACCATCAGACCGTGAGAGCATGTCCTTTCTGAGTCTAAGACATTTAAGAAGTTTCACAGGAATTCGGCCTCCAAGATAGAGTGACCGAAGTTAGCAACTAATGACAGCCAAGGGAGCGACAGTCTGGGAAAAATAGAGGTGAAAAGAAGTCTTTGAATTGACCGGGATGAGCTGACCTGGGATATTTTGTAGTGAGGAGACCATTGGACGTCGACGTCTGTTTTAAGGCCAACTACAAAGTATAGAGACAGTAGGGCCACTGTCAAATAGGAAGTTTAGTCGATGACTAGATCTCAGATAAAGAGGAAAAAATTCGATTTCTAAATCGCCGCTAAGAGAAATGCGGAGGACCGTTGATGGATTTCCGGGAGTAAAGATCCCGGAAGTGGAGCTATTGAATTCTTCGGATGAGGCACAATGAAGAGAAGAGTAGTTGTTGCTGAAGGTTTTGAGATTTCAACAGGACGCTCTTGGGTTTTTTTAGGCAGCGAATGAGGATGGTTGACGTTAGGTCCCCCTAGGAGGAAGATAGAAAGATAATCATTGGCTTCGTTACAAACGGAAGCCACTCGGCGAAACGCAGCTATGGCCGCAGCTTTGAAATTCTGTTCATGCCAGCAGCAGCTAGGTTGTCTCTCTTCCTGGATATCCCGTGGTGGGAAAAACCAGACTGACTCCAGTACCGAGAGTGTGAGTGGGAGCTAGGACTCTTACATCGGAAAAAAACTTTTGCCCAGCTGCAGCCCTTTGGCTAGATTCTGGGCTGCCTAGATGAGTTTTTTCATCCTACTTTCTACCCATGGGCGGTTTTAGGTGGGAGAGCTGCGGGAACCTATGTAGATCAGACTATTGAACCTAAGGGGTAGCGGCGATTAGCTCCTCTTGTCCGAAGTAATGACTGACAAAAATGTCAATCATTTGTTCATTTGCTTACCAATGTGCTTGATCCCAGCTCAAACTTAGCGGTACATGCCCCAAAAGTGAATGAATGAAATAAAAGTGAGTCAAAGGTAAATTGTAGCCTATATATACTTCAAAAAGCCAATACGTTATAGTGTAACATATTTAGACCGGGCTAATAAGTATCATTTCTAAAGTTATTGAGCTTAAAGCATACAGATTACCATAATTTTCTATTACTCTTTAATTTTGGCTTCTACTGTACTTTCATATTTATAAATATACAAGCCGCTGTTCTCTTCCTTAACAGCAAGAGCTTGGTTACACAGGCACCCCTGCGGGGTATGGCCTACGGCCTTATTTGCTAATCTTAACCGCCTTTTTTAATCCCCTTTATAGACTCTTTATTTTAACACCCTGCACACCCTTTTCTTCTTCTTCTTCTTCATCTTCATCTTCATCTTAATTTTAATCTTCATCTTCATCTCAATCTTCTTCTTCTTCTTTTTCATCTTCATCTTCATTTTCATCTTCAGCTTCATCTCCTTCTTCTTTTTCTTCTTCTTCTTCTTCTTTATCTTCATCTTCATCTTCCTCTTCTTCTTATTCTTCTCCTTCTTCTTCTTCTTCTTTATTAAAAAGACTTGGGAGTATTAGTCTCAGACGATTTTAAATTCTCGAAGCAATGCGCGGATGCGTGTAAAAAAGCAAATCGCGTTTTGGGTTATATCGCGCGCAATTTCATCTTCAAATCTAAGGATGTAATTTTACCTTTATATAAATCCCTTGTGCGGCCACTTCTCGAATACGCTGTTCAATTTTGGGCTCCATATTTAATGAAAGATATTGCGCAATTAGAAAGAGTGCAGCGTAGGCCTACGAAATTAATTCCAGAGCTGAGGAATAGATCATACGAGGAAAGGCTCAGGGCTTTAGATTTGCCATCGCTAGAAAGCAGAAGATTACGTGGCCAGCTAATAGAAGTATTTAAAATACTAAAGGGTTTCTCAAACGTGGACTTTCGCAATCTGTTCGAACTGGATCATAGGGGAAATACTCGTCAGCACGGGTTAAAATTAGTGAACAAGCGTTTTAACACTAGTATAGCCCAAAACTATTTTACATTTAAAGTTACTCAAAATTGGAATCGGCTGCCCACCCACGTAGTAGATAGCACTTCGGTTAATATGTTCAAAAATCGTCTCGACGTGCATTTGAATAGTTTAAATATAACGTAGTTGAGCACTGTGAATTTGGACGTCCTTGCAGAGAGAGAGAGTTTGGAGCGGAGGTTTAAGGATATGAAATTATGATGACTAAAAATGATGCCGGCGATTCTCTGCATGTGTAGCTTAGATGTCCCATTTCTTTTCCGCCTATCCTATAAGTAGTCTCTATCCCTAAATTAGTTTTTCACCACTAGCAGTCGAGTGGCTGCGGAAGATGAGAAGAAAAACTTTCTATCTCCCCCGACCCCTAGTTTGATTAGTTAAAATTGCACGATAATGTACACATGTAGATAAGTGTGTACAGTAGATAGTATTAAAAAAAAAAAAAAAATAGCATGTTAGAGATACACTCGTAGATAAGGGTGTATCGTAGTTTTTGATTTAGTGTAGCGGACTAGCCTCGAGCGGACCTTAGGGTCTTTGCTGGTCCTAGATTCTGTAGTTCATCTCCTTCTTCTTCTTTTTCTTCTTATTCTTCTTCTTCTTCATCTTCTTCTTCTTATAAAGGAATTATTAAAAATAACTTTGATTAAAAAATTAAATATACTTAGGTGACAACCGAACTGAAAGAAAAAATCTTATTCAAACACTTTCAAAAAATCTCGTTCTTAAAATATAGGGTTATGGATGAATTCATAAAAGGCATATTTTGAATGAAAAGCAACATTTGTAAGTCGCATTGACTAAGCAACTCACAAATTATGATTTATGTTCTAAAATTGGAATCTGTATTCTCGATAACTTCGTAGTTTCGGAAGTATCCCGCTTCCAGAAAAATCCACAAACTAGATTGGAAGAAAAGAAATGCCAAGCTCGAGTAAAATCTGACGTTCTCTTCAGATTTATCAACAAGGAAAACTAAACGTTCCATTTTGTTTAATAATATCCATCATGATCTTAACATTGAGAAACGCAGTAGCAAAAAACGGTACTACTTCTCAGTTTGCCACTCGTGTGTAGCTTAGTCATTTAAATCAGCAAGAACCTTGAAATGGACCTGCTTCATTGGAAAATAAAGCCAAAGTCAAGAAAGTTGAGAGATTTTTCTTTCCTTTGTACACAACGTTGTTAACTTTGGCTATATATCTTCTAGACTTTTACCTTTTTCGAAAAATCAAATTTTTTTGCCGAATATCATTATAGTTGTTTTTGGTTGCCAATAACCCCGTTGGTTATGCTTCCACTTTTAAGTAATAATAAAAAAGCCTCTCTAATGTTTTTGGTGCTCTTGTCGAAACGAGGTTCGCTGACTGACAGGAAAGGAACAAAACTGATGCAAAGCGTGAAGAATAACCGATTTAGGTTGCATCCTTCCTCTAGAAATCTATGATCTAAACAAATATAATGGACCTCATTTTGTAAAGTTGCAATATTTTGATTCAAGTTATTTTCGAATCAGTTAATATTTGATCCACCATACGAGGAGCGGTCAATAAGTTTTGAAATTCGGATATAAGGAAACGAACTATGATGAAAAGTGTTTTATTATTTTTCAATATAACTACCCTCCACTTCAATGACCTTGCGCCACTTGTCCTTGAGGCTTCGAATTCCCGACAACCAGAAATCTCCCGACTGCTGTTCAATCCACTCCTGGCCGGCGAGCTGGACATCTTCATCGTCCCCAATCTGGCGTCCATGAGGTGCAGCCTTTAGCTGGCGGAATAAAAAGTAGTCGCTAGGAGCCAGATCTGGACTGTAGGGGGGGATGGTTGAGCTCCTTGAATCCGCACTCGCGCAGGAAAGCTTGTGAAACTCTGGCCTTGTGGACAGGGGTATTGTCGTGGCGGAGTAGGACACCATGTGTCAACTTACCGCGCCCGTTCTGACGGATGCACTTCTTCAACCCAGCCAGTTCTTTGGCGTAATATTGGCTTGTGATGGTCCTTCCACGAGGCGCATAGTCCACCATCAACACTCCCTCAGAATCCCAAAAGATGATGGCCATGATCTTCCCGGGTGGGGGTTGGGTCCGGAACTTGATGGGGGTCGGAGAACCCCTGTGCTTCCAGGCCATGCTTTCGAGCTTGGTCTCGGGATCTCAGTGATGGACCCACGTTTTATCACCTGTCCACATGCGTGACTCAAATCCCGCCGGGTCTTGGTTGTACAGGAGCAGTAGCTCCTCCGAACTTTGACGACGTTACAGTCGATCATGGGGTGTGAAGTTTCTAGAGACCCAACGGGCAGAGACCTTGCTTATGGCCAAATTGTAATGGATAATGTTGAAAACACTTCCATGTGATATTCCAAGTTCTCGCTTGATTTCTTCGACCTTTACCCGTCGATTTTCAAAGATTATCTTCTCCACAAGGGCCACATTGTCCTTGTTGGTCACGTCTGACGGGCGTCCTGCACGTGGGTCGTCTTTAAGGGACTCACGACCATGGTGGAACTCCCTATTCTAGCGAGCAATGGTTGCATAGGAAGGGGCAGTGTCAGTGTACACTGAAACTATGCGTTTATGGATCTCTTTTGCATTCTTGCCTTCCTTGCTCAAAATTTTGATCACTGCGCGGTGCTCAACCTTTTCCATTGTAGAAAAAATTTTTGACTGACGATCTGCGGTCACCTACTGCCTCTTAAATAGACTAGGCAGAAGCGTGCGGCTGCAGGGCCTGACTTGTCATAACTTGTCCTAACACCCCCCAAAACAGCCATCCCCCTTCCTCTGTTTTGCCCTACCGATTCGCAAAACTTATTGACCGCCCCTCGTAATGCACTTTAACCTGCAAGGCTTTAAGCTGATATCTAATTCAACGTTTTATCCTACTAAACCAGAAAGTAAAATACATCATGATGGCTTCAGGATGTAAGCTATGGCTTTATTTATACGGTTACAACAGAGCATTGTAGGTTGCAATTTGACAAATATTTAACAACTGCATCTCTCTCTTTTCTTCTTTTGCTGATATCATTGCGTGTTCATCTACCCACTATCTCACCACTTTTAGTCAGCTTTAAACTACCAAAGTCCGTTAGCTTTGGAAAATTATTTGGATTATTTCATTTTCTCATTGATGTATAGCAAATTCCTGAAATATTACTTCCCCGAACAATTAGTTCATATTATTCTGTGAATAAGATTGATTCTTTATGAGTTTAAGACGGAAAGAAAATGAAAATTGAACTTAATATTCTTGTGCAAATACTGTTTTCTCCTTTTCAAAAGATTTCAGCTAATCTTTTGAAAAGGAGAACACAGTAATAATAGAATCACATTTGCTCCTCAGTAGGTTATAAATTATAACCGCTGGTGAGAAATTTCTCGCGCTTCTGAAATCAATTTGCGTAAATCTTGGTTCATACTTTAAATAAAAGAACTTAAATACTACAGCAGTTTCCTAGCTGCCTGCCGCAATGATCATATCACTATCGTAGGAAAGCATACATATTAAATCTATCACTTTGCTGGTTACTCTTCCTAGTCGTCTATTCTGGAATCTCAATGTGTAATGTTATAGGTCCTGGTATATATACCCTTGTACACTCCAAAGTTCAATTTATGAGTGCTTTTTCTTATCGGGTTTTGAAAAATTCTGTTTCACTTCGTTTTTCGATCTGTTGAGAGGTTTACATACGTGTGCAATGGAAAAAGGATTCGTTAAAGAAACTTAAAGTTATACCTTTACAGTACGTATCATTAAAACACCTTTTCCATTATTTGCTGGTGTGTAGACCTAGAAGTGAAAAAAACCAAGATCTCTCCTCTCCTGCACGCATACAATAACAAGTCTGATAATGCCAAGCTGCTCAACCCCAGGGGATGACCTTCCTCAGAGTCGCGAAGAGGTGTAAGAACGAGGAAGACTTCAAAGATAATTCTACTTTAAAAAGACTTCATGTTGTCAGCCAGTTGGCTTTGAGAAAGGAATTCGAGAGTAATCCGAAGTTCGAAATGACAGCGCCCTCGAAGAAGAAAACCATCAGGGTCGCTAGGGTCACCAGAGTGTCAAAAGCCGACAAAGATTGATGTGCCAAGTACATAAGATGCGTGGAAAGGTCTCTTCTCATCGACCGTATGAGATAACAACGTCGGGAGAACAGCCTTCACCTTCTCAACGACTTGAAGAGTCATGGTGATATAATTATGTTTTTTTTATAAGGAAAACACATCACGGTTAATTTGGTCATCAAACAGCAGAAAAAACGTATGGTAAGCTTTCGCCAGGACGGCTCCAAGGTCCAGTACGTGTCGACGACCAAACATCCAGATCCCTTGATGAAGCTCAGCCTTGTAGCTTCGAATGGCGAAAAGTTGTCGTTGGTGTGGTTCGCAGACGGTTACAGACTACAGACTCAGCGCGGCCGATTACAGGGACATATTGGCCAGGAAACTCTTGCTTTAGGTGAGAAAGATTACGAAGAAGGCAGACTATCTCTTTCAACAGGAAGGTGCCACAAGATTGGTTCGGGATATACATGCACTTCTGGTCAAAGGAATTTTTGCCGCCATAGTCACCCGAGCTCAATTCCCTTGAATACAGCGTGCGAGCTCAGGTCGAGAGAAAAGCCTTCAAGGTCAACTACAGTAACGTCGATAAGCTTGTCTTCTGCCAACCGCGTGTTGGTCTTCATGTGTAAGGACTGACCTAAGTTCTCGCCTGGAGCGCATGCTCACCACTGAGGGCGGCCACATTAATTAATATTACAATTAAACACATATTAATATATTAAAACAATACAAAAATGTCTAATTGTATTAAAAATTTCATTGAGTCCTTTGTTGAGAGCTTCTCTATGAGTGCAACAAGATTTTGCAATATCCGGTATTTGTTTACGAGTCTCTTTAAAGAAACTGCTTGAAGGGCGCTATACAATTTCTATATTGTTCTTATTCATATTATTATCTTTAATATTATTACTAATACCTGCGAACGAAAAATATTAGTGCGCTTTTAAAATTAGAATAGGTTATATGAAAAATGATGGGCAAAGAAAATTAATCATGGAAATAATTTTAATTGCTTTCAGAACTCTGTTCTTAACTAGATACAAGTTTAGATGAAATTATTTAATTTTAAATCGGATTTCTTTAGATTTATTTTCAAATATCTTCATTACATATCTTTAATGACAAATGGGTCTTGGACGACAGTATAAACAGTAGTTGTGCCTGGTCAACAATCATCAAACTATACTGATTTTATTTAGATTTATTTTTAATGTTAAACCAACTCGTAATGAACACAGTGTTAAAGCTTTTCCTACATTCAAATATCAAGGTAGGTATTCGAATATGTAAAGCGAGTATAGTACGATGATTGGTGACTAGGCACAACTACTGTTTCTACTGTCATCCAAGACCCATTTGTCAATTAAGATATGTAATAGAGAAAAAATAATACTTTTGTTTATCAGAAAGGAAGTAACAACCAAACTGTAATCTCTTGCTGTTTCTTTGATGCACTTAATTCGTAGAAGACACATACTCGTATCTATCTCGATTATTTTCAGATGTGGTTGAATGCAAACAGATAGTTTCATCATACATAACACTATATATCTTTAAGAACAGGATTTTTGGATGGGTTGAATAATAATAGATATTTTTTTTCTCTTAGTTTGGGTGTGCCCTAAATATATTTTATGTTTTTTATCCAAATTTATTCTAATAGTTCCTATAGAGTTTGAAAAAACAAAATGGTGAATGTTAGAAATAAATATGAGTATCGAATGATTTAGAAATAAGAAAAAGAATTGCAGATGGTGAAGTTCAGAACATTTATTAAAATTTATCTTACTTCTTTTTTTTTTATTAAAGTTCAAAAATAAATATAAGTATCGAAATTTTGTAAATTTTTTAAAACCCAAAAGATTACAAATGGTGAAGTTCAGAAAATTTATTTTTATCTTCTCTATAACTGTAGATTATAGCAACGTGATATTTTGAAAGGAAGGGAAATTTAGTTTAGAGTTCCTTTTTAAAATTAATCTTAGTATCGAAGCGCAAGCCCCCCCGTAGAGGGAAGTGGCGAAGCCATTGCCTAGTTATTTAAATACTCAAAGAATCCTCTTCTTAAATTATAGAGTTCGTGATAGTGATGATGATGATGATATGTACTGGGAATTTATTAAAAATGTTTAGACCAATATGCCGTTACCAATGCCGGATAGGACGTTGGATACAGTACGAAGGTCTGTTTATGTTTAAATTTGAAATCGGAATTAGATTCGATTAATCAAGGTTAGAACAGAATCAATCCTATTTGGCATATTATTAATGGTTATTGGTATTTATTTAAGAAATGTCTGTTTGAGGGAGAAATTTCCTAACCAAAGCTGCTTAAACCACCTTTTCCCAAAGCAAATCATGCGTCATTCTGCGTATTGTATAAAGACTCCTTTTGACTATTTGGTCTAAGTTAAAACAAGCGCATTTCAAAAATTTAGGGTATAAATCTTTTTCAAGTTTAAGACTGGTTTATATATTCATAACTGATAAGAGGATTGGCTTTGCCATCTTATCTTTACAGGAACTCTGCCTGCAAAGGGAAAGCTCTCTCTGTGAGGAAGAGTGGCGAAGCCGTTTCTCTTGTTTTCTAATGATTGACTCGTGTGTTTTTTTTTTCTCAAATTTAGGCTTATTTTCGAAGCCAAAATATAAGATAAACTTTTATGGGAATTCTTTTGTCGGAGCTTTTTTTACTTCATTCCAATTGGTATTTATATACAAAAAAATGCGAAATAAACCAGCTTTGATTTAATTTTAATACATTTTCTGAACTTAACGATGTGCAATTATTTTATTTTTATTTAAATACAAAATATTCGATAATCAAATTAATTTTTCCTCAAATCTTAGAAAGAACTGTGTGGCTCATGTTGTAAAATAGGTAGGCCTGAGGCACCCATATTGCAGGATTCAATAGGTTCAGCGAGGAATTCAAAAAATGGACGCTCGGTGAATATACCAAATCCTAAGAATGCTATTTGTGTAAATTAAAGAAATAATATGCCACGAGTAATAAATAAAGAACCGAAGTGAATTAGAAAAGGAAACAAAATATATACATATATCAAATTGTACATCTTTCAAATAGATACAAAGCTAGCGGTTAGTCTGGGTAACGTGGAAACACACAAACATACGCGTGCTGAGAATATTAGCAAAATGTTTACAACAAGAGAAAACAGGTAAGTAGTAGCCTCGAAACGCGTCCACCCGGGACCTCCTTTTCGCGGGTTAGAATCGCCTGGGCGTGCAGGTTCGAGGCCATTTGAGAGGTGCGCTGGCCAAACACCCCATGTTTTCCCCACCCCTGCGCGGGGAGCATCGGATATATAGGGCTCGTCTTCCAGGTGGGAGATACAGAGTTGAGAAGTCCCGCTAGGATCCAAGAAGCATTCCCCTAGTTCCAAGTCAAGTGCTTAACAACGAAGCAAAGTGACGGCTGAACTTTTCGTGTCGCTAGAATTAGCCCAGCCAGTGAGGCATTTCCATTTGACGATCGCCACCGAGCGATTTTTCCAACTCCACTCATCAACTTCTGTAGAAGCCCTCCTTGCTCCCTCCTCATCTTTGGGTGGCCGAAATACTCTCCCCTGGACCAGAAGTTACCGCCCCCCCTTGGAGAACCGTCATCACGTCAACTTCCCGCTCAGAAGCTCCGAGTGCCCTCGCTCTCACGTTTATTGCCTGCAGAAGACATCCGTGAAACCCTATTCTGACCTCTCACTCGGAATTCTCTGTAAGCCAACCCCTCCCTTCCTTCAGCAACCCATTTGAGTTAATCCTCCCGCTCGGAATAGCCTCCTTCTGTAACACATTAATTTTTAACTTCAGAGTCTGATGCATAACTCTGAAATTCCCTCCCTCATTTACCAATATAATTTTACCCATTGATTCTATTATTTTATGTAAATAAAATTATATTTTTGTACATGCCTCTTTAAATAACCTTGAGCTGTGCCATTGCCCCAATTTTACCTGACCTCGTTTTGCACTCTATTTTCGCTGCTCCGCGCGTTGAAACTCGTGGCGTTCCGCCCCTTTGTCGGTTTGCCTTTAAGTTATTAGTCCCTCCCCCATAGATATAATATGGTATTGATATAATATAATGTCACACTACGACAACATATATATTTATTAATATACATATTATATAATTTTGGTATCAAGTGTGTTTGGGAATTTTACGAACCCGTGTCATTTTAATTTCGACATTAGAAGTTCCTCGTTATTCACGTCTATCCGTTTTAATTTAATTTTTGTATTGTACTGGCAGAAGGCAAGTTCAAGTTAAATGAAGAGCAGTAGAACGTTTATCTATTTAGATTTTGTGTTTGACCTCAGGTAATTAAGTTTTTTTATTGTGTTATTAATCCAAAAGAGTTAAGGTCTTTGGTGTCCTAATTCCTATAGGACCATTTTATTTTTTGAGCCTCTTAGAATCAGCAGAGGTAGGTAGCTGTATCATAATTTTTTTTGTGAACAAGGCCTTTAGGAATATTCAAGTATTCGTTTCGCGTGGGTAGTGTCCTAGCTCGTTCGCGTGTCAGTGTTCCCTCAGTTAACTGCGTAACAATGTCATCCTTCGAAAAATTCAAGAGTCAGGGTGAAATGTTAAGTCCTTCGGGCAAAGACCTGCAAAATTAGGTAAGGGAAGAAGAGAAGAACGAACGAACAGAGCGAATGGAAGAGGAACTAAGAAAAACGCAAATGGAGAACAAATTGAAGATGGAGATGGAGAAGAACAAAATGGACATAGAAGAACATGAACAAATTAGGAAGCATGAGCTGGAAATGAGCCGAAATCAAATGCATTCTCAGTCTATCCCGATTTTGAGGAGAATATTTCAGATCAATAGATGGAATCTCGAAAATGATATCGTCGCTCGCTTACTCCATCTACTAAACGCGCAGTTAAGGGATATCTTCATATCCCTTCCCTTGGAGGCAATTTTGGACTATTCTACGTTAAATTCCGAATTATTAGCCGCTGTTCATATGAATTGCGAATTCTACCGTTACTGATTCCACTAGGAAAGGATCCGCTCTGGTCAAACATTTCGGAAACACGGGTACATCCTCCAAAGACAACTTTAGTTTTGGCTGGATGCGTGCAAGATTCCCCAGGTCAAAGAGTTCCTTCTGGAATTCTTCCTTAGGGATCAGCTTTTAGCTGCCGTGGCTCCCGAAATTCGCACCTTCATTGAGGATAAACGTTGTGCCACTTTAAAGGAATGCTTGGAAGAGGCCAATCTCTACGCGGGTAGTCACAATTTAGACCCAAAGGAGGTTAAAAAGGCTCCCCAATCGCCCCCTAAAACAAAATTTATTGTCCTAAGACCCATCCTAAGTTGGTTCCAAGATTTCCTAAAGTTCTTAGTCCCTCGAAGCCGAGAAACTTCCTTCTATTTGAACACCAAGACGTTGAGGCCCCTAGTTTCTTCTCCCCCGGTTGTGCCGTACCAAAAGAACCCGATCATCTGTAACACCTGCGGAGTTGCCGGCCATTACCGCATGAACTGTCCTCAAAACTCCATATTTGCAAACTCTCAGTCCAAACAAGTGCACCAAATCTGGGCTGCCCCTGATCCTCCTCTGTCGTCTCAGGGGACCCCCGATCCTTCATCGCCCGCCAAAGTTTCGGACCATCAGGTAAACTTTCTCTTTAATAAGAACAACTCTGGTTCATTGAAGTTTGAGAACGGAACTGTGAACGTTCGCCGAGTATTCATTCTCGTCCGTGACACCGGGTCCACCTGCATTGTAGTGTCTGAGTACCTACTCTTCCCTTTTGGCCCCGACCACAAGAAATTTGCGGTGGTGCATGACTACCTTAGCCGGGCCAGTTGTTTCCCAGTAATTCGTTGTCACATCGAGTGTGACTATATGTTCGGTTTGGCCGAACTGGTAGCGGCCAAAATCCAGTTCTGCTCCGTTTTTATCGGTCAGAACCCCGTGATCCACGACCATCCCGTGGCCCAGCTTGTGATTACCCGTACACAGGAAGCCCTGGAATCCTATGCACCCGTTCCCCTGGAAACTCCTATCGACTCAGATTTAAGCCCTCTGGAGAGCATAGTACTCTTGCGCCCAGAAGGAGTGCGCAACTCTCCTCCCCCTTTGGGAGACTACTAAAACCCTCGAGCGTCAAGTCCACCCGAGGTAACAAACGAGTGTCTTATCTCGTGAAGAAGGAATTATTGAGAGGTATAAGACCTACTTTAACCTTAATTCACGAGAACGAAAATTCAAGCCTGGTGCGCAGGTGCTGATACTACTTTCCACCGAAAGCAACAAACTCCTCAGCCAGTAGAAGGGACCCTACTCCGTCCTAGAGGCTAGAACAGCCGTGGATTACCTCATCCGTACTCCGGCGGTGGCGAAAGTATTCAACGTGAATTGTATATATTATCTCATTAATGTTATTAATTATGATTTTTGGGGGGGTCCACTAAGTTGTTTATTCATTAGTCTCATATTCATACCTCCATTTAATTGCACTATTTTTTTTTAGTTCCACTGAAATGTCGCTAATGTTGTCTGATTTTTTTTAGTTTAAAATTGTGCTAATAAATTTTCTCTAGAATTGACCCGTTTAAGGCTTATGTCAGTAAATTCCCTGCTGAGCTCAGATTCACGTTTTTTTTGTGTGTACACCTGTCGTAGCAGGTCAGAATTTCCCTAGACCCTTGATAATTCTAGTTCAACGGGTGGGATAATCCTTTCCTACGAAACTGCTCTGTAAAGCATTATCTTTTAAATGGAAATGTGTGGGGAAATTCCACGTGGAATTTCTTTTCCAGAGCGGTAGTGACGTTCATGCGTTAAAGAAAATTCTAGGATTTGGTTAGGCTTAAATTGGTAAGCCTTCCCTCCCCTTTATCTAATATAATTTTGCCCATTGATTCTCTTATTTTATGTAAATAAAATAATATTTTTGTTTATGCCTCTTTAAATAACCTTGAGCTGTGCCATTACCCAAATTTTACCTGACCTCGTTTTGCCTTCTTTTTTCTCTGCTCCGCCCGTCGAAACTCATAGGGTTCCGCCCCTTTGTTGGTTCGCCTGTAAGTTATTAGTCCCTTCCCCATAGATATAATATGGTAGTTATATAATATAATGTCATACCACGACACATATATATATATATATATATATATATATATATATATATATATATATATATATATTTATATATATTTATATATATATATATATATATATATATATATATATATATATATATATATATATATATATGATAGTGAAAATACTCTATAGAAGCCAAAGGTTTAATTTTTGAGACTAGTTTCAGTATGTATTTGATCATACCGTCTTCAGTCGTATACTGAGAATGCAATTGTTACAAAAGTCTATAAATAGTGCACAGATCAGCAAAAAACACAAAGAAACACAAGAAGGGAGAAAAGGTTATTAATCAGGTGATGTAAGTCTTAGATCGTTGACTAATCTGTTTACGATGATGTTACAAGAATAGGGGCTGCATTTAACTTGCCCATCTGACAAATTAAAATTGAGATTCTAATATTTTGCTTTTACCGAAATCTTTACAATTATATATAATTTGTGCCTTTGAATAGTAAATTTATTGGTTGAAATTGCAAATATGATTAAAAATACTGGATGTGGTACTGTCTCGTCTGACATAACCTTTATGTTCTTAAATTCATTTTGTCAAGGTTCTTCTTCTCTCTCCTTTGTAAGTTAAAGGACAATTTGTAAAGCCACACGGGATTAAATATACACCTACTTCATTTGGCTAGTCCACGTGCTTGGTTGAAGGGAAAGATTTAAGGATAGAAAAAGGGTATTTAAATGTGGTTATGCTTGGGGAAATAACTTTATTCACTCTTTTAAGGAAATAAGAAAAAGGAAGGGATAGATACTTCATATTATTAAATTTGTTTTTATCATTGGGACGGAAATGAGTAGATTTTGCCTTAGATAAACTTTTATTGATCACGTGGATGGGCTAATTTAATTCAATGAAACTGCAGATTATAAAGGGTCTTTCAACAAGGACGCTCATGGTTATTCAGGCTATAGTGCCCATCTTGTTAAAGCGATATCTAGTAAACTTACTGTGAACTGTTCAGTCGTACTTGGTAAGTCAGGATGGAAGGTTATAGCGTTGAACAGTTTGTGCAAATAATCAGATGTTATTATCAAAATCACTGCTTCGCTCGACAAACGTTCCGCGCATCACGTGATTTCTATTCTTGCCACAGTGACGAGGCCCATTTTGGCATGAATGGATTTGTGAACAAGCAAAATTGTCGGATTTGGGAGGAAAACAATCCACATGAGCTACACCAGCTCAATTGCTTACCAATAAAGTCTCTGTTGGGGGCGGATTTTTGTCTAACGTAATCATCAGTACGTACTTTTTGAGAACGAAGATGGGATTGCCATAAACGTCAACGGCGAGACCTACAGATCGATGATAAGCAACTTCTTGTGGCCTCAACTGGTTAAAATGCCTGATATAGATACTGACAACATGTGTTTCTAACAAGACAGCACTACGTGCCACACTGCGTACACCACGATAGACATTTTGCACCAGCAATTTCAGGGCAGGGTCATCTCGCGAGGCAGCGACGTCAACTGGCCACCGAGATCATGTGATTTAACACCATTAGGCTACTTTCTTTGAGGCTACCTTAAATCGCAGGTCTATGCGAATAACCTGTAAACAGTTGATGTCCTCAAAGTCAACATAACGAACACCATCCAGCAGATTCAGCCAGATTAATGCGACAAATTCATCGAAAATTGGGCCTCCCGAATACGTTGCACCAAGAGAAGCTGCGGCAGATATTTGAACGATGTCATATTCCACACTCAATGCCATAATATTTTCTTTAAAATTTTAAATAAATAGACCGCATATATCACACGCAACTTGTTTTATTTACATTTAAATATTGAGCAACCTTATTGAAATACCCTTAATATGTAATCTCGTCTTCTAGAAACCAAGGTCACATATCATAAGTGCTCTCAAAAACATACCTGATGCAACGGCTCGCTTAATGTTAATATCATGATGAGAAAAGAAATGGATATAGGAGTTTGAGGGGGTTAGTTTTCGGTACACAAGGAAGCTAATTTTGTCAATGACTCTAACAATTTTTACATCAAGAAAGGATATACAATTATATTTTTCCCACTCTACTTTAAAATTAATATTCAGATGAAGGTCGTTAAGATTTTTAAGGAAATCTTTAAATATGTTTAAACTATTTATAGTCCAAATCGATATGACATCATCTACATACATATACCATGCAAAATTTAAGATGGGGAATCACAGAAGGGAGTAATGATACTTCGAAATGCTTCATAAAAAAGTTACATAATATGGGCGATAAAGGATTACCCATGCTAAGATAATAATCTTGACAGGAAAAACCCATATTGCTCATAAATACATTGTCAGTAACACAAAGTTTAACCCTATTTCTAATTTTATTTTAACCTAGAGGGAGGTTTAATCTTTGATTATCTAATACCTTAGATAGAACATCAAGAGCTTCGTTAACTGGAAAATTAGTGAACAGGCTGTCTACATAAAAGCTTATTAAGAGGCTTCCTTTTATGTTGATTTTCCTAAATCTCTCATGAAATCATAGGAATGGATTATGTGTGAAGAAGAGGTCAATCCAACAGTGCCAGCAAGAAAGAAGGCTAACCACTTCGAGTGTTTGTATGCATAAGAGTCGATACACGATATAATAGGTCGGAGTGGCGGTCCTCTTTTGTGGGTTTTTGGCAGACCATACATACGGGAAAGTGATGAGTTGTCTGAATTACGAGAAAATTGACGCATCAAGCTATCGACAAGCACAAAAAGAGATACAAAGTTCGTAAACGTTATCACCATCAAGCTACCCATCTTTAATGAGACAGCAGTTGCAGGTTGGTTATAGATTGTGAAGGCCAGTTTCACATTTCAGGAATAAAGAAGGAGAAAACTAAGTTCTTAAATTTATTGGCTGACCTTCCTATCGAGACCGTCGACCGTCTTCCAGCGATCATCATATCTACCCCAAATTACCAGCTTTTAAGGACTGAAGTAATTGGGCTCTTAGAGAAGACTAAACTATACCTCTTCGAAAAGCTCAATGCATCATCTACTCTCTCAGGTCGACCATCTACCAATTTATAGGAACTAAGAAGAACTTCCCTACAGGTAGGAGTTGGTGAGGAGCGTTTGAAACTCAAGGTTATTCTATCCCTGCTGATCAACATCGTGCCTATAATTGCCACTCAAAAGGAACTAACCTTGGCACAATTAGGAAGGCTGTCGGATGATCTTATAACATTCTATAGAGCGCAGTGCCTTTATGTAAATACCTGCAGTGAGTCAATAAAACGCCGTGCCGCTTCCGTGTCCTATGCGTATATATATGACTAATCTTATTAAGAGTACCAGTAATGATTATATAAATAATGTAAATTTAGCTGGAAGTGAGCGGTCAGTGCCCATGCTTGGGTACGCTAATGGAAAATGTCAAGATTTTGTGCAGTGAAATAATGATTACAGTGCTTATAATATACCAGTATGATTGAGACCTTTATGCAGGAACCAAATACTTGTAGTCTGCTGTTCACATTTATACTTTGGTCAGAATAAGAAATTTTTTAAACCCTGTTGCAGGTGGCGAAAAAGAGGAAAACACGTGCAAATTTAACCTTCTTCTAGTCCATATTTACCAGCCCCACCGGAAAACTAGAAGGGAATGTCATTGCAAGCGCGGCCGCTCGTATGCCATCTGTTTTCACCGTTGCAGCTAAAGTTAATAAAAATAAATGTGAGTTTCTAATTGATATGGAGGTGAGTGTGTCCATAATTTCGGGTAAATTGGCGAATTCTGATAAATTGCGCTAGTCTAGTGTAAATATTACAACGGCTAATGGCGGAAAAATGAAAGTGCACGGCGAGGTATGCAGGGATATAGTTATCCCTAGTCTTCGCTAATCACTCAGATGGTCATTTGTAGTCGCAAATCATACTCCACCGTTTTTTGTGAATTGACTTTCTTAGGCATTTTAATCTCTTAGTGGACTGTGCGTGCGGTATACTTATCGACGAACAAACCAAACTAAAATCAGAAGTAAAACTATCAGGAGAGCCTGCGGTAGCTTTAATTATATATTAATGATCTACAGCACCTACCATCCCATTGCAAAGTTATATTAGAGAAATATGAGGCTTTGTACAGTCCATCACCAGCTAACCCCTCCCTATCATCGCTGAAGTCAGTGACGCACATAATTAAGACTAATAGTGCTCCGCCGACATTCCCGCGGCCGAGACCTTTTTCAATGGAGAAGCTGAGGTTGCCAAAGCAACTTTCAAATCACTATTGAAGGAGGGAGTCGTGCGCCCATCAAAATCACCATGGGCATCGCTGATTTACATAGTGCCGAAGAAATTGCCGGGTGAGTACAGGGTGGTAGGCGAATTCCGAGCGTCAATGCGATCACAAAGCATGACAGATATCCATTTCCGCGGATTCAAAGTGTGTCAAACCACTTTCATGGCAAAAGGATTTTTTCAAGTTTGGATCTTGTTCAGCTTACCATTTAAATCCCTATGAACACGACGGACATAGAGAAAAACTTATAATATACCGGTATGATTGAGACCTTTACGCAGGAACCAAACACTTATAGTCTGCTGTTCACATTTGTACTTTAGTCAGAATGCAAAATTTTTCAAACCCTGTTGCAGGTGGCGAAAAAAAGGAGAACACGTGCAAATTCAATCTTCTTCTAGTCCATATTAGCCAGTTCCACCGGAAAACTAGAAGGGAATGTCATTACAAGCGCGAAATTTTTTAAACCCTGTTGCAGGTGGCGAAAAAGAGGAGAACACGTGCAAATTCAACCTTCTTCTAGTCCATATTAGCCAGCCCTACCGGAAAACTAGAAGGGAATGTCATTGCAAGCGCGGCTGCTGGTATGCCATCTGTTTTCACCGTTGCAGCTAAAGTTAATAAAAATAAATGTGAGTTTCTAATTGATATGGAGGTGAGTGTGTCCATAATTTCGGGTAAATTGGCGAATTCTGGTGAATTGCGCTAGTCTAGTGTAAATATTACAACGGCTAATGGCGGAAAAATGAAAGTGCACGGCGACGTATGCAGGGATATATTTATGCCTAGTCTTCGCCGATCACTTAGATGGTCATTTGTAGTCGCAAATACCACTCCAGCGTTTTTTGTGAATTGACTTTCTAAGGCATTTTAATCTCTTAGGGGACTGGGCGTGCGGTATACTTATCGACCAACAAACCAAACTAAAATCAGAAGTAAAACTATCCGGAGAGCCTGTGGTAGCTTTAATTATATATTAATGATCTACAGCACCTACCATCCCATTGCAAAGTTATATTAGAGAAATATGAGGCCTTGTACAGTCTATCGCCAGCTATCCCCTCTCTATCATCGCTGAAATCAGTGACGCATATAATTAAGACTAATAGTGCTCCGCCAACATTCCCGCGGCCGAGACATTTTTCAATGGGGGAGCTGAGGTTGCCAAAGCAACTTTCGAATCACTATTGAAGCAGGGAGTCATGTGCCCATCAAAATCACCATGGGCGTCGCAGATTTACATAGTGCCGAAGAAATTGCCGGGTGAGTACAGGGTGGTAGGCAAATTCCGAGCGTCAATGCGATTACAAAGCATGACAAATATCCCTTTCCGCGGATTCAAAGTGTGTCAAATCACTTCCATGGCAAAAGGATTTATTCAAGTTTGGATCTGGTTCAGCTTACCATTTGAATCCCTATGAACACGACGGACATAGAGAAAACTACGGTGATAACGCCGTTTGGCTTATGGGAATACGTGAAGCTTCCATTCGGTCTCGGAAATGCAAGCTGCACATTCCAACGACCCCTGGATAACCTGTTTCGATGATTAGGGTTCGGTAATGTATATATATATATATATAGACGACATCCTGATATTTTCGGACAAAGTAAACGACCATTTATAGCATTAGACCAAGTGTTAAAAATTCTCGTCGAGAACTGCCTGAAGATATCCTTTTAAAAATGCGAACTGGCAAAGAAGGAAATTGATTTACTCGGGCATCACATTTCAGCGGAAGGAATTTGCCCACCGTCAAAGAAAATAAAAAAATCGGGGACATGAATCTACCGAATGATTACAAGAAACTGCGACGATACTTGGGCATGCTGAGGTATTAACGAAGAATGATTCCCAATTTTGCCGTGATTGCAGCCCCGTTGACCGAGCTTGCACGCCTGCAACCGCTCGTAAACTTGAATGGAACGATGATGCAAGGGAAGCATTTGAAACTACCAACGACCCCTGGATAACCTGTTTCGATGATTATGGTTCGTTTATGTATATATATATAGACGACATCCTGATATTTTCGGACAAAGTGAACGACCATTTATAGCATTAGACCAAGTGTTAAAAATTCTCGTCGAGAACTGCCTGAAGATATCCTTTTAAAAATGCGAACTGGCAAAGAAGGAAATTGATTTACTCGGGCATCACATTTCAGCGGAAGGAATTTGCCCACCGTCAAAGAAAATAAAAAATCGGGGACATGAATCTACCGAATGATTACAAGAAACTGCGACGATACTTGGGCATGCTGAGGTATTAACGAAGAATGATTCCCAATTTTGCCGTGATTGCAGCCCCGTTGACCGAGCTTGCACGCCTGCAACCGCTCGTAAACTTGAATGGAACGATGATGCAAGGGAAGCATTTGAAACTACCAACGACCCCTGGATAACCTGTTTCGATGATTAGGGTTCGTTTATGTATATATATATAGACGACATCCTGATATTTTCAGGCAAAGTGAACGACCATTTATAGCATTAGACCAAGTGTTAAAAATTCTCGTCGAGAACTGCCTGAAGATATCCTTTTAAAAATGTGAACTGGCAAAGAAGGAAATTGATTTACTCGGGCATCACATTTCAGCGGAAGGAATTTGCCCACCGTCAAAGAAAATAAAAAAATCGGGGACATGAATCTACCGAATGATTACAAGAAACTGCGACGATACTTGGGCATGCTGAGGTATTAACGAAGAATGATTCCCAATTTTGCCGTGATTGCAGCCCCGTTGACCGAGCTTGCACGCCTGCAACCGCTCGTAAACTTGAATGGAACGATGATGCAAGGGAAGCATTTGAAACTACCAAATCGGCTTTTGATTAACTCTGTCAAGCTCTGTTACACGCTGCCGACTGTTTCGCCATATCATCTGGTTATGGATTGCTCCCAATCAGCGGCAGGTGCTGACCTTAAGTAAATAGTTAATGGAGCGCCGCGACCAGTTTCGTTCTTGGTGAGCAAGCTAAGCCGGAAACAGCAAGCATACTCTACCTACGACAAAGGATTCCTTGCGAAATATCTTGCTGTGACCCACTTTAGGCACATGATTGAAGGTCTTTATGTTGCCTTGTGCACAGAACAAAAGTTAATAGTATCAACGTTTTAGTAGCCATTAACTGCAAAAATGGACAGACAGCAACGACATTGGATCGCTATTTTAGAGAATATCAGCGACATCACCTACGTGCGTGGTCATGAGAACGTAGTCGCTGACTTGCTATTGAGGAACGTCAATTCGGTCCAAATGGACTCATTTGACCTCCAAGCTTTGACGGCAGCACAACATGATGACGAGGAGATAAAAGAGTTCTGCTCGCGATTATAATCCTTCAATTTTCCTGGTAAAACTTAAATGTGCTGTGAAGTATCATCAAGATACCTACGGCCGTTTGTCACTATAACGTGCAAGGGGACCATATTTGGTCAATTGCATAATATATCACACACTGGAGACAAGGCAACACTTGGTCTTATCAAATCTTGATATTTCTTGCCCAATATGTACAGGGAAGTCCTTTTCATGTAAATCTTCCAAGATCATTCGCCATAAGAAATCGCAGACCCTGAACATTGATATTCCATATTTAAGGTTAGAAACACTCCATCTTGATATAGTTGGACCACTTCCTGGGTGTACACTACCTAAACAATCCTACCTGTCGCACAATCGGTATTTAATATTGTGCATCAACCGAGCTACAGGATGGTTTGGAGCAGTACCGAGTGTGGACATAAGTGCCGCAACGGTTGCTATGGCTTTCCCTGTCTGATGGATTTCCAGATTTGGAGTAGCGTTTTACGTAGTGAACGACAGAGGCGCGGAATTCAAAATAGAGCTATTCATATACTGACTACCGTCGTTTTTTTCTATCGTCTCCCGCACGAAGGCCTACTGACCGTCCACGAACTGGATG
This sequence comes from Ceratothoa steindachneri, assembly GCA_963969495.1. Classification (NCBI taxonomy): domain Eukaryota; kingdom Metazoa; phylum Arthropoda; class Malacostraca; order Isopoda; family Cymothoidae; genus Ceratothoa; species Ceratothoa steindachneri. The sequence goes on along the minus strand of OZ018324.1, from coordinate 73,032,851 downwards.
GTGGAAAGGGCACACAGGACTTTGAATTGCTCCATAAAGGCCCTCCCTCCGAAAATGCTGGATGATTGCAGTTCCAATTGTCCTTTAGAGCTTTCGCTCTTTGCCTAATGACTCGAGATTTTTGCCTTTCACAGCAGTTACGGGAACAACACTTATTTTCCCGCGACCTTTAGTTTGGTCATCGTCATCAAAGTCCAATTCAAAGTTTACTAAAGAATTAGCCTCAAACATGGCATAATGTGATTTTACATCGGCACGTCTAGGACATTTGCACTCGGTGATCAAGCCTGCCTTATCTAAAGATCATCGTGAGGTGACTCATGTGCGGGTCTGAATAGACTACGTTCGCAAACCACTGGAAGCGCCATATGCTGGCCCTTTTCAGGCGATCGAGTGCGATGGCAAGGTTTAGAAATTTAAATTCCCTGATGGCAAGAGGGACGCTGTCTCAATGGACATATTAAAACCGGCGAGGCTTCCTCCCTCTTATAGTGATAACGTGCCGGGTAATCAGCGAGGCCCGGGGACTCAGGCAGAGAACAGAGGAAGGACTGGTTGTTATTCACCTCTTGGAGTGCATGGGATAGAAGACAATGATGCGAAAGGAAGTCGACGAAACAAATCTACGGAAACCTGAAAGAATACCGGCAAGCCAGATGTCTCCACGTGCTCCGAGAGACTAGTCATGATTTCTAAAACTTACTATTTTTATATTTTTGAATCCTATTGTAGTCGTTATCTTGCAGCTGCGTATTGTAGTGAAAGAAGAGGCCTAAATAGGAACATGCCCTATTACTCTATAGCTTTCTTGCGTGTCGAGAATATGTATATATGTACTGTCATAATTATACCTTTGTATAGTAATATAAAAGAGATTGAGAACCAATTGTAAGATAATATATATATATATATATATATATATATATATATATATATATATATATATATATATATATATATATATATTATATGACAGAGCATGTCATAATGAATAGGCCCGTTTTATTGTGTACAGATCTATGTGCTTACTAATACAATGCCCTGTATGAGTGTTAAAATGTTGTTGGACATTAGGTCTGTTTGAGGTTCGTAATTAATATGTATCTATCTATATATTTATAATGTGCCATTTCTCAGTTACTCTATAACTGGCAAAGGAGTGTCTGTAAGGTTCATGTTGTAAAATAGATCGGCCTGTGGCACCCAAATTGCACGATTTAATACGTCCAGCAACGAACTCCACAAATGGATGCTCGGTGAATCTATAAAATCCTAAAAATGGCCCCGTGTGTAAATTAAGGATATAATATGCTGGTTTAATAAATAAAGAACCAAAGAGAATTGGAAAAAGAAACAAATATATATATATATATATATATATATATATATATATATATATATATATATATAAATATTAAATTGTACATTTATTAAATAGATACAAAACAAGCGGTTTGTCTGAGTCACACGGAAACACATGAACATACGTACAGTTTCAAAGGTGACGACCTAAAAAAATACGAGTCTCGCAAACACACATAAACATACGCGTGCAGAGAATAATTTTCAGCAAATGGTCGCAACGGGATGAAAAAGGAAAGCTAGACAAATACAGGCTTTGACCAGTAAAATTTCACAAAGATCTGTAAACTGTAAGAGACAAGCGATTTGCCATAATTAAGATAAATCTGAGACCTGGGAAATAAGATTACTGGTTCCCCCCCCCATGGAGGAACCATATATATATATATATATATATATTTATATATATATATATATATATATATATATATATATATATATATATATATATATACATAGAGAGAGAGAGAGAGAGAGAGAGAGAGAGAGAGAGAGAGAGAGAGAGAGAGAGAGAGAGAGAGAGAGAGAGAGAAAGACAGTCAATTTCGGCAGTTAATTCATTTGATCATTAAGTAAACAATTCAGTAGTCAAGATAAGTTAATCAGAATCGGCAAATCAGAGAGTCAATCCGTACTTTAGTAGCGTTACAAGGCCCCGTTAACTCGCCTAAATCCTGCTGTCTTTAGACGCGATAAAACAGAAGCCCACTTACTTACCACAAAGAACTCGAGACGTTTCCGCTTGCCCCTTTTAGTAGACCAATTTAAGAATAATTTTTTTTTTTTTTGCCGCGTCCTTTCTTAATAATAATAATAAGTCTTTTGTAATGCGCCTTTCAAGGCCTGCAGCCTTCCCAGAGCGCACGTTGTGCTGAGAAGAGAATGGAAATTCAATCAAAATTCAAGAGGGGGAGAAGGATATTCTGAAAAGATGCGTTTTCAGGAGACTCTTAAATGTGGTAAGAGAGGGAGAAGACCTGATTTCAGCAGGAAGAGACTTCCACAACTTAGGAGCGCAGATTGAGGAGGAGCAGTCCCCCATTGAGCCGAGGGATGCACGAGGAATATTCAAAAGAGGTGCATTTGATGACCGAAGGGTCCGAGGTGATTAAGGCATGAACAGCAGTCTCAAGACTTTGGTGATCAAAGTAACAGCCAGTGAAAGAGGAGTCATGTCTTGCCCACGGGTGCGAGCCTTTCTAAGGACTCTTTCATGGGCACGCAAGGACTGCCTAGCACGGAGGAGCTCCATAGAGTACCAAGGAGCATGGTGACAACATGAGTTCAAAGGCGTGACAAGGGGAGAGTGGGCGTCAATACAAGTGAGAAGGGGTTGCTCCAATGAAGAGAAAATCTGGTCAGGAGAGGCAAAAGCATCAACGGAAGGAAGTTTGGAGGCGACATCATTAGATAGGGAGGGAATATCAATGGAGGCTAGTCGACGGAAAGGCTTAGGATTATGAGACAGCTGGGGAGGTATATGGAATGGGATAGAGAAGTTGAAGTTGATAAGAAAGTGTTTAGATATAGCATTGGACAAATTTGCAGTCGTCAGGTTGGAAATAAGACAGTCAGAGATTACAAGGTCTAAAATGTTACAGTGAGAGTGGGTAGGGGAAGAAACGTGTTGGGTAAGGGAGAAGAGATCAAGGATTTCAGAAAAGGTTTTGAAATTAGGATTCTGGCCAGGAAGGTTAAAATCACCGAGGATTAGCAGAGAACCAGTGAGGGATAGGCCAGCGAGTAGGTTACTAGATTCATCAAGAGAAAGCTTGAGGGAGAAGCTGGAAGGGGCGTTAGAGATCTAAGATAGTTAGAGAGGGGGTGGAATCAGAGAAATTGATGAGCGCCCCAAAAGAAAGAAGAGGGGGAGAGGGCAGATTATTCAGAGGGAAGGAGGCACTGTGAATGAGAGCAACTCCACCACCGCAAGAGTTACGGGAGGTATGGGAGTGAACGTAACCATCAGGGGTAGCGAGATTTAAACAGCAAGCAGAAGGGGCAAGCCAAGTTTCCGTGAGTCCAAGGAGAGTGACTCGAATGTTAACGAGCAGGTCATGAATGTAGTCAGCCTTCTTCGAGAGGCTTCTGACATTGATGAGAGACGCCGAGAGAACGGGTAAAGGGGCAGGAGAAGAATAATCAAGGCTAAGTGGGGGGGCTTGATTCAAGTAAAAAGGTTTTCTAAAAGCAGGAGCTAAAGGGAAACCACGTTTAGTCTGGCAGCGGGAACGAGAAATTCCCAATGCATTAATGTGAGTAAAGGTGTTTTGAGAAACACTGGTAGCAGTCCCATTGAGGGCAAGAATCGTTAACCTATCAATCATAACACAAATTAGTTAACTATATAAGTAGAGTGGCTAAGCGACACAATAATAGGAAAAAAGCAAATTAACTATATAAGTTGAGTAGCTTTAGCGACACAATAACGGGAGAAACAACAATCGGGACAAAATAAAGAGTAATCAAATAGTGTGAACAAATAAAATTACGATACAAACAAGAAACGAGTGAAAAAATAGTGACGAATCAGAATTAGCGGTGGGTGAGTGAAAGGGGGGGGGATGCGTGGCCGGGAAGACAGAGTGGAGGTAACAACGAGGCGGCTTGAAAAAAAACACGTGAGCGCGAAAGAAGCTAAGGCAGGCAGGCTAGTAAACAATACCTAAAAGCACAAAAAAGCAACACAACAAATGGTGAAAACACAAGCAATAACACTGCAAAAAAACAAAATTAAAACACAACACAAATGTGCCAGGCGTTATGTAAAAAGATAACTTGAACAGTAGAAAGAGACACAGATAAGCACATCGATCCATTCGTGAGAAACTAAAATGAGTATAAGATGGGAGATCCAATTCAATAGGGACATAAAGTAGGCCCACTACTTAAGGTCCTCGTTACCGGTCGATTTAACTTTTTCGAAACCTTCTCCCGCACACTGCTATAGACGGGTGATTTTGCGCAGTGCAACAGCAACAAGCACTCTTCATTATATCCCCTTATAATTACCAAGTACGCATCCACAAATTGGTTACCTATGCACAAACAAATAACAGGACCTTCCAACTACCCATAGAACTTTCATAAAAGCTTCAAATAAACGAAACACCAGCCTTAATTGTAATAATTTTAGAAGACGTCTCTTCTCCAATCATTTTTCTTTTAAAAACTCACATTTAAGCAATTCCTTATATTACAGTTAAGAGACAGCCGACAGACAGCCTGGCAACACTCTTGATCTAAGCACTTGCACCTGCTTGACTACATCATCCTCAGAGCGCGCGATTAGTGTGATGTCAACATCACCCGTGCCATGATCGGCACAGAGGAGTCATAGACATATCACCGGAATCTTCGTTGGATAATGAGTCTCTCCCTACAGCACTTACAGAGAAGAGGCCTCAAGACTCCAACAAGAGGACCAAGATCGCGGCGCTCAAGGATCCGGAGAGCCAAAAGGTTTTATAGAGATTACTCACCACCACCTCGCTCCTTCGATGCCCTGACACACATCATGTAAACGACGCATTGGGAAAAATAAAGAACTCTGTTCTCGAAGGTGTCATAAAAAGGATTGGCTTCTCGAAAAGGAAAAATGAAGACTCGTTTGATGAGAACGATGCTGCAATAACAAACATTCTTGACCAAAAACGGAATGCTTTCATTTCATGGAAATATGATAAACGTGATCAGCAGAAGCAGCTGAGACACTAACAGCTTAAGGTTGATGCCTAGCGTGATATCAGAATTATAAAGAACAAATGAGTGAGAACAAATCTCGCGAAATTCATGGCTTCGCTAACAAAAATGACATAGACACTTTTTACAATGCAACAAAGACATTTATGGACGACGAAGACAAAACCGGGTCCCACTAAGATCAATTGATGTGGAGAGACTCCTCAAGGATGATGAGGCCATCCTAGGACGCTGAAGCAGTACTGTGAGCAACTTATCAATAAGGATGCTAATATCGATGCACTATCTATGTAGACATCCCCAAACCACGAGTAATATTTGAGCTCCAAAGAATACCCACCCGCGTGGAAGTGGCAACCTAGATTCAGAAAAAGAAATCAAATAAAATGTGCGGTCCCGATGGCATCTCAGCTGAGGTATTCAAGGACGGTAAGTCACTACTAATTACGAGGTTTCATCAAATTATCATTCAGTTCGGGTAAATGAACAAATACTACCCGACCTTAAAGACGATTTCATTGTGACCATCTCTAAGAAAGGGGACAGATTGGTATGTGGAAATTACCGCAGGATCTCACCCCTGTTGACTGCTGGACAGATCCTAGGCGCTCATCTTAGCAGACCGGTTATACCCAATTGCCGAAGAAAACCTCCCTGAATCACAATGTGGCTTTAGTGTGGTGCATTGAACAACCACAATGGTATTTACATGCCCGTCATATCGAGGAGAAATGCAGCTAACAAAACCGCGACCTAAGTATAACCTTTATAGACCTTACAAACGCATTTGATTCGCTAAAACCGCGAGGCTTCATGGAAAATCTTCCAAAAATATGGTTGCCCATAATAATGATAATTTTAATAATAAATAAAAATAATAATAATTAATAAGTAGAATTATGTTAGATAGTAATGAATATTAATAATAATAATAATAATAATAATTATAATACCTACCCTTAAATTTGACCTAACCAATGAATTCAACCATAATAATTATTTTGCTTATTTATGATTATAATTTGTATGATTAAATGTAAGTTACTAATAATATATCATTATTCAACATTATTCAATTTTTGTTTACACCAAGTGTAATTTTTTTGTAGTCTTGGTAGGCTGAAAACTGAAGTGTAAAAAGACCTGGTAGACTGCACGCTACAGTCTAAATGACGTGGTAGATCGCACGCTAAGAAGCACTAATATTTTTATTAGCTTTGGCGACGAAATTGAGTGCTGTTTCGTTTGGCCTTGAATGTTCTGACGCTTTAGAAGTGAATATTAAGCAATTCTTTTTTATTCAAAATGTTTTGAAAGAATTTTTCCTTTAAATTTTAAACAAATAACACATAGTGAATGAACCCGATATGGTTACTAAATGATGGTATATTTGAGGTGAAAAATGAATAAAATATGCGTCTCCGTCTATTTTCACTCCTGTAATTACTGATCTATATAAATATGCAAGACTTAAATGATTTCAATTTTATGAAAAATTTGATCTACTGAAATTATTTGCCATTATTCTATTTCCTGTTAATGTAATAATGGGAAAACCATTAAAGATTTACTTATGTTTGAGAGAATATATATATATATATATATATATATATATATATATATATATATATATATATATATATATATATATATATATATATATATATATATATATATATATAAATCTGTTAATGAATAATTCAATAAAGTGGCTCCTTTACAATGTTTGTGCACGAGTAAAATTAGTGAATCTAATTTAAATCATGAATCAATAACTCCCAAAATAAAAATTGCTTTACATTATTAATGGAAAAATGTTTGGTTTTCTTCTTGCTTGATTTTCTTTTACGTCATTCTGTTTGAGAAAAGGAATACTACATTAACTCAGAACAACCATACTCATTCGAGTATACTTATGCAAATGGCTGCTGCGCATTTACGAGTAATATCTTGAAGATGTTTACCAAATTTCACTGAATAATAGAAAGATGGTTAGTGATAAACCTTAGTAGCCAGAGGTGTATGGTAGTGTGTGTTTGTTTCATGAAATTGTTCTCTATCTCATTGTTTTTAATGTTGCCTTGAGTTTTCACAACCTCTCATTCATTTTGATGATACTAGAGATACTAGAAGGGTTAACATATCAAAATGATATGTTTGTATAAGCTTATTAATGTGTTATTTGATAGCAAATAGTTAAGCCGTGGAAATATTCTTTTGTGGGGTAATTTGAGTGTATTTCTGACTGTACTGGATTGAATAATTAGAAACAAAAAATTTAATATTGATAACCAAGTCGATAGATAACAGCGTAGTAACTATTGGAACAAATTATGACGTCATTACACCTCTAGATAGTGTCAAAAGATGGTCAACTTCAGAGGGAAAGAAAATTTCTGTTTTCAGGCTTCACGTTTATTCCTCCTATAATAGGAGGTTTCGATCTATTAGACCCAAGCAACTAATACTTCTCGAATTTCAATCCGAGGAAAAAAATGGCGGTGGGCGCTATTTACCCACATGCTGAATGTAAGCATGGAATATCAAGAAAACAGCTACTTCGGACTCAAAGGATTTATTATGCTTTGTTAGAAATGTTGCAAGGCACTACCTCAGTATTTCTATAAAACGTAACCGTCTGTCTCATGATCGTGCTGCCCGTAATCCTGGAAACGTACTGCAAAGCATAGTTGATGACCGAGAAAGGCATTTTCCTACAAAACTGGATAAACAGCTGTGCTGTGCTATTTGTCACGCGCGAGTTCGTTGGAGCTGTAAGAAATGTCTCAAAAAACATTTTGCATAGAATGTGACTGCTTTGAAACATTCCATAGGAAGAAATAAATATTTAAAATGTAACTTTGTGTTTGCATAAGATTTGCTTAGACACGATAAATGAAGCTAAACGTTTCTTAGTTTCAAATCTGTTAGTGAATATTTCGATAAAGTAGCTCCTTGTTTGTGCGAAGATAAAGTTAGAGAATCAAATTTAAATTATGTATCAATAACTCACGGGAGGAACATGAATCCTTCGTCAGTAATAATGGAGTTTGTTCATTAAAATGGATAGATAAGAAACCAGTTCATGTACTTAGTAACTTTTATCATCCTAAAGAAATAACAAGGTTAAAGTGAACGACAAATGATGGTTCGAAACTCAATATCCCATGCCAACTCTCCGTTTTTTGAGTATAATAATCACATGGATAGTGTCGACATCTTTGATCAGCTACATTCAAGCTACAGATTGGATCTCAGGGCGAATAATTGGTGGCATCGGATTTTTTTCTATTTTGTCGATGCCGCCATTGTGAATGCATATATTTCATACAAAAGCTTTGAAACTGAAGCAAGTTTGAAGGAGTTTAAGTTGAAGTGCATTGGTGGTTTTATCGCACGCTGGCAAACAAAGCGAAGCTGATCTGATAAGAAGATAATTCAGATAATGAAAGGTATGCCATCAGTATCAATTGAAGTGCGCAGATCAGAATCGTCTCATTAAACCAGATCATGTTACAAGAAGAAAATATGCGTTATGTAGCACTAAAGTAAAAGTTACAACAAATTGGGGTTGTTCTATATGCAAAGTGCCTCTATGCTTTGCTAATAACAAAAAATGTTTGAAAAAATACCATGAATAATAATATTTAAAGCTGCTATGCAAAACTAGGTTTAATATTTTTAAAGTTATTTTTTAGTTATTTACTGCATAGTGGGTCACTTAATAACTCACTTCACTAAATTCATAAAAACTAATTATTTTTTTCCTTTTTCAATTATTATGCACTTATAAGAGGTATATAGGTTAAAAAAAGGTTGCATTAATTTAATTTCGTGGAAATAAATCTTTTTGTGCAACATGGGTGTTTTTTCATTCAAAATCTTGTGCCTCAAAAGATTAAGTCATGAATTGGATATATAAAAGTTAAACCCGCAGTCGCAACATGGGGTATTTCTTGTTTCTGAAAGTGTATGGACAATGCACTATTAAATTAATTAGATACAGTGTTTCTCAATCTTTTGGGGACTAACGCCCTCTTGGACACTAAATCTTTGGATATTGCCCCCCGTGCTAACGAAATTTCATCATTCCTAAATTACAAGACATATTATTTTAAATATAAAAATTAAAAGAATCTCATTGAAAACTTACCTCAATATGTTTTAATGAGATGGTTGACTTTGGTGCTTTTAGGCGAACTCTTGCACCCTAGGTTCCATCCTACTAAGAAGTAACTTTAAATCCTCTCTTTTTGTGATTTGCAGGTGGTTTCTTTGTTTTGTGTGAAGTCGAGTAACTGCACTAAACCCTTGTCTAGCCATATTTGAAGATGGGAAAGCTATGAAATATCGTTTAATTGCTTCCCACAGCTTTAGATACTTTTCAAGAATTTCTTTTTGTAACCAAAATTCATGGTATGATTCGTTGAAAAGAGGCCTAAATTCCAAGTAATTTTTTGAACCAATTAACTCTTCTTGCGCTGCAAGATTAGTATCATTTGGATAAGCATCTGTAAATGGGTTTATCAGCCAGTCAGGTATTTTCATATTTATGGTCATCTTAATATCTACAGCTCATATCTTCGTGTAACGTTTTCAAATGTTCACCATAAATAAAGAGGTCATCATTCAACATGGAATTATTTGTTTCAGTCATTTTCCAGTTCATTTAGATTTGAAAACAGAGACAGATTCTCACGACCAATATTAAACTTGAAGAAAGAAAGCTTCTCCAAGAATGCGCAAATTTTAGATTTTGCGTGGATCAGAGTTACATCACAGAAAGAATGCCAGCAATGTCCTTCTTGCAAGCTAAGAGTGCATTACTTATATGACCACATTTATTCTCTCGGGTAAATTTAATTATGCTTTTAAAAATTGGATAAAATCGCTTTAAACGGTTTCCTTTCGATAACGACCTCACTTCGGTATGTAAAAGGAGGCGATCAAATTCTTCATCATTGTTATCACAGAGCTATCTAAGTATTCGGAAATTAAGAGGATGGCATTTTATTTCAATTACTGATGTAATAACAAGGTTAAGAGATTTATAAAGCCGTTTACTCAAGTTTCTGGCAACCAGATGTTGTCGATGAATTACGCAAATTATTGTAAAATCACCGGGCGCAACTTTCTTCAAAAATGCAGAAAAATCTTTATATCGTCCTGATATTGCTGGAGCTCCATCAGTGGCACAAACAATAATATTGCTCAGTGGGATATCTTTTTCTTTGGAAAAATGTTCAACTACAGTAAAAATATATTAACCTTTAGTGTTTGTTTCAAGTTCATTTGCAATGTGCAGCTCTTGGTCAATTTTGTTATCTTTAATAAAGCGAACAAATCCTAAAGATAGTGCTTCATTGCCAGGCAGTGGAGACTCATCCAATTGTAAACAAAACTACTGAACCTTAATTGCGTCACATAGAATTTCTTCATTGATTTCGGCCATTTCCTCATCTCTTCTTTGAACAATATTATTACTAAGTGAAATCGCTCTGGCAATTGTGCTTGGTGAAGGATGATGTACTACTGTAGGCAGGACTTCCTCTATAGCTAGTAAATCAGTTTTTATCGAATTTTCTGAGGCTTCCCAAAATGACAATCATTTTTGAGATAATATATGAACAAACAAGTACATCGTCGCATTTTGGGGATCGTTTTGTTATACAGGAGCCAATGGTTTTCTGTTTTTATATCTGTCTCGTAAAGTTTAAAAATATGACAAATTCTCTTTTTCTTTATCAGGATAAATCTTCATTAAGTGATCAGAAAGTCGGAATGGTTTCATGGCTTCGATACAGAACACTTTCTCACAGAGAAGGCACATTGGCAGTTGGTTGTTATTAGGAGAACTAATAAATTCAAACTTCAAATATTCAACACTATATTGTCTGCATTTTCGTTTTAAAGAGTTTTCAGACATGGTTTTGGCTAGTTAAACACGGTCTTTATAATTCGAATAGATCAGTAAATGGCAAACACAGAATTCCATCACCAATAATGATCACAGGGAGCACGCCTAACTCACACCTGAAATAAGCGGGCACAGCAAACATAAAACTGGAAAAAGGAATAAACAGTAAAAATATGTGTTAACAAGACGATAAGTAAATTTATATATATTTATTAAAGTTATACAAAAATCAAAATTACTACTACCTTCATTTTTCACAATATGGGTAAATGTTATTAAAAGATTACAACTTTAAACCTTATGTGGAAACTATTAAAAAAAAAGCACTTAACTAATATCACGCAATAAAACAACACTTAACAACACCGAACCTACGCGGAAACTAACAGCAATCTAAAACAGACGTAGACCCAAGAGAGTGTGGCTGTTACGTACATGTCTTACACAAGTACAAAAGGGATCAAATTTAAAGCAACACTAACGAGTGAGAGCTTTGTGTACTTATTTTATACAAGTACAGATCGAACCTCAAGCATGTTTGACATTATTAAAGAAGTTTAAATAAACTATGAGTCAGCTATCAAGCAAAGCTTTTCAGTACCCAAATGCTGCATGAATGAGTATCAACAACTGGTCGTAAAATACTGTTAATACAATGGGTTTACAATATTAAGCTATGCAAATAATGCATAGAATTTTAAATCTGTATAACAGTAAAATTTATAATTGCACTTGCATAAGTATCGACATTAATTCTTTTAAGGCCATAGAGTTAAAACATAATCAACTTTTAGCGTATTATGTTTACGAGATTGCCAATTTGGCAACCCAGCCTTGTAACACGACCTGAACGAGAAAACAAGCGCACTAACACAAATCACCTCGGATATTTTTTCTCTGTGGTATACTGCATTATTGGATAACACATTCAAAGAAGGAAATCATGTAATATTTTTGCTTCGCCTTTCCTTATGTTATTAGCACGGCAATAACATTGCCGAATTTTCGTTAGAATTCTATAAAATTTCTGTACTTCTGAATATTTCTGCTTTCCATAGAATTGCAGTATTTCTCTAGATTTCTACTGGTCCAAAAAGAAGGTATGCTGTAATAATTGAGTAATATTCAATCTTGATATAGTTTTATTGAATAAATGTCGAACGCCCCCTGTGTGCATTCAACGCTCCCTAAGTAAAGCACGATCTTACAGCGCCCCCTTGTACCTCAACAATCCCCACAAAGGGGCATTAGCGTCCACATTGGGAATCACTGAATGAGAATGATGTTAATTTTAATTTGCAATATTTCTACAATGCAAAGATTTCTGCGACTATTGTTTATTAGTTCAAATAAAAACACGCTGCGGGTAAAGAAAGGGTTGGCCATGTTGCCGTGCTAATAACATTGGAAAGGCAAAGCAAAAATATTACATGATTTCCTTCTTTGAGTGTGTTATCCAATAATGCAGTATACAAAAGAGAAAAATTATCCGAATAATGGAATCTTTTTCTAAATTATTGCAAAAGATATCTAAGGATAAGCAAAAGGAAAATCATTAAAACATTTGTAGTCAATTTTACTTTTTACAAGAATTTCTTTCGAAGTTTAAATATTAAATAAAAATTAAGCAAAATCTGCTATGCGTTATTGTTGCCTGTTTCCTAATTTTCACTTTTATCAGCAGCATAAAAAATCTAAGGGTAGTGAGTTATAATGGCAAGCCTGACAAAAATAATAATCTACATACACAAAGTTTATTACACACTAATGGCTTAAAATATTGATGTGCAGATATATGCTTTAGCATCTCATTGAGGCAGTCTTATCACAAAACACAAGATCCTATGGACGCTCTCATACAAACATCTTCGATCGGATAAATATCATACACAATATCAAACACTAGTTCTTGCGCCATAAACCCCATCTTAAACAGAATCATACATGAATTATAGATGTTTTCCTTCACCCTCCGTGAAACCACACACTAATACACTAGTTTATTTCGATCTCTCAATACAATACTATTAAATGAAATCTTAAACCTTATATCTCTCCGAAATTATGCATTTTTAATCAACACACTCTCTGGTTCTCTCGGTAATTCCTTCATTCTTATTAAGACTATGAAATTCAATGTATTAAGAATGGGAACTTCACACTTGCATACACATCCTATGTGAATTCCACATTAAAATCTAAGGAACTTACTAACACAGAAATTGCCACGGATACTTTATAGATCCAATGTTCACACATCTGATTCTAACATCAAATTCCACCCAATCCTTTCCCCTAAACTCTCTCACCTTACATTTTTTAGCATTTTATTTTAGCCTAACTTAGAAATTCACTATCAAACTCTCTAGGCAATACAAAATATCTCCCTCAATCTCACGCAATAACACAACGTTAATAATATTTTCACTTAGATTCCATATTTCATAATTACTCAAAATCTTCGCACCTTTGCTGCATCTCAAGCAAATTCATGGATGTTTTGTAATCAAATTATCACTCAATTCAAATGAACTTTACTCCTAAATGAAAATGATAGGTATCGGTTAGTTTATTGTAAGATTTGTAGCGAAAAATGTTGTATCTATATGTATATAATAATCTTGCCAAGAAATAAATCTCGAGAAGAACGAAAAGCAAAGATGCTGTAATGAATGATTAAGGCAATTGTAGCAGCACTCAATGTGTCGTTAAGAATGACAATTTCACTCGTTTATAAAAATGAAACAAAAATCCGTGTTAGAGGGTGAATCTTTAAGCCTTAACAATCATATATGGTATTCACCACGACGACAATTTTCCTTTCATCATAAAAGCCAGAAACTTTCGAAAGAACTTAAATGTTACATTTTTACTTACCATTTAAACAATCGCTTATAACTATTTCAGGTAGGTAAGTTAAAAAAAATAGTTGTAAAGGAAAACCCTTTGTGTTTAAGATACTGAGAATGCGCTCGAAAAAAATCCAAAATAATTGATTTCTCCTTTTTTTTTCTAACGAAACACGAGATTTGAAAATAATGAAATATTCGATGAGGAATTAGAATTTGGTTGGAGATTAAGTACGTGAAATGTTGATGCATGCTTTTCACCTTAGCTGTTATCGTCTATTTCATCTTGAACGATTTTATCCTTGTCCTCGGCAAATTCGCTGATGTAGAGTTAAAATATGGAAAAGAAAAATGGAAAGAAGATTAAGGATAAGTTAGAATGCTATTTATGGAAAAAATCAATCAAGTTAGAGAGTAGAAATATACGTATTAGAAAAGATTTAGGAGAAAAAGTTTAGCCCTATCGCAAAAATAACAATATCTCGAATGCTCTATCCAGTATGAATCACGGTGAAGCAATCATGAATAAACCAATTAAAAACATACAATATTATAAAGTTAAATCCTATTTACCAACTAAAAGTCGAGTAAATTGACACGTTAATACTGTTATCTCACGGTAACGTTCCAATGTAAGCGTAATTTAAAATGGAATTACATATTCAAATGTCCCCAATTCCCCCCTGTGTAATTTTATGCATCATTCATTTCCACTAACATTTCGAGTTGAAGGATTTAACTTTAAATCGGGGCGTTGGCGGATAGCATATTTAAGCAAAGCATTTGCAATGCAATGTAACATATCTCTAGAAGTATCAAACTTGAAACCGAATAAACCATAAGGCGCACTACTTTATGGTTTGTTGTCTCATTCGATGGTTCTAGAAATGCATTGCAGAGTTTCAACCACCTCACTTTCTGCCTTGTTGTCTCAAGTCATTGGCCGTCGTTTTATTCGAGTTGACATCGCCAAAAGCCTCCTTCATTGTGCTTGGCATTCTATTTAGCTCTATAAAACTTAACTTTTTTATCCCTTTACGCCGGGACGAAGAATGAGAAGACAAACTTACGCCTACTACCTACTGCATACAAATATGCACACGAATACAGGAATGAAAACATACTTTTTCGCACATCTTCGTTAAGATTCGCACAGAGCGTAAATCTTGACTTATCCTTTGACGCTGCACATAAGGGATAGAGAAGAAGGTCTGTGCCCTTTAAGAGAGACACAAAAATAGGTATTATTTTTCCCTTTGGCAGCATCTGAGGAGAACCATCGCAGTGAAAGAAATTAAGAATCGCATCAGCAGAAAATGTTATGAAATCAAACATTAAAGGAGCAAATAATGAAAAAATAGAGGGGGAGGAAACATGTTTTTATTATTAAGTATGGCAAATACAAAGAAGGTTTATCCTCCCGAGTTTGTAAAAAGGAAAGTGTTAAAATTATGGTTACTAGAAACTATGGTACAGCAGAGTATTATTGTAGGTCCCATCTCGAACCTGTCATATTGTAGGTCTGTGCGAGACTGGTGACCTCTCCACATTGATGGTTTTGACGACATCACGGCAACCACACCCGCTCAATCACAGATGCGCTTACACATAAGAATAAGAATAATACAATCACTTACATATATCCGCACATACATTTATGCTATACTAAAAGAACGGTCACATACATGCATACACTTTCACAACTTACACCCTCCCCTTATAATAATAAAAGTAATAATATCACGTACAAAAATATATACACAAACGTAACTATGGGCTAATAAACACCCATGAATCATACTTTTAGACTTCCTTCCTGATAAAGTAATGCATTATTTTTTAATCAATTACTTACCTTTACTGAGAAAAGTGTCATGGACGTGAATAGAAAGATCTCATGTGTCTAGCATTCCCTGAATAAATGGTACCACACATTCAAAGACCTGGTTTCATGAAAACAAAGTGATATTTAATGATAGTAATCCTCTAATGTTGTGTGTGCATTACGAGTTGCTAAAACCTGAAACATAAATCCCAAGAAATTAGAGGCAAAATTAAAAGAGTTCATCTAAATTTGAATCTCTGAGAAATGTTTTCTAAAAGTAACTAAAGCTTTTTCCACGATTAAATTATATTTGCCCTCAATTTTCTTTTATAAAGATTTAAATTTCGAAAGCGCACTAACATTTTTTTCTTCCAGATGTTAGTAATAATATTAATAAAGATAATATAAATAATAAAAATATTTTAAAGTATAGCGCCCTTCAAGGTCATTGGTGTTCAGATAACGGGCATCAAACAACTAAGTACTCGCATAACCATACTTTAAATTCATCCATAGAGGGAAGAAGCGGAGAACAGTTAATTAATTACCCATTTTATGTTGGTGTAACTGCAGAGAAATATATATAACCCCTACACCACAGGTGTCGATGTCGGAAAAGAAAAACATGTAAAATAACACATTTAGATAGAGGGATTTTCAGCGACCGGAATATAATCATTGAGGAAACAGGTAGGCAGATCCTACGGTGTAAAATATATCATATTTAAGAAGTAGAACATGAATTGCGTAAAGTGAAGATGGTAGTTAACGAAATTTTGAACATACTTAGAGAATTTATATCCTGCAAAGGAACTAATGTTATTTTATACTAACTTTGTTTTTCCTTCTCCAATATATTCGCAGTTATTTCCTGAAGAAAAAAAATAGTTTATGAATTTTAAGACTAATTTTTTTTTGGTTTCTGTCTACAAACAATTGAGAATCACGATCATTCCCCGCTGATGTAATTGTATTTTTGTACTGGGGATTATGATGTAGGAAATTTGGCCTCCTAGGATGCAACGATGAATACGATCTTAGCTTCAGGCTAAAATGCAATATGATTGATAGGACATTGCATTCTCCATATAACAAACATGAAATAAAATGTGTTCAAAGTTACAGAAAGAAGGTACATTTCGTTTGTTTAGACCATAGATCTTTAATGGGAAAAAGCAACTATAACCAGTTATCGCTCATCATTTTTATTATGTTCTTTTCTTATGCCTATACTAAACCGTCATTATCATTGATTAAAAGTGAAAGCAGAACCACTCGAGTGGCCGCCAAATGAATCCAGTTATAAAATGTTTGCATAGAAAATGTTAATAGAAGATAAATAGAAATGTGTAAAATGTACATAGCTAAAGGTGACAATTTGGGCCACCCACGAATGAAAGAAGTTTTCATCTCTCTTGACCTTGGCTCTATTCTCCAATTAGGTACATTTGCAGGGTTTCATGAGAATAAAATGACATAAATGGCAGGCAAGTGGTATATATTTAGTAGAAATGCTGAGAATCTAAGCGCTTGAATAATTGGGGAAATACTTGTATGTGCCTTTATTTATATATGTATCACAACACTGACAAGTACAGGGGGAAATTTATGTTAATTATGAAATTATATCTCACACTAAGCTTCTAATTCTAGACCTTTTCCTGGAACCGACTGAAGCAATCCGAGACAACCATCTAGATAAAGCTAAGGAAAGAATCAGACTATACTCGAATAAATCACAGAATGAAGAATTATTGGACATCTCAAATCTGCTAAACAAGCCTGGGAATTATGGTGAAAGCCGTATAATTTAATAGCCACTTATATCCAATAAGGATGTCCCCAAATTATTCCTTTTTCGCCTCTTTGTAAATTCAGTCACAAAATTATCGTTTTCAAAGAAACAAGTCGAGAGCTCCTTCCAGAATATCCTAGGCTTTAAACATCACCTATAACGACTGTTAAGAATAGGAATTAAAGTTTAGAAGCTAATTGGTGAAGGTGATTATAATATTTTAAAATTCCGCACCTCATATAAATGAGTAAATTCTTAAACATTATTGATAATGTATACAAATAACAAATATTATTTTAGAACTATTTATTAAATTCTGTTAATCTCCAAAGAAAAAAATAGGAAATCAACTATTTTTTGATTGAAATCTTATAGTTATGAATTCTAATGTAAAACACCCAACAAAAAATGTAAAACAACCACTTTTCAAATAATACTTATACTGTGATCATTTTTCAGATCAAGAATAACGAAAATTAGTATTGAAGTAATTATATTTTATCTTATGCTATGCTACACTTGCTAGCACATCTCAACTTTAACTCGCTATTATATACTTCATTCTCATCGCTAAATAAAAGGCAGCTCTATTCAATTTTCTTTTCATTACTGAATAATAAGTATATGTAAATTGGATAGATCATTTCTAGTAGAAATTCCTGCACTTTTGAGTGGACTCATTTCTAAAAGATAACTAATTACCCCAGTCCTCTCTTAGCGATACCAACGGTCCGCTTTTCTTTAAATACAGTGATTTTTTCATCGTAAGAAGTATAATGTTTTTTTTATTTTAACAAATGCTGTCACATTCTCTTTCAGGCTCTCAAATAACTTGCCTCAACCATTTTGCGCCTTTCTTCTGAGATAAAGATATGATTTCTGTCTGTGAGGATACAACTTCAAAATTTGAGACTTGGTCCACGTACGTGAATTCGACCCTAAACCAAGAATTGTGGATCCTTATCCGTATTCAACCATCGTAAAAGCTAATCCTGGCTCAACATTTTTCTCAGACTGTAGGTTATTTGATGATTCCATTTTGGGTTTTTACAGGTAACTGGGAAAACTAGAAGTAGGGAATAAGGGAGAATGAGAATAGTTTAATTGGGGAGAACTGTTTTTAGAACTTTATATAGACTCATTATTTAGATGTCATATAGGAAATTATTTAGGTGCCTGGATGAGCTATGAAAGGAGAATTGACTTACTCTACCTCTCTTTGTTTTTGCCTCTATTTTTTTCTATCTTCCTACGTTGGATTTCATTTTTTTCAGTTTCTCTTCGCTATTTTTTGTCAATTACAAGCTCCTATTCCATGAACTTAATTCTCATGAGCGTGGTTTTAATGGTTAATTTCATAATAATATTATCTCCTGTCAAGGGAGGTTAAATTTACAAGAACGCTTAATTTTATTTATGGTGGTTTGATAGAGAGTCGATGATCAGAATTTCTGGAATTGTCCAACTAAAACTAAACCTGGAAGCATAGCTATTATATTTAGTGAGGATGCTAGACAGTATACGTAAGATTTAATTTAATTTGTGTTTAAAATTAATGTAAAATAAAATTATATCCATAAACCCCTATTGTTAAATTTGTTACACGATCAAGATGAAAAGTATAGCTATTTAATTAGGGAAGAGGGCGCCTCATATTGCAGTGTGAAGAAGATAAAATAAAGAGAGAAAATATTAACTCTTTTTATACCGACTCTACTAGTTTATATAAAATACATTGAAAAAAAGCATTTTAGGGAATACAAAAATATGATATATTGAAGACTTAAGGTTATAGCAAGAAGAAAAAAGGTTTATTTTTTTAAGAAAAGTGTTATTTGTTTATTTTTATCTTTTGGAAGCTTCTCGGTTATCTGCATCAATTTCGCTAAAGATGTACTGAAATTAGCTTAGAAATAAAGTATTATGGGCAAATGATATTTCCCTCTTTGGAAATCTTAAAGCCATTTGAAGCAAAATGTGTGAACTACAACTGCTTATGAGGCAAGACCAGTCTCTTATTAAAGGCATCTCAAAACAGCCTCTTCGGCGAAATGGGGAATAAAGTCTCCTAGTTGCAGCATTGGCCAGAGAAGGAAGAAACGCTTGATGAGGCAGGTTTAAATCTAAATCATTTGCAAGGTGTAGGGAGGTTAACTTAAAGTCTTTAGATAGTTACTGAATATTCTTTGTATTATTATTTAGTTTATTATTACACTATCCTCTCTATAAATGCTGGGCTTAAAGTTTGTCTCCAACAATCTTTTATTATTTTAGGAGCCCATCTGGCGACTGCCCACTTAGGCATAAATCGCCGAACACAACAAAGCCTACTACTAGGCTACATTAAAAAGCAAATAATAAGAAAACCACAAATAACGATAAATAAGACAAAGACTGAAATAAAAACAACAATAACTAAACAAAGCAAAAAAAAACAACCCGAAAGGCAGGCAGTTGGAAGCGCGCTCCGGGGTACGGAGGAGGCCAGCATACACCTGGCGCAAGAACAGCTGTGGATGCAGTGTGAGATGTTGCCGACTGAGTGAGGCGCCGAGCTCGCGCGTACCAGCAAATAATACACTGTGCGTGGCCCAAAGCGAGTGACATCTCCCCAACATTGACAAGTAAGCTCTCAATAGGTGCGAACGGAAGGCACCGGTCGCTAGGCGAAGGCCGGTGTAGTGGTTCGAGTACATGTTTGGCACAGTCGGTTGCGGATGCATAAAACTCACCTCCCTAGTCGAGCTTCGAAAGATCAAATAATCGATGAAAAGTAATGCACTAGCCCTATCAGCGCCCCAGTTGCTGAACGTCGCGGAACGAAGAATACCCATGGCGCGGGTACAAGAGACCCTAAGGCTACGAATATGAGCCTCCCAAGTGAGGCATCGGTCACATACAAGACAAAGAAAACGGTGCGAGTCCACTACTTCAAGGCGAACCCCATTTAGACACAAGTCTCGCTCAGGGCAAAGCCCCGGATCGCGGCAGAAGTGCACCATCTTATTCTTGACCAAGACAAACTGAAGCTAATGCGCTTCGGCATAGCGAGAGACGCGGTTTAATGCCTGGTGGAGTCCACGTTCCAGAATTTTCATGTGTCAGCGCCAAAAGAGATAGAAATGTCCTCCACGTAGAGCGTAGCCAGAACATCCAGCTGCACCGAAGTTATGCTGTTGATGCTCAGGGCTGGAGGGGGCCCTCCCAACCCGTACAGGAATCGACGATCTCGCCAAAATTTAGATATAGAGATTGGAAGGCTTCCATCGTTGCTAGAATGAAGAGATTTTCCATGATACCGTAATGCCATGCGGTATCATAGGCCTTCTCCAGATAGAAAATCAGCGTGGCGTATTGCTGTCAACAAAAGAATGCCTTGCAGACGGCGTTTTCCAGTCGGAGTAGAGCTTCCGACGTGGATTGGAACTTTCTGATGCCGCACTGTGCAGAAGACAGATGGCAAACATAACATTTATCAATTTCTCCATCAACTTGCATACACAGGAGTTCAGATAGAATGGGCAGAAACCTGTGTGGTAGAGTCATCTCTCACCGGTTTATAAAAGGTTAGCAAAGTAGCGATTCGCCAGGTGTCTGGGAGGATACCCTTTACCCAGATACTGTTGAACAAGTCTATCAGGAAGTCTATGCCTCGCTCACCCTGGTGTCTAAGCATAGCGTACGGGATAGTGTCCGAGAACGAAGTGAGATCGGAACGCAATTCACTCAAAGTAAACTTGTCGTTGAAGGGTTCTCCGCCCCGGGAGGTAAAATTAAGTTGGCGGCCCTCCGCGACATCACAGACATGCCTTGAATGCTATCGGAGCAGCATCCTGGTTATAGAATACAGAGAATGTGGTTACGAAGGATCGCTACACGGACGCGGGGTCCGAGATTGTGGTCCCATTCTCACACCTCTTCTAGATGGGCCTTGCCCTCAAGTAAAGACACATATGCCAGCCAAGAAGAGCGGTCACGGGAGTGCTTTAAAGAACCGAACACTAGCCCTAACTCACTGAAATTCACTGACAGGGAAATCGCATGCCTACATGAGCTATAAACGCATGTAGGCATAACGCTTCTGTTTGAGGGCTGCTTCACACTCGGAAAACAATCGCGGGAGCGGACGGCGTGCAAAACGGCCGAAAGTTATAGGAATAGTAGTTAAGCCAACGGTGGTTAGATTGAGGAGAAGAGCTCAACGGCCTCATATACCATCCTAAACTCCTCAACTGAGACAGATAAATCAGTCATTCCTTGAAATGCAGGCCACCGCTCCTGTGCAACCACCACTGGTGAAGGCTCTCAGGCTGCAGCGGCCCATCAAATGATATTTGAATGGGAAAGGGATTGCTACCATGGAGGTCATCGACTACCGCCACCACAAATCAGGCTGTGCATCCGAAGAGCGCAAAGATAGATCGAGACACGGTGGCATGAAGTGTCCGAATGGCATTAATAATGGCCTCCTCAGAGTGATTAGACACATTCGCCAGAAGGTTCCCGTCCGAGAAACGGTTCACCTTCGGCTCTCTACCAATTTTGCTCGATAGAGCTCTCCTATAATGGCTCATTTTGCCCTTACCCGACAAGCTGTCATCATTGAAGCAAATAACGAGGAAGTGTTTGAAGCCAACGAGCTCGAAAACTCCAGGTAACCTTTGAATAAGGCCCACTGACTTAATCGAGGCTCCGTTTTGCGTTCATTTGGTCTTAGTCTGGGACTCCCCACCGGGGGAGCACCTGGGCCGGACGTGCTATTCTTGGCTTGGACGATTACCGAAATGGCAGTGGCTCCGTTTCTACCCGTAACTCCTGGGTAGGGAGAGGATCTCCGAGTCATTTTTGTCTTTTTTTCTATTTCTTTTCATTTTAGGAGAAGATGGCGGAGAATGAATCCGCTTCTTTTATCCACCGGGAGGAGCCCCTAGGCTAGAATGGCCGGCTTCAGTAAGATCCTTCTCTGAATCTGAGGATTCTTGCCTGTCCCAGGGGCACCAGCGGGAGAGGAGATCCCTCCTCTCCTTGCAAGGCCTCGTCGCCCGCGCTTTCTAAGAGAAGCTTACAAAGGGGCAGAATCGGGTTCAGTCCTTCGCAATGTGCCCATGTTCGACCCCATGAAAGATCTTACATACTGTATAAAAATAATGTCTATATATTCATTTGCAATGACCTTATCTAATAGCCAGTTATGAAGAATTTAAGATAAACAAACCTGTGCAAAAGGATCAAATAGAATACTATTGAAGCAATATAATCAATATTTTAAGGTGGCATACTGTGTAATAAAATCTATGTCTATTCATGCAACTGGCGTCCGCTATCTATACCTAGACGAACTCCAGACTCTTCTTGCTATTTTGCTGTTTGCTTGTGATAAGACTCTAACGTTGCCCTACTCCATATCTTGTTGTGTTGCATTTAAATTGAAAAAAAACCGCAGAAAGTAGATCATTTCTTCTGAGAGCCTTATGATTTGCGTCTCTCCTGTTCTGGACATGTATTGGGTGGGAGTCTTATCGAAAGCAAGATAAAAGTGTATTGGCTTTCAGCATGCAGATCCCTCCCCATTTCATGAAAATACAGAGAGATGTATTTGTTAACATCTAGGTGTTGTTAACTTTCTATGCATTTGAAGGCCCAAAGAAAGAACAAGGAATATGTTCGGAATGTGCCACCAAAGGACATATGTTCCGTAATTGCACATACACAACAAAGAAGTGCATTAACTGCCAGGGAAGCTATCGGAAAGTTCCCAGGCACTGATTCAAAGCAAAGGAAGTTTTCAAAAGGAAATAAAGAGAACAACAGGAGAAAAAGACAAATAGAACAAACACCTAGTACGCGGATGGAAAAGGAAATAAATTCAAAGAATACATCGCTACACAGTATAAAGGTGATATGTATTCTAAGATATACCTATGCCTAATATATGCAATTTTCAGAATGCACTATAACCGGAAACATAAGCAAACATTCTTAATATTCCACACGGCAAATTTGAACAAGTAAATGCCAGAAGCAAAGATAAATACAATAAACAGAAAGCCACACGAACAACAGAAACAGAAGTGTGTTACACAGAAGATAGTTCGGGAACCACGGAATAATAATCATGAGAGTGACAAGAACGATCAGGGTAGGAAAAGCTAAATTTAGGAAGGAACCCGAAACAAAGGGCGAAATTCTCCAGCTTTATTCACCCCTCCACCAACAAAGACGGAGAAGAAACGAGTATGCACTAAATGAAGAAACAGCTCAAAAGCGAAGGAACTAACTGAACATTAATACGGACAGAAAACGGATCAAAATAACAGGCAACAGATAAAGGAACACCCCAATCATCATGTATATGAGAAAACTAAACATAGTAGAACAAACTATTCAGTGATCAATTGACATCATCTTGATCTTACAGCACGGTTTCAACTTTAACAACGGTGAGGTAAAGATGAGTAAATAGGAAGTAAAAGTCGTAAACCCAACAGGCCAACAACACGGCGAAGTTGGTATCGGAATTAAGAATATCATTAATTACAGACCTCTTGAAGAATTAAATGAGTCACATCTCTCTGTAGAAATAAAACAAGGTCTGATTTATGACCTTACGACCTTCAAAACTTTCAATAATTCTCGGAGTAACCATGAGAGGACCTTGGCAATTATATCATTTGAAATAGAATGTAAACACCGTTACTATTTCAAATTTCGTTACAATAAGCCGAATAGTTATAATGTTATTGCCAAAAGAAAATAATTCCCGGGATAACGTTGGGAGAACTTTGGCAATTATAATATTCAAAACAGAATGTAAAACAATATTTCAAATTTCGCTTCGAATCAGTCGAATAGTTATGATGTTATTGCCCCCCCACCTCCAAAAAATCTCGGGTTGCTTTTTAATGGAAGTTGAAGATGTGGTTAGTATTTTTAATGTCAATTCATAAATTCAATCCTTTGTATCCTTGAGCATCAGCTATTTTGTTCTTAATTTTCTTCAGGAGAGAAAACTCTTTCACTTGATGGCATTGGAACATTGGCCTACTTATGGTAAGCAACTCTTCTTCCTTCACCTTCTTGTCGCTTTTAGGTATTGACTTGTCTATTTTACTCAAGTTAATCTCAAAAGCAAACCTGATGTGGTCCAAAAGAAGTAATCAATTCTCTATTGCCTTTAATGAAAGCAAGTTCTTTCACAGAGATCTTCATCTCCATAGAGGATTCAAATTAATTTGAGTTTCGTTTTAGCGACGAGGGCACCCAAATTCACAGCCAAAATACAATTTTAAACCTGCGCATGACGATATCAGCAGGTTGTCTAGTTTTGTAATGAAAGTATCCTAGGCTCTCCTCTGCCAAGAGATATGTTTTTGGCCTGCTCCCAGTTCTTTTGGATCTGTTTAAGATTGTGACTCTTGAATTGATAACATGGGCTAGAAAAAAACTTTCGCTTGTTTCCAATTTTTTAAACCTTTTAGGGTAAATATCCTTTCAAAGATTGGCTGCTGGGTAGTTTCCCACATCCAAATTTCACAACGTCAACCAGAGTTTGTCATTGAGGTGGCAACAAATCTGCTATTTTTAATTTAGGTGTTCAAAAGTGTGAATAACGTCAGTCTTGTCCTAATTTTAAAAGTATTTGTAGGTCAAATCCAACTGGTAGGATGATAGTACTGAAGGCCACGTAATCTTCAGCACAATGATGAATATGTTTCAAACAGTGAAATAAGAAAAATGTGAAATTCATATAATTATTAATATAATGATAGTCATTTAATTCACCAAGATGAAAAAAATTGTTCCAAACTTTTTAAGTAGCTAACCAAGTAGAACTAAAATTATATTAAAATAACTTTAGAATTCGTAATTAGGGCTGCAAACTTTGAGCACCCCCTCATTTATCTAATTAGAACGTTGAAAAGATTGACACACACTAATAGCACAGTATTCCATAGTATAGCATAATATACCATAGCAAATTAGAGCATAGTATATTATATAATATTATTGCATATGATAGTATAGCATAGCTTAGAATTGCATAATATATCAAAGAATAGTATAACATAACATAGTATAACATAGCATAGTATATTATAGCATAGCATAGCATAGCAAGAAGAGTATATTATAGCAAAGGCTACCCGAGTGTAAAATATCATAATATGACCACATACTTTAGCATAGCATAGTAGAGAATAGCCTAGCATAGCATAGCCTAGTATAGCATAAAATAGTCTAGCCTAAACGTGCCTAGTATAGCATAGCATATCAGAGCCAAGCATAGCATAGTATAACCTAGCATGTTTTAGCCTAGTATAGCCAAGTCAAGCCAAACTAAGGATAGCTTAGCCTAAAATAGAATAGCCTAGCTGTGCTGGGCCTAACCTAGCCTAGCTTAGTATAATCTAGCTATCATAATGTAACCTAGCATAAAATAGCCTAATTTATCCTACCTTAGCTTAATATAGCCTAGCATAGCTTAGTGGACCCTAGTCTAACTTAGCATATTATAGTATAGCTTAACTTAGCCTAGCCTAGTATAACCTTGCCTAGCGTAGCATTACATATTGTAGCTTAGCTTTCTATAGCTTAACATTGCATGCCATAGCCTAGCCTAGCTTCGCCTAGAGTAGTCTAGCCTAGTATAGCCAAGCTAGAATAGCTTAACAAATATATTCTTACATACGATAGACAAGCTTAGCCTAGCATACTATACGCTCGCTTGGTATAGCTTATACTAGGATAACCACACCTAACATAATATAGCAATTTCAACCATCAATTTAACTATTCAAAGCCAAAAACCATATATATTTGTAAAGATTTCCATAAAAGAAAAATAGTAGAATCTTTATTAATAGGAGAAATTCCCAATTTTAATTTGTCAGATGGGCAA
Source organism: Ceratothoa steindachneri (assembly GCA_963969495.1). Classification (NCBI taxonomy): domain Eukaryota; kingdom Metazoa; phylum Arthropoda; class Malacostraca; order Isopoda; family Cymothoidae; genus Ceratothoa; species Ceratothoa steindachneri. The sequence goes on along the minus strand of OZ018324.1, from coordinate 73,006,502 downwards.
TTAAAATTTAGCCCCCATTCCTGTAACCTCATCGTCAACAGCTTAGTCAACGATCTTAATATCGCACCCTCTGATTAATAACCTTTTTCCCCCGTTTTGTGCTTATTTGTGGGTTTTCACTTTTTCTGATCTGTATGATATTCATAGACTTTTGTAACAATAGCATTCTCAGTATACGACTGATGAGGGTATGATAAACTACATACTGAAAGTAGTCTCGTTAATTAAACTTTTGGCTCCTATACACTGGTTTTACAGGCCCGTTATTACTTTTTACATTACGAAGGTATGAAAGAGAGAGCGGTGGTCCGTCTTGATTATAAATTCCATCCCTAACGGATACATTCTAAACTTATGGACATTCTAAAGATCCAGTTTTATGACTGCATAATTCCTTTCGCGCAGTAATAACTTGCGACTCGCGTAATCCACAGGGTAGCTTTCGCCGTCGTCACCATACTGCATGAGCACACAACCAATGGCCTTGTTACTTGCGTCTTTCCTTATTCCGAACGGCTTATTAGGGTTTGGTAGTCTCAGAATGGGGACGGTCGCTAATTTGCCCTTTAACTGGTGGAAGTGGGAAGTACCCTTTGAATTCGACACGATGCGATCCGAATCATTCTCCTGGAGGAGTTCACACAACGAGGCGGCCAGGGCCGTGAAATTTGGGACGAATCACCTGCTAAACGAAGCTGATTCCATGAAGGATCTGAATTGTTTTTTAGTACCGGGATGGGCATATCGACTATGGCCCTGATCTTATCCTCTTGGGGCCCAATCTGGTTCTTTCTGATAATAAAACCCAGATACTTAATCGTTTCATAGGCAAAGTGGCACTTTTTTGGGGCAATCCTGATGCCATCTTCACCTAGCCTACTAAACACTGCTTGGAGGGAGACTAAATGCTGTTCTCCATTGCTAGTGGCAACGTATATGTTGTCGAAATATAAGGTGACTTTCAACAGCCTACTTAGGATTCTACGCATCATACTATTATAGTTATGCAGGCCATTACTAATCCAAATGGGAGACGACGGAACTGCATAAGACCTTAATCAGTTGGGAATGCTGTGTATTTTCGTACGCTCTTCCGAATGGGAATTTGATAATAGGGGTTGTAAATGTCTAACTCGGAGTTAAATTTTGCTTCTTCAAAGAGAATGAGGTTTGGTTCGATAAGGGGGAATGGGTTTAGCATCGAATACAGTCACGGAATTTAGCTTGCGAAAATTGACGCACATACGGTACGTACGATCAGGCTTCCGTACCATCACAATAGGGGAGCAGTAATTGGAATTCGAGGACTCGATGATATTAAGCTTCAGCAAGTTCTCAACCTCGAATTAAACTCTTGCCTCAAGTGAATAGGGAGAAGATACGGCTTCAAAAGGATGGGCTCTTTGGTGGTAAGAGTCATGTCATGCTCAAAGTGAGTAGCACAACCGGGGACTTCAGAGATTACGTCTCCAAAGTTATTTAAAAGTTGCTGCAGCTGAGTATTTCGTTCGAGTGTTAGCCGTGTGTCAATGTTTAATCCAGTGGGAGGCAATTCTGAGGCGTCAGGCAAGGTAGAGAGGAGAATCCGTATCCTGCTCCACGCAAAAGACTTGTATTACATTAAGGAAGTGCGTGGGGTAATCACCCACCATAGCTGATTCTTCATCAAATAACTTCTTTGAAGTGGGTTTTAAAGTCACATTTAATTTTGTTCGAATCCTGTTTGCGAAGGAAAGAAACGGGGTGGTAAGTGGTTTTTACCATCAGCAATTTTCCAATATTGTTGCCAAAATGGACAGGGAACAATCTGTCTTGGGCAGTTTAATGAACGAGCGAGACGTGGCGGCGTGGAATTCCCAATGAATGTGCCGCGGTGTTATTACCATCCGAGCAGGCTCGGTTCAAAAGGCCTTCTTGTATGAGGTAAAGGACCATTTTGTTTCCGCAGGCAGAATCTTGCTCGTGGCTCGGAGCTTTCTCCCACAGAGAAAGGAGGGTTTCGCACTCTTTCTGCGCTCAAGTGAATTGTTCGATCATGACAAAGTAAAAATCAGCGTCGTAGGGGGCTTCAAGCAGAGCTTGTGTCTGGGATTCCCTCTTTGCATGGGCCCGCGTAACAAGGGGCTGAGCCACAGGATTGGGGGACACTTAGGGGACACTGTCCAATCAAGACTGAGCAAACTTAATAGGGGCTGAAACGACTTGAGCCCAGACGGTGAAGTATTGCCACTCAAGGTAGCACTTCACATTGGGAAGCGGTTTGCGCTTCCCAGGTAGTCGTGGACTATTGCAAATCTTTTGTGGTCAGGGACCACTGGGGGAAGTAATTAATTTAACACTACGATATACGTGCACCCTGTATCGCGAACAAGAGTGAATACTCAGCATCCATTTACGACTCCGTTTTCAAATTTTAAGCCTCCGGGTAAACTTTTGCCAAAGAGAAAATTGTCCTGATGTCCGGCGGGCTGGAAGGCGAGAGAGAAGTGAGGGTTTCAGGGCGAGATGATAGGGAATCAGGAGTGCTGCTTACTTGGTGGACTTGGTAAACGCAGTTATTCCAGGGCTGGGAATTTTGGAGGCAGTTTGGACGCAAATGCCCTTCCACTCCAAAGGTAAAGCAAACTATCGGTCTCCTAGGGGAATGACGACGCAGGGCAATTGGGAATAAGAGGTTGATATCTCTGGGTTCCGATGGGGAAAAACTTCTGGTTTTCGAAGAGCCCAATACCTTAACGAACTTGGGGGCATTACGCCCACGGACTTGTGAGTTATTAATCTTGGACTTGGAAGATGAAGAGGCAGTCTTTTTATTGTTCTTTGAATAGAGGTTATGGCTTGCTGCGTAGACATTCGCCTCTTCAATGCACTGGTAAATGTGTAGTACCTACGGTCCTTCACAAATGCTTAAAATTCTTTGGGCAGCGCAGCCAATAACTGATCCTTAATGACAAAGTCAACTAAAGACTCATAATTGTGGGCTATTTTAGAAGCGCCTAACCAAAAATTAAAATTCTTCTGGAGGGTATAACCAAATTGACGGAAGGTCTAACCTGGTTGGATTCGAGGATGTCGAAATTTTGAACGGTAAAAGTCGGGATTCATGTTCAAAGCCACAAACAGCTCAGATTTGAGGGTGGAAGAGTTTATGGTGGCCTTTGAGGGAAGGGAAATGAAAATATCCTTAACCTGTGAGCTGTGAACGGAGAGTAATTTAGCGGCACCGTCTGCCTCGATGTCTCAATGATTGACTTCGAATATTTTCACAAAGTGAGTGAGGTAAGATCCAAAGTTCTCACCTTTTTTGAACGTGGGAAGCTTGACTCTTCACTCTCTCGAATTTCTCTCCTCTCCCGCTATTTCTTGCTCTTCTCTTTCTCTTTTTCTCTCTTCTTCTTCTTTAGCTTTTCTTTCCGCTCTTTCTTACTTTTCTCGTTCTTTTTTTCTGCTCTTTCATTCCTCTCCTCTTCCTGGACGTATGGCATAAGGTTTTGGCCGGTTAATCCGAAAACTTTGCATTGCAATTTAAATGTGTCGAATATGGACATCTTGTACGGAAGTTCAATTGACCGCAGGCCAACGAAGGGGTTAACGACCTGGATGAGCTCAAAATACGTACACGAAAAAATGAGCCCACAATAAAATCTACGCTACCCCAAAATACACACAAATAAAAATTTTGAGCTTTCATAGGTTAAGAAGGGCTAAGGGTGCTAATAACCTTCTGGGCGATTAAAAAGACCTAAAGGAGAAGATAAAGTCTCCAGCAATTTGAGTTACAAAAAACATTCCCGGTTCAGATAGCTACACACAAGAATTAAATATGGAAGGGTCGTTCCACGAATCTAAAAATAACTTGAATGCTACTCAGCATTAATAAAATACAAAGAAATAGAAGGAATTTTTAAAAGAGCGCTTTAAAGACCTCTTAAAAACCCTACTAAAACTGACACCAGATTTTATAATTACTATATATGTAGTGGCACAGCAATTATACATATATATATATATATATATATATATATATATATATATATATATATATATATATATATATATATATATATATATATGTATATAATATTTTGATGTCTTTGAGTATTTTTGTGCCGCCCTAAAATTAACACCCAAGGAATCAGAGATGCGCGTATTGGGGCACCAGACATTAATATCAAGCAGTAAAGCTTGCCTTTTCCAAAATTTAAATGATCAAATTCATCCATTATATAGCTTCCTACATAGACAATACACAACTGAATCTACTAAGATATAATTAACTTTAAGAACCATTCATTATAAGTTTCATAAAAGCGTCATTAAGTTGTGGACAACCAAATATAATTAAAAATCATAGTAAACGTTAAAAGTTTTAAACAAAATAATACTCATAAATTAATTGAGTGAGATTTGAGCCGGCTACATCAAGGCATTAAAAATTCTCCAGTTTAAGGATTTAACGCCAGATTACAGTTCCCACTTCTAGAAAAAGAGGCATTGCGGTAACGTTTAAGATAGCATTTGTAGGTTAGATTTTTTTAAATGAAATTTTAGAGCTAATCTGGTGGGTTCCCGTTTCCTAATTTCTTTGACATGTCGGCCGAAGATCTGATTAATTCCTGTCATGTAGCCAGAGTAAGGAAGAAGAACGACTGCTACATTTGTTCAGTTTGTACAGAAATATAACTCTGTCATCAGTCAAGTTGCGTCAGCTCTGCCAATGAACGCTTTTTTGCACCAGGCTTGATGGTAAACAAGGGAGAGGGCTATGGAGAACCCTGCCGGATTCAAACAAATCTAAAGATAAACTGCCCTCCCGAATTGAGTCTATCTGGTTCTATATATAAATTTTTTTAAGCGGAGCCATGAAAGCAACGTTAAAATTTGGTACGCTTCATGGTAGAATTTTATGCAAAGCACCGGTGTTATATCAAACTCTCCAAAGAGTTTTCATGAAATAAGCGCCAATTGACTGGCGTCTTTCAGCAGAAATTTACTACCGAGACATGCCAAGGATGAAATTAAAGAACATGGCGAAACTGAAGGAAACCTTATCATCACGAACAATCGTAACATGCGATGTACACAATTTAAGATGAATAAGATTTCCAATACGCTGAGAGGAAATTTCTCTTAAGATATGCGCAATGCAGTAGTTAATAACAGTAGACTAGCTGGGTGAAACAAATCAACCATCCGATTAAGACTTGGGAAGACAAATGAATAAATCGGTCACATATTGTCAGGTTTTGAACAAACGACTGAAGGGTTAAATAAAAGTAGGCTAGATCTATCACCAACCTATTTACAAAATGATAGAGAGAGAACATTAATGGAGTGTGTAAAAGACCACCTAAGGCTACGAATATTGACAACACAGGTGAAAGTTCAGTTGAATTCAAGACATAATAATCGGGGTGAATCTATCAATTCCAGGGAAGTCTCATTAAGGAAGAGGATAGGGGTGCGTGATGTTCACAACGGCTAAAGATATGAACGACAAAACAAACTTGAGACCAATTCCTTACGAGATAATGCTAAAGGCTATTCACAACCTGTTCAAACGAGAAGTGATCTTTAACGCAAAAAAAGATTAAGAACATCTAAAAGATGTGCAAGGTGATGCTTTTAATGAACATGGTAAAGAGACACGTTATTAATCACTTCTTTTCTTGCGGGCTAGTAGAGTGTTCACCACCCGTATACGGAATCAAAGTTTTCCTAAGAACTGTTTCATAAAAATGGTGAATCGTTCCTCGACCATATTCACTAGAGGTTCCCCATGATATTGCATCACTCCTAAAAATCGTAGACCTAATACAAATAGGAAAATACAGTGCCAAATTGCGTAGTCCAAAGGAAAACATGATACAGCCACTCGCAAGCCAAAGCAAAGCATCTAATGATGACTAAACTCTTGAAGGTTACACCGTAAAGAATACAAATGAACTTCGCCGTCAAGAAAAAAGGTCAGCCTAACACTTACAAATTTTGTACATAAAATTGCACAACCAAAAAGATAAAGAATTCGGACAGAAGCAGTGCCGACCAAAATTCCTCGATTGGCATAGAAATATCAATCCTTTGTTCGATGTGGACAATCGTACTCGATATCTGCCTCACCTAAGCGTTCTCTTAGACGGTGGCGCTCTGGTTCAAGAGATTTAAAAAGAAAAGGTGATAGCTACCCTGGAGGTCCTTGGATAATACTCATCTAAATCCCTATTGGGCATACGAAAAGCAAAGTAAGTTCAAGAAATGTTAAGAAAAAGCTTCTAGGATAGATATTTTTTAATTATTTTTATATTAAGTGCACCGCTGGGCCCGGAAAAAAATATTTGCTTATTTCACCTCAGAGAGAGATTAGGTCAACCGGAAATGAAAAGGAAAGGCAACAACCGCATAAAGACAAGATGGAATTCCGCATCAGGGAATAATGGTAGAAAACACTATTTTCTATGTGTAACGCTAAAAAGTTAAATATACGAATTAATTTTAAGTATTTAAACAAATTGGATAATTTTAAACCTTATTATAGAGTTGAAGGCTTATTGACTGCTAAAATTAATGTAACAAATTAGTTGAATTCTTCTGAATACTAAAAATATTTGGGAAGTTGAAGGCTTAAATGATAATTAACACATAATCAAGGAGAAAATTTATTTAAAACAAACATAAAAACGAACAAAGAAATGCACCACTCTAAATTAAAGCTAAAATGTGTTAACTTACGAATTCGTTATAGAAGTGCATAAAGGGTTAAGACAAAAGGACAAAAAACAAATTTATATTCCCTATGTTCTTTTGTTACAAGCACGAAATGAAAACTTTTACAGTTAATAAAACTGTGGAAGTGTTTTCCGATTTAGGGAGAGATTATTTTTTACAAAATTAGACAAAAATACTCTCCAATAAAAAGATAGAGATTCAGTCTTGTATGATCTATAGCGCTTCTTGTTTCTCCACCTTAACACTGGAACCCCTGTACTAATGCACATCATCACAAAAAAGACGCTCTAAGATAAACTTCAGGGCATTTATATCTTAGTCTATCTAAATTTGAGAAAGAAAGTCAGGTATAATAACAAACGAGATAATTAAATAAAGAATTTAAAATAACCGTTGATTTTTTAAAAATAAACCTATACCAAGCGTTGAAATGATAGTGAATCAAACTTCCCCCTCAAGCCGCCCTCACTTCTTTGGCCTGTGTTCCAACCACTTGACTTGATTTCTTATCCTTCCTCTAAGTACATACAGAGACGAAACATTCTCATGGGTCATTCTCTGTCCATTTTATCCAAAAGGATGCGTAGCCGATAATGTTCCAAAATATAAGCCTATACATATAACACTTTTCAGTTATGAAAACAATCACTCTCTGCATTTTGAATCGGGCGCCATGAGGGACGTTCTTTATCCACACCAGCGTGCCTGATGCGCAATGAATCGGGCGAGAGATTGCTATTATAACTGCCTATTCTAACTTTTTCTGTGTAGCTTATCAGAAAAAATATATATATATATATACATATATATACATCTATCTTTAAAAGAAAATCCTGTTTTTCTTCTTATTATGCGATTTAGACTCCGACAATTATTCCTTTTTCGCATTGCTCCAAATTCTTCTATGTTCCTATAAGTGGATTGATTCAATATAGAAAATCGCTTTTATTTGACAGCATGATTTGGCATCATCTCTTCCTCACAATGACCTATATTTTCTAATCCAACAGCCGTATTTTTCAATTTGATCAGTTAAGGTTGACAAAATTGACCTTACTCTTTTAAGGTGAATTCAAAATTAAATTTTAACATATCAACGAAATCTTTTCGTCTGATGTTCTCTCAATTTTCAAAATATGTATAACAGTTAGGCTACAAGAAATATGTATAATAGTCGACTTATCGACAGACCACAAAAATTATGTTACCGCCCATGTAATTATAACCTCCTTCGAAGAGAGATACTCGTAATAGTATCATGAAATGAACCATTAAACTACACTTGAAATTGACATAAAATAGCAACCAGAAACTAAAATAAATTACTTCAAACGTAAGAATATGTTAGATCCTTGAAGGAAAAAGAAAAAAGGTATAGTAAATTCATGCAGCGAAAATATTTTCTTAGATGAGCTAAAAAAAAATGGTCTATATAAACCTCGAAAAACAGTTCGCCATAATTAAACCATTCTCCTCTCACTTATTACAGACTCTAAATTGACCCAACTTCCTCCGAAAACTCCATTCGAATCCTCAAATAAGCGACAGTTTTAGAGAAATGCTGAGGCAAGCTTAGCGCCTATAATGGCTAAGTACGTAATAGGAATCCCCAAATCCTATTTTGGCATCAAATTCACGTACGTGAAAAAACTCTACACTTTTAAAGTTGTATTCTCAGCCACACACAAATGATATCTTTATCTCAGAGGAAATCATATAAACGGCTGGGAAGGGTTAGTTGAGAGGCTGAGAGAGAAAGTGACTGCATTTATTATTAAAATTAAAAAGACAATATACTTCTCACGAGCAAATTTTCATCGTGTTTTGAAAAAAAGCACACCGTTGTTATCGTCAGGAGTGGCTGGAGGTAGTGATTTATTATAAATTGTTGCATGTAAACACACATTCAGTCATAGAAAGTGGATTGAATAGGGCTACTTTCAGCGTTGGGAATAAAGCACATAACAGCGATTATTGGTGAGATGTGCTCGGGATAGTGTCATAGCATTATGTAGACTATAAAGATATCAAGAGTAGAATTATGATTGGAAAAGTGATTACTTTACATTTTTATTTTAGTTCTACGTTTATTTAGAGTATATATATATATATATATATATATATATATATATATATATATATATATATATATATATATATATATATATATATATATATATATATATATGAGGAATTAAACCACATTCTCCGAAGACAATTTAATTGAGAACAGTTTCAGTGTATCTCACACCCTTTTGTGGCAAATCAGGGGGGGGGGGGGTTAGGCCTTCAATATGTTTAGGCCTAACTCCCCCCCCTGATTAGCCACAAGTAGGGGATTGGGGGAAAAAAGAGGGGATCTTTCACGACCTGACCCTGTGTTATGTTTGTAAGCACTTTTCTTATATTTTCTATCCAGTTTCAGTTGAAAAAAGGTGTGAGATACACCAAAACTGTTCTGAATTCAATTGTCTTCGGAGAATGTGGTTTAATTCCTCATCTTTTCTTGCGATATTGCATTAATTTTCATCATATATATATATATATATATATATATATATATATATATATATATATATATATATATGTAAGGTTTCAATGAACAAAATGATGAATTTTTATTTTACGTCTGTTGAAATTTACAGAATGAAATTAATAAGTACAAAATCTCATTTGTGAAATTCATGAATTATTAGAAAGGTTTTAGAATAAATATACTACTTTTTCCTGGTTTACGATTTGAAAATAAATCATATTCTCTAATCAGTTTCTAAATTTATTTCATGTTTTGAACATAGTCTTCTTAGGTAATCTTTAAAGCCTGGCATATGTTAGTGGCATTCCTCTCCTTAAAGTCTCTGGCTCCATCATAATTCCCAAACAAGTTTAGCAGATTAGAGATGCCCAAGAGAGCTTCATTTTTTTATTAATTCGACTAAGGTCTCATTCTCTTTAGTCCTATCAGGTTGGGCGTCTAGGATATGTAGTTTTAAATATGCTTTACCCTGCTTAATATAGTAATTCTTCGCTTGTCTTAGCCAGCTCTACATTGTCTTTATATTTAAACGCCAGAAAGACCTAAATCACTGCATATGAGGTCTTTTGCCCCGCTCTCTCCTAATTTCTGGCCTATTTTCGAAGTTTATTGCCGAAAGACTAGGCCCTCATTATCTATTTTTACTCGAACACATCTGGCTATTTATTGCTTCATATGATTTCGTGGTAAAGTTATAAAAATCTATATAGTATCTTAGTGTTACATATATTTTCATATTGTGCATAAAGTGTTGGGGTAACCTTCTGCCATTCAATGTGTGATACTAACGTTTAATCCTATTTTTTCAGTGATTATCTTATTGTTAACTTACAAGTGGTAATCTTTTGTTAAAACTGTCCCCGAAGAAAAAGATATCTGACGCTCAAAGAGCTCAAATAATTGCGCTGTGCAGGAAGGGATTATTCCAAGTCAAAATTCAAATAATATTGAAATGCTCAAGAAAAAGTGTCCAAACAATAATTAAACTGTACAATTAGAACAACTCTTTTGAAAAAATCGTGATATTCAAGGTCGAAAAATGTTTACAACTCCGAGCGAGGAAAGGTCGCTAAAAAAGACATCTCTAGCCAATAGGAAAAACCTCTTCTGATGTAGCTACTTAGTTTCGGCAGTAACAAACAGAGATATCAGACACACAGTAAAATGAAGGTTATTAGAAGCTGGACTCAAAGAATCTAATGATAGAAATAAACTGTAGGTGTCTCAGGTGAACAAGAAGAAGCGATTATCTTGGGCAAAATAGCATGAAGGTTGGACTGATAATGATTGGGCAAAGGTGTTTGGTCTGATAAAAGCAACTTCTAGATAGGTTCTCCACATTAGTTTCCATCAATTTATTACGCTTGTACACATTTTCACTAGATATAGAAAATGATCAGTAAAATTTGTATTTGTCCTCAGATTTTTGGAACCCGTGGAACTGTTTATATTCGTCGAAGAGGTGGGGAAGCTATTATCCGAGATGTGTTGTCCCAACAGTCAAATTTTGAGACCGTGGTGTAATAGTTTGGGCTACATGACGTATTCAGGTCCAGAATTGTTCACTTGTGCGGGAAGAATGAATTCCACTAATTACTCCAGCATGTTAGACCAGGTTTATTAACCTTCCCTAGGTAAAATTTTCAATGATGACATACGTGAAAGTGTAATCTTCGACCAGATAATTCTCCATGCCACACATCTAGAATCTCAATGCGTTGGTTTGAAAAGAAGGTAGCGACGTTTATGGAATGATCCCCTCAATATTCAGACCTCAGTCCTATTAAACATTTATAGTCACACTAGGGCAGAAGAGTGAGGGTGCACAAATGTTCCTCAAAAAGTGAATTAACAGCCACAATTCATGATGAGTGGCAGAAAATGTAGCCAACCACTTGTGCCAACTTAGTCTCAAGTATTCACAAACGCATAAAATCAGTTATAAAACAAAAGGAGGAGACATCAAATATTAATTATTGATAGAATATACGCAAGAATGTTTAGTTGTATTAGGTCAAGTATGAAATAAAGGAGTTTAAATCATATTTTTCACTTTTGCAGACCTGCCACATAATTTTGGCCAAGACTGTATTTTGTTCTTAATGAAATAACTACAAATGTGAGGATAAGGAGGAGAAGAGTAATTATTGCAGGATATAAATTCGGATATTAGGTTCGAACTTTTTCTAACTGCTTTCTTTACTTTGCGCAATTCTACATTCTTCCAAATCCTCCATGGATTATATCTCTTTGGCGGAAAATCCGTTTATCTAGACCTATCCTGATAGTGGTTGTTTTTTGTCTCATCGTATGAGGTATAAGGATCGTTCTTTGCATTTGCACCCACGTAGAATGTGGAATAATCTGGTCGGTACTCCCCCCTATCCTCAATGGGTAAATTTAAGGGTGATTTTCCTTAGTTGCTCGAAGCGCACTCTATGAATATCCATGGCCTTAAAGGGCGCTATACATAAAAATATATTTATTAATATTATATTAATTAATATTGTTGCTAATATCTGGAAGCGACAAATGTTAGTGCGGTTTTAAAAATTAGAATTGTTCAACTCAAATTTACCCACTCATCAAATTTGGGTAAATAGATTTAAATGTTTTTTTCACAAATTAAAATCTTCTCTATTTCCTTTAGAATTTATGGTTTATCTAAATTTATATTTTAGTATTACATAAAGAACAAAAAAATGTATTATGTAGAAAAAGTCGAAAGGCGACCAAACAAGGCTACGTTTATTTTTCTCGATTTTCTTTTTTACTCGTTTGAGTTTCGTAAGCAAATATTACATATGAAGCAAGATTAATTAGGCCAAACAGAAGCTATGGATAGTTGGCAGTCCATTTAATATATATAAGCAAAGATTTAGAATTAAAAAGGTATCTACTTTTGTTCAAACTTTGATGACTCCTTATTCCGTCTTTGGAATTATACGGTGAAAAAATATACATTCTTCAGTTTTTCTCAATTTTGATTTCAAAACTCTTCATACAGACAAAATATAAACTTGAATTCATTTGCTGTAATAATAGAAACGTACTTTTTCAAAGGTAATATAAACCGGATTTATAAAAACCTATATTAGCATAAATACATTCACTATTTTCAGAATGAAGAGCAGAAATTTCCATGGAAACTCAAGAATAGTCAACATAGATTCTTCGAAGACGCTTATGATACGGTTGAGAATAGTAATCATGGTAGACATATTTTTATTTGTGTAACTGCTGAATGTAGAGAGGATAGTGAAATCAAAATATAGGGTGATGAAAATTTAGAACAAACCTCAAATATGCTAAACATATGTATTTGCTAGAGAGGTTAATGTTTTTATGGGAAGTTCTGAATCCTAGTTTGCGAGCCACTGACACTATTAAGGAAAATAGATTAAAATTTTATAATATAATAAAAAAGCTGGGGAGAAAATTGAAGGTCGTTTGTTTAAATCAAAACTCTGTCGTTACTTTAATTACAAGTGGGAATGCATTGGTTTTAGATCCGATTAGAAGGGTGAAAAGGATTGTATAAGGAAAAATGTAAATTACAGCGGCTCAACATTTTGGAATAAAAGTGTACAACAACAAATTGAATATATCGGTCGTGTGCACATAGATTCTATATCTATTATTGTATGATCAAAATGTGCATCAGAAAGAATTTCGAAGAAACTTAGACTATGATAAAACGAACGAAAGCGACACGGGCAGGAAATCGCACGGGACCAAGCATAGGAATGTTAGTTAATATGCAACATGAAAAGAAGGATCCCTTTCCAAAATACTTTCATATCCTAAGATGCATTTTTTGTGAAAAATCTGCAGAATAAGGTGTTATAAATGTAACAAACATCTTCATTTGGAAGTTTGTTTCCAAGTTTTTCACGCTGAATATTTTTTTATTTAGTTTATTAGATAAGCATACTAACTATGCTATCATTATATTACTAAATTTGCGTTTTCCTGAATATTTATTCTTAGTTACTATGTACAATAAAGAAAAATAAATTTTATGAAATTTGTCATCGTTTCTGCCGAATGACCACATTTGCAGTCACATTAAAAGAATGTATTTACAAGTGCAGAAAAAAAAGAATAAAGTTTTCATTGATTTTTTTCATACATTGAATTTATAGAAATCTGTTCTCAACAAGATTCAAGTTAAGATGAAATTTTTAATTTTACCTCTAATTTTCTTTAGATTTATGTTTCAGGGTTTAGCAACTCGTAGTACACAGAAAATATTAGAGCATTACTATCATTAAATATCACTCTTCTTTCATGAAACCAGGTCTTCGAATGTGTGGTAGCATTTATTCAGGGAATCCTAGATACAGGAGATCTTTCTATTCTCGTTCATATCACTTTTCTCAGTAAAGGTAAGTAATTAAATAAAAAATAATGCATTACTTTATCAGGAAGGAAGTACCAACTAAAAGTATGATTTATGGGTGTTTATTAGTCCATAGATCGCGTTTTTGTATATATTTGTGTACGTGATATTATTATTATTACTTTTATTATTATAAGGTAAAGGTGTAAGTTGTGAAGTGTATGCATGTATGTGACCGTGCTTTTAGTATAGGATAAATGTATGTGCAGATATATGTAAGTGATTGTATTATCCTTATGTCCATGTGCATGTGTGATTGAGCATGCGTGTTCGACGATATGTTGACAAAGCCATCGAGGTGGAAACGTCACCAGTCTCGGGAAGAACTCCAAGATGACGGGTTCGAGGTGGGAGCTACAATAATACTCTGCCCTACCCTTATTTTCCAGTCACCATAATTTTACTACTTTTATTTTACAAACTCGTGTGAATAAACCCTTTTCTTTGTATTACTTAATATTAAATATATTTTTCTTTCCCTCTAATCTTTTATTGTTTGCTCCTTTAATGTTTGATTTTATAACATTTCCTGCTGATGCGATTCTCAATTTCTTTCTCTGAGATGGTCTTCTTCAGATGCTGCTAAAGTGAACAAAAAATAATGCCTATTTTTGTGTATCTCTCTTAAACGACGCAGACTTTCTCCTCTATGTCTTATGCGCAGCATCCAGGGATAAGTCAGAATTTACGCTCTGCTCGAATATTAACGAAGATGTGCGAAAAATTATGTTTTCATTCCTATACGCGTGTGTATATTTTTGTGTAGTGTAGTGGTTCCCAAACCCATAGTCGCAACCCAAATGAGGGTCCAAATGACCTTCTTGAGGGTAGCAGGAAGACTACTAAAAAATAATAATAAATGAATAAAAGAGAGAGAGAGAAAGAGAAGTTAAAATAGTTCAAATATAATTATTAACATCATAATTGTGGAATATAAATCGTCATTCAGAAGGGACGGGAAAATATTTGTGAATAATAAACTACGGTAGATAATGGTAGAAGAAAACATATACGAGTATGGTCAGGCCCAATAATTGTACTGTACGCCAAGGCGGATGGTACTGACTCGATCTATTTCTTTTGAATCTTCAGTTCCGACGTAGCTGATTTAGTAAACAGACTTGCCTGTCAAGTAAGATTTATTTGCATCTTACTTTTTATTTACTGTCATTGGCAAGCTAATTCGGGAATTTTGAAAGAAATATAACATATACTGGTTGAACTGTTTGGCTGTGTGTACTGATGGATTGCCAACGATGAAGGAAAGTCGAGTAGGTTTTGTCACTCTACTTTATGGAGATAATCCTGATGTCATAGTAATTCTCTATTTCTTACATCAAGAAACCTTGGCCTCTCAACGTCTCCAGCCAGAACTCCATATTGTGCTGAATGATGTTATCCAAATTTTGATATTTTAAAAACGTTCATAACTTTGAACTCGCACATTTTCTGTAAAGGTGTGAGGAGATGGGATCACATCACCAGGACTTACTTTTCCACTCTAAAGTCAGTAGGCTCCTTTGAGGCCGTATTCTTGGACGGGTTATTGAACGTCAAACTGAAATAGAAGTTTTTCTCCAAGAGAAAAAGCATAAGCTGTCTAAATGTTTTAAAGATGCTGTTTTTTGGCCAAGCTAGCACTTAAATGAATACAACTCAGACATGCAAGGCCGAAATAAAACTATGCATCAGTGAAAATATTACATCATTGAAGAAGAAACTTTCGCTTTGGATGCAAAAAATCGCCACCGTTAAAACAGCTGCTTTTTCAGAGTTGAGAGCAGTGCTGGAGGATTTATCATAAATAGAGCTTGCTGACATTAAATTGCTTTTCAAAGACCATTTGCACGAGTTTCATGAGGAAATGGACAAATATTTGCGAGAAAATGTTGATGTATGTCAACACAGCTGGGTAGGAATGTGTTCGGTGTGAAGGTCAGTGATTTTGGAGAAGATATCTGAGTCTTTCAAAAAGAACTTTTTGATTTCCAGGAAAATCAGAAGCAACGTTTTAAAAGCCTCTCGTACTCTAAATTCTGGGCTTAACTGAAGGATAAGCCTATTTTAATTCTATTTCCTACCACATTCGTCTGTTTCTGATTGTTTTGAGCTCTTGTGACGATCAAAACTAATGCCAAAAACCCTCAGGATCCTCAACATGTTTACCGCTATTATTTATCCATTAACATCAAGCAAAATCTGGATAAACTTGTTTATAATATGAAGGAGCATCACAATAGTCACTAAAATACTTTTTTCATTTTTTTAATGGTCTACCTGAAGAGCCAGAAGAAATTGGCGATCAAAGGTTTATTATTTTGCTTGTCTTTTGTTTCAATAAATTACATCAATATGAAAATGTGCCTATAATATCCTTCAATCAACATAGAAATATAAATATATATTGTTTATCAAATAACAGTGAATGTACATAAAATATATTGAATAAAACTAAATGTAGAAACAGTGAAAAATTTATTATATTTATCAGCAGTCAATAGTAGTTGAATAGTAAGAAAGGCTCATTCATAAAATTGTATTATAGTTGGCAGTCAAAAGCTTGTTTATCTTTGCATGAGTATGATGGTTTGACTTCAATTATCTTCGAGCAATATTTTATTATATTTATTAGTTATTAACTTATAGAAAAATTCAGTAAACTTTATTTAATTGGAAAAAAAGAAAATAATACTGAAATAATATTTTATCCTTAAGGGTTGCTAGGCCAAAATCAGTTTGTGTTCAGGGTAACGACAAAAAAGTTCGGGAAACCCTGGTGTAGTGGGTAGTGGGTAGTGGGCGTAAGTTTGTCTTCTTTTTCTCTACTCCTTTGTAAATGGGCGAAGAAGTTTAGTTTTATACAGATAATTTGAATGTCAGCTCGAATGAAACGAATGACCAATGGCGTGATTAAGACAACAAAGTGAGATGGGCAAAGGTGGTCTAATTTCTGCAATGCATTTCTCGAACCATCGTAGAGGGACAGATAAACAATAAACCATTTCGATATATGGTCTATTTGATTTCAAGTGTGATACTTGCAGGGATATGTATCATTGAATTGCAATTTATTTGCTTCAATATCGTAAAACGTGGTCCAAAAGAGAGTTTATTTGAGATTAAATCCGTGAATGCCAAATGTGAGTGGAAACGAACGAGGCAGAAAATTACCGAGTGCCTTAGCGACATCTGATTATCTGGTTCCATTTTAAATTACGCTAAAATTAGAACGCTATACTGAGGTAACCAAATTAATATGTCAACATTCCTCGACTTTTTGTTAGTAAATAAGATTTAACTTCTTACTATTGTATGTTTTTAACAGGTTTCTTTGATGAAAGTTTACATGGGATACAAAGAAAAGAGCATTGGAGATACAGTTAGTTTTTCGACAATGCTAGCACTCTTATAAGTCTTTTCGATTGTCCTCTTCACTCTCCTGTTTGTTATTCTCAACAAATAACATTTTCTTTAGTTACCACTGTTCTTAACTTTAACTTTTCTATCTTTCCACTCACCATGGTGATATAATTTGCCGGAGACAAAGATGGAATAATTCAAGCTGCGCTGGACGATAGCAGCAATATTACCGAATGGAAAATGTTAAACTTCTTTATTACATATATGGGGGGAAAGCATGCATCAGCCATTCTCGTGCTTATCATGCACTCAAATTTTAATACCTCATTATATATGAATGTATATGAATCTAAATAGTGGGTAAAAAAACAAAAAACATTAGAACAAAAACATTTGAGGCTAAGAGTTAATCCATGATCATAGGAGAGACACGTGGTGAGGGGCTGGCAATGCCCCTCACAGGGTCGAGTATAAATAAGCCAGAGGAAATATTTATATTAGGAAAGATGCCAATTAATGAACACTGGACAATATTTCTTTTTGTGAAATCAGCGGAATGATAAAGGAATTTTGCAGAGTTCCAGTCAATGGGGTGGTTATTTTCGGATAAATGTTAAAATAAAGCGCTGTTTAGTTCACCTTTTCTAATATTATACTTATGTTGGTAAATTCTAGTAGATAGAGATTTACTAGTTTGCCCGAAGTAAGGTAAATTGCAAATAGAACATTAAATAGAATAAACTACTCCTTTTTTTCAAGTTTATTGTGGACTTACATTTTATATAAAGTAGATTCATATCTAAATTTATAGAGATACTACGTTGCGTTAAAATACTGGTGAATTCCTGTCATTCTTCTACGATCACGTTTTGTTGTGCTGTATTATGATTATTTTGTTCCTTTGTGCATGTTTTTTCGTTTCTTATGTTTCTTCTGACCGTATTGTTTTATTGTTTTGGTTTTTGCTGTGTATTATGTTATTTATACTTACTTAGCCAAGATTCTTTTTTCGTAAATTCTTCTGTGTTGGATTTTCTTGTTAACGCTTCTTTTACGGGCTTGTCGTTTTTCGGAAACTTATTTTTTCTTCAAGTTTTTGTTTTAGTAGTTAGGTTCTTTATTTTCAATTCAGCATTTTATGCCTATAATGGAGCAAAGCGAAATTTTAATCTTGCTGGCGCTGTTTGGGGTTCTTATATGGTATGTAGCGCGTTGGTTTTCTAAAATTAGTGCTCTTCTTTCGTCGGTTCTTTATTTCCCAGGGCTTCGCGTACCAGTGATAATGAACATGCATTTGTTTTCAATCTCTGGCAACTCCTTCTGTACGGTTTCTGAGACACTGAAGAGAGTCGACGAGGGATATATGAGGGTTGATCTGAAAAGCGCCAGGTATATTTTTCTTTTATTCCTTACGCTAAATTTTCTCAATGCATTGAGTGTTCTGACCCCTAATTTTGTTCTCGGATCTGTTTTAGGCCGCGCTTATTGTACCCGCTAGAAGGGATTTTTATTCTGAGTAGAATACACTCATTCATGTAATGATAACGTGAATACCCCACTCTCACATCTGCTAAGTTTCTTCCTTCTACTGGAACTTTAGTGTGAAGATGCCTGAAGAAGGGCGAAAGTCAACAGCTAAATTTTGAATTAGTTTTAAAAACGAACAAATGAAATGCATCTTCCACAGCTGATTTTTTATTTCCATCAAGATATAAAAACTGCATTCGCCACTTTGAACGTTCTCAAATAAAGTTGGTTAAGTCAAAATATAACATGTTCTTTAATAAAACATAAATAAAAGAGAAGCTAATCCAATCATCTACCGATATATATATTGTGATAGAACGAGTTGACTGCGTTAATTTCAACTCCTATCCCATATTATTTAAAACCACGATGCTGCCCACGTGCATCTTCGATTCGAGGCTTGGAGTCTTATCACAGCTACCGGATGCCAATGTTTAAACAAGAAGGTTATCGTCCCCCCGTTCGCCCCCATACGCCGACCTCGCCAGATCGAGTTAGGCTTATGAGCAGATAAGGCATTGTTCTCCGGCCCGGCTGTGCGTTCCCTCCAAGCTTCCACTCCCTTTTCCCCCACGCCAAGGAGATGTCCTGGCTATTTATATGGAAACTTTACCACTAAGATCAGATTGGAGATCCAGATTTTCGTCGCGAAACATCACCACGACCCTCTCTCCCTTTGTGCGCCAAGGGACCTCGACCTCGAGATTCACCATCACTTGTCCAGAAGGAGGACAATATTCCTTGAGTGCCAAAGGTTCGAGCCTTTCCGACGCCAAGTCCCCAAGGCTTCCCCCCCTGTTGTTCAAAGCAGAACAGCATTAGAACAGCCATTGTTCGTTTTGAGCCCTTCGCCAAGAAACGGTTCTCATCCCCCCCTGTTGTTCAAGGAGAACAGCATTAGAACAGCCATTGTTCGTTTTGAGCCCTTCGCCAAGAAACGGTTCTCACCCCCCCCCTGTTGTTCAGAGGAGAACAACATTAGAACAGCCATTGTTTTTGAGCCCGTAGACAAGAGACGGTTCTCATCCTCCCCTGTTGTTCAAAGGAGAACAGCATTAGAACAGCCATTGTTCGTTTTGAGCCCTTCGCCAAGAAACGGTTCTCACCCCCCCCTGTTGTTCAGAGGAGAACAACATTAGAACAGCCATTGTTCTTGAGCCCGTAGACAAGAGACGGTTCTCATCCCCCCTTTGTTCAGAAGAGAACAACCTAGAACAGCCATTGTTCTTCAAGCCGTTCGTCGAGAAACGGTTCTCCTTCCCAAGACGCCACGTCAGGATCCTTTTATTCCCCCCCCTTCGGCTGGAACTCGCCAGCGGACCGAAACTCCTTCGCGCCACCTTCCCCTGCACCACTAGTGCAAAAGTTACGTAAGCGAAACGTCACCTTTGAGTATTGATCCCTTTTGTCAATTCTATCCTGTTCTTTAAATGGTTTATCGAACCATCCCATCTCTTTAACTCGATATTTGTTTTACCTTTTTTTTTAATCCTTTAAATCCTCAGATTAGCCGAACCCCCACGACCCTGTTAATTCTCTGTTTATGTCAATATTTTCCTTCTTGTGTTTGTTGGTAGTTATTATTAATAAAACTCTATTTTATTAATGATAGCAATATTATTATCCTTGAGCTCAGTTCCACTTCTTAAGCATATCGAAGATACATAATATCTGCCGCCAGACAGTAACGCACTCTAAAGATAATTAAGGAAATTCCCTCAACGAATAGTGTTATATATGGTATCGTCGGGAGTCATTCTACGACATATATATATATATATACCTTTACTTAATACATTTAGCTCTATACACTTCTGAACAAGTCTATTCTCTTCCAATTATATCATGGCATATTAAGGCACTCAAATTTCCTTGAGAATTAGGGACAAAAAACAAAATTACAGGGGGGAATTGTGGTGTTATTTGCTACAAATATCTATTAGAACGGACTTTATTAAACTCATCTACTGTGCTGGGTCATTCTTTTGATAAAAAAATCTCTATCTGTTTAATTTTCTAGCTTTTATCTCAATAAAGCATTTTTTGTTTGTGAGGACTTTTAGGTAATTATTCCCATCAACGCTATTTTTATGAATATCTATCAATATTGTTTTAATGAATTCCAAAGAAATACGCAATTACATTCTTAGTTTATCTTTTTTCTGTGAATTATTCTAGTGAAGAAGATCCGATTTGAATCAAAGGTCACATTTGGGCTTGCTCTGTGAAGACCCTCTCTAGAGTCACCGCCAAATGATTTAATGAATGGAGCTCCATAGAGCCTCGAATAACTTTGAGCTTTGATTTAATTTATTTATTTTGGGGTGTGAGGTTCGAATAAGCCCCAGAGTGTGAAAAATAGAATTCCAGTAGCAAAACCTGGGTACATACGAGGGGTGGTCAATACGTTTTGTGAATCGGTAGGGCAAAACAGAGGAAGGGGTGTGGCTAGTTGTGGGGGTGTTAGGACAAGTTATGACAAGTCAGGACCTGCAGCTGCACGCTCCTGCCTCGTCTATTTGAGAAGCAGTAGCTGATCGCAGATCGTCAGTCACAAATTTTTCAACAATAGAGAAGGTTGAGCACCGCGCAGTGATAGAATTTTTGACCAAGGAAGGCAAGAATGCAAAAGAGATCCATAAACGAATGTTTGAGGTGTACACTGACCCTGCGCCTTCCTATACAACCATTGGTCGCTGGAATAGGGAGTTTCACGATGGTTGTGCGTTCCTTGAAGATAACCCCCGTCCAGGACGCCCGTGAGACGTGACCAACGAGGACAATGTGTCCGGTGTGGAGAGGATGATCCTCGAAAATCGAGGGGTAAAGGTGGAAGAAATCGAGCAAAAACTTGGAATATCACATGGAAGTGTTATCAACATCATCCACGACAATTTCGCCATGACTAAGTTCTCTGCCCGTTGGGTACCTAGAAACCTCACGCCCCATGATTAACTTCAACGTCGTCAAAGTTTACAAGGCCAGCGTTGAACAAGCTGCCCTGCGCGAGTGCGGATTTGAGGAGCTCAACCATCCCCCCTACAGTCCAGATCTGGCCCCCAGCGACTACCTTTTATTCCGCCAGCTCAAGGCTGCACTGCGTGGACGCCGGTTTGGGTACGATAAGGATGTCCAGCTTGCCGTCCAGGAGTGGATTGAACAGCAGTCGGGAATTCGAAGCCTCAGGGACAAGTGGCGCAAGTGCATTGGAGTCGAGGGTAGTTATATGGAAAAATAATAAAACATTTTTCCTCGTATCTCGTTTCCTTATATCCAAATTGCAAAACTTATTGACCGCCCCTCGTACTTAGGTATAAAATATGAGCTCTCCTGATTGGCCCAACCATGACAACTCAGGGACTCGATACTAGCAGATACCCTTAGATCTGCTATATGGCTAGTCATCGGAAAGGTTAGGAAGGTAAGTTAGGATGGTATTAGGAAGAACTGTAGAAGAAAACGTAACAATGGGAAAATCTATTGGTAGTATTTTATGTGTTTTATTAGGGATTTTAAGGGTGTTTTGACCTTTTCTATTCTTGCAACTTTATTCTCTTTAGATTATTTGTTAAATTCATGTCATGTGGTGTACGAGTGTAGTGGAAAAACTACCTCGAAAATCTCTGTGCTCAATATCTCGAATTTAGGAAAACATTTGGTAAAATCCTTTAATTCATTTAATGAAATGAATTTTGTGAATAAAAGATAATTTAGAATATAATGGAGAAACAAAGATAAAAATCCGGCCTGTACGGGACGATTCTTATGATAGAGGTTCTTAATAGAAGCACAAATTAGGGCATGATATAGAGTGGGTGCTGCTGCGGCTGTCTGCTGTAATGCTGTAACAAGTATGGCTTCGTTAAGTAGAGAATTTAGTAACCTCACTGTCGGTTTGTTACCCGAAGCTAGCTAGAAGATGCATCTTTCACTTTTTGCACGAGGAAGTTAAGCTAGTGTATCTCTTAAAGCTATTTAGATAGAAAAATACTCCAGCAAGCAGAGTAAATAGGATACGGACCACATCAGCAAATTATCTCACCTGCTCACTCTTTTCGGTAGTTACCAATTTTTTGGTATTTTTCATGTTTTTCAGACTCAAAGAGGAAAATACAGAGGAAGGAAATCTTAAGAGAATAAATTGAATAATTTCAGTGTTTCCTTATGACGAACGAAATTTAGGTTTTAAAATAAGGATAATATAAATGGAAAGACAGAAGGACTGAAATAGACAATCGTAGCAAAATAGAAATCCATATAGCGTATATCTCAAGAGGGTTGAGTTTAAATTGATAGGCTTTCTTAAAGATTAACATAATAGGCTTATTAGGAAACAAAATACTAGAAAAATTTTATTTCCCACTATAGAAACTACCCAAATGACTAGTTTATTTAAGAGTGGAGGGTATTACGTAATGGGAATGAGTAAAATAAATATGTATAAACCAGTTTTAATGAATATGTAAAGCACACTCGTGTGTTGTTTATACAAATTGAAAAATTGATTAGAACGTAAGGATGCACAACTCTACAAAACCTACATACACTATTCAAGAAATTAGGAAGGATCCTTTGCGATGTAGGATAAAGTTTTATAGGGTTGAATCTTTATGCCTTTGAATGCCGTTTCCTTCAACCTAAAACTTAATTTTTCCTATCAATTCTGCTCTATATCCCTTTACTGATCCCATATATATTAAGAATATTTTAGTCCCCTTAAGACTTCTGTTTCTAAACTCACGATAAAACCTATTCTTAAATTCCTCCATGTAGCAAAATGACAGAGGGAATTTTTCCTTGTTCATTTGTCCTTGTTTCTCCATCAAATGAAGCTGATTTTAAAACCGTGGAAAATAAAAATTTAACGGGTCACTTAACTACTTGACATCTAGTAGGACGAGTCTTGTTTATCTTTCGTTTATTAATGTTCTCGCAAGATGGTTTATTCATTATCCTATGGACGAGGAGATTAAGGAATAAGGAGAGATAATTTGCCCATCTGCATTATATCTTATAATGTTGG
The DNA here is from genome assembly GCA_963969495.1 of Ceratothoa steindachneri. Classification (NCBI taxonomy): domain Eukaryota; kingdom Metazoa; phylum Arthropoda; class Malacostraca; order Isopoda; family Cymothoidae; genus Ceratothoa; species Ceratothoa steindachneri. Next base: position 72,982,928 of record OZ018324.1, on the reverse strand, counting down.
GCGCCTTAAATATGAGGAGCATCTTGGATGGCGGATCGGAATATGTAAGAGGCTATAAGTGAGGGGCAATCAATTCTTCCTCCTTAACTTCCACCTTGATAAGATGTATTAGGAAGATAGCAGGAAGTTCATTACAAAACGGGATTGTAATTTAAAATTTTGAAAAATCAAACGAGAGGGGAAAATCTTTAAGATGAACTAGTTGAAAATTAATTCTGCAGAAGGGAAAAAGGATTACAAACCCTCAGATAGAAAAATAAAAAGGAATAGCAATTGCAAGGATAAGTCGTTGACAATATCAATATATTCGATAACCTTTTTATCCAATATATCTGGATACTTAAATTCATGATAAGAAAACGCCCTTACTCACCTTAAGTTAACCCTCTTCATCTGGTGATCTCAGTTCTTAGTTTAAAGTTGTTAGGTTTTATTTACGGACTTGTGTCAGAAGATGTGATTAATTCTGCTGCAGGTGACGGGAGCGAATATAATCTGGTGACTTTGAGCTCTTCTTAAATTGATTCTTTTAGGCTCGAGGATAGTTGATTGGAGAGAGCGAGTTGCTTTCTCAGCCTCCTGCAGGCCAATCTATCGCCGGTTCCTCTCTTTTCGACTGCTGCCACTACCAATTATAATTATTATCCATTTATCCCTTTTTTATATCATTTGATTCAACACCTGAGTCCCGAGTGATAACTGCGTTACTCACGCCGCTCAGACTGCAGGAGTCCTTCACTATTAGACCTCCTTCCGCTATTTTATCTTTTCATTTGTCTTTCCTCAGCTCATTCGTCTTTCGTCTCTTATTAAATCTATGAAGGAATAAGACCCATGTTAAGAATAATCAGGGTCATAAAATAAGAACCAATATTCTGCTTTATACCGACCTTTCCCCACTCTATTTGGCGTGAGAGAATGTAGAATAATCTACCGACTGCAATGCGCTTATCTTTTCCCCCTTTAGTGCCATCAAATAAACCTTGAAAACACACATCCCCCTTCTAACTCAACTTTGAAGTGCGACTTGCACAAGCAAACGTAATATTATTCCGTTTTTAGTGCCTCGATCCAACGTAGTTAAAACGGTATCATCGGGAATTACAATGACAATTTTGTTCTGTTCATGATGTGGACACATGCCAATATTCTGTGATGACTCGAATAATTCGAAATTGAAAATAATTCACCCGATTCTTCATGCTTAATTATTTATTCTTTTCACAACTTATTGGGAAAAATGTCAACAGAGAAATGCTCTGTCAGTTTAGTTTCTACTAATATGGAAAGAGGAAAAAAGGTCTAACAAATAGGATACCGAATGAACTAATAACGTTGATTCTTTGACAGTTGATTTAATTTTTCAATTCCAATATTAGACTCAATATTAATTTAAATAATTAACTTAATTAAGAGTGTAAGAAACCAAAAATTGACAGATTACGACTATTTATGAATAACAGTGACAAAAAATGAAGCAACCACTTAAATCTTTTTAATAAAAGACCTTAAAAGTGGAACATGAATGTATATCGTTGGCCAGAAATTCCTGACTGACTTAGTAAGCGAAAACAACAAAATATTTGAGAGTAACACTAACATTAGGTTGGATAGCCTTACTCATTCGACTATATTAGATCTGTTTAGCCTTACTCATTCGACTAGCAGCTTGCATACACTGCTGTTGTTTGTTGTTCCTGCGCAGTTTATTTATCTTTGTGTAATCCACAACTGACAGAAATGAGTTTGGAAGAAAATGGAATTAAAGTTTTGATTCACTACTCTTACAAGCTAAAACATTCAACATGAGGGGCTGTGAAGGAAATTTGTGATACTCTAGGAGGATGAACAGTCAATCGTAGGTTGTACAGACGTTTTAACTCAGGAGATCTTACTTTTGTCTATCAACCACTTTCCGGCCGACAATCAAACTTTGACAGCGAGGCTTTAATGGCAGCATTAAAATATGAACCTTCTGCAAGCAGTCGTGTCGTTCCAACAGACTGTGATGAACCGATTGCAACAAATGCATTTTGCTCACAAGAAGCCCCGATTGGAGCCATATGAACTCACCGAAGCACAAGCTGCCCATAGAGTAGAGATTTGCAGCCAACTTCTCAATAACCTAATGGATGACCGAATTTGGATGCGATTCGCCACATCAAATTATAAATGGATGTACTTGGTTACGATCGGGAGAGGAAATTGGTTCATTGAAGACAACAACCGTTCCACAACGGAATCGGTTTGACAAGAAGGTCATGATCTCTGCCTGATGGAATTTACAAGGAGTAATACATTTAGAGCTTGTTCAACATGGTTGTGCCATAAACGCTAAACCTTATCGCCAGCAGCTAGACCGCGTGTACGATAAACTCAAAAAGTAGTATCCTGCTTTGATCAATCGAGATCAGACTTTGTTTCTGCAAGACAATGCGAGGCCACACATTGCCACGTTAACTATGGGTAAGTTTAAAAAAATGGACAGTGTTGAGATTCTTTCAAATCCATCATTCAGTCCCGAAGCAGCTTCGAGTTACTATGGCCTAGTTCGATCAATGACACACTTCCTCCGCAACCAGCGATTCAAGACTTTTGATGGAGTGAAGAAAGCCTGTTTAAAGTTTTTTTATTTAAAACCAGCCACTGGTATCTGGGACAGATTCGGATGCTGGCTGATCGCTAGACAAAGATCGTAAAGAATGATTGACTTTATTTTGAAAAATAAATGTTAGTGTTGCTACCTAAAATATTTTTTTCTTTCTCCGCTTCTTAAGTGTCAGGATTTGCTGGCACCCCATATAACAATAATGATAAATTACTACTAATAAAAATAAAAATACGGGCGGCCGTACAAGATCGCTATATGGCAGCTTTCATGACCATAGCGCACACACAGTAAGACATACATCTTCACACATAAACGTACACACATAATAATAATAATAGGTAGAGCATAAATCACTCGATATGTACTTAAGTACTACTTAGTAAAATAAATACCCATTCATATTTAGACATCTATCAATAAATCTTTAAATAATTCGCGAGCAATAAAATGTGAATATAACCGAGTTTATTTGGGAGTATGAGAAATCCGAGCGACATGTCGTTTATCGAATTCTTTACATCTTTTTTTCGATCTGGAGCGACAATTCTCTAAGAAGGCGTAAAGTACCTGAGGAAAATATGGGCTAAAAGATCAATTGTTGCCACTTTGCATGATATTATCAATGGAAAGAATCCTAGCAAGGTATAAATGATCTAGTGAGATAGGTGAAAGCGAATATGTATATATATATATATATATATATATATATTATATATATATATATATATATATATATATATATATATATATATATATATATATATACAAAAAAACACACAGGAAAATAAAGGCGGATTCTAAGTACTTTCGAACTTCTTCAGTTCATTCTCAAGGAATGAATGAACTGAACAAATTCGAAAGTACTCTGAATCCACCTTTCATTTTCCTCTGGGATTTTTTGCACTACTCTGTGAGTTTCTCATATCCATATATATATATATATATATATATATATATATATATATATATATATATATATATATATCAAATTTAGGAGTCTGTTCACTTTGTATAGTGATGATTGGGTGAGGTTGCAGCCCTGGATAATGCTCCCAACTCATATTAAGATAAATGCAGGTTTTATATTTTGCTTGTCCACAGTTTTGTGCGGCGATTCAGCAAACAGACTAATTTAGGACAATTTTCTACAAATCCCAAAATAATATCCGTTTCCTTTTATCAAGTAAGGTTTTATGTGAAGTCGATTTTACTAAAATCAAATCTTATAACGTAATCGATTACATAAGATATTATGATAGTGAACCTACAAAAAGTTGGTCCTCTTATTATTTTTTTATACATGTATATTATTGTTGAAAATTATCTTCGAGCTCTCTTTTGCTAGGGAAAATGAGTTCATTAATTATTATCTACGAAAAGGATGTTTAAAAGAAATGAAGAGGAGTCACCTGAGACACGATTTATTCAGAAATTGCTACAAAAAGGAAGTCAAGTAAAAATGTGAAAAGATATGTGATGGCACATGTTATTGCTGGAAAATATTACTTCAAATCCTCAGAAGGGAGAACGAAAATCTCTCAGTTAGAGTTTGTTCAAGACATAATATTCAATGATAGACTACTATTTAATATAAGCCCTCGGTGAGTCCTTAAAATAGGAAAGGGATATCCTTAGGAATTCTCAACCTGTGAAACTTTACACTATTTCTATTAAGTTTCTGTAAACTTCACTTATATTTTGATTTTTACCCTCATTGTGAGGAAGATTACAGCATTCGTTCGAATATATCAAGAGAGTGCTTTCAGAAATTTTACTTTCTCGATTATGTTTTGAAAAAATTTAGCTGTTCTTTTAGTGAAAGATTTAACATTAACCCGATGGGGCCGTGCACACAATGGCCTGACTATTTTAAAAGTTGTATAAAGATGCCTTTTTTCAAGAATAAACTATCACAATGCTCAATATAAATAAGCCTAAGCATTTATATTATAATAGTATACGATGGATCATGTTTGTATACCATTTTAGAGGCAAATGAATTTTCAATACAAAAAACGGCGGTGAAAGAGTTCTGGCGTAGGTGGGAAGATGTAATTTTACGCAAATCTTATGCCACAAATAGAAAGGGGCATTGAATTTATCTTCAACAGATATTACTGGCATGTGTATCAGAAGAATGTTTGTAATAACGAACGACATGTTTCCATTATTAGGAGATGATAATTGGACAGTTATTGTGAGGGAATATATACTCCCCTCTTCTCAATTGAGTCGCTGGTCTTTAACCACAACGTTCGGCATTTGGGGTTGGCGGCGCGGGCCAACCACTTAACCTCCCTTCTCGCCCTTCGTCTCGGAAAGAAACTAAGGTCTTCCCCGCCTACATAATGCACTAATCAGCTCAGGTTGGACCCTAGACCCTAACATCGGTTAATACAGCAAGATTTCCCCTAAGAGCTGGTATTCAATTTCACCGCATAGGCGAAATTAGAGAGATGTCGTCCTGAAGCCAAAAGCTCCCCTATAGGCTTATCTGAATGACGCGCTGAGAAAACCTGTTAGAGAAGGAGACGTACTGCAGCCCCTCCTCGCATCTCCCCCCTCCTTCCCCTACCCACAAGGGGGTGGGGACGTATAAAAGCAAATATCTTCGGAAAAACGAGGTACATTACGTTAGTTAGAAAGGCGACGAAGACTCCGGCAAGAGGCCCCGCTACCAACAGAAGGGACTAAGAAGAAGCTTATCCTCGAACTAGTCCCTGGAGGTCACACTGAACTTTAAGTTAACTTGGTTTAAGAAGGAAGTTTAACTAACTCTCATCACCTAAACCCCCTTATCCTTGTGTATCCCAAAGCACAGAGATAGTCCTCGCCCTTGAGTAATACCCCGAGTGAACTCGCCCCAGCACTCACCTGATTCTAAGGATTCCAGCATTGACTCATCACTCGCTAGTGCGAATTATTCCCCAAGTATCCCGAAGAGAAAAAGAAACATTCTTTTACTGTCCCGTAGCGAGATCATTTGCTCCAGAAGGCGTGCGTCTCTCCATCTGTCACACGCTCCGAAGGCTTCTGTGGATTTAAAGAGAGGGGGAAAGAAAATAGCGTACTTTAATCGGGTAAATGAGAATGAGGGATCAACATACAAATGAAAAACATCGAAAAGAAATTTAGAAAAAGACTTAGAGCAATGCTCTCTCTCTAAACTGGTAAGGCTTTGCAAATTTGGTTATGTTTTTCTTTTTTGGTATTCTCCACTTACATTTTGATGGTTGCTAGATAAAAAGTAAAATGAATCTTGCTTACTCGTGATCCAAAAATCTTAAAACAAATCTCTAAAAACTTCTCATTCTAATATTCAGTCAGATAAAACTGAAAAATTAAATAATTGGTCATAGATTGGATTAATAATTTTCTCCTTCTCATAAAGTTTGTGGAGAAAGTTTCCTCAGTGGGATTTTGGATCGAGCAAGTATATTTGTAGCTAACGGTATGATAATACTATCAAGAATACTTTCGTAATGAGGATGGGAAAGACGGCCCTTTTGAAGTTAACTCCACCGATACGAATCTTATAATTACATCGGTCACAACCATCTACGCTAATAAAGCTTTGCGAAATGTTAGACTTTTGGTGTGAGTAGTTACTTTATTGCGATGTAGACAATTCAATCTTCTTCTCAGATCTAAAGTCCTACTCCGTACTTATACAGACCAAGTAGGGCCTAAGCAAAATGATAAACGAGTTTTCTCCCTGTTTTTAGCACCCTAATTAATAATAATTAATAAAAATTAACTTTTGTTATATGTGTATATATAAGTATTATATTAAACTATGTAGAATTAAATTTATCAAAATCCACCAAAATTAGCAACTGTTAATATGTAATAACTTTATCAGTCTCATTTTTATTTAGCTAAATGCGATATTTTACGAAAATGTAAATTGGACATCAATAAAATTGCTTCGCGATCGTAATTATATATAAACACGATATAAAATAGTACGAGGAACCAATAACATACAAACAAGCGAGAACGGAAGATGTAATTTGGAAAGATGAATTCTACAGCTGAGGTGCATATGTAAACGATTGATCTCAGTCTTGTAGCAATCTCTCATTTACAAGAAATCGCGAATATTTCATCCCATGAGGAAGCCAAACTTTCAATATTTTACTATTATAAAAAAATAAATATACATAGCAACTGCCTTGTATAATGGAAGAGACCAATATATAGATGAAAAAGTATGTATATACTAAAAATAACTAATAAGAAAATTTAAGCCTTAAGGTAGAAGAGGTTATTTGCCTGAACAAAGAGCATAATTTTTATGTTATCGTAAATCACTACACAGATAAAAGAGAGTAGCATTCAAAAAGATCACAGATAACCTATTTAAACTAATTCCCCCAAATGTTTGTGATAGAGTTACTGTTATCTCTTCCGAATAAGCAAAATTTAGGTTAGATATCCAAATTGTGCTTACTGGGGATAAAATAGTTAATGTTTGATCAGAAATGTTGTGTCTCAGTTAAAAGTATGCATTAAAATCCTCTCATTTCTCTCGTTTTCCAAAACAAAGATATTGAATCAAACTTTAATGATGCAAATTATACTCATTTTTTTTTATTTCTAAATTTCTTCTGGAAGCAACAAAAAACATTTATATGGCACGAACATCCATAAGTTTCCCATTAACCCTAAAATCTAGTTCAGTCTGATCCAAGGCATAATCATCCTTGGCTTGTATACAAAGTCCCTTCAATTTTATAATAACCTCTGATACAACAAAACTGAAGATACGAGTATATTGTGACTAGAAAGTCGTATATTTATGGGCAATATATGTGATACCTATTACTAACACATGAGAAAAGCTTATTTTCCAAATGCATAACATATCACTAATCTGGGTAGCGATCAAATTAAAGCTAATAAACCTTGGTTGACTTTCGTTTAGCCGCTTTTGTGTCCTTCACGGAATTGTAAGTTAAACCTTTGTAATATTGGATGTGATAAGAAAGTTATTGGCTGAAAATAACATCCATCGTTTGAGACCTTTGCACGGTAATGCGTCAGATTTGAACCCAAATGAAAATATCTGGCGATATTCAACAGGCAGTTGATGAACAGAAATTATCCAATTGTGAGCAGTTGCGGGTGTTTAATAAACAAAAAGGAGCAATATTAGTCAATATATCATAACAAATTTCGTCTGCAGTCTGCCGAAACGAATTGACCAGTCCTGAAACACAAATGTTAATTGCAAATATTGACTGTGCTCATCAAATGAATGTGTTTATTAATAAAATAGGTTTAGCATCCAATTCTTTGTATATTTCACCTTAAAAGTATGATATAAACAGACTAAAACTAAGTGAACTTTATATTAGTTCTCTTAATTTTCTTATATGAAAAAATATAGTAGTTTCAAATCATTTTGCCATAGTGGTACATTGAATTCACTTAGAAAAAATATAGAGTATCCAAAAATTACTAAATGGTTTCAAACAATGTATGCTGACCAAAGTCACATACTCTAACTTATTATGATTTATGAACTTACGATCTTCAAACCCTTCAATAGTTCCCGGAGTATCTTTGTGGGACCTTGGCATTTATATCATTTGAGAGAGAATGTAAAACAACATAAGGCTTCTAAATTTCGTTTGAATCGGCCTGATAGTTATTAAGTTATTGTCAAATAATTCTCCAGCTACCTTGAGAGGATATGGCCATTATATCATTCAAGAGATAATTCAAGGAGGTGGCAAATTTCGTTAGAATCGGCCGAATACTTATGAACCTATTGCAAAATAATTCTCCGACTAACCTTTGCAGGACATCGACAATTATATCATTCAAAAGAAGATGTAAACCAACATAAGAGTTTCAAATTTTGTTAGAATCGGCCGAATAGTTATGATGTTATTACCAGAAGAAAATAATTCACGGGCTAACCTTAGGAGGACTTTGACAATTATATAATTCAAAAGAGAATTTAAAACAACATAAGTCTTTCAAATTTTGTTATAAACAGCTGAATAGTTATAATGTTATCAAAAAAACAATAAAGCAAAACAGGACCGACCGACCATCTGACATAGTGAGGTATAGAGTCCCTGCGATTACGCGCACGTGATTAAAAAGGAAATAATAAGAAGATTATAGTAAATCAGCTTTATGTAAGAGACACTTATCAAGTCTGATGTTCTAGAATCGATAGTACAAGTAAACCCGCGAAAGGATCGAGTTTCAAGGGTAAGATCAGAACATGGAGATACTTAGTGGCAAAGACATACCAAACGCAATTGAGAGAAACATATATTTACTAAAAGTAAAATATGAATACCCTTTCCATTCGAGGATTGTATAAATCATTTTAATCTGTTTTGAGTAGTTCTAAAATCAGAATCTAATCACATTTTATAAGAAACACCATCATTATAATTCACTATAGAAACAAGAAAAGTAGACGAAGGCAAAGTGGATATGATATTCAATTCAACGAATTTAAATAATATTATCATATTAATTACATTGAGCAAAAGCAACCAAAGACACAATGTTCCTATTTTTTATTAAAAAAATTACAATATTTAAGGTCAACATTTAGTCTTTTTTCGATTAGATTGATTTGAAGGTTACGATAGTTGACTCCTTGATTTTCATACAAAAATATTTTTGAATGATTTCGTCATTTTTCCAAATAATATAATCCAACTATTAAAGTAGTGGAGGCTTTTCTTAATGTAATTAACGCAATATGGATAAAAGGGAAGTTCAGGCTTACTTTGGAAGTCAATCGCTTTTTTTTAATTTAACAAAAACTCATGAATCAACAGTTCATTTGAGCACTAGGCACTGGCATCTCTTAATTATATGCAATGAGGTACCACCATAGTTAGTCTATATCGAAGTTCAGCTTATGCGGTTGTCTCGAAGGGTAATGGAATATATTAAGACGGTCACTTGATTATTATGAAGTTAAAATGGCATACGTGAACAAGCGCTATTCAAAAATAAATTAGGATATGATTTCTAATTTTGTTGCATACTCAGGTGAAATTAGAAGTGAATAGTAATCTGGCAGGGTTCACGTGAGTTGAGAAAGAATATCATAGTTCATCAGCTTTCAATTAAGTCCGTCATAGGTTAGGAAGGACCCGATACTGGAGAAAAACTTTTTAATTTTATAGGCGTGATAGCGAGGCGAGGACAGGATAAAAAGGAATGAGGTGGAAATTCAAAGCATTAACGAGAAAATTTGCCTTCAGCAATTGATCTGTTTAAGCCTGGAATAATCTACGACAAGAAATAGTCAGCGCTTCAAACACAGAAATTAGAAAGACTAAATTTGATACATATTTAAAAGAAAAAAGTTAAAATAGCCTACAAATATTAGAAGGGGTTTCACCCAAATTAGCAGTATTCGTAATTGGGCTTACCATATATGAGCTTTTATGACTACCTGTAGTTGCCATAAATTTTTAGGTTTGTTAATTTGTTTGGAAATCTGCTCGAAGGTGAAGCTTTAAATATCAATATGAAAATGTTTATGTTTATTAGGGGTTTTAAATCGATTACAACTTTTGTCTTTTCATCTCAGTAAGACGAAAAATTTGACTTGAGATACAATTCACATTTTGCTACAAAATCTAGTTACCACCAAGAAAATCTAGATCTGATCTCCTAAGTCAGATATGCCAACACAAAAAAAAAAAATTCAGAATCTCTTCTGCTGATGGAGTTTCTCCACCATGGTATTATCTACCCGTCCTAATGAAGACCTAAACTCTCCTCAATCATTAGAGAAACGAAATATTGATTGCTTTCTACCTCAAATAATAACCAAAATCGTCATTTTGGTGGTCTTCATCGACATAAAAAGGAAGGTTTGGTGCAGAATTAGCCATTTTAATGCCGGGCAAACATTTTAGTTTTGTAGTAACCCCATTCAAACATTGGATTTTCTTGAATCTGCTCGGCATTAAAATGTCTAATTCTGCACCAATCCTTCCTTTCTATGGTTGATGAAGACAACCAAAATGACGGTTTGGGTTAGTATTGGAGGTAGAAAACAATCAATATGAAAATAGGCAACTAGAGATGACCGATTAACAGGCAAGAAAATAATGGTGGTAAATTAAATCCTCCGAAAATATTGTTGCGAGGAAATAATTTTCTTCTTGATGCACAAAATAAAAATAAGGATTGTCGTAGAATTCTTTCTGATAAGAACCCTACTTACCTGACACCACTTATATTTAGTGTCGTAGAATGCCCCTCCTTTTTGTTCTATCTCTAAGAGTGCTAAGAGCTGTCTAATATACTTTGATATCGGAATATCTTAAAGAATAGAGCCGTTACCAAACACGTCAGGATATAAAAGAAACGCCCACTAATTCACAAAATATACTTATATTTTATCTTTAACCATTGAATACACAACCTTTATACTTTAACTACAGCAATACTCTAAATATTATTATAAACAAGAATTAATTAAATTAGTTTCCCCACAAAAATTGGTTAACGTTTTCTCTAGACAAAACAATAATATAAGAATTAGGCTTACGGACTCATGTGGAGTTTAAAGGGCCTCAGAAATATTTACTCTTGACGCGTGTAGATGGGCGGAATTCCACGGTCGTCTTGGCGAGGGTAGCAGCTGAGGGGGCCACACGTTCTTCCGGGGGGGGGAGGGTTCTTCAGGACGAGAACAATTTCGGTGCTTTATGCACCACCTAGGCAGTCGTGGTCTCTCTGGCGAGATGAGTCGAACTTGGTTCTTAATTCAAGTTAAATTGGAGTGCGGTGTGATCACCGAGTAACGAGCTCGAAGAGGAGCTTTTCTCCTTCGTTACTAATTTCCTTATGGACGAGGACTGAACTCGGGGAGGGTCTTCTTTACTGGCGAGGATAACGGAGGGGGGTTTCTCTGGCGAGAATAAGTTACTTAAAGTTTGGTGTGACCACCGAATAACGGGCTCGAGGGGGAGCCTTTTCCTTCTTCTTCTTAATTCCTCAAGGACGAGGAATACCCCTGGTGTTTAAGGTGCACCAGAATATGAGGAGTGTCTCTGGCGAGAGTAAGTCGAACTTACCAAAGTTCACTTATCGTTTGGTTTGATAACCAGGGACTTAGCTCAAGGATGAGCTTTTTCTTAGCCCCTTAAGGTAGGTAGCCCTGCCTCTCTTGCAGGATGCTTCTTGGTCTGGCGACACAAGTAAACTACCTCTCCAGTCTCGGTAGCTCGGTTTTGGATCCGAGGACTTCGTCACCTAGAGACTGACGTATACTACCTCTCCAGTCTAGGTAGCTCGGTTTTAATCGAGGACTTCGTCACCTGGCCTGACGTATACTACCAATCCAGTCTAGGTAGCTCGGTTTTGGATCCGAGGACTTCTTCACCTGGCCTGACGTATACTACCTCGATTTTCCTCAGAGTTCCTCATTTATACCTCGCACCCCCCACTGGGGGAGGGTAAGGGGAAGAGGGGCTTGAGGACGGCCCCAGGAGAGTTCTTTTTCCTAACGGTCTTTCCCACGAAGTCAAACATCGGCTCCTCGTTAGCCATCGAGATTGGGAGAAACCCGTCTCCAATTTCTTGTTCGACGTGAAACTGGATCTCACTCTCCTGGGGGAGATCTTACCTTTTTGACCTTTAGGGTCTTTCATGGCATTGGGTTGTGCCACACTGTGGTTAAACACTGACCCGCCGATGCCTGGGGCGGATGTCCTTGCGGTAACCGCCTTGGAACTGCACCAAGAGTGGTCCAGGGGGGGGGGGGGGGAAGTGACCATTCCCTTACAATGATTTATTTTAATAAATTGTAGAAATAACACATAATCAGTAGGATCTTAAAATATTTATTTATATGGATACTCAATCTGCATGAGCACAGTCAACAATAGCCTGGAAATCCAAAGGCTACCCAGAACCTTGACGATACGTTAGCACTTTCATTACTGAGAAATTAACAAATACAAACTATCCTCTCCTATCACAAGTTCATTCGTGATACAAAATAATATCAACTTTTACCGGATTCCTGGAATGAGTTCTCTGCCTTAGTTATATTTCGAATGTATATGCAGAACTGTAATTTAAGTGTATTGAATTAAATTTCCAATTGAAATAACGGATTCGAATATATTAATACGTCCTTGGGGATACTTATATAATAATGTAGGTATATACGTTGCGTTACTTGCGTAAATCACGAACCCACTCTTGATCTATATAATGAAGGAACTTGTTAAAAGTATTTATCATACAATTTGAACGAATAGTGCGACTAGATTTCGGTTTTATTTAGGTGGATGCCACTGAAGCTCTAATGTTCTGGTCGCCGAAGCACTATTGGATACTGATTTTCTTTACTGAGAATGTTAGCAGGTTTTGAATTCATCTATGGTTCTACAGGTATGAAATTTTCAATTCATGCTATTTTAATTATAGAGAAATAATGGATCTAATGCTGCTTCCATTATTATGGTAGTTTACCTTCATTATTAAGAATTGCGGGCAGGATAAATACATAATTAATATAATCAGCTTTACCATTGTGAATAAGATTAGTATTTTCATAAATAATTCATGTCGTATTATTTTACCACTCTATTTCTCATCATATTCTACCTATCCAAGTTATTTTTATAGATATAACATAAAGTAGCATAGATTTTAATACATTTATTTATGAATATTACAATGTCTTTGGCTGTATATTCATAATCAAATGATGAAATTCTACAAATGAGCTCTTGGTTTGGGAATATGAATTAAAAGTTAATATTCAGAGTTAATTGTGATGATGAAAGAGAAAATACCAAGAGTATAAAAACTAATCTAATTCTTACTAGATTTTTGGGGGAGCAATGTGCATGCGGGTCTGCGTGACGACTTTCTTCAAATAAGATCTGTTCAAAAGGCATGTAATCAATGAATTTTTCCGTCATGTGTATCAAAACACTCTTTACAACAGCTTTAATTCTACTTCTCCTTTATATGCAAAGTGACGAGCATAGGCCAAGAGAGTTGCTTTTATCATTCATTCCCTGTGAAGCCCAAAGGCAACTTCCTCAACTTTTCCTCAACTATGATCACTCACAACCACGCAAACTTGCTTTTTTTCTCCCATTCTCCCGTATATGGGCACACATATACATCGTGCTCACACCCATTATACTCTTACTGACATATTCTGTCGGAGTTTATTAGTTGGTTTTCAGGGAGTTTAAAGGGAAATAAGAAAGAAGCTCACATCCATCGTTATAAGCCTTGCAAATCTATCTTCTCTATTTAAATGGTTCTCATTTCTTGTTTTCCTCAACTAGAATGAGGAACTTCTGCGGGGATAGACGATGTGGCAAAATTAAAGATTAGCAAGTGAAGATCCCAACTATCCTTGATATATGTAATAATATCGCAAAGATTTAGGAGAAAACTTGAGAATAAATAGAAAAATAAGGATCATTAATCGTGATCACCTAAGAAAATGAGCCTTGAGAGGAGAGATATAAGAGGAGAAACAACGAAAGGAATAATATTGGGTCATTATTTGATAGACTTGTGGTTTTGAACAGTCATACCTCTGATTGAGGTAAAGATAAAGATTTTTCAATTAACTGCAATATTTCCATCAAAGGCTATAAGGATCCTCGACCTTTCAACTACCCCTTTTAAAATAATCTAGTTTTTATCTCTCCCTAGTTTGGATATTGACCAGTATCTCTGCTTCATATACTGTCAATTTTCTGTTAGAGCATTCATGGCACGACGGAAGAGACGGGAGAAAATTAGCTCCTTCATTTTGGCAGTTAATATCTTAAATTCGTTGGAACCATATTTAAAGTTGGAAAATCGACGAATTATAGCTGGTCTCGAAGGGGAGTTTGACGAAGGAAATAAGTATAATCTTATCGCGGGAAAAATATTTTAAGTATTTACCTACCTTTCTAATACTGCTTCCTCTTTCCGGATAGTCACGACACTATTTAAGGACCTCTACAATAAAATTTAACTTAATGCACTACGAAGATATTAGTTAAAAATCTTTAAATAGAATAATAGTACTTTTGAACACTAAATTGTCTATTACGTGTTCCTTGAAGTGTTGCAAACTCATCTGAGCAGTTATTGCACCAAGGAAAATTCTAGCCTCGAATCGAATTAATTTCCCCTGCTGGTTACTTTTTCCTTGTTGAATAAATAGGATGTATGACATTTGCACTCTATATTTTAGGATAATCCATTTTATTTTCAGTTTTGATTCACCTCACATACTAAGCAGACTGTTATGCTCCAAATATATTATCTTCAAAATATCCAATTTGCCTTTTAGAATAGTGCAATAAATATTTTTCTTCCCAAAATAATGAACTAACGCTTTAACCTACTTTGCTTCCCACCTCCCATTATACAATAATAGCCCCTTTCTTTTCTTTACAAAACAATGAATAATATCTCATTATCAACAGAGCTTGGTACAATTTTTGCGGATAAATAAACAAATATTTGTTCGGATCAAGAATCCCATATGCCGACAATTGTGCTATTTCTATTCTTCCAACGGAAACTGGAGCTACCATGAAACATTCCTAAACAAAGACCATTTACTCCACTTCACAGAAGGGTTTCGCTTGAAGACATTAATAAATTTTTTCATCAATTCTCTTTAATTTCCATTTCATTCTCGCCTGAGATAAATTTGACGCTTATTTTCGTTGCGGTCTTGCAATGGCCTCATTCTCTATAGCTAAATCTGTTTGACTCAAGAACTAGATGTTTAGTTATGTTATCGCTTGCCTTACTCTACTCTTTAGTCAGTGTTCTTAATTAAACTTCTAAGCCAACTACTAATCATTTTATTCTTCACAACTTCCCATTCTTGAAAAGAATTGTTTATGAAAATTAAAAACCTTCCCTTGCAACCTCAGCAGCTGAGATGTTACTCGTATTTGAGATCTTTTATTCTTAAATTCTACTTTTTCTCGCCTTATTACTGGTTCGTTTTCTTATTCTTCTTTCATTACTTTCCAAAAATGTATAATGCTGTTGTTGCAGAATAAATTACCAATGGTGGATCTTGCTGTATTTCGAAATATGCGTTATAGTGGTGGGTGGATTCAAGAATCTTGCATACCCTCGTACTCTAGAGACTAGATCATCCAGCAGATGCCCATTTTATAGATACTTTTTTCACTGCTCTAATTGAATTAACTTGATTTTTGTTGGACTATCTCTGAAGTGTCCCACTGTTTCGTTCCAGAATTAAAATAATCTTTTCAAGCCATACTTATTTCAACTACTCAAAGCAAAGATATTCTTATTATTTTTCGGTTAATATCTTTTCTGCCTGACGTAATTAAAACGGCACAAGTGAACGTCGTAATGACAATTTTTTCAATTTTGCTCCTTCGACGATGTGGAAAAACGTTGATATTCTGTGATGACTCAAATAATTCGAAATCTTAATTTATTTGCCTGATCATTAGGGAACAATTATTTACCCTTTATAAACCTTTCTTATAAATGCGAAAAAACGTATGTCTTTTATATTTAATGCAGTAAAAATAGATGAAATACCATTCCGAAATTATGACTGTGATAGGTAGATTGTTGATTCAATTTTAAGATCCAAAGTTTGACTCAATTTTAATGTAAAGAAATAAAAATTGTGTCATTAATTTAAACGATCAGAAGCAAACATTTGACACACTATATCTCTAAAATTATGAATAAGATACAATAACACAAATAAGAGACCAAAGAGAAAATGTGTAGAACGAAATCTAAATGATGGTACACGCATGTATAAAACATTGACGTAATTAAAACGGCACAAGTGAACGTCGTAATGACAATTTTTTCAATTTTGCTCCTTCGACGATGTGGAAAAACGTTGATATTCTGTGATGACTCAAATAATTCGAAATCTTAATTTATTTGCCTGATCATTAGGGAACAATTATTTACCCTTTATAAACCTTTCTTATAAATGCGAAAAAACGTATGTCTTTTATATTTAATGCAGTAAAAATAGATGAAATACCATTCCGAAATTATGACTGTGATAGGTAGATTGTTGATTCAATTTTAAGATCCAAAGTTTGACTCAATTTTAATGTAAAGAAATAAAAATTGTGTCATTAATTTAAACGATCAGAAGCAAACATTTGACACACTATATCTCTAAAATTATGAATAAGATACAATAACACAAATAAGAGACCAAAGAGAAAATGTGTAGAACGAAATCTAAATGATGGTACACGCATGTATAAAACATTGACAATAAGCTCACCGGACAAATTTAGTCACCTAGGGAGAAAAACCATAACCTAACATCTGAAGAGTGTAGGAAATTTCGACAGCCGAGAGGCATAGTTTATTTAACCTCAAAACGTTATTTAGGCTTTATTTGTGTTGCGGACGGCGTGGAGATCTGTAGATAGCAAATCAGCTCTACTTAAAATGTGCAGGAAAAGCGACGTCACGGGAAGACAAAAAGCTGTGATTGCATTTGGCCACGCCAAAGGTCATCTTGTTGAGGAGGTGACGGAATTTGCCAGTGATTAAACGCATACGGTCATACAGATTTACAAACAATGGCAGAACTCCAAAAATGCAAATAACTCTTGCCAGAATGGTGGACGGAAGATGTTGACACTCAGGGACCGTCGTAGAATCTCCAGGCTTGTAATTGCAAAACGATTTTCTTCCACGCATAAATTGCTACATAAAGTCAATTCTTGTTCTTCATCACCCATTTCAGAAAGAAAACTACGCAGAAAATCCCATGGCATGAACATATGGAGCAAAGTGGCGCAAAGAGGCCCTTACTAACAGCTACACACAAATTTGCCAAATTGCAGTAGGCGAAGGCACACAAACAGTGAACTGTGGAGCAGTGACCCCGTAAGGGGCGCGGCCAGTTGCTTTCCTGGCCGCTGTGGTGACTGGACTCATCGCCCTGTCCAGCCACAGCTTAGCCTCTTCTCCTTCTTTCATACAGATTTACAAACAATGGCAGAACTCCAAAAATGCAAATAACTCTTGCCAGAATGGTGGACGGAAGATGTTGACACTCAGGGACCGTCGTAGAATCTCCAGGCTTGTAATTGCAAAACGATTTTCTTCCACGCATAAATTGCTACATAAAGTCAATTCTTGTTCTTCATCACCCATTTCAGAAAGAAAACTACGCAGAAAATCCCATGGCATGAACATATGGAGCAAAGTGGCGCAAAGAGGCCCTTACTAACAGCTACACACAAATTTGCCAAATTGCAGTAGGCGAAGGCACACAAACAGTGAACTGTGGAGCAGTGACCCCGTAAGGGGCGCGGCCAGTTGCTTTCCTGGCCGCTGTGGTGACTGGACTCATCGCCCTGTCCAGCCACAGCTTAGCCTCTTCTCCTTCTTTCTAACACCCTGACTTCTTACCCTGGTTCCTCACTTTGCATACAACCTCTCCCACAACTTTCTCTGATCGGCCTGTAATTTCACAGGGTAGACGCTGACCTGCTTTCTCTCAGCCAACCATCCCATATCGAAGCAGAGGGGGAGGTAACCAGGCCTCCTCAGCGCTGAATCTGGTTTGAGATGGTGAGTTTTTAGCAACCTGCTTGGTCCCTACCTTCAACTTCTTCACATCTCCTTTGTTTCTTCTTTCACTATCTATCATTTTTTTATCCTGTACCTAAGGTGGAGCCGCCATGCCGATGGGCTGCGTGGGCACTAGGCGGGATGAGTGGCCTTAAATGAGGGCAGATAGTTCTGCCAGCCCCGTATTCACCCCTCGTAGAGCGGGATATTGCGTGGGGTGTTGTGCGTTTGCATCCCGTGCTATAAAACGGGTCACCATGCCCAATGATGATTTAAAAAAAATAATACTACCTCTTTACTTTCCCCTCAATCATCATCGGAGCCACCCTCAGGCACTATCACTGAAAAGATAGCCGTCCAAAGTTTTTGTGCCGGATAGGAGGTTAATTTATCTCCTTTGCATATGGGTGCAGGGGGTTCCCCTCACCCCTTCTCTGAAGATGCCCGTGGGTGATTTGCTTCTTCTAGCGGCACTCCACCCTTTGCTTTCCAAGGGGACTGCCATGAGGGCAGGCAGGCGGCCCATAATTGACCCTCGATAGGGTCAATCACCTTATGGGGACTAGGGAAGGAAGGGCCCTCTCTTCCCAAAAGGATGTAGGTTCGCTGGACAAACACAAGACGACCAAAGGTACCTCAAATGTGGCTTGTGATGTCTCAGGAGAGGATGGCAACATGGAGGCCTACCTTGAGTTGGACTTGGTCCCTAAGCTGACCTAGCCCCAAATGATATGATGTTCCATGAGGTCGAATCCGGGCTCGGTGCGAAGCACTGTACATGAGTCCGCCCCTATGCAAGCTCCTCCTAAGATAGTTCATGTCCCCTAGGCCTCAGATTATGATCATCCCGAGGCCGGTCCCTCTGGCCTAAGAGCTCTTACCTTCGAAGCAGAAGAGCAGGTTCATTTCCCGCTCTCCAACCCTAAAAAAGATAAAGAGCTCCCTCCGCGGGAGCCACGAGGACTGACAGGTCTGTTGCCGTTTTGGGTGAGCGACTAAGCCAAGATCGGCACGTCCTGCCCCGTTGCTTCCCTGGGTGGGGTTTCCAGACGAAGACCAGAACTACGAGGATCGGGACCTTGATCACGTCGTGGGCCCTTAAGTTAGAGGCTACCTGGCGTTTTCGAGGAGAGCTTTAGCTAGTATGATTGGTAGAGAGCCGAAGATGAACGGTTTCTTGGACTGTAGCCTTTTGACGAATGCGTCGAATCCCTCCCAGGCGGCCATGATTAGTGCTCTTTGGACACTTGATGGCATACCTGTGTGTGTGACGCCGCACTCTACCATGAACATCGTGAAAGGAGTAGTCTATGCGAAAAAACTCGTGGACTACTCCATAGATGACGTTACTTTAGAGCTGGCTGACCATGGAGCAGTCAAGGTCGAACGTGTGATGAGAAAACAGGGAGGGGCCTTGAAACTGATTCCTACACTTGTCGTCACGTTCGACTGTCACAAGCTCACTGATCGGTGCGTGCTGGTTAGTATCGCTACGCGTGAAGGCATTCGTGCCACTACCGTACAGGTGCTACTACTGTCACCGTTTCGGTCATGTTAATCACTCGTGTAGACGCGCAAAATCGGGGTTACCCGACTTCTGTATAATTGCTCCAAGGCCGCACATGATAAGTCAAAATCGTGTGTGGCCAAATGTGTCCATTGCGTAGAACCGCCCCCGCTTCTGCGAGGAAATGTAGTGCGTATTTCCTTGAGAAGGAAATTCTGGTCGTTCAAGCACAGGATCGTCTCACATTTCGCCAGGCTAAGGACTTGATCTTAGTGCGCCCGGCCCCGCCTGATACAACCTTTGCCTCAATATTAACAGAGACACCATCTGCTCCTGGACCCTCCAAATCTACGAGCACGGTCGTTTCCGCGCCCATTTGGAAACCATCTGCCGGTTCTACTTACCCTGGACCCTGTCCTGGTAAAGCTGGCATAACAAAAGGTTCGCACCCAGCTCCGGCTAAAACCAGGGCTCCCCTCACTTCCCTTGGCGTGAGCAAAACCAGTAAAGCAAAACGGCCGCGCGGCGCCACCGATGCGTTTCACTAACACGAGGCAACACCCCTGAAGTTGGTCGAGAGGCCCTCTTCCGGGTTTCATAAAGCTGTCCCCGATAAGAGGACAGCACTAATGGAGCTTCGACTCCTTCGCCCACACCCAATGGTAGGCTGGGTGGCTCGGAAACGGTGGATCCTCCAAAAGAGGGACCCCCGCTGCGGAAGCCGCCACGCTCAACCAATATTTTCAGGCGGAGGGAGGAATAGACTCACATAGCCAGCCCAACCTCACCCGATAAGTCATCGAAGGTGACAGCGCCTTCAGCGTATTGTTTGACCAACAGAGCCCGGAGTTCTGCCTCCGGGAAGCGTACGGATATTCCCGCGAGTGACTTCTTTTCGAAAAGGGCTCCCGCATCTCCTGCGAGCTAGGCCTGGCGAGAATATTCCTTTAAAGGAATTGATGCGGACTCTGGGCCAACTAAGAGGAGCTGCGGACGCTCGTCTTCTCGCGTTCCATGTTAGCTATCTTTTTGCAGGAGACCATGCTGATCGCGTGCCCCCTGCCCACTCTCCCGAAGTATAAGCGTTTTGCGATCCCACCACACGGGATGGAGGCCAGAAAAGAGGATACGCGATTTACACTCGGCATGACGTCTCCGTTCTTCTCTTTGCTTGAGATACCTCCTCTCAGGCAATAACTGTGCAGCTGCACCTGGATAGGAGGTATATTATTCTTTCCACGTATATTCTACCGTCAGCTGACTTCAACGCAGGGGACTTCCGCCGCGTCGTGGTATGGTAGCCAAGGCCCATTCTCTTGCTCGGAGATATGAGGGTAGAGATCCGACAGAGGAGACTACTCGATTAATTGACTAATCGATTCAGCGACAAGCTAGAGATATCTAAGTGTCATAAATGTTGATGAGTTTACGCATCACTGCCTGAGATTTGCTTCCATTTCTTGCCTCGATCTATCTTTGTGCTCTCCTGATGCACAGCCTGATTTTGAGGGGGGGGGGCTCTCGATGACCTCCATGGTACTGATTACTTTCCCATTTAAATATCATTTGGGGGGCCACTACTTAGCGCCACCAAGAACTTAGGGGTGTTTGGCGTGGACGCGGTGGTCCGAATTTCAGGAAATGACTAATTTCTCCATCTGAGTCGAGGAGATTAGTTTGGTTGATGATGTTAAAGCATTTTTCTACGGCAAACTCATCGCCGTAGGCCTAACTACTATTCCTAGAATGTCTGGACGCTTTGCACGCTGACCACTCCCGTTGTGGTCAGCGGGGTGTGAGACGGAACTCAACGAGAAGCGTTATGCCTACATGCGCTATAAGACCCGCCCGAACGATTTCACGGTCGGTGAATTTCGTCGGACTAGGATTAGGTTCCGGTATATTTCGAAGCACGCCCGCCGTTCTCCTTGGCGGGTATACTTGTCTTCACTTCAAGGGAAGACCCCTCTAGCAAACGTGTGGAAGCGTGTCAAAAGGATTAGGGAGAATTTTTTGCAGGACCACCTTCCCGTTCTCCAGGAGAATGAGACAGCAATCTCGGACTCCGTGTCCGTAGCCAAATCCTTAGCAAACGCTTTCTCTGCATTCTCTACCCATGATGCTGCCCCGCCATCATTCAATGCGCATCGTGATGTCGCAGAAGGCCGCTGACTGGATTTTATCTCCAGAGGCGGAGAACAATTCAACGACAGGTTCACTTTGACTGAGTTGGGTTTCGTTCTCGCTTCGTGCGTGGATACCGCCCCTGGTCTGGACGATGTCCCATACGCCAGGCTTCAACACCGGGGTGATCGAGGCATAGCGTTTCTTCCACCATTGATTAAACTCGCTCTTGGCTGTGCACAGTGCATTATTAGCATGTACACGCTCGCTCGCTGCCTCCCTCAGTCACCAGCAGCTCTTCCTGCATTCGTAGTTGATCTCGAAGGTACTTATGCTGCCGATAGACCCCTATCATAACCTAAGCCGTTCGGGTTTAGAGCCAGAAAACTCCTCCGAGAGCTAGGTATATCTCTTTGGCCGGTTGCGCCCTTGGTTCTGCCTAGGACGCCACCCTGGAGGATACCACCTTTCACCACTTGTCACCATGTCTCTGCCAGCAAAACTTTTACAACACTGGGAGTATTGCGTTCGGCCTTTTTTGAACACACTTGGTGTCACGCTAGAACCGTGCCTATGTATACGTATGGCTCCAATTCCCAAGACGGGCTCGGTTTCCATGCCGTATCCCCTGTGTTTGAAGTCAGCGGGGCTCTGCTAAGCGCTGCGCCTTGACGGCAGAGCTCGTTGCATTGCATAGCTTCATACGGAAAATTACGCGACGTGCCTGGTTCGTAGACTGGATTGTAACTTATAGCATCTCACAAAGCACTCTGAGTGCTCCCCGCGCATTGAATCTCCGCATCCCCTGGTTCGCGATATCCGTGACTCACGGTTTTGAAGAGCCGAGCGGATGTCGAGATTATTTTCTGCTGGTTGCTGGACATCTAGGAATTGCGGGGAATGAGCGCGCCAAAGAGTCCATGAGGATTGGGTGATCGGACCAACATTTCGCTTTTCCTTACACCGATTACATGACAGGAATATGGGCAGCTCTCCGGGTGAAGGGAAGCCTAAAGTGGCGTGTCATTGCACCAAGACTGTTTCCATGGCCCTACCCCATAATGCCTCGACGGCTTCCCGTTTCTTTCTGTCGTCTCCAAATTTGACACACTCGACGGACGCACCGCCATTTGATGGAGCGCTCGCATGCGCTATATTGTGATGACTGCGTTGTTCTCCAGACTGTTCGGCACATTCTCGTTGAATACCCAGTCTGAGTGATCTTCGCTCACGCTACCAGTCCCTGTGCTGGGATGAGCGGGGTCGCTACCTCTTTTCCATTGTACTCAAGACGGGTTCGTGCACACTGACTTGTGGACTTTATGCATTTTTGGATTAGGCTGGCCTCCTCCAATTTATTTAACTTTTTTGGTGTTTTTTTTTTATGTTGCACTTTCCTGTGCCGGGGGGATGTGGGTCTCAATTCGAAGGCCGAGCATTTCCTGTTTATTGCTCCTTTCCTTTTATTTATTATTTTTATTTTGTTTTATTTTATTTTGGGCATGTCGTGAGTATGGAGACTTATGCTTAAGTAGCCAGTCCCCAGATGGGCTCCTAAAATAAAAAAAAGTGGAACAGTAGACAACTGTTATATGGTTTGACGAATCAAGGTTTTGTTTGTTTATGAACAATGCTCGCCGACGTGTCCACCAAAAATCTCCTGAAGCTTTTAAAGAAGACTGCGTGCAGAGTTCGAACCAAGCTGGAGGATGATCTGTGATGTATTGGGGCTGTTTCAGTTATAGTGAGATGGGCTCTTTGGTTGAAGTGACTGCCAATTTGAACCAGCATTCTTATTTTGAACTCTTAGACAATCAGATTTAGCCATTTGCTCTACATCTTAGCGAAAAATGAAACATTTCTCTACCTGTCCTCCAGGACAACAACAGCCGTGTTCTCCGGGCCCAAACTGTAGTTGAATGGCATACCGAACCTCATGATTATTGATACATCTGGATTAGCCGGCAAAGTCCCCAGATTTGAACTCAATTGAAAATCTGTGGGACTGCTTGAACAACCTTCCAAACGTCTTGGACTGCATCTACGTATTTTGACTGAACTATCCAATTTGTTGGAGCGTAGATTGATAGATATCGATGGTCCTTACATTCATAACCTTGTAGTGCCCATGCCGCGTCGAATCTCTGCCATTATTCTAGCACGAGGTGCTATTAACTGCATTATGATTACAAGTGAATAATCTTTGGTCCGGTTAGCTCTTTAGTCCGTAATGGAATAGGGATTTTATAAGGTTAATACAAGGGTTCAAATAAATTATGGAAACAGGTGATATTTCGTTCTCTCTATTTTGTCAATGTGCATTTCAAGCATCATTGGCTTGATGGAATAATCAAGAGATTTCTTTTTATAGATTTGCACATCAGTAAATGTTAAAATATAGTAAAGAAGGAAATAATCTGGGTACTCGTCCTAAATAAACCGAAAAAACGAAAAAATGCACTCGAATTTAATAAAGAAGGTAATTGTGTAAATTACATATTCTTCGGGGAATCAGATGAAATGGATGGCTATCTCTATGCAAAATCTTCCCTTTTAAATATTTTTATAGACCCACGATTTAATGTGGCTTTTGAACCACATGAGTAAACCTCGAGTACAGTAGTGATAAAGAATTTGATGAAGTGAGGTGAAAGGTAATTTGGCGAAAACTATGTAAAATAGTGTCAGAAGCAATTTAAAAAAGTAATACGATTGAAAAATTAAAAACATAACACAATACAAAAGTAAACATTTGGAAGGGATTTATTTTGAGTTCGAAAATACCTAAGTTCTGAGAATGGAATTCCATGTATTTACTCAGAAAATCTTTAATATTTTAAGTTAAAGCCGTGAATGAGCATTTAAAAATGAAATTTTCAAACTTTACTCGTATAAAAAACATGGAAACGAATTTTTAACAAAAATGCTGAGAATCCACGATAGAGAAATTAAATTGAGTACTGTAAATAAGGCTGCTCATTTTGGGGCTTCTAAAATTGAGGAGGTGAAAGGGTCACATTAAATATAAAGAATGGCCTTCCAATGGAACAAGATTATACAATATACAGCAAGTCTATGATAGAAATTAAGAAAGTTGAGTGACAAGTTTCAATGGTGAATCAAACATCAAGAAATAATTACCCCTTTCAACGCTTGAATTAAAGCAAGATCATAACGTAGGTTTTCTTCATAACGCTAACCCGAATTAACGGCAAAAGCTAAATAAAGGTTGTTTAGGAAATGAATAGGAAAGTAATAAATACGATATTATTCCTATGATATATTCATGTACTAATATTCCAAATGGAAGATGTTAAAAAAAGTATTTAATTATTAGTAGGAATAGAATAGAATAAATAACACGTGCACAAAATTGAAATCATTCCGACAGAGCTAAACTAAAATCATGCCAAGCCAAGATCAACCAAAATAAGTAAACGAAAGCTGTCAGAAACCATGGAGGAGACACCCTAGCCATAAAGTTTATTTCCTCATCCAATCAACAAGATTAATAACGACTAAAATTTGCACAAATACCACAATAAGTAACGACGAATCTCTGGAAGAATAGGCTCTTCACTGAAAAAATATACTTTAATCTTTCTCATTGTTAATGACGACTTACGGGATCAAAGAAAGCTTTGATCCTGTTTGCGGTTTTGCGATGGCTTGAGCGTCTATATCAGGAAGTTTTATTAGCCATGTGGTAGGACAAAATGCTAGTTACTTCTGGAAATTACTTCTTAATTTCCAGGGGAACAAATTTAACCATGGTTACAAACACTCTTTCCTAATGCTGGCGTAATCTTTCACAAAATTAATCCGCGGATCCAAACGGATTAAATTGTTAAATCTGACACATAGAGCACATCAGTGATGTAGAACACATGGGTTGGGCCCCATAATCACCAGATTTTAACAGATTTAAATATATCTAATGTTTTAGAGCAGTATCATCTCTGTAAGAGGTGAAATAGGTTCTGATTTAGGATTGGATTAAAATTCTCATATTTAAGCTTCAAAAGTTTCATTACTCTATACCGAGAAAGTTTAAAGCAGATATTGCTGCAAAGGAGATGTTGTCAATGTTAAATATTATTATTTAATTGTCTGTTTCAATTATTTTTCTAAATTTCTCCAGGAAGATCCTTCTCTCTGAGATGGTATTTTGACGTTACCTTCTTCAATGATGTGATAAGAACATAAATTTTAGCTTTTATTAAAATGCTAAATTTGTGACCGAAAAATGCTTCTTTCCTATTTGAAATAAAACAGAGCAACCCCTGTTAGTTTTGAATTGCTTACATAGCCGTTTAATTTACACTAGTTTTAGATTACTACCCGTTATATATAACCTTACGTGATTCTTTGGGTTATATAATGTATTATAAAGTCTTATGATTGATGAATTAGAGGTCCTTTTACTTTCAACTACAGCTTAATTTGTTTTTAAGCTCGCTATAATTTTGTCTTGATTTCTATGTTTTTCGTAAACTGTTCTGCTGGCCGTATTATAATTTGCAACTGGCAGTATATGTGGGAAAATCATGTCTGCAGCAGTAAACCAAGAACCCCACAAACCTCGAGTAACTACGTTATGGGTTGAAATAATCTACTTAGTCTTTATTTTATTATTCCATTTAACTAATACATGTGTTTCAATGCTTACTTCTTTACCATCTAATTCCATTTTCTGATAGTAATTCCTAAAAATTAACCTTCATATGCTGCATGCATGTAGTAGTAATTGGCTAAAATAGAAGCAAGGAATATATTATTACCTTTTCAAATTTGAAATTATTCTAGAATTAAATTTACCAATATGCACAAAAATCATTTGCTAAAATGCAAACGTATACAATCTTTTCTTGTTTAGATTGAACAAATAAAGTAATAACCTTATTTCTCTCATATTTCGAGAAGGGAAAAATGATATTTTTTCTCAAATTTAAATTGGATTTTATGAATTCTATCTTGCAAACGTAATTATATATAACAAGCAAATAGGAAAGAGAGGGAGACATGAAGGGAAATTTGACTTTTACAATGGAAGTGTATATGTCTGTAATAACCGTGATCGATGCCTCTCTTCGGGACCGATCTCTCATTCGCAAGAACTCAAGGCTTATTGTGCCGTGAGGACAGCCATTCCTTCCCTCTACTGTTGTTTCCAGATGATGGATCCCAAATGAAACCAAGAACGAATTTATAAAATAGAGTGATTGGCTCGTTAATTTTAGTTATGTAGCGTTGACAAAATATAAAAATATACACCGCAACAACCAGGAATAATGGAAGGGAGTAACATTGTGTTGTAAAATTGTGCATACCTAATTAATGACTAGTAAAAAAAGTTAGGATGTATAGTAAAACCTGTTCAATCTAATCAACTTTAGGGGTAGGATGTTTTCAAGTGATCCCTAAACGCCATACCTCGGATAGACGAGAGAACAATCAAAGTGCCACTGGTAAACTATGTAATCTCCTCCGTTTATTGTTGCAAAACGGAGGGGAAAAGATAAAACAACTTCTCTTGGTTGAGCGTTAACATACAATAATTCGTTGTTATCCGTATTTTAATTTGGAAAATAGGCCTATCGAACTCGGGCCGAAGATGAATAGCGCTAACGGTATGAACCTATGTTAATCCCAGGACGGTTATAAGATATTTTTTAATCTACAGTGAGGGGCTTTGAATACATTCCAAGAGCTAAAAGTTCGAAGGTTTGCTCACTCTTCATAATCCTAAAGCTCCCTATAAAATTAATTAGTCCTCTAATTTCTATACACTGCTTCTTTCCCTAACTTAACCACTCTCTATAAGAGCTTCATTAACACTTTGACTGAATGATATTGATGGTTTTCGATCTAATTATTTTTAATTGAATAATAGTCTTGTTGATTAGTACTTAACCTCCACAGGAAGCTTGAACTCAAGACTGAGATGTCTTTCCTTGAATCTTTCAACAAAATTATTTTAGTTCTTTCACCTTTCACCTATTTTTCTTCTCACGACTTTCCATCTCTTTTGACCAGAGTTTGGCAATAGTTTTTGGCTCTCACTGTGAGAGATAGTGGGGTATAGGAACCTCATGTCTGGTTAGCAAGATAAGAACTCTTTTATGTCATTTCTGGTTTAAGCTTGAATCAGCCTTCCCTAAAAGAGGGCGGGAAGTGGTGGCCATGTTGAAGTTTATGCACTCAATACGAATCTTCCAATTCAAATGGTCACAAAAATTTTCGCTCTATGAACTGTTAGAAACTTTGGGTGAACACCTTTTTTATTGTAATAAAGTGCGATTTTCATTGTAAGAATAGACGATCTGCAGCCTTAAATCGGAGAACTCATGAGTGATCTTACCCATGAGATCAAAGATGCATATGGGTTGATGATGTTTGTGGAGATTTTTTCTTCTTCACAGATAGAAAATCCTACTCCCTATGAGTACAGATGAAGTAAATGACTCGAGGAAAAGGATGAACTATTACTCGTCAGATAGTCGATATCATTAGATACGAGACAATATAACGTCTAGTGAAGTTTAGTCAGGATAAAAAGGTTCATAATCCTGTTGTTCTACTGAGTATAGCTCTTTGAGCAGAGAAACCGTGAAGTGAAATAGGTAAGACGAAAAAAGTGTTAAGAAGACGTCTAGGAAGATGGTAGATATTCAAGAATGTTTTCGAACTATATCGCTTGAGTTTAAGGAAAGAATTCATAGCATTAAATATATATGTATATATAGTCTTCTTGATTCATTATTAATATAAGGGTTATATATACCGAATAGTTTTATATGACTACATGTATGAAGTTTCATTTACAATTAATAAATTTTATATACAATATAAATGTGTAATAATAACTTTTCCCATAACGTGTCATTGGTACACATGAACATTCAAAGAATAATTAAATTTGAATAAGCCCATGCATCTAATCAAATTTAAGAAAATACTACACATTCATGATTAAAATATACGAGGGTAATCTTGCATGGAGTTGCAACAAAGAAATGTTTTAAACATAAATTCGGTCGATACGGGCTTCGAGGAAGCTTGGTCTCACAAAGAAGAACCTTACTGATGAGCTTGACCTCTGTCTGTAATATAGAGAATGAACTGCAGAAGACTAAGGCAAATTAATATTCTTTAATAAAGCTCTCTTACGCAAGCTTAGAGCTTTTGAAATATCTTCAGTGTTCTGAACTATAACTATAAGTAATTTAAATGCAGAATCCCCGTTCTTACCAATGATAGTGCCTCGCGCTTCCGAGCAATAAAATATGGAATTAATGCCTCAAAGAAATTAAAAAAATAGCACTCTGATGTTTTTTACGAAATACTACAATTGGCTTAGGTAATAATCAGTAAGAAATTTGAAGAGTCTCTGAATGGGCAAAAGTGGTCTAAACACCATTTGCATTACCAAAGTTGCATTACCTCTCTATTGAAAGTGACTGAATATACAAAATTGACAAATGAGCGATTTATGTTTTGTTATTCCCTATTCTGGTGCAATCTGTTCAAGCGTTGCAGCTAAAGTTAATAGCATACTAAAACTAGAAAGAAATAAAGAACGCCAATAACTACTACCAGACCCCTTAAAAATATGAGGAAAGTTCGTGCTGAATATTGCGCAACATATAGTTATGTGCCAATAGTATCACTTTCTTAATTTTCGGTTCATTTGGGAAGTGGTAAAGCTGATGTGTGTGAGAAATAAGGGGTGTACAAGAATATTAGGGGTGGATAGTTGTGAATGGAAAGGAAGCACTAGAGGTCCAAGATTTTCAAAGATGCCTAGAGATCAGGCTAATTAATCATATTCATGTTCAGTTTTCTGTTACTTTAACTTTGTTTTGCTTTATATATATATATATATATATATATATATATATATATATATATATATATATATATATATATATATATATATATGTGCCTAGTGGCATTCAAGCCTTTGAATTCTTTTGATATTTTACTGGATATTTCTTATGGTTATTTTATTCTTCTCTGCATGTTTATTCTTCTTTTATCTGATTATTTTGGGTATATATCTTTGTTGGAAAATCAATTTTGAGAGAACAAACAGAAGCTAGTTTGGTTACACAGCATCAACAGTTAAGTTCCATATTGTCTGATGCTTCACCTCCTCCGCTCCGCTTTGCCCCGCTGTCCCAACAAGCCTCGAGATCGCTCACAAAGAAGAATTACCATCAGAAGATTTCGTAGTCCGTTAATATTAACAAAGGAGGGTGGGATAGCCTTTAGAATAAGATTAAATGAAAAGGTTCTCTGTCCCTTCCTAATGTTTAGGTCTATTTTCGCCAAATAGACAAACTTTCACTTTCTTTGACGTAAAAGTGAGCCCTAGGAGAGAGGCTTAAAGGTCGGCCCTCATCCCCCCCTCCCCTTTCCCCAGAGGACAATTGACGTATACAAACGTACATACATACTCGGCTGTATACCACGAAAATCTCTTTTGTTATTTAGTGATGTTATCGTTATTTTATATTATGTTTTAATATTTATTTCTTTATACTTACTTAGCCTACTTTCTTTTTTCATAGATTCTTCTTTGTTAGATATTCTTGTTCAAGTGCCTTCTACGGGTTTGTCTTCTTTCGGTTAATCTTTCACTTTGTTGGCTTTTGTTTTAAGGTTCGGATTTGTTCGTTTTTGGTTGAGTCTTTCTCCTTATCAGCTAGTTTATTCGTTTGTAGTTAAGCGTTTTTTGAATAAAATCGGACAACTATATTTACAAGCTTGCTCCGCTGCTTGGAAATCTTGCAAGGCATGGACCTCGCTGGTTTTCTTCTATGAGTGCTCTGAACTCGTTGGTGGTGTTTGATTACGTTTTTCTTTTATCACTACTGCTCTTTCTTCTAGCTTTCTCCTTAGCGGCCTGATATTTCCCGTTCTGTGTGGATCCCTTGTTTCATTTTTTACAATTTGTGTACCGGTGACAATGTATATCTATCTATTTGATTTCTTTGCAACTCTTTTCTTGCAGTTTTTGAGACGCTGAATAGCATCGCCGATAGGTATATGGGGGTTGATCTGACTAGCACCAAGTATATTTTTATCCCTCCTCTGACGTGCTTCCTGTACCCGGTAGAAATGATCTTTAATTATAATACATTGCACTCATTTGGGTAAGGATGAGGTGTATCCCCCACTTTCACATCTCTTAGTTTTTTCTTCCTAATGCCATTATTTTATGTTTTAACCATTAGTTCTGATCTTTCATTTTGTTTTGTATTCATTGATGTTTCTTATTTCGTCGGCAGGCATACGAGCTTGCATTAGGGCATTTTGATATTCACAAACGATTAGTTGTTTTATAACATCGGAAAATTAAATGTTCCTGCTAGAGGGGTTGATAGACTTTGGGATGCTAGCCATGTAAATTGAATAAAACGTCTGACTGACACAGCCTCTCTGCGGCAATCCTGCCCGGAACGCAAAAGTGGGTGCGTCCGCGTTTTCTATAATGATGTACACTGACCATTCTATGACGTAGTCACAGAGTATTAATTCGAGTTTTTGGTTTCGTCCCAGCTGGAGTATTATACTGCATCCCATTCAAAGATACTTTATCGACCCCCTTTAATACTTCCCTGCATAAAATATCGATATAACTCTAATATGTTTCTCCCCTTGTGCAATTTTCTCCATGAAGGAGTTTATTACCATATCGGTGCTTCTTTTTTTTGTCAAGCCCTATTTATGTTTATTTATAAGCGAACGTTTCTCCAATTGCTCGAAAAGTCTTTTATTTAAGATTGTTTTGAATAGTCCCCCCCCCCTCTCCAAATTTCAGAAGGCATATTGAGTGATAACTCTCCTTTCTCATCGGGGGTCTTTCAGGCTTGGCTATAAAATCACTTTAGCCATTTGTGTATCTGTCGGGAAAGTAGCTTACTTCTAAGCAGGCATTAATGATGTCAAGCCTACCGTTCCGAACGCATCTCGGTGCTTTGAGGAAGTTGAGCTTCCTCATCCCTGACCGACCTGGTGATTTTTATTTAACGGAGAGGAGCTCACTTTACAGTTCTTCGAGCGTCACTTGTGGTGGTTCGGATGCGTCCTTTCCATATTTGTAAGAAGATCGTCTATTATTTTATTTTCAAAATCATCGTCAAAGTCTTCATTTTCTTCTTGGCTGATTCTCAAGATCTGTTCTCAGTATTCTCTGAGAATCGTCTGTCTTTCATTCTCTTTTGATTTGATTTCTCCATTGGCATCTTCCAGTTCCATTCTTTTAATTCTGGGCCATTCCTGTCATTCTTCTTATCTGGGCGCAAAATTCTTTACCGGTTATTTCGTATCCATTTCTTCGATAGCTTCGTTCCATTTTTACTTCAGGCTGTTCATAAATAGGCATTTTTAGTTATTCTTTTAGTTACCTCATACGGGACATTGCTTCATTGGAATTTCCAACAATGATTCTCATTTGATATAATTCTTTTAGTTCACGGTGTAAACCTTTCATTTGCTGACTCCATTTATTCACATAAATTGTTCTATACGCTACTCTAGGAATATATTCTCTATCTACCTCAATCATTCGGTTCTCCAGCAATTTCCTTTCCTCGTGTCTCTTTTAGAGCGTTGCTTCTTCCCAGCTTACGGGGATATTGATTCTCAGCAAACGCTCGTAATTATCCCAAAGTGCCCTGCTATAATATTTCTATGTGTGAAATAGGGTTCACATTAATCTCCATATTGATTCTAATATGGCCACTAAAAGAATCACCTCAGATATCATGTGATAATTATAAGGAACGGGGGAAATTGGCCAAACAGATGTCAGACTTAGTGGCCATTATTTCTGCGATGAAGGTAGGAAAGTCCCGGCCTACTCTCGGGAATGTTCCTGTCCAGGTATAGCCTTTCTGGTTCGTACGAGTATACCCAAACTTCATACCCTATCGAGGGACGAAGGCGTGCGACCAAACGCAGGTAGAAAGAGGTCGAAAATAAGTCCTGTATTTCTCCAAATTTAGATCTGTAGTTTTATACCCGATCTCGGCGCATTCCTCTAAACGGTTTCTCAAGTCCAATACGTACGAATACGAGGTTTTAGTTACTTCATCGAGGCTGGTAATTGCGAATAATTTGTTGAGAATACTCATAGTGCCTCGGACATTTCGCCCATTTAGGCTTTCAAATGGGGTAAACCTAAAGTTCTATGAAGAATCTCACGGCACGCAAAGGGAGTGACTGGTACCTGTCTTGAGTCTGAGGATAGCACAGCTTCTTCAAGACGGTCAATAGATATACTTGGGGAAAAGGCTTAACAATATATACAATTTTAAGTACACACCATTGGTGACTCGATCTTTCGAGGTAGGAGAAAGTTCCTTTTTGGGGTGCCGACTAAGACAGTCAGCCTTACAATTTTCGGAACCTTTTATATAAAATATGTGAAATTGGTACTCCATCGCATGAGTCTACCGTTCTGACTTTTATTATTTTTTAAATATGCGAAGTAGCGGTGATCTGTTTCGATCACCAACTCCTTTCCCAATAAATACATTTTTAATTTTTGTTCCCACAAACTATCGTGAGGGCTTCACGTCATATGGTCACCTAGTTCTTCTCAGGCGACGAGAGCTTCCAGCTCGTGTATGCAATCGGATGGCTGTAATCATCATTCTATTGCAGCAACACGCATCCTACTCCTTTGTTGCACGCGTCGGTCTTGATTCTGAAAGGCTTGGTCGGATTGGGGAGTCTTAGAATGGGGGCAGAAGAGAGCTTATTTTTAAGTTTGTCAAAGTGGGAGGATGTCTAGGGGTTCTACGCAGTGGGATCTGGGGATTGCCTCTTTAACAAAGCGCTAAGTGCAAAAGCTAAGCGGAGCCACCCTAAAGTGGCATAAAGAATCTCACGGCACGCAAAGGGAACGACTGGCAGATACTGATGCCACTCGTGAAGCTAAGCGTGGTACACCTACTTTAGGACGGTCTTTAGAGTCCTGTTTAATTTTTTGAAGACTTCGTTAGCTGCAGGGATGAAATGGGTTGTATTCCATGAGTTCAGACGTAAATGTCTGACTCGATCAGACTATATATCTTTCGGGATGCCGACTCGAGAAAAGATAGTTATTAATGCTTCCGCGCACGTTATGCTATCGATTCTATTTAGGGAAACTGCATCAGGGAACCTCGTAGCGAAGTCCACAAGCGTAAGGATATAATAGTGTCTTTCGCTCGACGAGTGGTGAATTGTGCCAATCAAGTCGATAGCGACTCTAAAATAGGGTTCAGAAATAATGGGGGTCCTTTGAAGGGAGACAGGTGCGATGCGTCCTTTTGCTGTCATCTCTTGGAAAATATCACGGATCGACAAAATTATGCAATCTTTCTGGCAGCGCCGGGTCAAAAGAAATATAGAAAGAATTTGGGGCTGTTTTATTGTTGATAAATTGGCCAGCCAATAACCCATCATGGAGAAGGAGAAGAACCTGAGGAACGCAAGAACTGGGGATGCAAAGGGAACAATTCTTAGCACCGTCCTCGGTCGAGGTAAAACGGTAAAGGATCTCATCTTTAACTAGATATATAACCTTCCTTGGGCCACACTCAAAAACCTGATTTTAATGCTGGGTTTTTTCCCACAGGGTCTGGAGAGAAGAGGACTAATTTTCCTCACTAGGGAACTCTTTGTTATGAAGGAATGCAAATTTTGGGGCATAAAGAGTTTTTAAATGCACGGGGCTTGCAATCTCTTTTAAGTGCTGAACCCTCGTAAGGACGGGCTGGGCGACAGGATTAGGTGAGATTTGGGTGTTATGGCCGATCAACACGCGCAAAACTCAATGGGGGCTACAACGGCCTTTACCCAACCGGAGAAGTATTTGCATTCTAAGTAGCAGCGAACCACGGGGAACCGGTTGATGCGCAACAAGTAGTCCTGGACGACTGCATACCTATTTTGGTCGGGACTTACTGTGGGAAGCAATTTATCCGACACTACGACGCAGGTGCACCAGGTATCTCTTGCAAGGGTTGAAACCTGGCACCCGTTCACAGTTATTTCTACAAATTCAAGCCCACGGGGGAGCTTTTATTAAATAATAGGTTGACGTGATTTCCTGGAGAACCGGTAGTCTGGGCAGAAGCTGGATTATTGGACTAGCAGGTGGTTGAGAAAGAGAAAGGATCATTGACTTGATGGACTTTTTGGATGGGGGAAGAGCGGAGGTCAGAGTTTTGGGGAAGGTTGGTTTTTAAATTTCCGGGCACATCGCACGAAACACACACGATGAGCCACCGGGGGTAATTGAATGTTAGGGCATTATTTAGGTTGGGCTTAATATCCCTCGGTTTTTGCGGGGTAGTTAATCTAGGTTTGGGGGTACCAGCCACTTTGACAAAATTGCGCGAATTTTTATGGGAAGACTTAAAGAAATTACTCTTACTCTCGGGAGATGGTGGATGTAATTTCTTGGGGTCCCTCGGATAAAGATTGAATTAGGGAAAAGGTAAAGATCTTCTACTTTAGAGTGCGATATTATTGGTTTGCTCTTTAAAAGGAAATACGTTTGCCGGCTTCGTCTCAAGTATTATTCGAAAGATAAACACCTCTACAAAAATAAACTTGAATACAAATAATAAGAACAATGGGAGACATAAGTATGGAAATATAAGTAATAATCAGTACGACAAAATTAAGGAAAGATATAACAGGTCTTTAGGCGTTACACCAAATGGGGAATTCTTCTTAGGACTGGGAACGAAGAGGTGAGACTTACGAGGAAAGGACTCCTGGTTACCTCTGGAGGATGAACAGGGAATGTGAAAGACCAATGGCCAGGTCTTCATCGATGGTGTCACGATGCAAGAGAGACTACAAAGGAGGTTGAAATTACCTCTGCTCCAGGGAGAAGTAATCACGAAATCGAGATTCGTCTGCGGACGGCAGGAAGTCTCAACCAAGGTAGTGAGACGAGAGAAACCCAAGACAATCTTCTAGGGTATAACCTGGTTTTCGTAATCTTCCTCTAATCAGGGCGGATTAGACGAAGACGATCTGCTGACGAGATCACAAGGGCGAGAGGATGACTTCACTGGAGACAGATAATAGGGTCTGGGCAGCAAGAAGCTTGCTTTATCTATATCTGCTTAGGATTTGCAGACATCAACTTAAATTGGAGCCACACCTATGGTCGACAGATGGATGCGCGCG
Source organism: Ceratothoa steindachneri (assembly GCA_963969495.1). Taxonomy (NCBI): domain Eukaryota; kingdom Metazoa; phylum Arthropoda; class Malacostraca; order Isopoda; family Cymothoidae; genus Ceratothoa; species Ceratothoa steindachneri. Next base: position 72,946,902 of record OZ018324.1, on the reverse strand, counting down.
CGAGGGTGTCCCAGGGTATATCGGACGAGGCTTAAGCAAACATTGACCTTGATAATTTCGGGCATCGACGAGGAGAAAGAGAATTAAGCGAAATTCCCAAGGGATATCGGACGCAGCTTAAGCAAACATAGACCTTGATAATTTCGGGCATCGACGGGGAGAAAGGAAATTAAGCAAAATTTCCAAGAGATATCGGACGCAGCTTGTGCAAACATGAACCATGATAATTGTGGGCATCGAAGAAGAAAAAGGGAAATAAGAGAGATCCCCTTGTACCCCAAGAGGAGGAAGATGGATACAGCTGCCACATTGGAGCTGGATAGAGTTATCAAAGTGGGGGAAGACGATGATAAAGCACGCCAAATTAAACACAGCTGCGTTGATCTGTTTTGATCAGAAAAATTATGTGTGATAACGGCGTATTTAGTTTCATGCTTCCACATACCTTTTTTAACCGCTATGGCTGTTCCGTCAGATCGTCCTTGAGAATGGTTTACTGCTAACACTTAATAGTTCCATATTTGAATTATTTCACTATTTGTGTTAACTCAGTATTCTTAAATTTCCATTATATTCGCATCGATGTTCTTAAAAATGTTTCTGTACTCCACTCCATCGTTGTTAATGCTTAACATTCTTAGCTTGTCTATATGCATTTTTCATTGTTAACTTCCTCTTTTGTAGTCTATGATCAATGTCCGGCACGGCTTTTGGAGTTGATGGTGGATGGTTGGGTTGTTTCTCCTGGATCACTTGAATGCTTTTGTATTTTTTGTATCTTTTTCTCTTAGGGTTGGGGAGGGGTACTTCAACCTGCTTCTTTATATCATTTGGGTACTTGTCATGTAGAATGGTTTGCCTTGTTCGCTTTTTTTCTGTCTCGGACTGCAATTTCGCTGTGGTATCGTCCTTAGTTCCATCTGATTTCTCTTCAGATGTTACCTGTTGCTCTTTTTTCGGTTTCCATCGTTTGCGTTGGCTTGCACTCATGCTGAGTATTTTTGTTTAGTCGGACGATTTTGGCATTTTTAATGGTGTTAATTTTAGCTTTTTTCCTAGCAACTGGAGTTTTCCATATCTACTCGTTGCGCGTGGACGATGGATGTTAGTATTTTTTCACTCATTTCGCAATTCAAGTTAGTTTCCGGTTCTTTAATTCGTTGCGTGTTTACTTTGGAAACTACCACCACGTAGCTCTAGCTGCTACAGTTTAGTACTTGCTCTTCTTTTCCTCTAATAATTTCTTTTATTTTGGGTCAAATCAAAATCATTGTCCGATGCTCTCCGTTGCGGTTGGGGCATCCTTTAGTGGTCGAAGCACATTTTTTAAGCCGGTTCTTTTCCTGCTTTCATTCCGAACAGATCTTCTTTTTTTTGTTCGGGCCAGGAGTGGTTCGTGTGATTTTCTTTTTCGTACCGAGAGAATAACTTCCGGATGTTGTGAAATTTAGGCTACTCGATGGGCTCTGAAGGAATTCTCATGTTAAAAGTGAGAATTAGCTCGGATTTTGCCTTTTGTGCCATTTCCGTCAGAAATACAGAGAGGGAGTTCCCCGTCGCATTCTGGCCCCACATTCTTATGAACCAGAACTGCTGACGATTGGGAGAATCAATGATGAATGAATCCTCCCAAGGGATAAATCATGACGCACTTGATGGATGAAGGTCGAATCATCTTCCTTGACCCGAGGTTATTTTTGGAAATTAGCGACTGCTTCCCATATATAGAGAGACTGTTATGTGTCCCTCTTCAACGCTGGGGTGGCCACCTTCTATTTGTCTATAGGCTTACTCAACGAGGGTTGCAGTCTTTCCCAATTCTCGGGATCCTTTTGGTATTGAATTCGGCTGTGGTCTTTTCATCAAACCAGGTTCCTTCAATACCCCTAATTATCCCTTATCACAGTCGATTAGCATAAGTGGGGCAAGGGTTCTGAGGCAGTCTTGTTCACGGTCGCATGTTGATAGCTGGTGAGGGACGATGGAGGGAGCTTAGGCATTCATGTTGATTTTCATGTCAGATGAAAAAACATTATCTCTATTTTAACTGCGCCTAAATACGTCAACACTTTCTTGGTAGGCTGCTTGAAGGTCGCTCGGGTGTTATAGTCATTACTTAGACAGTATTAATAACGAAATATGACCATATTTATCGTTACGATATTTTACGCATACACGTAAAGTATAAAATGTTATTTATTTAAAGGGGGGAAACGGCTTGCCGGTCCTTTCCCTATTCTGACTTCCACACATGATCGGCAATTGATAGAAGAGAAGTCTCTCGGCCGACTTACTTCTGAAGAAATTTCCACACTTCTGACCTTTACCTCAAGTAAATCAATGGGCAAATGCTTGTTAGGAAGTCTAGGGCGAGATTTAGTAAATGGTTAATAGTAGTAGCTATAAAGATGAAAAATAAAAGAGATAAGAGTTTGGTGAGTAGCCAGAATGAGCAACTCCGTTCGTCGTAGGTGAAAAAGGATTTCCTATGCCTAAAGGAGATGGGGACCTGGGGATTTTTTCCGCTTTTTTCACATTCAGAGTCCAGGGAGATTCTCCGGTTTATAATTATTTGGATATTCATTTAATCTCTATTATTTTCTCTGTTATTCACCTTCTCTCTTTTTTCGGTGTTAAACCGTCTTAACTCTAGCTCTTGCTTGGAGAACAAGTTAATCTCTGTCTTTTGGTTAATTTTATATAATTATATGTTTTTTTTACCTTTGTTAAAAGGTGTTCAGACCATTATTATTTTATTTTCTAACTCAGGTCGGGGAGAGGGAGTGCAAGAGTTAGTATTGTATTCACGCAATTTTTTACCTTTCCACCTCCCGCTATTTCAATATTTATTTGTTCTTTTCAATTCAGCTTTGGTGTCATGATCGGATTGGAGATAACATCTCCTGGTAAATTCAGTTTGATTAACATTTTGGTGAAATATTGTTTCAATTACTGTTTTAGTTTATTGTTCGGGGTTGGTAATAACATCTCTTATTAAGGTAGGTTTTCTTATATATATATATATATATATATATATATATATATATATATATATATATATATATATATATATATAATATATATATATATATATATATATATATATATATATATATATATATCTTTTATTATTTTTCGTTTTATTTCTATATCTTCTAGTATATCTGTAATATTTTGTCGTAGTTGTCTAAAATTTACTCTTTCAGCTTTCGTGCCCTGTTATCTAGTATGTTGTTTATTCCTTAAATTTTTACTTTTATTTACGTATTTCAACTTTCTTCTTTCAATTCATCTTCTGTTTATGATGAGGAACATTGCTTTGTTATTTAACTTCTGAGGCAACTTTTTCGTTCTTTTTATATGCCGTGCAGAACTTCAGCTGAATATAGCAGTACTGATTGCACAATTGTATAGTATAGCTTCCTTTTATTATTCCTAATTAATTCTTTGAATCTATACATCATTTTTAAACCTATCATCTTTTACTTTACTTTTTTTTTAATTTGTTTTCTGTATCCGTCGGCCTTTATTATAATTCGTAGTACGTTGCATTCTCTTGAGTACGGATATCTGATTCCTTTGATTTTTACGTCTGCTAATAAGCTTCTTCCTATAGGTACTATCTTAAATTTGTTTATGTTAGTTTGCATTTTAGATTTTTATATCGTGTTTATTTAATATTCTTGCTTCTTTCGCTGTCATTCTAGAATTCATTGAGGCATTATGTTATGGGATTTTCATCCGTTGAGTCAAATCATCCGCGTCTTTTATATTAATAATATCCACAGTATAAATTGAGTTTAGAGTGTGGCTTAAACATTCGCCTTGAGGCAAACCTGCTCTTAATTCAAATGATGGTCCTTTTGTCTTTCCTATGTTTACATATGCTGATCCTCCCTTTATATGGTCACATTGGATTGTCTCTAGGTTTCGCTTAAACCTAATGCAAGATCTTGTACTGGATTTCTTTTTGCCAATCTTTGTCAAAAGTCTTTGATACATCTTTGCAAACAATTTCGATATAGTTCTATTTCCTTTTTTCTTGCGAATTATTCTCAGTGATAACGCTTAATGCCATTTCTGTATTTCTAGTTTTCCTAAATTCGTAGTGCTGACCGTTAAATAGATTATTTTTTTCTTGGTGCTCTGTTAATTTATTTAATATTTTTTCCAGTAGTTTCCCCTTAGATTTACAAAGGCGAAATCGGAGTAAAATTCTCATTTATATTCCGAAGTTTTCCTGTTTGGCGGACGAAAATCATTTTTACTACCTTGAATTGGTTAGGAAAGCATCTTGTATTTAGGCATGCGTTAAATTTGCTCTTTAATCCCTGGATCACTAATCACTAATCCGTGTATTTCTTTGTATTTTATATTTCTTTTGATGGCTATTGTCAATCCATCCCAGGTTTGAGGGTATTGTTTATTGCTATACTTGCTAGTTCCAGATTTTGATATTTTTTATTTTCTGTGTTGATGTCATGTCCAGATATCAGCCTCAATTTCTCTGAATATATTTCCATATTCTATGCGTTTTCTGCTCCATCTGTTCTTATTAATTTGTAGGCTTCTAAGTTTTCCGTCACACATATTACTGCTTTTAGTTTGCTCTTTTTCTTTTTCTTTCTTTGTTTTCTTATCTCTGTTTGATGCTTGTTTGTTCTCTCTGCAGGATTTCTCTTTTTCGTTCCGGGCTTAGATAGAGGCTTCTTTAATTCTTTTTATTTTTCTTTCTGGTGATTCTTTTTTGTTTTTGTGTTTGATTCGTCTTCGTTGTTTTATTCAACTTTTGACTCGGAAAGATAGGTGCCGAAAGCTCTATCGTATATAACTGCATAGTTTGGGTTTGGCGAAATTTCATATTTGGTAATACGTTATTTTTTATCATTTTATTTAGTTCAGATGCATAGCTGCCCGGCTGTGCAATATGGCTTTCTCGGTCTACCTTAAATGGTCGGGGAACTCTTGGGTTCTGCTTTTTTGCGCTGGTGTATCAGGCATTTGAACTTACACCAGCTTTCCTTAGCCTCTGTTATTTCTTTTCTAGTATCTCTTACCTTTTTGGGCAGGCTAAGGCTATTGGCATGTGGGATTTCTTACAATTTAGGCATTTTTTTGTTGTAAAAGTGCATTTCATCGAGTAAGGGTCTATTCCAGAGCATTCTCAACAAATCTCTGCCTCTCCTTTCGGGGATGTTTTGGTTGTGTGGTTCGTCATTTCGTAGCAGTTGAAGCAGATTTGGATATTAATAAATTTCTCTTTCTCTATAATACTTCCTGGAATTCTCATACAGTAGAGTAGGCCGTCATTATTTGCTTTATTGTCCATTTCCCCTGTATTAAATATGATTTTTAAAACACGTGTATGCTCGTTGAACTTTATTACTTCTTTTACTCTTTGCTAAATCGACTCATTCTCAATTTTCCTTTACAATTCCTTGCTGTTAATTGTACCAATCCAAGTTTCCACTTTTCTGCAGATGACGCTCCGGTTAGCCGAGAATTTTGGAGCTGTATTAGCTTTTAGTTCAATTTCAATTGATAGTTTGCTCCTTCGGCCAAGGCGATTTTTTAGACATCCTATAGCTCGATGCGCAAGGCTATGTAAGCATTCGTGGTCGTAGAGTTTCTGTTTCAGTGGTAGTTCATGTTCGGTGAGTACGAGCAAGGGCACCGTTTTCATATCACAGTCCATGTTCATCTTCTTGAGAGAGGGCAGAGCCACCTCGGTTTTTCTGAAATGAATTGAGATAGGTACCTGGACCCTATATAATTGTGTGTTTATTAGTTCCTATCTCCCCGCCTAGTGTACGCACCCTGTCGCGTTCCCACCAACAATAAGCCTACGCAATAAGACGCCTCCTCAAGTTTCGGCCTCATTAATCTAAGGAAACTCTTTCTTTGCGCCTACTATGGGGCTTCCTTCGGAGTTCGTACACCTTTGCGTGAAAAGTAAATTTTGGGAAGGTGTTATAGAAAGTTATTTAAGGGTGTTTCCTCTTCAGGTCTCACACCATTCACTAGTTCCAGTAGGTCTCTCCAATCAAACTAGTGCGTGAATATCTTTCGTATTTCTCATGTAAAAAACTTTAAAGGAACGATCTCTTTTGTAAGGTACGATTAATGCTTTATCCGAGATGCGCTAGTGAGTCTAACGTGTAAAACCTTGTATGTCGGTTTTTCCTTCCTAATATTCAATGTTTGGCCGAATGAGTAATCAGCAAATTTTATACAAACCATCAACATTATAATCATAATAAACATTCTCATTTATATTATTCCAAGTTAAAATAATTTTCTAAGCAGTTCATTATTTTGTTCATACCTAATTTATATTTTTCCGGTAACTTGAGGAACACTTTGTAGCGTTTTAAAACAAAACAAAACGTAGGATTATGATATTTGTTTTGCCTGCCCTATCAAAAATATGTATATATATATATATATATATATATATATAAATTTATGTATTGATTACAATGCAATAGACCTCAATATTTTGTTATAATTAAATAAGTGGACGATTTGAATTTATAAATATTTATCACCATTTAAAATTTTTAAGTGTCAAAACTGATCCCAGCTTAAATAATTTCCTAAATTTCAATAAAAAACTTGTAAAATAACATGGTTTTTATTATTAGAGGAGGACGGGTTAAATTAATACATGTATGGGAAATAACTATATGCGATACGATAAGGAATGGTAAACTAAGTGTTCAAATAGATTGAGATTTTGTACATAGGATCAAATTTAATGAAGAGAATGCTAATAAAATTCTAGGTTAATGTAAATCATTGAGATTGCCGTAGTATAGGTATGACCCCACACACCTGACACCAAACATTTAAGGTCGTTCGTATATGGGAGGACAGAAGACTGTACTCGGAACGGGCTTCTTCAAGGGCGAAAACTGTACTCAGGGGGTCTACTTCAAGGGCGAGGACTGTACTCGGGATGGGGGAGTCTTCTTCAAGGGCAAGGACAGAGGAGGGTGGTTTCTCTGACGAGAATAAGTTGAACTTGAACAAGTTAACTTAATGTTCGGTTTGGTAACCAGGAACTAGCTTGAAGATGATCTTCTTCTTGGTTCCAGTCTTGCTCAAGGGCGAGGCCTATCTCAGTGTTTTGGGATACACCATGCTAGAAGGATAGGGTTTTCTCTGACGAGAATAAGTTGAACTTGAACAAGTTAACTCAAATTTCAGTTTGATAACCAGCGACTAGCAGGGGACTTCGTAGACTTGTTGACTCACGGATTCTACCTCGTTTTTCCAAAGTGTTTGTTATTTATACCTAGTCACCCCACTGGGGTAGGGGTAGGAGGGGGAGGGGGCTTGTGGATGGACCGCAGGAGGGTTCTTATTCCAACGGTTTTTCTCAGCTAGTCGTACCTCGGCTCCCGCTGGCCTTCGAGCTTGAGAGAAACGCGTCTCCAATTTCTTACTTGAGGTGAAATTGAATATGCTTTCGTAGAGGAGATCTTGCAGTTTAAAACCGTTTGGCTTTTCTTAGAGACAAGGCGAGGGGCGGTGGTTTCGAGTTTGACCCACGGTGCCGGGCCCGGATTTTTTTGCGGTCACCGTCCCATGTCTCTACTAGGAGAGAACGGGAGAGTGACGATTCCCCTTACACTCCTCCCTTCGAAGAACTTAATGGGGGGAGACTCCAGGGAACTCAAAACAACTAATTCAACCTAGTCGAGTACAGCAAAGTTGTATATCTTTAGTCTTCTCTTACTTTAAGTTTCTTTAAACTTGAGCGCACACGCGCGCGCGTACACGGGCATTGGGTTGAAATAGACCTTGCAATTCTACTGGGTGGGTATGTTACACAGCCAACTTAACATACTCACAATACAATTCAACTTTCAAATTACAAAAACCTAATTCTTCGATTACACTCAACAAAACAAAAACAAAAAACAAGCTACTTCCTTACATTTCTAAGCTTTTAAGAACTTAAATCCTACCGATAACTACTAACACGAAAAATAAATGAAAACATGGTTTCACGCTTACTAGGTGCTGAAATAACCCTCAATGGTATTTCGACTCAGCTTATAGAGCAGCTGTACTTTATCGGCCCCCCTGATATAGCTAATATTGAAGTAGTGCTCTATGACCATAACCTTACGTCACAAAATGGTAGTGGTACTCCCACCTATGCGAACTACCAGCATTATGGTACTTGGATAATTTCAAACTAACCCTAATGGCTAGAGCGCCTGTTGCAGAGTTGCATAAATGTCGGGAGCGTGAGTCTCATAGTTCTTCTTTAACCAGATACACGGGAAGATCGTGTCTGGGTTCGATCTCCGGGGGTCGAAAATTTTGCTCTTGCGGGGTCGTTAATGGGCGTGGAGCTCACTACGACTTGGATTTTTAGTGGTAACTCCGTGGATGCTTCGTTTTGAGGGAAGACTACTGGGGATAGGGGATACTTATTATCATCATCTAACATATGAATCGGTTTACATGGGTGTACCACAGTGACACTTCTATCTTCCCTGATTGTCACCCCATTTGGCAGATTTGCATACGTGATGAGAGCGTGAGTCTCATAGTCCTCCTTTAACTAGGTACACGGGGAGATCGTGTCTGGTTTCGATCTCCGGGGGTCGACAAAATATTTCTTTGCGGGGTTGTTAATGGGCGTGGAGCTCACTACGACATGGAGTTTCAGTGGTAACTCCGTGGATACTTCGTTCTGGGGGAAGGAATACTGGAGGTAGGGGATACTTATTATCCTCGTCTAACATCTGAATGGTTTACTTGGGTGTACCACATTGACACTTCTCTCTTTCTCCATCGTCACCCCATTTGTCTGGGTTCTCTTCGTAGGTTCTTTCTTAGGTGCTCCTGCTGGCACCTCATCCCAATTTACTACTTATTCCATCGTTACCCCCTTTGGCTGGGTATTCATCGATCCTTTCCTAGGTCCAGGGCGGGCTAAAACTTCCTCGACCTCCATCTGATTCTCTATAGATGCCCTTTTAAGTGCAAGCAGTCTTTCTTTTTCTTCTCTCTATTCTCTTTCAGCTTGGGCAACTTCTCTTTCCCTCTCTATTCTTCTTTCCTCTACTTCACTTTTTCTTTTTTATTCTTCTTTCTTCTGATTCCATTTCTATCCTCATTCTTAATTTTTTTGCTTCTCTTTTCAACAGGATTATTCTTTCGTTTGTTTTACTTCCCCTCGGTATTCTTCTTTCTTCGTCCTCTATTTTCCACTGTATTCTTCTTTCTTTTGTTTCTTCTTTCATTTCTATTCTCAGTTCTGACTGGGCGTAGGAATCCATATCGTCGCCTTCAAGTCCCAGCATTTGGACTTGTTGGCATAATATTTCGTCCGAATCCATTTTGTGGATGTCCGTCACCTTCTCACCGCTCTACGCTCAGGTACTTATGTAACAATTCACTAGGTAGTGCGCTGCCTAACTTCCCTTAATCCAAATACTTGGCTGATTGGAATACCACTCCAACAACAAATTAATTAAAAGCCTTGACAGGCTAATCAGGGGAAATTAATCTAACGATCTTGTTATGTTTACATCTTTCCTCGAATGCTTCGCACACCATTACTCTTCCTTGAATGGAATACAAGATAAATTCTAATGAGTTCTCCTAGTACCCATAAAACTTGACACCAAGTATTTATGTCTTAGTATCGCAAGGACCCCATACACCTGAGACCAAATATTTAGATGTCGTGGTATAGGTATGACCCCACGCACCTGACACTAAAAATTTATGGTCGTTCGTATATGGAAGGACCGAGGACTGCACTTCGCGGGGTCTTCTTCAAGGGCGAGGACTGTACTCGAGGGGGTCTTCTTCAAGGGCGAGGATAAAGAAGAGGGGTTTCTCTGACTAGAATAAGTTGGGCTTGAACAAGTTAACTTAAAGTTCGGTTTGGTAACCAAGAACTAGCTCGAGGATGAGCTTCTTCTTAGTTCAAATCTTCCTCAAGGGTGAGGCCTATCTCGGTGTTTTGGGATACTCCAGGATAGAAGGAGGGGGTTTCTCTGACGGGAATAAGTTGAACTTGAACAAGTTAACTCAAATTTAGGTTTGATAACCAGGGAGCAGCTCGAGGATGAGCTGTTTCTTAGTCCCCTTGGTAGCACGGCCTCTTTTGCAGGGGACTTCGTAGCCTTGTTGACTCACGGATTCTACCTTGTTATTTTCAAGTGTTTGTTATTTATACCTCTTCACCCCACTGGGGTAGGGGTAGGAGGGGGAGGGGGCTTGTGGACGGGCCACATAAGGGTTTTTATTCCAACGGTTTTTCTCAGCAAGTCTTACCTAGGCTCTCGCTGGCCTTCGAGCTTGAGAGAAACGCGTCTCCAATTTCTTACTTGAGGTGAAATTGAATATACTTTCGTAGAGAAGATCTCTGCAGTTTAAAACCGTTCGGCTTTTCTTAGAGACGATTGGCGAGGGGCTGTGGTCACGAGATTGACCCACGGTGCCGGGCCTGGATGTTTTTGCGGTCACCGTCCCGTGTCTCCACTGGGAGAGAACGGGAGAGTGACGATTTCCCTACAGAGATGTAAACATTAATGTAAGTTCAATGTACAAATTTGATTTAATTTGAAACCCAGGTTTACCACTGAATATAAATTGGGAATTAGAAAAGAGTCTCATAGAGTCGCCGGCACTTGGGTCGTAATTTTGTTCTCCTCTGGTTCCGGAGGCAAGCGAAGAGGCGAGCTACGCGCAGAACGTCATTGGCTTACACAACTGTATAAAGATCGAACGACGCATAGGATTTACGCTCTCCTATCACCGATCCCAAGTGGTTTCCAGACTTAGCCACCCACACCCCTTCATGGGAGAGTTATAAAATCATATTTAGGCGGCAAATAAACATGATGGCGTAAATCTCCCTCCTTCTCCTCCCGGTTCTCCGGATTTTCGCAAAGTAAATGTAGCTCTACGCACATCACAATGTTTCTCCTTTAGAAAGACATAATTGCAGGCTTCGAAGAAAAGAGGTTTTCAGTCTAGCCTAACACTCGTGTTCAGGTCCCATGAATACGAAAAAAATTCCACTAACTCACAACAGACGCACTTGCCAAAGTAGACTACCGCATATCACAGCCCGATGAATAAAAATTAGAAACACCAAGTTCGCATACTCAGAACAAATCCCTTATGGGTGGCATTCTCAAGAAACAACATAATGACTAACCTCAGGCTAGTAAAGAAGTCATTCAAGACTTCTATTTTAACAGTCTCAAGCAATGGGCGGTCATTAAACTATCAGATTAACACAAAAAGAACGCGCTCCTCCACTAAGGCATCAAAGACTGCAGGACAATCACATGCCACTAAAACAAGAGAAACAGCTAAACGTCAAATGTTAACAGACCCGGCGCTGTTACAAAAACAGACATAAAACACGCACATGCCAATCAGATCTTGTCTGCTCAAGATGCAGCGTAATGGGCCACCATTACTCCCGCTGCAAAGCCATCATCCCGCGATGCCTCCATTGTGGTGGAAACCACTTCGCCGTAAACCTAAAGTGCCCCTATTTTTCCAAGGCCCTTGCAGACACTATTGCAGAAATACGATGTCCACAGCAGACATCCAACCCACTCACACAGTCTACGGCTGCTAGGGCCCACATTTCCATTACAAAAACCTACGACGATGCTGGCAGCACCTTGGGTATACAACACTCATCTAAAATACTCCTAGAACCTACACTTGAGCAGAAACCTTGACACACCAACCATGCCCAACACCTTCACTTACCTTAAGTCACACCCTGAAACAAACACAAAATCCTATCCCCAAGACCCACATGGCAGCCGTGCTTTCCACGGTGCCAAAAGACATGTCCGAGGATGACTGCGACTATATGCTAGCATAATAAATGCATTCTATGCCACAAAAGGCCTTGGGCAAATTACGTTCTCTGAGAATGTGATCGCCAAAATCCATGAATATAAACATATGAAACCCACATTCCTCCCAACACTGGCGGGCACGCACACGCCATCCACTTTACTCAACACCGCCCCATACCCTGCTCTCCATAAAACCCAGGTGGCTGTCCCAGCTATTTTACACACCTCTGCTCCCAAACCCCCTCTCCCTGCTGTACTTCCCTCTCTGCTCAGTTCCCCTGCCACTATTTATTGCTCTCCTTCCCTCCTTTTCACCTTCTCCACGGTGTCTAAGCCCTTCTTTCTGCCAGCACTCCAACTTTTATTAACTTAACCCCCCCCTCTCACGGATACTTTTACTCTCTCTGCCGATCTTTATACTCTCTTCATCCCTCTTTCTACTGTTTTCACCCTCTCCTTCTCCTGCCTCTACTCACTTATATACAGCTACTAACTCGGTATCCACCTTTCTTCCTACTACCTTCACCACCTCTTCTAGCGTCTAGAATGCTTTTCCACCATATATAACACCTATCCTACTGCCTCCCACATAAAATCTAAACATTCCACCTCCGGCAAACTCCACCCTCAACAAATGCGTGTGAAAAGAGCGGCTGTAGTTAGGAAAACAACATGCGTGCTTCATTCCAGACCATAGGGCGACTAAACGTTTTGAATCTAAACGTACGCAGTTGGCACGGTATTCGTTATACCGTATCCAACTGGGTACTTCTGAATTCCACCAGTTAACACTCTCATAAAGAGACTCCACATTACAGGAACCATATCTACTTAACACCAAAAACAACGCACCTAGGTTCAGCAATCCCAGTTAAGTGGTCAATACACCACTCCCTCATAAAAACCCAAGATGTCTCCTTTCTAGCCTGAAAAAAACAAACGAGTACTAGCCCCAGCCTTGTGGCTACTTATTTTAGACCTAATCGTGAACAACTATACTTAGATGTCCCAATCCAGGCTCTTTCAAGCAACAACCTTCCTTTGTGGTTTGTGGGAGACGTGAACGCATACCAGCCCACCCTTCTTTTTCACTCCAGCAATAATGCGAGAAGATATTTGGCTATTGCATTGCAGCGTTATCGCTGTTTGCATATCGCCCCGGGCTTCTCTAGGGTTTGTGGGGGATTTATGGGGGACTATGCCTACTGAGGTGGTCCTACGCAATGATCATGCCATAATTTTTACACCCACATTGCCCCTGGCCCCTGCGTACTATCCGACCACATACCCATATGCTTGGTGATCTCATCATCGCCAATACTCATACGCACACACCCCTCTCCGACTACAAAAAAAACGAACTGGGAGGAGTTCAGCAGACAGGCAACAGTAACCACACCACATAAAATCAATCTGCAGAACACAAACCCCAGCTAGCTAGACGCTCACTGGTCCTCACCAATGGACATCATAAACACTGCTCGTGACATATAGACACCGAGGTAAACAGACAACTCCATCAAACGCTTCATGCAATTTTTAAAAACGTCAGCATTCATTATACTCTACAACAACCACTACACCAGAGGCCAGAGATAACAGAACATTAAGCTCATACATGCCCAATTCCTACGTTGCCGGAAGCTACATAAGAATCGCTAGTGACACGAGGTGGTTGGCATTGCGGATGATGCTTGTTGCACTGGCCCTTCTTTTTCTGGCGGCACGTACGTAGGATACTACTTACGGACCTACAAAAAACCTATTATCTTCCTAGCAAATAACCAAACACTACCTAATACTAACTACATCCACGATGTATTAGGTCCCACTGGGACACGGTACACACACATTAAATAGCCAAAACCACACGCACGAGATCCCTTTAAATTAGTTTAGAAATGGTGCCTGCTTCATTCAGATGAGTTGGGGCACGCCCCTCTAATACAAATGGAGGGGCTAGACAACACTATCATATTAAACTTTCCAATCCTCGGCGAGGAAACAAATCTATACTTCAATTCAACACCAAAACACCCCCCGGCCTCTCCACCTTTCCATCCACCTTAATGAACCACCTCTCCGAAATAATTTACCCCGCACTAACCCACCTATACAATGCCTCGCTTGCCTGTGGCCATTTTCCACAACTATTCTAAACATCACACAACATCCTACTACTCAAAAAATAAAAGACCCAAAGGCCCCCCAACAATTACAGGCCTATTGCTCTGTTCTAGCATCTAGGCAAGATATTAAGACGTATTATCAACACACGTCCCTGAAACTTCCTAGAACAAATGGACTGGTTCTCCACCTGCTAATATGGTTTCAGGATAGGCCTATCTACCTAGGCGGTTTTGCCCTCATTCACGACATCATTCAAAATGCACAAGAAGCACGACAGTATACATCATGTACACTAAGGATACCCCATGCACATTAATAAGGACGTGGAGAAGGCCTTCGAGATAGTTGACCACAAGGAACTCCGTATTTAAATAGCCAGCAACACGGAGTTCCCTTCCCTGAAGTAGAAGGCTTCTCTCTCATTAACTTCTGGACCGAAGACGCCACATAAAATATATAGAATAACAGAACATCACGCCTATTCATATTCCGTCTAGGCGTACCCCAGGGTAGCGTTAGAGCATCAACATTATACATCATGTACACTAAAGACAACCTGAGCCTACTTGAAGACTGCAGACAGTCATTCACACTGTTCTACGCACCCAGCGAGCCTCTCTTCCTCTGTAATCTTGGAACAGACAGGATCACACATTACTCACAAACTATAGTAAAGAAGATGCCAGCATTGGAGGAAAATTGACTCAATCTTATGAACCTTCAGAATACACAGATGACGTTATATGCCCACCGCGATCACTACATGAATAAACTTCAAATATACGAAAAAAAACCGGAGCCCAACTCCACGACATTGACATACTCACCAAACACCAAAATCATCAGGGCACCATTTGACAAATTCCTAAGCTTTCACATAAATAAAAAGCTGCGAAGGTTCTATTCTGCCAATGAAAACTACAACTACACATATATAAAACCTTTGTCAGGTCACTCCTTATATAGGCCCTCATTACACTCTCTGTTACGTGTTACACTAGATAGAGAGAAGCACAGCGTATCCAGAACTAGAACACTGCTATGAAGTGCGGCTGTCGCTTTCCAAAGTACACTTGCAATGCCATATGGCATGAAAACAACAAACTAACACCCCTAAACATTTAGGCCTACATATGTTTAATGCGATAATTGGCAAATTCGAAAGAGATCCCACATACAAACACATTCGCATCAGATAAAACTTTGTAGAAGCCGGAAGGTAACTTACAGCAAGAAACTTCCATGAGCTAATACTTATAAGCCCTTAAATCTACCAGGAGCCCGAATGTCGCATTTTCGTGAATGCTAGTGTATTTTCCGGCCACCCTCTCTCCTGCCGCTCCAGTTATGTTCAACAAACATAGATATACGTGAAACAACACGTTTGATCGGTGTAGGGCCACCGACATGTTAACTCTCCCTATCCCCTCAAGTTTTTTCCGAACAATTTTCTCTACGATTACATGATGTCTTTTGGTTTCCATAATCATCCCTCTATGTTTCTTCAATACACTGATTCGATTCGATTTGAATCTCAAGTTGGGAATAGCAACAACTGAAAGCTTTCCAAGTTCTTGTCAAACAAAGAAAACTGAATAAACCACCGAATTTTCCTTACCATTAAAGAATCCATGATCATTTTTAACAAGAATGCAATCAAGAAAGAATATAACTTTACTACGTGAAGTCATTTTCTCAAACAAAGGAGAATCCCAAAGGAACAGAATTGGTAGCCACAAAAACGAACAAGAACAATATTTGTCTACCCAGGAGTGGCACCGTTAGTGAAACATTAATGAGAAAAGTTCAAAAAGAGGATTGGAGCGATAGGTTTATTCAATGAACATAAGAAACGTTAAGATAATGCTATAAAAATTTCATTTAATTAGGTTTGTTAAAGAAAAGTTACAGGCCATCCAGAAAATGAATACCCTATTTTTTTTCCTCCCCAAACAATGAATAATAGGTCATATACAATAATGTTTAGTCCAGGTTTTGCGAATAAATAAACTGATTTTTCTTCAGGTCAAGAATCCTCAATTCAGACTTGTGCTATATTTATTCTCCCAACGGAAACTGAAGTTCCTATGAAACACTTCTAAATGGAATTCATTCATCAATTCACATCATTTCTTTACAAAGGCCGCAATATTGATCTATTTAAAGACATTCATTTTCTACTAAGACTATTTATTCCACTTCACAGAAGGATTTTACTTGAAGTCATTAATTACTCTTTTCATTAATTCTCTTTAATTACCATTTCTCTCTCACCCAATTTATATTTGTTGCTTATTTTCCGCTAGTTCTTGCAATGGCCTCTTTCTTTATAGCTAAATCTGTTTGAGTCTAGAACATTCGGTTTAGTTATGTTATCGTTCGCGCAAATCTGCCCTTCAGTCATTGTTCTTCATTAAACTTCTATTCATAAATACTACTATTTCTCGCCTTGTTCTAGGTTCCTTTTCTTTTTCTTCCTTCATTAATTTCCCCAAATGGGAAATGCCATTGTAGCCAAAGAGTAAAATACCAATGGTGGAACTGACTATATTTCAAATATAAGTTAAAGTGGCGGGTTCAAGAATGTATATTTTTGAGATTGTGTTAAGATCCAAAAATGTAATCAATTTTAATGGAAGAAATGAAAAATGTGTCAATAACTAACACCGTCAGAAGGTGACAATTGACAAATTATAGCTCTACATATATGAATAAATAAACAATAAGACAAACTAAAGGAAGAAACTTTGAGAAAATGTGTAAAACAAGACCTAAATGAATGAACACGCATGCATTAATAGAATGCATAAAACATTAATAAATACAAATGTTTTGCCTTAGAGATTTTCCATTTTTTTAAACAAAACTCGAAATTGCGATGTAAATTAAATACATTAATATTAATACCATTATACAGACATCATTTGTTTATACATTACAAGCATCATTGGCTTGATGGAATAAGCAAGAGATTTCTTTTTACAGATGTTCTTATCTTACATAGGGCAAACTGTTAGGAAGCGATTGGCTGGGGCCTACGTAAATCAAAACTGCTTAGGTCTCTAACGATTTGCGAGGAACTCTCTAAAGACATGCTGGCATACTTACTAAAAATACAAAAAAATAGCTCTTCAAACTACAACCGAGGACGGAATCTAACCTCGTTCACAGAGAACACAGATCATTATAACGCATTCTGGCATAAAGCACAGAACAGCAAGTACTAAAGGGAGTGTCGGCCTTGTGGGGAAAATTTCCAAGTCAGAAAAGGCAAAAGAACCACTTCCTCTGTAAGCACCCTGAAGATGTTCGAGAAGCCTCTCCTAAAGAGAATGGAATAATCGGGGCACTGTTGCTGAAGAAACGGGTCAAAGGGGTAAAAGAAACTAAAATTTAATAAATTATTAGTTTAAATTGCATGATTAAGGTTTCCAGAGTTGGACGGTCTGCTACATTAGTCTGCTACTTCGCTACTTGCGGACTCTCTAAATGGTAGCAGAGTAGCGCAAGCGGTTTCTATAAGCAAAACACTGCGGAGTACTGTGCCAGTTTGATGTTCAGAGAACAAGACCCGAAGAGGCAGTCATGTCTCTGGCATTCGAGCGTAGTGCCTCGCTCATTTAACTTGATGTTTCATTAGGAGGACTTCAATTCTAGTGGAATTGCTAGAGTGACTTCGCATTACACCAGTATCTGGTCCCTCCTTCTTCACTGTATAGAGATACCGTTAGGAACACAGCGTTGTATACCATAAGGTTTGTCTTTATTCTCAGGTCACCATCATTAAAGACCCGTGGCCTTTGTTTATGGAAGGCTGCTCCATGTTTTGGAGGCGATGTTCCATTTCTTTGTCGATGTTTGACTTCGCTGTAAGGTTACTACCGAGGTACTGGAAGTGTCCCACATATTCAAGTTGCTCTCCTTTTACAGTAATTGGAGGAGGATTGTATAGAATTGATGTGCTCAGTTTGGAATACAGTTTTGGTCTTCTGCGTATTCATCTTCAGTACAAGCTTTCTGTGATGATCGTGCAGTGGCCAGCATACTGAAGTGCAGATACGCCTCATTTTCTGACCTTTGTTCTGGCCTTCAAGCGAGCTTTAGGTTGACTTCTACTCCATCCAGCCGGTAACATAGCTCCCCAACAGGTAGTTAGTCTCTTTGAGTTAGGTCGATGGCCACAGCCACATAGATGTTAAACAGGTTTAGTACAATCACACAACCCTGATTAACCCATGTCTAGATGGTAAAAGTTTCAAGCTGACTGTCGTTATATGCTACTAAAGCTGCCATGTCATCATATAGGAGTCTCAAGATATTAACCTATTTGGATGGGCACCCATATTTCTGGAGGATTTTTCATAGAGCCTGAGGTTTTAGCGAATCAAATGATTTCACTACATTTCTCTTCGATCTGATAGGCATGTAATTATCATGAATGTTGTTTAACGCACCGCCCTAAAGCTACATTTTGATTCATGGAGCTTTTTTTTGGCAATTGGGTATAACCAATCTCCTAAGATGCGCTCTGGGATCTTGCGAAGCATTAAAAAAGAGTGAGATTCAGCGGTAGTACCACATGCCGATCTGTCCCCTTTCTAAAAGATAGTGACAATGGAAGCGTCTCTAATGTCGGATGGTATTTGTGCATTGACCCAGATCTGAGTGATAGGTTGATGGAGCTTCGTAGTTAGTATTAAACTACCGCACTTGAGCTGGGATGGTATAAAGACAACAAAATTTGATTGATTTGGTCTTCTAAATAGCTGTGTTCACCTCAACGAGCTTGGATATTTTTCAGAGCAATTCTCTCACACGTTGTTGGGGGATATATGCATAAATGGTATTATCGATATCGGCATCCATAATGAGAAATTGCTCAAAGTGCTCCTTCCAGCATTCTAGGATGGCCTCATTATCTTGAGGTGTCTTTTTCAATCAAATGATCTTAGCGGTACCCGGTTTTGTTGTATTGGTCCATAGACTGTCTTGTTCGGAATTGTAAAATTAACGCATGTCAGGTTTTTAGCGAATCTCTGAATTTCGCGAGCTTTCTCCTTCCATCAGTTGTTCTTCATCACGTGGATCTTGCGCTTAGCATCATCCTTAAGGCGTTGGTATATTTGCTGCTTATGTTTATATCGTTTATCATTTTGCCATGTAGTGAACGCATTCCACTTCTAGTCAAGAATATTTATTATTTGAACATCGTTATAATCAAACAATACTTCATTTTTCCTTTTAGAAAAGCAAATCTTTTTTCGTGACAGCTTCCTGGACGAAGTTCTTTAAGTAACCAATGCCTCACTATATTATGTGTATAAGGGCGTGGCAGGAGTGAGGTGGTGAGCAATCTCTGGCAATCATTTCTCCTCTTCCGATCTTTGAGCACCGAGATGTTGTTCTCTTGTTGGCAGTCTTAAGGCTTTTTCTCTGTAAGCGTGTTAATGAGAGCCTCATTATCGATCACACTCGCAATTGTTCTGTTCATAACTCCTCTGTGACTACCATTGAACGGGTGATGTTGAAATCATACTGATCAGGCACTATGATGATGACGTAGTGGTAGAGTAAGCAAGGACAAGCGATAGCATCACGCCATTGAAGCCTTATCTGCCTTATTAGCCCTCTAGGATGTTGAGCATCCCATTATTGATCCATCATTGAGGTGTTTGGACACGAAGGCTTGTGATTAGAGTTTTCATTCTCTTAGATGAGCTACAGCTCAAGGCTGTCGAAATGGTATTCCTGCGCTGAAGAGCAGTTGTTCTCTTCTTCTTATCATGATCAACAGTTCTGTCACGAGGAGGAAAGAGATGGCCTTGGTTGTCAGAGGCTGTTGGAGACGTACGCCATAGGGACACTTTATAGATACATAGACGGCGCTTAACTACTTCACCATCCTCGGCATGATAACCCTTGGAACCACCTACAATTAAACGTAGTTTTGGAACCACATTAGAAAAGCTCGAGTAAGGTCATAAGAAGACTTTGATGAAATGAGGTTAAAGTTAATCTGGCAAAAACTAAAGTAGAGGAACAAACTTAATTTTTAATAGCAATATGAGTGAAAAATTAGGAACATAACACATTACTAAAGTAAATTTATGAAAGAATTTATGTCGAGGAAGAAAATAACAGGTTTGGGAATTGAATGCTCTGTTTAGGCGCAAACATCTTTAATAATTTAATTTGAAAGCGGGAATGGGAATGGTAAGTTAGTGTATTCTTAAGATCCTCGATACACCAAATTAGCAGGTGGAATTAACCTTCTAGCAATGAAATTTTCTAACACAACTAGTCTTAACAGCATGGGAATAAATTTCTGACAAAATGGGGACAAACCACTATAAGGAACTTAAATTGAGAGCTTTAAACGAGGTGGCTCAAATTGTGGGCGGTGAAAGAGTGGCATTAAGAATAAATATTGAGCCTCGAATGGAACAAGAAATTAGGTAAATCACCCTCTAAACGAAAACGTTAAGTAAATACACGACTCCTTTGTTCAAGATTAGTAAATATACTTAATGGTTCTGAAAGGTAGTAGTGATAAAACATCAAACAACAAGCCAATAAAGGCGAAACTGACAAAAACCAGAAGGGAACTGAAAGTCACAAAGCTAGAAAAAGATTAAAAGATACAAAATTATAGTCCTTGACGAATGTCACATTAACAGAATAGACGAGAACAAAATTAACTTGTGTGATTTTAATTTCACTGGAAAAATATGAAATTTAAAATTGCTATATAAAAATTAAAGGAAGTCAAATTATAAAGGAAATATTACAGCTAACTTTCTTTCAATGAAGTTTCTCTTGCTCATTTTTACTTAAATCAAAATTTTATTTTAATGGATTTTTAAGCTTATATTTATTTAGAGTTTTTACATTTACCTAATGGTTTCATAGCTTTAGGTTTTTGCGAAAAAACTTTCCTGTCCAAGTGAAAACGACGTAACAAAACATACCTTTCCAATATAAAAACAAAACAATACCAGAAATAATCATGACGAGCTCCCAAAGCACATACTAGTTGATAGGAAATATATCAAATTAGAAACAATAATCTTACTGGCATTTTGATTTTCCGAGTCAGTGGAGAAGGAGGAATATTTTATGTTTATCCAAAATATTATCCGTGCCTTCGATATGAATTCGCCAGCATATTTTGCAGAACACTTTAAGCCATCGTTGTGTCAGTAGTATGAGAGGGAGAGATAATTGCTATAAAAAAGAAATGAAAGAACGATTATAGAGAAAAAGTTCGATTTAAGAGTGTTTCGAATGAGGGACGCTTATCAAGCAGGACATTACAGAATCATCGAGAGTAAAATTGACGCAAAAGAAAGAATCGTTATCTAAAAGTAATAATATGACTTTTAGATTCCTAGTGCACCGACATACAAAAGCAATAGACAGGAACATCAATTTACAGAAATGATAATTATGACACTCTTTTATGCGAGTATTGCATAACTCGCTGGAGCGATAAAAGCAGAAAAAATCACATTATTTAATAAACACAAATACTAAGCTTTCACTAGAGAAACAAAAGAAAAGTAGACGAAGGCAAATTCGATTCAAACTATTTAAATATTTGAACATATTAATTCCATTGAATGGGAGCAGCCGAAGACATAGAGTATCGATTTTTCAGAGTATATACACGCCTTTCTTGACGATTGTAAAAAGTCTTCCCTCGATCCAACCCGACATTTTACGATAAATAGGCTTACCAAGTATTATAATGCTATAGAAAGCCCACAGTTTCCACCCATGCGTTTAAGAATATAAAAATTTGAGTTCCATTAATTAGTGCCAAAAAAAGTATAATGTGTTATTAAACGTATATTTACAACATTTAAGATCGACATTTAGTCCTTTTCGGTTGATTGTGTTCAAGGATACGAGAGTTGACTGCTTGATTTATCGTACAAAAATATTATTGATGGATTTGTCATTTTTTTACAATGATATAAGATATATATTAAAGTAGTGAAGGCTGATCCTTCTGTAAATCCCTGAATATGGATAAAAGTAAAGTTCAGGTTTAGTTGGAAGCTCACTCGCTTGTATGTAATTTCATGGAAACTCATGAATTAAAGGTTCATTTGAGCACTATGTACTGGAGTCTCTTGATTATAAGCATAGTTAGTCTATCTTGGATTCCAGCTTATGCCATTGTTTCACTAGTAATGCAATATATTATGACGGTTGATTGATTATTATGAAGAGAAAAGGGCCTACATAGATCTAGCGATATTCTAAACTAAATTATAATATCTGTTCTTGTTTCATTTTTCAATGTGGTTACATTAAACGTTTCTGTACTTTAAAAGCTGGAGGTGCTGATATGAATGACTTCGTTATCCCAACCTTCGTAGCACGTTGCAAAAGACTGCTATCCAGGTATAATATCAACCAAAGTCACATGTCCAAGTTGTATGAAACCCAATCACTGTACGCTACTTCACACTGAGATGGAAAGTTGCTCGAAGATGCCTTGGGCAGTGAGCCTGGTCCAGGTATATCGACATTTCTTCTGGCAGAACTCATACTGAAACTTCAATTATTTTCTGCAGATATGAAACTTGTGGATAATGTTACTGCCCTTGTTTTTATAGTGCATTCAGTAAGCCTTGAGTTCCAAGTAGCTCTCAAACCACTATAACAAATGCTGAACTAACCTGTCTGTCAACATTACATGCTGGATAACAGTCTAGGCAGTTGGAAGAATCTGTTTGAGAAAGTGAGGAGTCTAGATCTCTAGTTTAAGTATCTGAAGGATGTTTGGATGTAAATGTCCGAGTAAAACCCAAAGATGCTGGCTATCAACAGCAAATGGCTCAAGAAAAAAAGACGAGGTGTGAAGAAATACTCTACGATATTCTAACAGCAGAAATCCTTCCAAGATCAGATTACAGGGAAATAGATGAATTGGCACTCGTAGTTCTTCGAAAAAAACCTCAAAGAGGTAGGCACTCGAGGCAACCAGGCGCCATTCATCCAGCCAGAGTCCTGAATTCCATGAAAATGGAAAATTCTGGTGTTTTCAGATCATCATGAGTATGTAGAAATCACTATTAAAGCTGTGAAGAATTAACTCATTTGTACTGTTCTACCCTCCTATAAGAATAAGGTCAATATCTGCCGTAGATTCTCTTGTATATGGTTGAATTCTAATCCAGCAAATGAGGAAGTCTAAGAAATCTGACCCATGGCTTGTTCCTTGCAGTACTTAATAAGATGAAAATCAACTAATGGTATATGATGCAGGAATTAATGGGATTTGCTCGTTGATTCAAAATCACATTTCCCGTTGGGCAAATGAACATTATATTTGAGTGACTTCTAGTGCCTGCCACGTCCTTGTCATAGAATGAGAACTACAGAAAATCTTTGGTTTGGACAATGTTAAAAATTTGAAAGTGGTAAATGACATTACTCAACGTATTGTCAACCTAATGAATATCTTTGCAAATGCCACAACCACAGATAACAAGCGAAATGTCGATCTCCTTCACGCTGTCGAATTCCTTAGTTGCCTCTTTAACAGATACAAAAAAGATTCTCTAAGCTAATAACTGTGTAACTGTTATTATGAAATTAATCATCATGTAATCATATGACTTTTTGATCTCTTAGACTTGTGACAAAAGTTAATCTCAAATATGTGTGATCAAAAAGAGAGTTTTGAGTGTGAGCAAAGGCGTTTTGTGATAATTCTGAAATCTTTGAATATATAGTCGGTTCGGAGAGTAGGTAGAGCCATCAGTTTTGGGAGTATTTTATGCGTGAGATAAGAGTACCTGTAAAAAGGTGTCAGACGAAGGCGTTTGAGGACTCACCGTCGAGTTTGCTTTGAGTCCCATAGTTCTTACCAGGATCCATTTATAGGGTGGGTTCAAAATGTTGCTTAATTATCACTGGGTTAAAAGAAGGATTCGGAAAAAAATGGTGTTTGGTAGGCTTTATTTTTTTGTTTTTGCTTAGGTCTACCTTAATTAGGGTAGGGATATAGTCGAGTCTTACGCGGATTTGTTGTAAACTTTCCTCTACGTTAGATAGTTGGGGCTAGGATAGTTGGACTTAAGGAGGAAGAACTGTCTCGTGACGCTAATAATAAACAAACCAATAATAATCTGAATAATGTTGAGAATGTTCCAACAAGTCTACTTATACCAGCTCCAATTTAGGGTGCGTGACTTCTTTTCTCCTATTATCGACGAGGGTCGAAGATTATAGGGTCAGAATTATGTTCGTTTGTTCCGTTTTTGAGACTGATGGGCAGAGTCAAGGTGTGTTTTAATGTAGATACATTTGGCCCATCTGGGCGAGTAACGTAATAGCAAAGTTAAGTTTGTCATTTCGCAGGTTTACCTCAATTTGGCTGATCAAACCCGACTCCGTTCCGAATGTCTCGTTTTCTTGTTTCGAGACCTTTCGGCTCGCAGCTGTTTCCTTGCGTGTGTATCTTTGTGTTTTTGCGAAGGAACCTTCAACTATTCGTTTGCCTTCTTACACTCAAATTTTTATTAATACATATACAATTATGATATAAGTAGTTCGCTTTATTCTGAATTGTTTCATTGCTATTACATGGAATTTTATTTCAGTATTAGTATGTGTGCCCAATTGGAAGCTTTCGTAGGTCCAACAGGGTGCTCATTTATGAGGTGCTTCGTTGAGCCCACTTCACCCTGCAATTCAGGCGTCGCTATATATATACAATTGTGATTTAACAATATATATATATACAGATGTTGGACAAAATAATGGAAACATTAACTAATGCATCCATTCACACCCAAAAAGTTTTTAAAACTTATTTAAAATGCCTGAAAATGACGTTAAACACATATTGGTCTCCATAATTCACAGATCTTGCCATAATCAAGTTTTTTTGTGTAAATTGGAGCAAAACTAGGGGATATATTCCCTCTAAATAGCGTTTACGAAGGAGCTAAAGCAGGTATTACTTGAAAACAGTTAAATTCGTATAGATACAGCCCAAACCTGCATGAATCGATTGGTCCGCGTATAGAATCTATTTATAATGTTAAGGGGGAGGGGACTCAAAGTCAGTAATTTAATTAATTATTTTGTCCAACCCCTGTATATATGTATATAAATATATATATATATATATATATATATATATATATATATATATATATATATATATATATATATATATATATATATATATATATATATATATATATATATATATATATATATATATATATATATATATATAAAGAGAGAGAGAGATATTCACCCCATTGCAACTCGTATTTAAGGACAGCTATTTTTTGTTCAACAATGTTTACCAACAAATTGATGGTGTTGGCATTGCTCCCATCGCTGCCGACATTTTCAATACCACCATGGAAGACATGATTTTTGATAACTGCCCGCAAACTTTTACTCCACGTTTTTCGCGCCGTTTTGTAGAAGAAGACTTCGCCATATTTCAGAACAAAGATCAAGCAAACAGCTTTTTAGAATATATCAACGACCTGTTCACCAACATCATATGCACCGTTGAATTCTTAAAATATTATATCTTTCTATTTCGGGAATTATTGATAGATAAGTCTGGCAACAAAATGAATACCCAAGTATACCGAAAACCAACCTTCACTGGCCTAGGCCATTTTTTTTGCAGTTTCTGCGACCAACTCTACAAAATTAATTCTATAAAAACTCTTCTTTACCGTGCTTATCACTTATCCTCAACCTACTCTTCTCTATATAAAGAATTTGACTTTATTCGTAAATTCTTCAAAAACTACTCTTATCCCAGTAAATTATACGACAAGATACTAAAGAAATTTTTAAATTCACAATATGAGCCAAGGTTCCCTATTAGTACTGTCTCCAAAGACTCACTCTATGTATCTTTACTATACTTAGGCTCTCTTAACCGTTCCTTCCGTAAGTATTATTAAAGCTTCTCCAACAAGTTTTTACCCATATTCAATTTAAAATCATTTGCGCCAATAATTTATCAATTAGTTCAATATTCAATGCAAAGGACACACTCCCTCGGAACTTGCGTACTTGCCTGGTATATTAGTTCATTTGTCCTACCTACCTTCACCACACAATGACTCTTCCATCACTATACTAGTGTCAGAAAGAGAGAGAGAGAGAGAGAGAGAGAGAGAGAAGACATGCGAGCTCGTCTCTTACAAGGAGATAGAGAGAGGACACACCTGCGCCACCCCTTTTAATATATGCCAACGAGACAAAAAAGCACCAAAGTCGTGACGGGCTGAAGGCCCGAATTTGCCGAAGCATGAGATGTCCGCCGTCGCAGGATAATCCCCGGCGGGACCCGCCGGGGATTATCCTGCGACGGCGGGACTCGGGCAAAGTCCACTTCGCCCGGCTAAGCGTCTCTCCACTAGAGCCCTTCTCCTTCGCGGGCGTGGAAAAGCTCCTCCGTCCTATCTATATAAAACGTCCGAAGCCGGACTTGGACAGAAGTTTGTACCTGCCTGTGTCCCGAGTATGCGCGAGTATCTCAGACCCTCTCATCCCCGTTAGTTCCGCGTGAACCATTGTAGCAACAGCCAAGCTCCGTGTATTCCTTTAGAACACGCGAGAGTCAACCCCGTACTCGTTGGTACCCGTTCCTGAACCCGACGCATCAAAATCTCGATTCGGTATTCTAAACCCGAAGGCAAGATCTCAGCTCATCTCGCGTAATAGTCCTTTTGTCAAGAAGATATTATTGTGGAACCTATGCCATATCTAACAAGCCAGGACTACTCCCTCGGAACAAATCTTCGAGGTAACCGCAAGGCACAACTCTCCTTTGCATGCGCTTCCCCCTTTAAGCCTCCGTCCTTTGTCTTCGCTTGCGCTCAATGTTATTTGAGCATCCCATCTGCCATTGTTCGTTTGTGTGCATGGTGGTCGACCCCCTCAGGTAGCTCTTGGAAGCCGAGACTCACTTATGTATCTTACATTTATATACCTTAATTAAAACCCTTTTCATTTTGGAAATATATTATCTGCATAGTAAAAAAGAGGTAAGCATTGGCCAACCTAAATTAGATTCTGAGAATTAATTACACTCTGATTTGTATTAATAATTTTACCCATGCTCATAACGGACTAATCCGTTCAAGGCCTCTCTCACTCGGGCTGAGAAATTTGAAAGAGGTTGAGTTCTACCATAAACCTACGACATATAGTAATATCTATATTATATTAAACTGGTTTCTGGTGTGGGGACACCCTACAACAACTACTATTATTAGGAACTTTCATAACATTTTGATTCAATGTCATTGTTGGTTTTCGCTCTGTTTTAAGTGAATAAGATCATTGTTGATTAGTATTTATCCTCCACTAAACAGCTTAAACTCAAGACTAATATCTTCCCTTCAACCGTTTCGAATGAATCTGTCTAGTTCAAAAACATTGAATTTCTCACCATGAAAATATCTAAGTTTCTTTGCAGTCCTGCTCACTTTTTATCTGTTTAATTAACGGAAAATTTTGCTTGTCGCAAATTTTCATTTAGTTTGCCTGCCCACGCAGACCTTAATTACATGTACATGATATGCATGGTTTCCGGCTCTGACCCTCCCTACTTCTTTTGCCAGATTAGAGCTTTCTTATCTCTTTTCAGGTTTCCGCCAGAAAATTCATTTCTCTCCAACGACGAATTTGTAAAGATATAGACTATCCTCACAAATTAGCGGCGAACAGTTTAATCCATTCAGCAAATCACTTTTAGCTCATTCTGAGAAGATCAGTAAATACGCCTATAATATGAGATGCCTTCGATTTCTCCTAAAGCCCCAATTCATCGTTAACCCTCTGCTTAATTTTCCTCGCATCGACGAACAATAGACCTCAAATCTTATTCATACATTTTCTTGCAGGTTTAAAAATCGCCCTTCTATCTGTGCTATCTATTATATATCTATCTTTTGCCATTATAAAATACTCATCACGGCGAGTTTTAAACATATTGCTTTACCTAATCTCAAATAAATAATATGCAAAGTAGATCAAAATTGAACTTCTTTCCAAAATGACGATAAACTTATAAGGAATTGAAATCATATCATTAACCTTGAAAATCCAGGCAATATATTCGAACACTTTCCTGGCTTTCTTCGAAGCTTGGCAGCTTGGCTTGTCAATTTGTTGTCTTACAAAATTCAATACCTAGGCCTTTTTCTAAGATAACAGAGTTCACTTTGTTATCGGCTTCAAAAGTTCGATATATTTCTCACATTCCCTTGCAATTACGTATGTTAAATTTTATAAGTTGTTATACTGACCAGTTTACATATTTATTCACGTTACATTGTAGGTTTGCGAAATCACATGTAAAAACAATTTTACAAAAAACATAACAGTTAGTGGTTAAGTTACTCTTTTCTTCAAGCACATCGAGAGGTCAAAGTATTAAACATCTATTTCGACCAAGTATTTTGGACACACTAGAAACAGGTTACTAAAACTTGATCTTCTCTGCATTACACAAACCACAAAAACAGTTTTGTTTCCTTTCTTTATGGTGCCTGCAAAATTGTAAATTTTACTAAGTAAATCGTTATCAAAAATAATTTTAATATAGGATGAACACAATGGACCAAGAGAGAAGGTTGAGGTTTTCTGTTTGCAACTGAGCCCCAGTCCAAATTTGCTCCGTTTGCGTGAAAGAAAATCAGTTGTTCCCACATAGTAATTCCTTCCCTACTTGATAACTGTCATACTTGATAACTAATGGTTCATATAACCTATTTTTTGCGCTTTCTGTTCTTAGGATCGTGTTTGTAAAAAATGGCAAGAGTATTTACAGAATTTCTTTTGCTTTATTGCCGTTCTGCTAGATCACCCTAAGCTAATATATATAATATATATATATATATATATATATATATATATATATATATATATATATATATATATATATATATATATATATATATCGATTTGCTTCTATGTTATTAATTATTAAAATTAGATTTCTTGATTTTGCTGTTAATCCGCAAACTACCGGCAGGTTTAATAATATAATGGATAATACTTTTCTTACTGTTTTTGGATTCTTTAAACATTTTTGATTGCTAAACAAATAGTAAATCTGACCTGAACTGGCTCAATTTAACTGAGATAATAAAGATAGAGCATGATGGATAGAATTATTTTTTGTGTATTTATTGGCTTAGCTGCCTATAATT
Source organism: Ceratothoa steindachneri (assembly GCA_963969495.1). Classification (NCBI taxonomy): domain Eukaryota; kingdom Metazoa; phylum Arthropoda; class Malacostraca; order Isopoda; family Cymothoidae; genus Ceratothoa; species Ceratothoa steindachneri. The sequence goes on along the minus strand of OZ018324.1, from coordinate 72,917,699 downwards.
TACGAAATACAAGCTGCTGTATAAATTTTTCTTCCTCTACTCACCCACCAATATGATCATAGAGTTTGAAGAGGTACTTGCATTTCAACTTGATATATTTATTTCTAAAACGTTCGATACAATAGTATGCATTTATTCTTCCACCTATTAATAACCTCTTCTGTATTTTTAATCTTAGGATTTTTTTTTATTTACCACGCTTGTACCCACTTTCTGATCAAACAATATCAGCTCCTCCGTAGTTATGTACGATGGTACTCAAAACATACCTCAACACTGAATTAAGATAATAGAAATATAGAAAGATGGGAGAGAAAAGCAAAGAGTAATATAGATGATAATGAAAGAGCGGAGCACTTAGAAAATATTATGGGAGCAAAAGTCCCGTAGAGGAAGGAAAAAGAATCCCTAGAGCAAGAGGCTCAAGTTACACTAGCACTCTCTGAAGGGGAATCGTCACCCTCCCCCCCCGCCCGTTCACTCGTGGTGCAGTCACAAGGCGGTTACCGCAAAGACATCCGACCCAGGCATTGGTGCGTCAAGAGCGTAACGGCAGCGTCGCACAACTCAGTGCCATGAAAGACCTAAAGGTCAAAATGCAAGATCCTCCCCAGGAGAGTGAGATCCAGTTTCACGTCAAATAAGAAATTGGAGAGGTGTTTCTACCAAGCTCGAAGGCTAACGAGGAGCCGATGTAAGACTCAGTGGGAAAAACCGTTGGGCATAAGAACTCTCTTGGGGCCGTCCTCAAGACCCTCTTCCCCTCTTACCACTCACGCAGTGGGGTGACAAGGTATAAATGAAGAACACGGAGGAAAATCGAGGTAGTATACGTCAGACTCCAGGTGACGAAGTCCTCGATTAAAACCGAGCTACCTAGACTGGATTGGTAGTGTACCTGGCTCGCCTGACCAAAAAGTACCCTGCAAGAGAGGCAGGGCTACCTACCTTAAGGGGCTAGGGAAGAAGCTCATCCTCGAGCTAGTCCCTGGTTATCAAACCAAACAAAAAGTTAACTTTGCTAAGTTCAACTTACTCTCGCCAGAGAGACTCCTCATATCCTGGTGCACCTTTAACACCAGGGGTATTCCTCGTCCTTGAGGAATTAAGAAAAGAAGAAGGAAAAGGCTTCCCCCTCGAGCCCGTTACTCGGTGGCCACACCGTACTCCTAAGTTAACTTGGTAAGGAACCAAGTTCAAATTATTCTCGTTAGAGAAACCCCCCTCCATTATACTCGCCCTTGAAGAAGACTGGAACTAAGAAGAAGCTCATCCTCGAGCTAGTTCCTGGTTACCAAACCGAATTTTAAGTAACTTATTCTCGCCAGAGAAATCCCCCTCCGTTATCCTCGCCCTTGAAGAAGACCCTCCGCAAGTTCAGTCCTCCTCCATGAGGAATTAAGTATCGAAGGAGAAAAGCTCCCCCTTGAGCTCGTTACTCGGTCGTCACACCACACTCCAAGTTAACTTGGTTTAAGAACCAAGTTCGATTCCCTCTCGCCAGAGAGACTACGACTGCCTTGGTGTTGCATAAAACACCGTAATTGTTCTCGTCCGTGAAGACCTCCCTCCCCCGGAATACCGTGTGGACCCCCAGCTGCTACCCTCGCCAAAACGACCGTGTGATCTCGCCCATCTACATCTGGCCAGATGGCACGCGTCGTGAGTCAATAACATTTCTTAGACCTTTAAATTCCAATAGAGTCCGTAAGCCTAAATCTTATCTTATTGTTGTGTGTAGAGAAATTAACCAATTTTTAAGGGGCACTAATTTAATTAATTCTTGTTTATAATAATATTCAGAGTCTTGCTGTAGTTAATGTTTAAATGTTATATATTCAATTGATAAAGGTAAAATATAAGTTTATTTTGGGAATTATTGCGCGTTTCTCTTATATCGTTACGTGTTTCGGAACGGCTCTGTTCGTTAAGATATTCAGATATCAATATATTAGCACTCTTAGTACTCTTAGAACAAAAAGGGGGGGAATTCTACGACACTCTCAGCACCCATTCAAGGGTTAGGAAAATCAACTGCCCAAGAGAAGCTGAGGCCATACCTAACCGAGTCTGAACTAGACTAGTGAAAAAAGAAGTTTTACACACTACTTACACTTGCTTCTCTTTGCCCATTCACGCTCACTCCGATATTTATAATAAATAAAATTGATCATTAATAGCTAGCATATTTACTTAAAAAAATAATTAATTAATATAGATAATAGATCAAATTTAAGGTAGAGAGCTAATTTTTTATAAAATTTTATAGTAACATAAGATATATGTGGGGAAAATATAGATCTTGAGGACAAATAGACGCTAGTTTGTTTATACAGCGTCAACCGTTACGTTTCATATGGTCCGATACTTCCCCCTCCCTTCACTTTCCTCTTTGCCTCGCTGTCCCCAAAATCCTTGAGCGTTGCTCGCAAAGAAGGAGTACCATCAGCAGATTTCGTAGTCTGTTAATATAAACATAGGAGGGTGGGATAGCCTTTAGAATAAAAGTCTATGAATAGGCTCACTGTCTCCTCTGATTATTTATGTCTATTTTTGACAAATAAATGAAATTTCACTTTCTCCGTACGTAAACCAGAAGGGCGAATTGTCACAACATTGAAAATTTATGCCCTAGGAGAGAGGCTTAAAAGGGGGCCATCGCCTTCCCTCTTCTGCCCTCCCCTCTCCCCAGGGAAAAATCAACGTATATATATATAGTTCGATCTGGAGTAGCAATCGAGAGAAGAAGAGCAGACCCTGAGTCAAACAGGGAATCAATAAGACAGTGGAACCAAGCGGGAATTTTCTTCCAGAAGCTTTTCCTTTGGTCGCTTAGAAGAGCAGACCAGTAGTATCGAGACTCACTCTCATACTAATCTCGTTCAGAGAAACCCACTATCTCAGTTTTCTGAGCAAAAACAGAAAAACTCCTCATCATTGAGGAATACCAATGTGAAGTTCCCCTCGAGAAAGATTCACCTCTTGGTCTTGTCTCATCATCGAGAAGCCCGCAAGTGTAACACAGAGATTGAAATAACCCTTACATCCACAATCCCCTTGCTTATAACTTGAAAGTCAAGAAGCATCAGCACGCGCTTCCCGCCTACCTCGGGATAAGCATCAGCTGGTTTTCCTGAATCGACTCACCAAGCGTCTCCTTCACCCAAAGAGACGATCAGCTGTTTTCCGAGCCAGTCTAACACGAGCGGAAAGGCTCCCTTCCAACTCGTTTCTAATCATCGTATTAAAGAGGTTTTCGTTAAAGGTCATCCAACTCCAGACTCCATCTTAGTTAAAGGTAAAAAAAATCCAAAGCTTATTCATGTTCGTTAGTTACCATTCCGTGCGAAAGTAAATTTTGAGTTGACCATCGCGTATTACTCATTGGTAGCATTATTTTTCATTAGAGCCTCTTATTATAGCACTAATATATTGAAAGTTTTAATATTACAACTTTTTTATGTAATTCAAGTATATTTTTGTCCAAGCTGTTTAATTAGATCCTCGAAACACTGTAAATGAAAATAGTTACACGAATCCTTCCTGGTTAAAGAATCAAAAGTAAAATAAAGTAGAACGAAGTTATTCATGTACGTAGCAAAGGTGCATACGTACTCTGCCGTATAGCATGACAACATGGTTACATTCAAATCATTCTATGGTGAAAAAATCCCTATCAAACCAAATAGCGGACCTTATGCTCAAGTGGAGCATCACGCTAATGCCTTAGTTGCAGACCAAATTTACCTCCAAGCGTTAATTTCAAATTAATTTTAATGATTTTTTAAGTTATTATACCTTTATGATATGCAAAAAAATTCAAAATATTTGTACAAGTATAACTCCAACATCCTGGTAGGTCGCACTTGGCGCGGAAGTGTTGTGTGTTTGGACTAATGGACAAGAATGGAGGCAGCGATAGTTAATTTGGATCCGACTTTAATAAAGCAGAGTTTTCTTCCATTAAATTCATAATTTGCCCATTTTGAGACAGATTACAGGTCAATAAGACGGATTCTTTTGCTCCGAACTTAATTGACCAAAGAAAAGACCTTTTTCCCTTCCCCGCCCTTTGGTCCTTTCTACTTGCATTCTTTCAGAATCCATCCAAATTCTGATTTCGCTTATGATAATTCAAAAACGGTTAGTCTACGTCATTTCACCTTTTTACTTATCAATCATTGTTACAATTTCCAAATTATGTAAAAGGGACAAGGGTAATTGAGTTATGTGGATTTCCACATTTATTTTTGTTTTTGTCTTGTACCCTCCCTTCCTTTGGTGTCTCCTTCTGCATTTATTTCGGTCGCGCAAGTTGACACAATGCTACGTTGAATCTTACAGAAATTTTACATTCCTATTGTTGTAAATCTTCAACAAAAAGAGAAATGAAACCATAGAATAAGTGAGATTTCTCTGCTTGAGTGAACCTCGTGAAAAAAGCTAAATCCATTACCAAACTACCCCTTGTTATTTGAGTAAAAGGATGTCTTCTTTTAGTAGTAAAATCTTTTCAGAGATTATTCCTTTTTTTGGTATGGGGTATTAAAAAGTATTGGTAGGCGGTATATAACCATTCTCTTCTTGTTCTGTATCTTTTTTTTCAGTGATCACAAATCAATGGAGTTCAATATTAATATAAATCATAACAGGAATAACAATGATATTAAAGTGCCAAATTTTAAACGTAACGACTTTACTTGCTTCAACCATAAGTTTAGAGAGATCGAGTGGGATATAATGTTAGGAAATGTTAACCAGTGCTCGTCCATTTTTACCGAGCATTTCAGAGAATTTGACCCGCAATTCATTTCGCGTAAAAATAAACGAAACGCTTCAAGTAAACCAAAATGGTGGAATCATGATATTGAAATCAAATTAAAAGATAGGAACTGGGCATACAAGCGTAACCCATCCGAAGAAAATAATAAACTTTATGTAGCCCGAAGAAGAAAATGTCAAAAAGAAATATAAATCACTAAAAGAAAATATGAAATTCAACTGGCCAAAGAAAAAACGGTTTTTCGGTTATATATCCAATAGACAGCCGATACGACCTATCAAAAATGACAATAACAAATTAGTTTCGCAAGAGAAAAGGTGGCTAATATATTAAATAACTTTTATGCATCTGTATTTATAAACGAAGACGAACATAATATACCATGAACTAACAACGTGATAAACTTTAACGAGCATAACACTTTAACCGAGATAGAATTCTTCGAAGAAAAAATAGATTTTTATATGAGTAAGTTTAAATCCAGTAATTCCCCGGGTCCTGAATTAATATATCCCACACAATTAAAAGAAATTTGAAATGTGTTAGTACGACCACTAATGACTTTTTTTAACAAATGTTTTGAAGAAGGTGATGTTTTATTGGATTTTAACCTAGTAAATATAATTCATATTTATAAGAAAGAAAATGGAGAAATTCCGACCGATTACACTGGTCTGCGTCAAAAATGTACCTTAGGTTTTCTATAGTGTTACTTAATAAAATTAACCTCCTAAATCCGAATCTGTCATCCGTTTTTCTCTATCACCTCTAGTTTTTGCGATACAGGGGGTGATAATAATTTTATAGTTTATACATCTCCTATATTACATCAAATTTCAATAGTTCTTGCACTGCTCTATTCGCAGTAAATTTTGTGTACATTTTAAGTAATTATGCAAATAGGTTTATATTTTGCAGGTTAGAAATTGCTTTGCATTATAATAATAATAATAATAATAGTGATTGAGTTAAAAATGAACAGAAAATGTAAGAATAGCTCCGACAGATTTTGCTATGTTTGCGGCAAAGTGACTTTTCCCGAGCAGCAAAGTACAATCCCTCCTGTAATTAAATCTTTGCATCATGCATATTTTGGAGTAAGGCTAAGAGATCAAGATAAAAGTTTTGCACCACATATCTGCTGCGAGGGATGCTACATAAGTTTAAGACGCTGGAGTCAGGGCAAACAGAAGTCCCTCTCTTTTGGTGTTCCCATGGTGTGGAGAGATGGCAAGGACCACACTACGGACTGTTATTTTTGCATGACAAATCTTAAAGGTGAGCATTGTATCAAGTATTTAAGCTTTCTGTATTATACTGGCTTCTGAAAATGTCATTATTATGCAAAGAATTAACATAAAATTAAAAACTAACATAGTTCACTTCAGCATGAACATATCCTTTACTAAACATTTATGTACTATCTGCAACTCCAAATCAATTCCTTTATGTAATATGCAATTATATTTTCCACAGGTGTAAATAAGAAAAATATACATCGTGTGGCATATCCAGATGTTCCTTCTGCCATCAAACCCCTGTCCCATGGCCCAGGAATTCCTATACATTCTCCCCCTGAACATATAGAGGTACATGAAGAGATTAATATGGAAGTTGACCAAGATTATGACACATCTGAGTCTTATCAGGTTTCCACACATGATATGGTCGCAAGACCATTCACTCAAGTTCAGTTAAATGACCTGACCAGGGATCTGGTGGTTTCAAAGGCAAATAAACAACTTCTTGGCTCTTGACTTCGTGAAAGTAATCTTCTCGCTTAAGAAACAACATTTAGGAGGGTACAGAAATAGAGAACAAGAGTTTGGAAGCTATTTTTTACAGCATTCTTCCAGCTCTTTAGTATACTGCGCCAATATTAAAGGACTTGTTGAGGCCCTTGGAATTCCCTACAACCCATTAGAATGGAAACTGTTCATAAATTCCCCTAGTAGAAGTTTGAAAACTGTGAAACTGAATATTGGTAACAAGATAGCTTCCGTTCGTATAGGCCATTCAATCTAACTTACTGAAAGTTATGAAAATATGAAAAAATTGCTGGATGCAATAAATTACTCTAGCTATAAGTGGAGGATATGTGGTGACTTTAAAGGTAAGATCATTTTACACTTGGCATTTCTAAGCTTTTTGATATTGACATTTTTATTTTTAATTGTTAATACTTGTATACACCTTTTGGTCAGCTTACATTTTACAAGAATGCAAATCTGGAAATCATGAGTCCTTTTTGACTTATATTTTTTGTTGAAGTGTGTCCCTATAGGTTAATGCATCCTATTGGGTTAATTAGGAACTTATCCTAATTGAGAAGGTATACAACACAACTCACTAAACTCAAAATAAGATGTACATATATCCAATTAGTTCCAATACGATTATTTAATGCATCGGCATACAGGATTTTTCAGTACATATTTATATTCTTATTGTTTTAAGAAATATTACTTTGAATTTGTTTTTAGAAATATTACACTGAATTTACATACCCTGCTAAATTTTTTCAGGTAGTGTCTCTTATGCTTAGGACGCAAACAGGCTACACAAAGCATTCCTGTTTCCTATGTTTATGGGACAGTCGTGCAGATAGTATGCTCTATGAGAAGAAGGTTTGGCCTCCACGAGAAGCATTTAGAATTAGATCAAACAATGTGATAGCTGAACCTTTAGTGCCTCCTTAAAAAATACTCTTCCCTCCACTGCATATAAAGCTTGGAATAATGAAAAATTATGTAAAAACCCTTAATAAAGTAGGCCAAGCTTCTAAATTTCTTCTCAAAAATTTCCACAAATCAGTGACGCTAAGCTCCATGGGAGAAATTTTGATGGACTTCAAATCAGGAACTTGATCAGCAATTTGGATGCATCAATGAAGGACATAGAAAAAGATGCCTGGAAAGCTTTCAAAGCTCTAGTCAACAATTTTCTAGGCAATAAAAGAAGCCTAAAAAAATATGTTGCCCTGGTCAATCAGCTGTTAACAAGTCTCAAACATTTGGGAGCTCGAATCTCTATTAAGATACACTTTTTACAGTCCCATCTGGATTATTTTCCCGACAACTGCGGGGATTACAGTAAAGAACAGGTGCATAGATTCCACCAGGACATAAAAACAATGGATTCCAGGTACCAGTGTAAATGGAATGGAAACATGCTTGCTGACTACTGTTGGTGTTTGAAGCGTGATGCACCAGATGACAGGCACAAACGAAAATCGTCAAGGGCGTCTGTTCTTCGAAATAATAATTATTTTCTTTATTATGTTGCATTCTTTTATTTTTTGTTTATTAAAAGAATTATAGTTTACATACGTGAATTCCTGTTTATATGATATAACATTAATAATGCATTATTAGATAGAGAAAGTTGTTTTTTTTAAAAATTCAGAAAAAATGAGGTAATCTCAATGAAAATGGTGTATGCTGTACTGAGAAAATCTGACCTGATTGAACAAATATACATTCATTTTTGAGCTCAGGAGGTTGGATTCATTAAGAAACCACAAAGAAATCCTAGGGAACATAAAAAAATTTTCAAACGCAGGCTTGTGCTATTGACTCATGAGTTTAACATCCATCATAGGCTATCAAGGAACCCTGTTCACACGGTCCATAGAAAATACACACATTAAATTTATAGAAGACCAGGGATCTAAAGGCCTACCAGAAATTCACCAGAAGTTATCAGGACGGGCTAAATTACGAGGTATCCGCAAGGGGTTAAATAAATACAAGCATAAAAAGTATTTACAGTATTATTTTCAACATAATTAAAATGAGATAAATTAACTGTTAACAAATTATACGGGGATCATCAAACAATAAGAAAAGTCACAAATGCTTATTACCATCGACGACCACAAGCCGTTTTAACCAAAAAGATATTCGCGCATACAAAATTTGGTTCTATGAATAAGTTGTTTAAAGCCGAAACGACACGCGCCGTGAAAGATAAAATAGGCTTCGCTACTCTAGTGACAGGTGTTCCTAGGATAACCTCCCTGTCTTACGTCCCTTACCTGAAGGCCCAAAGTTACAAGAATAACACTTAATTATGTAAAAGGGACGTAAGAAGAAAGCAATACTCAAAACTACCTGATACCCGAGCAGTGAAGCAATAACCCACGTCGGAAACCCAGGCGGAAGAGGCTAGGCTATGATTAGGGAATTCGACCCAAGTCCACAGGGATAAATGCAATGACTGTCTTCAGAGAGAAGGAACACACAAACGGCGATATCGGGGGTTAAGGCGTCGAAACCACGGAAACGATGATTCGAAGCACCAACGATCCGAGAGGATGAATTCCATACGACAGAATTCCACAGAGAGGAGATGGTGAGGTGACCTGGGAAGAAATTTTACGTGCCCAGTGTGAACGGCTTTCCAAAGAAGAACACTGGCAAACGTGACTGGAAGAGCACAATTCGATGCAACCGACAGAGGGGCAGCTTCGAAGCCGGTCGACCTGCGAGAAACACCGTAAGCTATGATGAGAAAAGGAAAGCATGGGAATCTGAGGGCCTACCCTTTACAGGGTCCTTCATTCGCAAAAGCGTGATAGATCATTTGGAGGCGCGTAATCTAATTCCTGATAGTCAACACAGCTTTAAACGGAAACGTTTATGTTTACCTAATCTTTTGTAATTTTATGACAACATAATTAAAGGCTGGGAGGATATTAGATCTTAGGACACAGTTGACATAGACTCCGCTAAAGCATTCGACACCGTTCCTTATAAAAAAAAAAAAATAATAAACTTTTTGCTCATGGAACTAGAGGAAACCTCATACAATGGATAGAGTCGTGGCTCAGTAATGGTAAGCAGAGAGTGGTTTTAAACGGTAAATTTTCTGAGTGAATAAATGTAAATAGTGGTGTGCCCCAGGAGTCTGTGTTGGGACCATTGTTGTTCCTTATTTATGTAAACAATATGGACACTGGCCTACTAGGTAAATTATCCAAATTTGCGTACGACACAAAAATTTTACATTAAAACGATAGCAAATTCATTCAACGGGATCTAGATAAAATCTCCGAATGGTCTAATAAATGGAACATAAAATTCAATTTAGACAAGTGTGGAGTTTTGCACATAGGTCGAAAAAACCCAAGTTTTAATTATGAAATGGGTGGTAAAAATCTTATCTCCCTGGACGAAGAAAAAGATTTGGGGGTACGGGTTTCAAAGGATCTTAAATTTAACAAACAGTGTGAAGAAGCGTGTAAGAAGGCAAACCAATGCTTCTTTTTTCCAAAAAGTTTTTAGTCCAAACACCAAGATATAATCATACTTCTATATAAAATTCTAGCAAGACCACACTTGGTATACGAGATACAATTGTGGTCAACTTATATACATGTAAACCTTAATAAAATCGAAAGAATTCAACGACGGGCAACTAAACTAATTCCCTAGATTATAAATAAGTCGTATATCAAAAGATTAAATATATTTAAAACTATAAACTCTCGAAACTAGTTGACTGCAAGGCGAGCTTATCGAAGTATTCAAAATTTTTATAAATTTTCAAACGTAAATTATTAATTTTTTTTAAGTACGACTATGGTATACCACGTAAGAACGGTTTTAAACTGAAAGGAAACAGGTTTTAAACGAACATACCTCAAAATGGTTTCATCTTTAAAATCATCGAGAAAAGGAACGCACTCTCCGCGGAGGTAGTAAATGCTGGTAGTGTGAATAATTTTAATAAAAAAAATTGACAGTTATTTTATGAAAAATAATATTGATTAAAAATGGAGCCCTGTTCTGGATTAAATATGACTTGAGTAGTCATCGTAACGATAATGTCGAGAAGAGGAGTACTAGCATATTGGTATAGAATGGGACTAGCCGTTGAGTGGAATAAGTAGTCCTTGCTACCTCCCTGTACTATATAGAGCGCTCTTTCGTGATCGGAATTAGCCTTACTTATCCACGGCTGAAATTTTCTTCTTGAAAAAATAAAATGTAAATATTGAAAAAAACATTAAAAGTAAATTTATTTTAAGTATCTTCTGTCTTTCTCAGCACCATACCTCTAAAACGGCGCATCTATAATACTTTGTATTATTTTTAAAGCCTCAATGCAATTGCCTAACTCTATTAATTGCTTTTATTTAAACAATATAATTACCCCACAAGATGGAAGTAAACAGCACCCTCCATTCCTAAATTTACGAATACGTTTCACGCCTCAAAATTTATCCCCACTATTTTAGCAAAAAAATAAATGCAAACCAGAAATTACATTTCCTCATTGGTTTTTCTCGTTATTTTCTAACTTAAATTTACAAAAACCCTAATTCTTTGCACCTTTAATCTCCTATTCTTTTGCTATAATTTTATCAATTAGGTAACCCACTTTATTAAAGATTTGCGACAAAATCTTACCCCCTTCCTAAAATAAAATAGGAAAGCTAAATTCAAAATACAAACACACACACACATTTATATATATATAAATATATATGTTTTTTAAAAGCCCAAAGAAATGAAAACTAGTAACACATCCCGGAAAAATGCTAAGGAAATTATTATTACGTGTACCATTAAAGCTTATGAAAGAAAATGGTTGATATAGTAATAGAAAAGTAGTAGGTAAACTATTTTAAACCATATAAGAAAGTGAATAAAGGAATTGGATTGGAACCTGAGACGTCTCATGTGATTTTCGATTATTATATACCAAAATCACGTGCCCCCTCCTACCATAAAAACCTACACTGTTATTCAAAAGACTTTTTAAATTAACTTTCTTGGAGATTGAGGATTGTAGCACTCGCGATAAGCGTCGGGGTCATTTTAGCGAAGAGCGCTTAATAACACAGGTTCATATCCAGTTCCTTTATTAATTTTCTTATAACGGTTAAAATAGTTTCCCTCTATTTTTATGTTACTATATCTTCCATTTTCTTTCTTAAACTTCAAAGGTACACGTAATAATATTTTCCTTAGCGTTTTTAGAGTTGTGTTGCCAGTTTTCATTTCTTTGGACGTTTAAAATACATTTATTATATATCACGTATATTTGATTTTCAATTAACATATATATATATATATATATATATATATATATATATATATATATATATATATATATATATATATATATATATGTATTTCTGAGTAAACAATATAGTGCTAATGTATTGCCCTAAATAGTCGCTGTTGTGTTAGTTTCAGTACCTTGATAAAGAGGATGGCTCTCAAAACGTGTCTGTAATAAGTAATGATAAAATAGAAGAATACTTTCTGTAGTCCTTTTTCTGTTTTATTTTATTTATATTAAAGCCACCCTGAATATAATATATATATATGTTTTATGGCTTTGCTACTAAGATTTATATTTAAAATTAAAAAAAGCAGCCCTGGTTAAATTTTTATAAATTTTCTGAACTTCGCCAATTATAATAATTTTAAAAAGGAATTCTAAACTAATTTTTACCCTTTCAAAATATCACGTTGCTAAAGTTTAGAGTTATAGAAGGAGGCATAAAAAAATAAATTTTCTTAACTTCACCATTTGTATTTCTTTGGGTTTTAAAAATGTTACAAAATTTCGATACTTATATTTATTTCTGAACTTCATCATTTTGTTTTTTTATATTAGAAAAGAATTATTAGAATTAACTTTAATAAAGAAACAAGTCATAATCAAACTAAGATGAAATTATTATTCAAATACTAAAAAAAATCCCCTTCTTAAATTATAAAGTTAGTGAAGTGATGATGAGGATGATGATGATGATCAAAAAAGAGGAGCAGCTTTACCAGCCATATCGCAGGAAGAACCTGGGATAAGCAGGCGCTCCTTCAGTCTGCGGTTTACGGCCTATCTGGTTTTTGTATAGAGAAAAAGTATTATTATTCAATCCATCTTGAAATTCGCATTTTTAACATATATTTTCAGGGACAAAAAGAGTGGTTTCTCCACTTCTTATTTTGGTATACTCACTTTTAGTTGGCAATAGCTATTTCCTCCTGATAAAGATTAAATTTAAAATCTATTTTATAACTAACTTCGATAAAACTTTCGAATAAACCAAACAATAAAATAAACAAGCAGCCATGGTTATTTTTCAATATATTTTCTCAACTTCACTAATTGTAATAATAATAATAATAATGTATAATAATATCTTGATTTTATAAAACTACAAAAACGTAGCAGGTTACTTCTCCCCAAAAACTCACGTTTTAAAGATATAGAGTTATGGATATATTTGGGCCAAATCTCAATAAACTGCGTCTTTCTTCTAATTTGAAAACTCTATACTGAGTACAAGTATAATCGATTCTTTTCAAAGTTTATTACATTTGATTAACTTTCACGGTCCTTTCGCTAACGTTAGTTTAGCTACCTTCACTCACCTCAAGGCAGCTTCATCAGTATTTAGATAAAGATTTTAAATAGTAAACAATTTCTAGGAACCATTTCACCAAATAAGATACAAATATTCTTCTAAAGAAAAAATTTGAATACATTTTCAATTATAATCCTTTAAATTTTAAATCGCTTTTTGTGATGGCAAAAATGTAAATGAATCAATTTACGAGGTTGCCTGAACACCAAACTCGCTGAAACACGAGAAACAAACAGAGACAAGCAATAAGAATCACGAACAGACCTTAACTCTCACATCGGAACCGTTCCACAATTTGAAAAGAAAGCCATCCTTTTTTAAGCACAGATCGTTGCTACGCCGAAAGTGCAAAATATCTAATCCATTTGGCTGGATTTTTATTTATCAGATCGAAAGCTAGCATGGGCAATAATCAACTTTACTTCTATTTCCACATTGAAAATTCTCCTTTACCTTTGCATCATCGAATAGTGAATAGATATACGGCAAAGTGAATTCCTTTGTTTCGTATTCTGGGAAGTTCACTCACAGTCTCTTTATTTATATTTTTTTACACTACGTTTACCTTCGATGTTTGTTTGGTGGCTAGTTGCGCCAGGCTTCACGCTTACTTAGGTTTTGGCGAGTAAATGAAAAATATAAAAATATTGAAAATCTCGAACAACACGGAAGTTCGCGACGGTGTAACGATGCTACAATGGTAGAAGCAAATGTATTTCAGAACTGTTTGATAATTATTTGATTTTACAACAAACTAAGCATGTCTCTATAACCAGAATAGCTAAGAATTATTTTTTTTAAAATCTGTAAATCAGGTATTATGCTGGGTTATAAAATGTGGGTTTAAATTACATAAAATAAGAAGAATTTTAAAAGAGAAACATGAAATAAATACAAAAAAAATCGAATATTAAATATCCTATATTGAGTATTAATTTACCAATCTAATTTTAATATACATCAAGTATTTCTAAATGATTTGATATTTTTAGCAACAGGAACACAATATATTACTTTCATATTGAAACCACATGAAAAAGTTTCAAGGTAATCAGCCTATATGTAGCAAAGATTTTCTTAAAAATATCACGTATGTAAATAAGTGGTCCATATATGTTATATTTAAAAAGTCTAAAAAGTTAAAATGAACAATTAAAAAGGAACTAATGACCAGCGATGATATAGGTGAAATGAGGTGTTTTTTCTTAACAAATTCCCGTCAGGAATCCCTTATTACTCATAAAATATGCTGGTGCATAATATACCCATTGGTTTTGCTTTGTTATTCAAAAATATATCCAACACAAAACCGACTAATATTCTGCGTTGAGCCTTTTACTTGAGTTGTGTAAACCTTATGGAGGCTACTCCTATGACTGGTGCTTGATCTCCGTATGTGATCTCGCGAGAGGCATTGCCTAAAGAGCCTTAATGAATTAAATTATACAAAAGCATCTAATAGACGTGGAAAAATGTTTTAAATGATGTTAGTTTGAATAGTCCAGTGCATGCATGAAATATAACTTTAGGAGCAATATCTTTGTACTTAGTATACTATGTATAATAGGGTAAGACCACCATAAGAGCTGAATGATCGTAAATAGCAAGAAAAAAGTGCATGGCGTCAAAGCAGTTAACTACATCTCGCATTATATAATAATGAATTAGAAATTACCTTGAAATCTTCTCGAGGCTCTTTCAATAAAGAGGGTAAAGAATAAATTTCAGAATCAAAGGACATACCTATAAGCGCCGTCTATAGTGGAGGAATATTATCTTTCTAGTAAAATTTTTTTTTTATTAATTTATTTTAGAAGCGCATTCACCTTCTTTTAAGGGGTAGCGTACCAAAAAGTAAAAGCTCCCGGTTTTAAAGCCTCACCATAATGAGTTCTTAGACTCAGAATGGCGCAATCTATATGCGGTTCACTAACAGCCGATAAGTGACGCAGAAAGCTGATCGGATCTTGCATACGCTACTTTCATTTCTATTTTTTTTTCTCTTTTCCTACATCATATAACTAAAGTGGTGCTCACCCGGGAGCTGGAGTGTTAGTACTTGAAAAACGTTTGCAGGCGGCGTTCATCGTCTTCATTTCATAAGCGGTTTAAAAGCTTTAGTGTAATAAGTATATTTAAAGACTTAGGATGGCAGAGTAGATAAACCGCTCGTTTGCCCTTGGCGGCACGCTATACAGCCTCCTCCTAGATGCGGAGCAAAGTTTGAAGGATGTACGCTGCTTAGAAATGGTATTCAAAAGGTAACGATAACCCTCCCGGGTTTAGAGACCAGTGTAGATAGAGGAATGTAAGAAAAGGAGCAAATAATATATAAAAAACGAATGTAGCGTAGGCGAGTTGCAAATAGCTCCTATTTTTTATATAAAATAACGCCAACACATTTTACTCTAGATCTATTTCCTTTTAAAAATTTAATAGCTTGTTAAGTTAAATTTTTCCGGAGTTTCATCAATATAAAATAATTTGGGCGAAGATGAGAGATTCAGTTCATTAATCATCTCTCTGAAATTGCGCGCGTATACAAAACACCCGACTAATTTAGTGTTAGATTTCTAGAAATTTGATTGAGTGTATAGATATTATTGTTTTCCTACAAGACTCCCTTACCATTGTCTACTACTTACTGTACTCTAATCAATTTTTGTAACATTTAAATAATAAACTTTATTAGAAAACGATTTTTTTTTTCGAAAAACCTTATTTCGGATGAGAAATATTAACAAAAATAAACCGAAAATCTCACGAAAATGTAATCGATTTAGTTATAAGATCGGATTTAAAAAAAATTGTCCTAGCACAGAAACCTGACCAGATCTGAGGAAACGGGTATCCTTCCCAGATTCATCTGTGCAGATGCAGAATTGTCCTAAATCAATTGAAAAAACTTAGACGACTTCCAAAGAATTTTCATGTAATGGTAATGTTATTAGTGGTAATTTCAGCTATGGCTGTCTCATGTGAAATCTCCGGTGAATAGAGGTAAAACATTCGCTCTGTCTTTAGAATGCCTAAGCAGGAGGGTCGCATGGAGGCTCAAATCAGCTTTAGTTGAAGGTTCTAGATTATCTACTTATTCACATCCATTGCAATTTCTTCAAACTTTGCCCCGAAAGGCCTTCTTATATCATGTAATTAAATTGAAATGAAATAATTTTAAGTTCTAGTTTGCTACTCTTTAATCACTCCCTGCACTTATAAGGTAATCCATCTAGATAGATCAGCTAGAAGAAACTACTACATATGCGACAGCTTCCTTTATGTTGAGCTATTTGTACAGAGAAGTAAAACCTTTTTAGAAAGTTAGAAAACAAGAGTAAAAAGATATATTATTCTTTTTAGGTTATTTTTTTACTAAGTTTAAGAGAAAATAAAAGAAACTTTTGAATTTTGTTAAGCAAGCGTGTCGGTTTTAAGATAAAAATAAAGAATGAAGTTTGCTTCGTTAACAATTTTTTTTACTGATTTACCTGGTATGGAATTCGCCTTTGTTATCTCAATCAAGTTTAGTGGTATTAACTCTGGATTAAATTAATGTAGTTTGATATGGTTACTATGAAAATGGAAATGCTTCCAAATCTAAATAAAATGAAATTTTGAAAGGGAGATAAATAGTAAAATAGATAACTTAATGGGTCAAGAGAATAAACAAATATACTGATTGAGATGTTATCAATTATTTCGTGGAAATATATATATATATATATATATATATATATATATATATATATATATATATATATATATATATATATATATATGAAATAAGGAAAGATTATACATAATCAAAATAATACCAAACTATGATCATAATAAATACGATTAAAAAAGAAGGAATAGAGAGAGAGAGAGAGAGAGAGAGAGAGAGAGAGAGAGAGAGAGAGAGAGACAGAGCAAATTAAATAAAATAATATGATTTCTTTTACCTACCCCGTCAAAAAAGCGAAATTATAAGTACGATTCGAACCTAGGCCATTGAACGGTTTTCGCTTTTCAGGCCACTACGCTAACCCTTAGTTGAGCTTCAGCGTGATGACCTGAAAAGTGAAGAGTGGTCGATGGTATAGTTTTAAAACGTACTTCTAACTTCACTCTCTTTGATGGGTAAAAGAGTTCATGTTAATTTATTCCGTTTTGCTATCTCTCTCCCTGTATCTTGTTTCTTCATTTATGTATCGAATTTCTTTCGTCATATTAAAAGACAAAATCGCTTCAGTATCATATATCCTTATATCCTATATTCATTGAGTTTCTATCGTGTCCGTGTTATTTTGATTTCCTGTTTGTATATATATATATATATATATATATATATATATATATAAAGAAAGAGCAAATACATGTTCTGCAGATTGTAAGACCTCAAAATGTTGAAGAATCGGTAACAAAACCCACTCAAATGTTAAAAGTTTCAAGAAAACTTTCTTCTAAGTTCATGAAAGTTTACGAAATTAAAGAAATACAAGCTCCAGCAGCAGTTATACCGAAGGAAAAAGGAAAATTCTAATGATAGACCGAGTTGGATAGCTATAGCGCATATAATAGAAACACTCATAAGGGACTGCAGTGCAAAATCGGCGACTAAAGAGAATTATTCTTGTTTTAACCAAAGTTGTTCGTTGATAGATTCATGAATATAAATATTACCAAAGGGTTAAGGTGACAAACCTATGGTTTTAGTGCATAATATGTGGTGTAGATTATAAGAAGTGGATAAGGGACGAAAGGAAGAAGTAAATAATATAAAAGAAATTCCTAGGGAATTTTATTTATATTAGTTTCTTGTTCTGTGAAGTTTTCTTCTTATGATCGCAACTAAAGAAGCTTATGGTCCTAATTGACTTATTCCGGCAATTAACCTTGGAGGAGGATCAGGGACGATTGAGATGGCAATAATGATATATTTTCTTGATTTTCTAGCACTACCGTATTATACCTTTTGCCAACTAGTCACATCCCATTGTTTAAACGCTCAGGAAGATAACACTCCTAGTTTTGTGGTTAAATTCGTTTAAAACTGTTTCTAGTTTCATATTAATAACAGGACCCACTTGAAAAAGAATTTGATATCCTAATTACAGTGGTAAAGAAGTTTTCAAATACCTTTCCATTGCTCACATAGTTAAAGTTAACATGTTTTCATGAATCACTTAATATCCTCTCAAAATGAGAAGTAATGGCATTGATTTATATCATTTTCACTTTCACATTTGGTTACACGATGACCGCTTGTGACTTCCTCATTGTTATGTTTTCATTATATTAAAGCACCAAATCAGTTCAGTAAAAAAGAGCACGTCAACATTTCATGTACCCACTGAGCCATAGAAGACCGGGAAGTTTAAGGAGAAATTAAATAAAATTTGGTCTAAGATTATGATATATTTAAGAAGAAATGAATTATAAAATAAATAGTATCAAATTCAAACTCAGAAATAATAGAGATTATAGAGGATGGAGAGAATTAGCTGCATTTGTAGAAAGGACAATATTTTACGAAATGTTAATGGAGATGTTAATCTTTGGTCTTTACTCATCCACTGGTATAGGACTGAACTTTTAAAAGGTCTCGTAGATCTCTTTATACAACGTATAATGCAGTACTATTTTCTTTATTATACTTACCAATTAATCAGCACTTTTGTTCTAATTAAATATTTTTGTCTAATTCCAATAATTTTACATGCTTACTACAATTATCAAACACCCTAAGTAAATCTAAACACTATCGACGAGCCCGGAAATATTTACCATTGCACTCTCATATACACCTTAATACAAGATTAAGATAGACACACAAAAAGAGAGAGAAGAAGAGTCTTTCTCTTCTGGCAAAAATAGATAAACAATAGAATTGTTTTCTTTCTTTCATAATAAGGATTTTCAGAAATTCTTCTATTTAATCCCCTTTATTACGAGACATATAAAATGGTTCGAAAACTTCATTTTAAGTTTGTATCTATTAATACCTGGTCCTATTTCCAGTAGTGTTTCTTCTTGGTAAAGAAATTTCTTCTATCTGGCTATAAAAGTGCTAATGTTTATTGAGGTATATGAGAGAGGTATTTTTTCTAATTTTTCCTTCCTTTCATTGTACTCGTAATATTCCTGCTTGTATTTTTGTATCCCTCGCCCAATTTTGAAGATTGGCGGTGATTTTTACATTCCCTTTGCTTGTTTATCTTTAACGAGGAGTGAAATGAAGTGGTGTAGTATAAAAGTGAATTTTATAATTAAATGGGCTTTGTGGAAAAAGGTAAAGCAATAAAGGAGAAGAGAAGGGTTGGTTCGCGAAAAAGGCTGTTTGCTGTTTAATTATTAAAATTTTTCTAAGTGTATTTCTTCATTCACTTTTGGCGATTTAGCATGAAGTAGTAAGGTGATTAGCACATAACTACAATCTTTTGGATGTTTTTCCCTTCTCAGTGGCTAAGTACACTTTAACGTGAGACACAAACAAAAAGTCGCTACCTCGTCTGCCATTGGCCGTGAAAATAAGACGGCTGGTAATAATTCTACTCTGCCTATCCCCAACCAACCTGCTCTTAATTTGCTTTATTGTAAAGCAGTGTGTCGTGGATTAGCCGAGATTAATTTGTTTTTTTTATTATGATTAATAAAGTGGGTCGTACGTTCGTACTTCCAGTGATCGCTTCAGGATCGCTCTCTAAGAGCGCTTTTCTTATTTTTATTCTATTGAATAAATATAAAGGGGGAGTTCTCTCTTTAATATACTAAATACAGCCGACGCAACTCGTTCAAGGATAATGTAAACAATTCAACCAAAATAGACCTTTACTGTACATTAATCAACTCAAACAAAATTAATATATACACGCATAAAATACAACTTAAAAATGGTTCTTAATTCCCGTTACCGACACTCGGTTTCTGGTTGCTTTAAGGGAGAACAATTTATTTAAAAAAAAAATCGTCTCTAAGATATACAAATAATCTGTGTTAAACTCACGAGGACATGAAAATAAAATTGATTACTCACCCAGAGAATCCAAACGAAATACCTTCATTCGAATATTATCCGGAGAGGCGTCGTAAGTGTAGTTTATTTGCTTCACAAGAGAGGGCGTTACTTCGAACGAGAGGTGGACGAGTGACGTCACGCGGAATTTTGAGTCGGTGGAGGAGAAGGAACCAAAGTAAGACACCGATTGAAAAGACGATGCGTCGGGCGTTTATGACATTGAAAAGGTTTTTCAGACGAATCTTAAAGATGGCTGTATGATTTTCTAGTGACTTAGTTTCACTGATAGAGCTTCTCTTTTCGGTGAGAAATCTATCTAGTTCGGGGTGTCAAACTCAGATAGGGTAAGATCAATTGACGATCTTTGGAAATCAAACTGTGCAGACAGTACTTGGAGGTAGGATCACTTGACGATCTTTGGTAATCGAACTGTGCCGATTATGCTTGGTGTAATTTGGTATTGCCCAAAAAAATGAAAGTACTTCTTAACTTGCTGGGAGAATTCTATCCCGGCAAGTTCTTAACAAGGTAACGAAACGCGAATAGTTATCTTTTTCTTCTGATGAACCGTTTTATACTAGAAATACTCCCGCGTGGTAATGGGCAGGGGAGGAAGATAGCAATGGGAGACCCGAGGGTGCTCTGGCTTTTGGGCGTCTGTTATTTTATTCCTAGATATTTTGAACTAAGGGAAACTGGATCTCATATTGAATCGATAGAACTGGTAATCAATTCAGCCGTGCTTTGCGTCGTATCGCTCTGAGAGAGCGTAATACGAGATCGACAGTTTAAATTTTTGACTTGTTTGTTTATAAATACACCCTTGGAGGGTAAGCCTTTTGAGCAGAGGTCAGGAATAACTGTCTACTAAATTTACTATTTTTATCGTACTCGTATGTTACGGGAGACTGGGTAGAGTGGCTTAAAAAGACACAAGTACGTTTAGTTTTTCTTTCATTGCTTTTCTTCGCCATGTGAAAGATATTCATATATATATATATATATATATATATATATATATATATATATATATATATATATATACTAGCATCTTTTTAACTGCCTTGGTCAATTCGTATATCTCTACACATTGTTACCAACTAGCTAGGTTGTAACTCAAGGTTTTGGGGTATTAACTCTCTTAGAATATTTTCTCCAAAATATGTAACTAAATACATTTAAGAGAGTTTTATAAGTTCTTTTCACTTCGCCATTTTTATTCAATGCATTTCATGTCATTCATTTATTTATGAGAGGTCTAGTACGGCCTTTTATTTCTTTCGTGATTAAAAATTCTTTCTTTTTTGATCCAAACTAGACCAGATACTGGCAACAAGGAAAGAGAGCTCAAATCTTTCGAGTGTAAATCAAAGAGTTATTCCTCAGAGAGCGTCAAACTAATGGCACAACGCATTCTCACCCCTTTGCTGCGCCTTAGTAATAAATTTATTGGAGAATTTACTAAAGGTTAATTTACGTTAGAGAAGAATAAGGGAATTAAATTTTCTGAATTCGGGAGCATTTCAACTCCAGCTAAACCAGTGTCTAAATCAATATGTATTTTATAAGCTAGGTGAAAAGGAGCTGAAACACTTTCTTTAATTCCCATCTCTATTAAAAAAAAGGTTTGATTAAAGGAATAACTAATCTCTGAAAATGTATTTACACAATATGGATGGAAGGGTTTTACGAGTATTTTTCATGTATAATTGCTAACACCTCGGATAAAGATAAATACAAAATCAGGCATCTTAGAACAAGAATACTTTTCAACACCATTGAAAACAGAAACGAAGCCAATATTTGAACCAAAACTATAAGATGTAAAATGCCAATAAATCAACGATAAGCTATGCGAAGTACTTTAGATTAGTAAAAATAATTGTGCAGGTTCAGCCATCAGATTATTTCACGATATACAATGTAAATGAATACATAATGTCCAAGAAAAATTATTAATATTTATACGCGGCGTATGAAGACCCTTCTTCATTTATTAGGAAAACATGAAGAGCAAGGAAATGATGTTTGTAAGTAACTGGAGCATTAGATTATTAAGAAAATGTTGATGAGAGTTAATCATTGTAGATTATCTTCAAATTGATATAATAGTAGATTATAAAGGGTTCGGTATTGCGGTGCTTATTAGAAACCGCAGAGAATGTTGTCATTTTATTCGTTATTTACAAGGGAAGAGAGAGAGAAAGTTAGGGAGCTAGAAGTGGGGTATTGATACAAGTCCTCCTTTTAAGAAGAAGCAATAAAAAACTGTCCCATAGGTTTTCGCAGAATAATTGAAAGAAGAAAACTAAGTCACAGCAAAGCCTATTTTTGCTCAAACAAATCACTCTTAAAATCCGTGATTATATAGATTAATCCCCTATAGATACATACATTTAACGAAAACTCACTTATACAGGCTGCGGATTACATTTAGTGAGTTACATATATGCCATCAGATTCAAATTTAATACCATCAAAAACTTACTCATACTTAACAATAACTTCACATTCATTTACCATAATTTTAAAAAGGAAGATGCATTCTTCACTGATTATTTCCGATGAAATAGATTTGAATGCTTGGATAAACAATTCGTAATTTTTAAATTCACTGTTTAACCTCCAAACAAATTCGTACAATGATTCTAAAAAATATATATATAATTGTGCTTAGTTTGGGACTCTCACCTCTGTTATTTTGGAGAAATTCTTCTCATTTAAAAGCGTTCATTTGCCGCAAATAACTATCGAACAAAGATTTTAAAATATTGGTAAAGTACGACGCGTGTGTAATATCAAAATCAAGATACCTACTATGCTTAATTTTCATATCAACCCTTCTCTCTCTCTGTATATATATGTATATATCGAGAATTAGTTGCAATTGCACAATCAAAATTATGCAGTTAAAAAGGCAAAGTCTCTTTTCTCTGGTTGTAACAACCACCACAGGGCTTTCGCCATATTTAAGTTATGCCTTTCACACACTTTTTGAACACAGAAAGTAAGAGGCTGAGAACTTGCATTGCAGCCTATATAGATCTTTGACCTCAATGATCAATGAGGCAACAAACAGGAGTTTTAAAAGACAAGATAAAGGGAAGTTGGAAGATTAAATGATAAGGGAGAGCAAAGAACGGCACAATGAAGTAAATGCCTTCCGAGAATATACAAAGAAACAAAGCCAAGGTCAAAAGCTTGAATTTTTATAAATTTGAGCTGGGACTTAACTAGAAGGCTATCTTTGCGCTCATTTTAAGACTTTTGGTGTCCCGAAGACTACATCACAGGAGTATAGCTATGATTTTAAAGTCATTAATGATCCTAACGATTTTTGGTCTCTGATAAAATATGTGCCTCAGTAACTATTTCTTTAATTTAAAGCCACTTTGCTGAAGACCAATTATGGTTGCATACTTATCTTTGAAAAAAAATGTTTGGAAATGAAAACGATCCAAACATTTATAACTACCTTAAAATAGATGAACACTACACAAACTCATTCATTTTTTGTATCAGGTAAGTTTTAAAAACAAATGATAAAAATAAAAATATATTTTAGTCTCAAATATATATAATATATATATATATATATATATATATATATATATATATATATATATATATATATATATATATATATATATATATATATATATATATATATATATATATATATATATATATATATATATATATATATATATATATATATTAATATATATTAGGGTGGGTCACGGATATATAGTAAAAATTTCAAAGTGAACATTTTGTTTCTGCTCTCGTGAATTATTGTGAAGCTTCATGAGAAACTCCCAAATCCCGAGTTGCGACCAAATCAAAGCATGTTGAAGAATCTCACCGAGTGATCGAAAGTTTACTTTGCTTTCCCTTAGTATAACGTACCTACCATACACTGTGTTATGGGCACCATGTCTTTAGATATACTTCTTGATGATATCAACTTGTTTTGTGCATACTGTCAGACCCAGAACTAAGCTAAAAACATCCTCATTTTCTCTTCAGGTCTAAATGGCAAGTTCAACTCGGAAACAGACTGAGCTGTTTTTGTTTGGGCAACCCCTTAAAGTCCCCAGGCAGAGTGTCCTTCCAACAGGGGAAGATGATCTGCAGCGACTCTTCTATCATGGATCGAAACAGGAAGTCGTCAAATTTGTACACGTGCCCAAATTGCTGTTCTACCGCTGCGATCAATCATGAAAAAACTGGAAACCCTCGTCGGAAAGTTCGAAGTCCGTAAGAAGGCGAAAAAACGTCAATCCCAGGGGGACAAGGTCTCCAACGCCATATCCCAGGGACACTTGTCCCCACTGTTCGACATCGCAGCCCCTGCCACTTATTCCTCCATGATCCACCTTAACCAGGAGGACAAGAACTTCCTCGACGACCAAAGGGGCCAGAGGAAAATGGTCATGAGTACTCTTGACAAGGAGAGCGTGGCAAAAGAGTCTAGGAAACATGAGAGGTTGGCTGCTGAGAGAATGAGGAAGGAGAAGGAGTTGGCGGAGACTTTGGAGAGGAAAGAGACGGTTGAGTTGGCGAGCGGAAGTTCCACCACCGCTTCTTTATCAACTTATTTATCCGCCACCAACTATCCTTCTCGGGGAAGCGCTGCTGCTTTTGCTTCTCCTCCGAAAAGATTGAAGTTTACCAAGGACCTTGCAGCAGCGGCTGACAGGATCATATTAACCCCTTGCGGAGCCCATCACGTTTTCTCTGCCATCGCTGCAGATCAGGCAATGCTGAGTCCGTCAACATCTTCCATTGGCCGCCACCGTAAAGTATTGCAGAAAGAGACAACAGAAGCAGTCGTCAATAATTATCAAAACCAAGTGCAGGAGCACGACGCGGTTCTCATCTTTCATTAGGACGGAAAACTTCTGCCCGGATCAGAAAGTCAAGGTTATGTCGATCGCTTGGTCATTGTTGTCACTAGTCCGTCCCTCGAAGGAAGCAAGCTCCTGGCTATCTCTGCCTTGCCATCCGGTACCGGAGAAGCAATGGCCAGCAAATTTGAGGAGACTATCAGACACTGGACGATCGCAGGACAGAGTTGGCGGTCTCTGCTTTGACAACACCGCTTCAAACACAGGCGTCCATGCTGGCTGTTGCACACTCCTCGAGCAGAAGTTTGCTCGTCCTTTGTTGAACTTGGCGTGCTGTCACTACGTTATGGAGCTCCTCTTGGCCTCAACTTTCGAGGCTACCTTCAGCGACACTACATTCGTCCCAGACGTTCAACTATTCAAACACTTCCACAATAAGTGGCCCACTCTCGTACATGTCAATGCTACGATCATCATCGACCCTCGGCTGACCATGACGAATGGAAGAGGACGATCCTTGAGGCTCTTGCCAAGGCGGCCGAAACGACAAGAGACGATTATCAAGAGTTCGCAAAACTAACGGCAAAGGCCATCAAATGGGAGGTTCCAACCACCTTACGCAAACCAGGAGTTCACCACCAGGCGAGATTGATTGCGAAGGCAATCTACACGCTCAAGCTCACAATGTTTAAGGACGAGTTCGAACTTATGCCGAGGGAATTGCGTAGTATCCAGCAGATGAGTATGTTCATAATCCTAATCGACGCTCGTACCTGGTTTGAGGCTACCTTGGCCGCAGACGCTCATTTCAACGCTCCACGACTACAGATACCTCAACTAAAAGTTATCGGAGGCCGCGATGAAGATCTTTAAGTGGTACTTTTGTACTTGGGGACGGACCTCGTCGGCCTTGCCATGTTGAGCAATACAGTCACGATCGAGGAGAAGACCAAAATGGTGGAGAACCTGGCCATTGACAAGGACCTCGACAAGAAGCGATGGACGACAGCATCCCAAAATCCTTCTTCGGTGACTTTGAGTGACCTTGTCTCCATGCAGTCACTTTTCTCCTTCATGGCCCTGAAGTTGGATGCCTCGTTTCTTCAATCTCCTGTGCTCATTTAGAAGTAAAACTAGGCGTACAACCAGGGGAAGGGTTTTGTGCACCATATGGCAGTGACCAATGATGCAGCAGAACGGGTGATCAAACTGATCACTGATTACTCCCAGATTGTCACCAAGGACGATAGCAATCGACAAGCTGTCTTGCAAACTGTCGAGAGCCACCGACGGCTGAACCTGAACCCTAACTGATCTTACAGAAGAATTTAAAAATCGATTCAATCGTTATTTTAGCCATCTTCAGTTTTATTTTGAAGAAAGTCCAGGAAATGTGCCATTCCTATCCCTGTTCCTAAGTGTTCCTTGTATAGTATCAGAATAATATTCCTCCCATATACACTGTGGAATCATGAAATATTCCTAGAATATTCATTTATCTCACTTCAGAGCAAATATTTTCGCTTTTGTGGCATTTATAGTTGATGTGAATAAATAAGCTTGAGAAATGAACACTTGTATGGTCTTGAAAAATCAACTACCCCGTGCGACCCCTAAATCTTAAAAGATTCACAAGAAACTTATTGTGCTTCTTGTCCTAGTTATTCCTCACAATAATTCATGGGTGCTGTAAGAAACTTCAAACTTATATTTTTTTGACCCACCCTAATATACGAGGGGCAGTCAATAAGTTTTGCGAATCGGTAAGGCAAAACAGAGAAAGGGGGATGGCTGTTTGTGGGGGTGTTAGGACAAGTTATGACAAGTCAGGACCTGCAACCGCACGCTCCTGCCTCGTCTATTTAAGAAGCAGTAGCTGATCACAGATTGTCAGTCACAAATATTTCAACAATGGAGAAGTTGAGCACCGCACAGTGATCAAAATTTTTAACCAAGGAAGAAAAGAAGGCAAAAGACATCCATGAACGCATGGTTGCAGTGTACACTGACACCGCCCCTTCCTATGCAACCATTGCTAGCTAGAATAAGGAATTCCGTCAAGGTCGCGAGTCCCTTGAAGATGATCCCCGTCCAGGACACCCATCAGACATGACCGTCGAGAACAATTTGGACCGTGTGGAGAGGATGATCATCGAGAATCGACCGGTGAAGGTCGAAGAAATCGAGCGAGAACTTGGTATATCACATGGAAGTGTTATCAACATCATCCACAACAATTTGGCCGTTGAGTCCCTAGAAACCTGACGAAACCTCACACCCCATGATCGACTTCAACGTCGTCAAAGTCCACAAAGCCAGAGTTGCACAAGCTGCCCTGCGCGAGTGCGGATTCAAGGAGTTTAACCACCTCCCCTGCAGTCCAGATCTAGCCCCTGGCGACTACTTTTTATTCCGCCAGCTCAAGGCTGCACTGCGTGGACGCCGGTTTGGGGACGATGAAGATGTCCAGCTCGCCGTGCAGGAATGGATTGAACAGCAGTCGGGAGATTTCTGGTTGTCGGGAATTCGAAGCCTCAGGGATAAGTGGCGCAAGTGCATTGTAGTCGAGGGTAGTTATATTGAAAAATAATAAAATACTTTTCCTCATATCTCGTTTCCTTTTATCCGAATTGCAAAACTTATTGACCGCCCCTCGTGTATATATATATATATATATATATATATATATATATATATATATATATATATATATAGATGAAATGAATTACTTACAAGTAGCACAAGAAGTTCGAAATGAATGAATGTACCGTACGAAAAATGCAAAGGTGCTACCAAGTACTTTTGAAATTTATTCAGTTATCCTTGAGAATGAACTGAATAAAGTTCGAAAGTACTTGGAAGCATCTTTTAATTTTTCGTGAGAGACATTGCATTCACTTCGAACCTCTTGTGCTACTTGTGAGTTATTCATTTTATATATATATATATATATATACTAAAGTCTTGACATAACAGCAGCACTATATTAAATTTTAAAAAACGCACAAAGAAATAAAAGAGAGCGGGCATTCGACTCTGTAACAAACATTTGCTTTTTAAACAAATCTGAAAACGTGCGAATGAGTGTAGAAGGAAATTTCCTCAATGTAAAAACAAAAACCAAACCCACTCCCTTCACTCAGGATATCCCCTCAAATTCAAGGCTGTTTAATCTCATGGGTTAGCCATAGGCCAGGTAAGCAAAGAAGAGCAAAACTTTTATCTAGGATCAAAGGATTTGTGAAGCGTCATACATATGCAGTTATCAAAGTCATAGTACCTGTTACTGATTTAAAGTGTCAAATTTATTGATATAAAATGCTTCTAAAAGTTTACGAATGTCTGTCTTGAAATTTTGTAATAATTTTCACCCGATTAAATTCAATTGAAAGAACCTTTTCGAATGTAGTTCGAAACACTACTACTTACGCTATACGTCCTAACATCCTATTTATACTATTAAATACAGCTGTTTAGTTTCATAGTTTCACCCTGTTAGTTGATAGTCCAGGTCTTTTTTTGTTTGTCTCATGTTGCTTTAATGATTAAAGCAAAATTTGTCTTAAAAATCCCCGCAGTGAAATGAAATTTCCAAATTTTCTATACAAAAGCCAAGCGTCGATAGAAGAACAACAGATACTCGGAATAAATAATGTCCACCACCATTTGCGTAATCGAATTCGGATGCGGTAATTCGCAACGAATTAATCAGTTAGATCAACTCCTCCCATACGCTTATTATAAGCTTCAATAGCATTAGGCATAGGAATACAATCTCTTTTTTTATCAACTCGCGACCATCGTGAGCACATTGATTTTGGATCAAAAGTGAATTAAATTTATTTGAAGCAACTTTCATAACCTTATTGTCTTTCCACTTCATTAAAGTTTGATGATTAGTACACACCGACTCAATATAAACTTTATGCCTTTCCCTTTAGCATTTTGTAAGCTGGTAATGGTGCATTTCTCAATCTTCCTTCTCTTATAGTGCCAGTACCAGCAATACCACTGTTTTAAAAGTCATTCAAAAGAGGAAATGGAGTAAACAAGTTATCAAAATATATGCACTATCCAGGCCTTATCTTTGCGCTTTTAACTAAACCCAACACAACATCTCCACCTTGACCTAAACCAGTTACAGGAAGTTTTTTTGAGCTACCAGAATAAAATTCTGCATGAAACATGTATCCATCCGAACCAGATAGAACTTACAGTTTATATCCAAACTGTATTGGCTTTCCCCTGATAATCACAGAAATGTTACCCCGACACCACGTTGTTCTTTATCTTCAAGGATGTCGAAAATGTCATTGACATCCGGCTTTCAGATATTAAGATACATACTGTATATACATACTACATGAATATATATATATATATATATATATATATATATATTTATATATATAGAGAAGTATTACTTTTTAAATATTAAACAAAAATATTAGGGAGACTCATTTGTCATGTTCACGTTTCTCGCAGCGAATATTTGTATATCGTTTATGCCGACTGGAAACTTTGTTTGCCAGAAAAAGTAAAGTCGTTTTCTAAGTTATAATAAATCATGTTACGGAATTATTTTCTTATTAATATAAAATAGGATCATTCGTGGATTTAATCTTCACATTTACGCGAGCCATATACGCGAGTTATGTTTAGGCTCGCGTATAACGCGGTAAAATAAATACAATATACAGCTAATTTTTTTAGCACAACACTACCAAACGTAGTTTTTTACATAATTGTAGGCTTGTACGACAACGTAAAATAAAATTTCATGAAAATTAAATAAATTTGTCCGACATATAACGAAAAAACAATAGCTGCAACTCTAGTTGCCAAGCAGCATTAATGGGTTAAGGAGCATCAAATATAGCTGCAATTTTTCAAAATTTGGACCGAAAAAAGAAATGCTTGGCTTTCTTTATTGGATGCTTTTACAAAAAATATGATTACTCCCAAATTTATGTGAAGGGGCGGAAGTAAAATAATATTAGGATTGACTATGGGTTGATACATACTCGTATATCAAATTATGAGGACCAGGATTATAAGACTGTCAAATTGCCATTCTTCTCTCTCATATTACTGTTTCTCGGTTCTAATCTCTCATAAAAAGAGGAAGGAGGGATAATTTGTGTAGCTACATTGCATTCCTACCATTTAAAACTCAAACTAAAGATTACAAAAAAAAACATAATAAATTCATACATCAACCGTGCGTTCATCCATTGCTCAACATGGAAAGATAAACACGAAGAACTCGAGCGTGCTACGCAAGTACTTGTAAACAATGGTTTCACAAATGGAGACATATACGCTTCTATTCGTTAAAAAATGGAAAGATGGTATATGTTACCTAAAGACAGTACTAATCAACAAGGAAAAAAATATCAGATAAGAATGAGTTTAGACCAAAGCTTCTGCCGAGTTGAACAGGAGTGAGGGCGAAGTTCGTCTAAGCAAATCAAGCAGAGCAACAGGAAAGTGGGATAACCCTTCCATCTGAAAAAATAGCAATCGAAATATTATGGTAAAATTGAACAATCACTAATAACAAATAATGAATAAAGTGTAAGCACTGAGAACGGCTAACAATGTCCTAAGTAAAGGGTACAATATTTAATCACTTGCAACTTCTGTGTTTTACATAAGTTCCACCCATGAAACAAAAATATGTCAAGTAATTCAGATGCTTCTATAATGATTGTAATCGTCCCTTGAGAGATTATGATTGAAGGAAGAATTATCAATTTTAAATAATTGCGTTAATGGGTAGTGTCCAATTGACATGGTTGTGAATGTCTTAATATTATACATTGTACAGGTATGGTGAGTTAAGTAATGTGAATTCGCATAGCAGTTTCTTCATTTCTACACATTAACATGATTACATATGGCTAAATTAGAAGAATTGCATCCTAGGATGTCTAGATACGTACAAGATTAATAAAATATTTACATAAATGCGAGAAATATTACAATGATAAGCTAATAAGGGTCGCTTGCGTTAAAATGTATGAAAAAAAGGCTAGTAACAATATTACAATAAATATAGGAAATTAATAAAATGTTGAACATTAAAAAGTGATGGCGGAGAGGTTGAACGATAATTAATGAATACTTGAGACGGTGTTTGGTTGTAATTATGCTGTCAAATTCGAACGGTAGTTATTTTTACGTACACTTATGTATGCGTCATTTGAAAGAGCACGTCATTTGTAACGCATCTAATATCTCTTTGAGCATGAAGCTTGGTTTTATGTTGCAAATACCTAAGCAAAATTGTTCTTTATATTCGTATAAAGTGTAGACATGTTTATTTTACTGAATTACCTTGTACGAGCCCGTAAAAGCGTAAAAGAAATTGCAGGGACTTGGATCTCTCTCACGAAGACGTAAGTTACACTATTCCAATATTTTTGAGATGAAGGGGCCATTCTTTGATATTTTGGGGAATATCATTGCTCCTACTGTCTTCAGCCTGTATTTCAATTCCTGAATGGGCAATACTGAGTTTATGGGCGCACGCTAGGGCTACTGTTTCTGGGCTACAATTTTTTAGCTACAATTTAAGCCTTATGACGACAGACGGTAGCTTCAAATGTGGCCAATCACGGCGTCGTATTTGTTTTGTTATTTGTTTGGAGGTATATATTCTTTATTATTTTCTAAGTGCCTGTACTTCTACTCGATTAATGCATTGATTTTTTAATAATGTATTAATTTGTTTATGTTTTCGTTTACCTAAAATAAACCATTATTTTCACATACTAGAAACCCTTAATTCGACCTTATTTCAAACATTGGCAACTCTTAAACCAAACAGATAAAAGAGCGTGATTCTTGTGCATACGGTTTGTTGGACTTTACTACGACTTCTGTTAATTTCTCATTCAATTTAATGGAATATTGTATAAATCATGGCATCATTTTGAATGCGAAGATTTGCAACAGGTGTGGAAAAGAGCGCGCCTCGATTATAATAGTGAAAGGTGGAGATGGTTTAGCTTTTGTCGTAAAGTGATTATTTATTAGGAAATTTAAGGCGATAGCGCCGCTGCGATTTAGCAATCGCCTTTTTGTATTTAAATCTGATGTTAGTCTTTCGAATTAAGAATATTACGAGTTTTTTAAGTTACGCGGTGTGGGGAGGGCATGGGGGCGAATCCGCTCATTTCAAAATTGAGGAGAAAATGTTAATTTTGGGCTGAAATAACATAAAGTAGACGGTGCTATCGTATTTATTATTTCGATAAACGTGTAGAGCCTATTGCATTAATTGTATCCCAGAAATAGCGCCTCCTAGCGTGTGCTTGTAAAATGAAGAATTACCCCTGAATGAATTATGTTTTAAAGACTTCATTATCTCGGGTGACAAACAATTCAGTTGAGATATGTAGGCTATATCCTACGTCCTTTTGTGGAGATTAATTGCTCTCTGACTTGTCGGGATTACATAGGGCTAAAAGGACAGGAATTCAATTTTCTATAAGGTTTAGACGCATATGTTCAAGAAGCCTATTCTACCTCGTAAGAGCTAGGCTATAATAGACGAGTTGTTTTTTCGTTAGTTGAAAATAGCTAGTTAAGTTGTCCTGCTTGAAAATATAAAACGTTAATAGAATTTGTCTGTATCAGTGAGCGTGGCTGAAAGAAGTAGCAATTAAAAAGACTTCAGCTATAGATTCTGGTGTCGTGTGTATGGAATATATAGCATCTATCCATTTATTTGATGTACAAATAGCAGTAAGGAGGTGCTTAAAATCTTCGTAACTAGTAGGAAAAGGATCAAAGTGTAAGTATTGACTGGATGAAATTCACTATCGTGAATTGTTATTCGATTATTTGGAGGTTTTGTGTGGATGTGTATTTTGGGTTGTTGCCAAGCTCATCAACTTATCACCCAATCTTTTACTTGTCTCTGGATAAATTTCCAATAGAAATAATCTACAATCAACCTTAAGGTAGATAGATCAATCCAATGAAATTAAAGAGCGATAAAGCGTCGCAGTAATCTTGAGATGAATCACAGATGATTGAAATATAAAATTAAGGTAGTGATTTTCTGTAGTTTATGGGAAGTTGAAAGATCAGCTTCCAATGGAATCAATTCCTTAGCTGAGGCTTAAGCATCCGCGAGAGATTATTATCCATAACTGGAAATAATGGAATGAATAAAGAACTTGGATTAACGGTTGTGGTCAGAATTAATCTTTATAGAGAAGAAAAAGAGGAACTCAGGTTACGACATCAACACATCACATGTGATGAGTGGCGCTTGTGAAAGAGCTTCTCGATTCCGGCCTTCTAACATAGGTCAGTAATGGTTTTTATTCTAACTAATAACTTCGATGAGAAAAGCTTCTCGAGTGGATTTTTTTTGTAGAATAAATGCGATACACTTTGAAGATGGTACTACAATAAGTGCTCAGATTGAATTCACTGTCCTCTAGCATCTGTTTGAAGTGTATTACAACTAAAATTATACTTAAAATTCTTGGCTAAATGTGGAATAGTTACATTCGTGAGTTTTTTAAGGAAATTTAAGATACCTAACACATTTTCTTTACATAACATGGAAGTACTATTGGACTGCTCTTGCACTCACATTTGAAGCATCTGAATTGAAAGGTAATCCTCAGGGACAGGGCCGTCTTGGATGCACCTAAAGGGTAGCTTCTGTAAAAATTTTTTTTTTTTTTTACTAAAAGCGTTTTTGGTTTCAACTTATGTTACTCAATAGAACAATCCATTCGGCGAGTGTACAGTGGTTTTCTCTTTTGAAGCTGATCCATAGCTATTTGTAAAATAAAGTACTTCAGATTGACATCCA
Organism: Ceratothoa steindachneri; assembly: GCA_963969495.1. NCBI lineage: Eukaryota > Metazoa > Arthropoda > Malacostraca > Isopoda > Cymothoidae > Ceratothoa > Ceratothoa steindachneri. The sequence continues at coordinate 72,883,841 of OZ018324.1, read as the reverse complement.
AGACCACTTTGCAATCTTGCAAATTTGCTGCATAGTCAGTTAAATAAGGAAAATGATAGCGATCTTTTGCTTTAATCGAATTTAATAGCTGTAAATAAGCATTTCCCTTCCTTTGTTTTCAGTTTCTATATCCGGGTTTATGGTCTTGATTTTGTAACATGTTCCTTGTAAGGTTGATAAGTGAAAATTGGTCGTATTTTCCTCAGCCTTCGTCATCAATTCCAAACCGTCAACGGCCTTACCACCCGCAATAATTATTTAAAGGCTCGAATAGGTATGTCTTTGTCAAAGGTGGAGGAATTACAATGGGATGAAGTGTTCGTTTCGATCACAGATGGATAAGAAATTCGGATGACAAATGAAGTGTTGTCGGATTTGTCCTCTGAACAGAAGCACCTTTTCCTCTTCCTCAAATCAATTCACAGCAGGGAAATTGATCCGCTAATGAAAACTTTGAAGCCAGAATCCATTTTCCACTTCAAGTAGTTGACTTTAACCTGTCGCTTTGGCGCAACTTCCCTTTCCAAGCATCCTTTTAAAGGTAAAGTTAAGAAAAACCTGCAATCTGTCATCTTCTACGTCGTCACCAACAACATTCATTGTTGGTTTGCGATCAAAACCAAACCACATATTTCTAACACCGCCAATCACATTTTTTTCCAAATTAAATGTCTCCGCCCTCTTCCTTAATCAAATTATGGAACTCACACCAGAAAATATGCTCGTCTTTCTCCTCTGCAACGATAATCCAAATCTCCGCGTCTTCGCCGTTTGCCTGATTATGGGTGGACCTTCGTCAACGGAGTGATGTTGGTGACAATTCGGGGAGAAAATTCGTTCCTTTTCCCCTTAACTTCAATCAGAACAACACTGCTGAACTCAGTAATTGAGATTCAGTTACGATTTACGAGTCTAACCTCTTGCGATCTCATCATCGCCGAACTTCAGGATTTGATGTCATTAAATTTGAATTGCCATCTTTCAAACCCACTCCCAATCAGTGTAGTGTCTGATTCGCGAATTAACAAGTGTATGCGGAAAAATTGCTGGTAATTATGAAAGATATGGGTATATTCGCGCGAGAATGGCTTCCCTAGGATTTTTTCGAAAGGTGACATGAAAAAAGGTTTGTGAAAATGACTATAGTTAGTTACAATCCTATTTATCATAGTGACGGCGATGATATGCATTTCTCATGACTTTATTCCTTCTTGCTTTCATTTGATTTGATGTTCCAATTAAAAAAGACTTGTTGCTTGCTTGGAATTTAGTTATATTATTTAAAATTAATTTAAAGATAAGATTCATTTGGAAAATAGATAGGCACTCTCAGTTTTTAAACCCCTATCCATTGAGCGGCTTTGAATACAGTTACGTAACCAACGATGACCAATCAGGATGCATGATATTGATTGAATTCCAAAATATAGTGGGACGTAGGTTATTTTTTTCATTTTTAAATAGATTAATTATTGTTTAACCGATTTTTTTTACGACAACCTATTATCTTTAAAATATTCCGATTTCATTCAGGTCTATTCTGAAAGGAACGCTGGAATTGTTCAGTACTCGAACTTTACCACTTCTATTTTTTTGCTTATAAATATATATATATATATATATATATATATATATATATATATATATATATATATATATATATATTATATATGTCATAGCTCAAAGAAGTGTAGAGAATGGTAATTTTTTTATTAGAGACGGAAATTATAGTTTTAGTCGCGTGCGAGTCTAGTCGCGAGTGACTACATCTCACTATGTCGGACGGTCGTTCGGTCCCCGTTTTTCTTTTTTTATTGTTTTTGCAATAACATTGTAACTATTCGGCGAATTCTAACCAAATCTTAAACCCTTATGTTGTTTTGCATTCTCTTCTAAATGAAATAATTGCCAAGTGCCTTCCAAGGTTATCCAGGGAATTATTTTGTTTTGGCAACAACCTCATAACTATTCGGCCAATTTTAACCATATTTGAAACCGTTAAATTTTTTTACATTCTCTTTCAAATAATATAGTTGCAAAAGCCCTGTCAAGGTTAGTCCAGGATATATTGAGTTTTGATGGTTGTAAGGTTATAAATCAGAAAAGGTGAGAGCACACGACTTTTTGGTCAGAAGACCTTGTTAAACCGTAACGTAAAACAACACTACCTACTATTTGAGTATTTCCTAATAACTTCGCGTACTTACAGTAAGATTTACTATTAAATTATAATGGGCAAGAACTCAGCACCAATAATTGCGGTTTTCATACCGCACTAAGAACAACCTAGTGAAATTTAGAAGCCAGAGAGAATGCTTTAAAGTCCTTTTTTTTAATCCTTGAATCTTTATCCTATTGACTTCTTAGTTTGAATAGAGGTTTGTTCCGTTTCCCTTTAATGTGATCATGCTGATATAAATGATTTCATGACACCAAACCTCGCCTTCTCATAACTGGAACATTACTAATTTTGCAAGAGTTCGCAAAGACAATCAATATAAAGCCAATTCCCAATACCACTTTGTCATGGTGTGCTACTGCTTTTCTCTGAGTTTCTCGTTGGAACCCTCCCAAAATTTTGTTTTATTAATCGAAACTACTCCAATGAAGTTTGAATGATATTCTGCATTGAGGAGTGCCTTAGTTCTTCCATTTTTTCATTCTTCTTTAATGGGTAATTAACGAGAAATTGAGGAAACTACTGCTGCCTGTATTTTGAGGCAAGACTTGTGGATCGAGTTGTCAATTTGTGACTGTCGCAAGCCTTCTATAAGGCCTACGGAAGTTAAACTAATCCACCTATTTTACTTCAGAAAAGGCAAATATGACAACTATGATGCACGAATGACTCCCTTTCCCCACCCACAGAGAAAGGATTATGAAATAAAAAAATATACCAGACTAGAATGGAAGGCAGCAAAGGAGAACATAACAAGAGGCTGTCGGGGAACTTATATTGACTGTCTCACTCATCAGAGTAAAGCCATGTACCAGAAATACATACAGCAGTACACTGACTAAGCTTTCGCTGAGAACACCATTGAACTTGGCGAAGTACTGCTTTCCTCTATGAGTAACGAGAGAAAGAAACGCGTGCAGGAATCCATAGCCACAATTGGCATGACCTACCACAACAATAGGGCGTGGAAAATCATAAGCAACTTAGCGTAGAAAATAACACCCATAAAGGAATCGTTGCAGTTATTGCCAATGAAGTGGCTCACCTGGTGCGCATAAATGATAAACTAACCAACAGAGAAAGAGGTTTTATAAAGGAAATGAAGAATAACATAGACTGTGTATTGCTTACTAGTGACAAGACATTCCTCTTCTTTTCCATGAACGAGCTAGACTTGTCATAGAAAACAACTAAACCTGGCCAAATATCTGAACTAGAAGGAATATAAACAGAGATGATCCATCACTCTTTAGCCTAAACTATATATCACCTCTGCCTTAACTCACCAATTCTCCAAAATAGAAAGGAAAAGTAAAGTGCTAGCTCTACTAAAACCAAACAAGAAATTAAAATTAGCAGAGTTATAGACCAATCTCTTTGCTATGTATCTTGTACAGGTTATACAAACCTTGATCATGTCCTGCATATCTCCAACCTTGAAAAATCAACTCTTACTCATGCAGTACGGTTTCAGTTCCAGCCGTACTGATTTGAACAGGTTGTTAAACTCACTCACTATATTAAACAGGGGTTTGTAGATCTAACTGAAGTCTATTAAACTGTAAATCACAGAGCTCTTTTACTCTTACAATAAAGAACTCGACTATGGTCCAAATAATTTAATCACTACTTACCAACTGCCAATTCTTAGTAGAGGTGGAATGCAGGAGCAGTAGTTAGAACTGAAGTCTACTTCACTGTGAAACACAGAGCTCTCTTACTATAAAGAACTCGACCATGGTCCGAATAATTTAACCACTACTCACCAACTGCCAATTCTTAGTATAGGTGGAATGCAGGGGCAGTAGTTAGAGATAACAAAAGAACAGACTTCCGAAAGGGTATGTGCCTGTAATCATGTTGTTTGACATCTACACTAACGACCATCCAGAATTCCAAATCACGAGGAGTTTTAGCTACTCAGACGCTCTCTGAATTGCTACGAAAGCCAAATCCTTTTCTACCATTAAATTAGACTAATAAATGCCATTTAATCGCTTTTGAGATATTATAAAAAATGGTCAATCAATGCTTATCCTGGAAAGACTCAGTTAGGTGCTTTCTATTCGAGCACTCAATCAACAAGGACAACGTTAAACATCAAATGGGGTCATAAGATACTGGCAAACAAAAGGCATCCATTGTACCTGGCCATAATTTTCGACAAATTACATACAACTAAGTTCAAGAGAAAGATATAAACCAGAACATACTTAACCAGCAAATTCACCAATTCCACTAGGAGAGCAGAGCCAAGAACACAAAAACAAGCCGCCTTGGCACTATCTTACTAAAACGCAGAATACTTGGACCTGGAATTGTCTAGATCGTGTCACCAATACAAAGTCGACCCATAGCTGAACCACTCTTGTCCAGTTATCACTAGTACACTAAAAACAATAACACCTCTAGTTATCTAGGACAAGTGAGCATAACACTTCCCAATCATATGCGAGACACACAAATTGCGAGAATATAAAGATGAACGACAATAGGCACCCACTTAATGGTTCATCCGAAACAATGCGAAATGTACGTTCACGTAGGAGCTTCATAAGAGTTATTTGTTAGAATCCCATAAATCAAAAGAATATAGGCTTGACGAATGGAGAGAAAATGACCGGTTTCTCCTCAACGAGTCACCTCCAAATCCTAGCGAGAGCCTTCAAAAAAGAACGTCCTCCAATAGCAAAGACTGAGTAATCTTAAATTGAAAAAGAGCCAAAGAGTGTAAATCGTGAGACAACCTGGTTAACTAGGGACTCTTTACAAGTGTTGCATCGCCATATGGTGAACCAACCAATATATGGAACATATTCTACGAGGATGCGTTTTGCGGGCCAAATGACCTGACTATGAGCTATTGTATGCAAACCCCTTAGCCTGGCGTTGAATCCAGTTGTGTCGTGACTTTCCGGTGTTTTACTATTTTCATATCGCGGGCTGCTGCAGTGGTTAACTGTTCGAGAAGAGTGTATGGCGATAATATTTCAAGTGCGCGGTAAATTTGGGAGAGCAGCTGTCGCACAGATTCCTTATGGAAGTCCTGATTAATGCTATCTTCCAGTATGGTACCAAATCTCTTGATGAAGTCTATGGGGTGTAAGTTGAGAATTGCATGGTGTTGGCAAGCATTTCTTTTTTTATGAGCGCCAATGGAGCATTTGTCTCGAGAATTGCGGCCTTGAGCCTCGACTAAGTCCAAACGAGGTTCGGACATTTAATTCGAGAGAAACTGTCCATTACCTGATATCGAAGGGAAAAACAAGCGAGTTTAATTTTTAATCGCTTTATACTCTCCAAGCGAATACGTATTCTAATCCGATAAACATTGAAGTTCGTTAGTTTGTTCAAAATTTTTGCTATGAAATATTGTTAAGGGTTTGGTGTACCACGGATTTCTATATCAGTCTTTCTGTTTGTGTGCCATCATTATTTGCTACTTGACCTGGGCCGAGGTTGCTTATCTCCTTTAATTACAGCTATGGTGAGTTGTATGGATGTTGTTACGAAATGATTCTGCAAGCAAGATCATTTGATTTGAGGGGGCACTCCAAGGAAATAAGCATATGTAAATAAAGGGTGGCGAGAGTCACTAATCGAATTAGGCGACCTATTTAATGGCAGGGAAAATAAAAGCCACCCGAGTTTCAAAATTGGTTTAATTGGAAAAATACCTTCTAAAATTTTTTAAAAATAGTAGTTATAAATAACTTAAAAATGAGTCTAAACTGAGTTAAAAAACAGTGAGGGATGACTGCAGTCTAAGTTAATATAACTCAGTTAGATAGAAAGGAAAATAACATACTGAAGAATTAATTGATATCGAACAGTAATAGTAAATAAATATATCGATAATATATCCAACATCTGGCAAGGAGCTTTCCCATAACTCAGCAGTGGGGATTAACAATCATGCCTTGGGGAAGTGATTTTTTTTTAATTTTATATATCTCATCTGGCTTGGAAGGTGAAAGATATGGTATCACACTTTACATTGGCGTGCCAGGACACGTGTCAAGGTTTACGTTACAGTGGTTTCATTTAGTAAGCATGCACATGGAATCCCGATCTTTTGTATCTCAAGGCTATTTTCTTACGTAGTGGTGAACTTAAAATTTGACCTACAGAGCTGAATTTTATGACGGACTTCCATTTAATACGAAAGAGTTATACAAAGTATATGAAGCATCCTACACAGATGTGAGAAATATGAATGATTACAAGAGAAACAGAAATTTGACGTGAATGAGTACAAGAGTAAATAAATAGGAGATTATTGAAGGCAATAGAAAGGAAGATTGTAGGACTAAACGACTAAAGATAAGGCAATCCATAGAGAGAAGACGGAAATAACCCCAGGGGAAAAAACTATCTGCTGACCAAAAGGTCACGTGCTTTCTATTATTTTGATTTATGACCTTACGATCTTCAAAACTTTCAATAAGTCAAAGACTAACCTTAGGAAAGAGAATAAAAACAACATAATAGTTTCAAATTTCGTAAGAATCGGCCGAGTAGTTATGATATCATTGCTAAAACCAATAATTCATGGACTAACTTTGTGAGGACTTTAGAAATTATAATATTCGAAATTAAATGTAAAACAACATAGTGGTTTCAGATTTCGTTAGAATCGGCCTAATAGTTACAATGTTCTCAGAAAAAAACAAAAAAAGCAAAACGTGGACCGACCGACGGACATAATAAGATGTAAAGTCGCACGCGAATAATAAAAACCTTAACGAAGGCTGTAATCAGATGGGGCGTATGGGGTAGTGACAGAATTGCAGCTATATGATTACAGGGTACATTCGACTTGTTTAGCAAAGTTGCCGTGGACAAAATCATAAATTTCATTTGCCTAAAACTCTCCCAATCTCTGAAAAGATTCTGCGACAACTCTTTCAAGCTTGAAATAAGGAGGTGCCTCTTTACGTCCATAATGGTTGCATGTATGTGTAGGGCGATGGAGTTGTGATGGGATCTCCATTTGGGGTTATATTCGCAATTGCTATCTAGGAAGCGTAGTGGTTGCCATTTTTAAGAAAAATCCTTCATTCAAACCACCTCTATTTGACTGATTTATTTATGACGAATATACAAATGCAGATAACACTGACCATGTCCTTACGCTCTCTCCAAATATTCAAACAAAATTCATTTTTCATCTTCAAGTATGAATCTGAAAACAACACGTAAGTATTTCTCAACATCCTCGTCCATAGCACATCCTCTGAATGTCCTGGTCGATATAAAACCTCTGAAATCAACTCATGCATTAACAGAGTTTTTTCTGACTCTTCTAATTGAATAGCAGTTAATGTAGATATAAAAAAAGAGTATCTCAGCTGCTCATCCACAATAGCTACACACAAATATTGATTGGCAATGCAATAAAGTAGAAATATACTGATACTTTAACCTACGGCAAAAAATTGCAAAACCAAGTACTATATTTCTTTTATATCGAACATTCATGAACACAGTATATTTGAAGGATCACAAAGTTTTCCAAGACATTATTCACCGTCACGTCACTCGTACAAATTTATTACAGCCCAGAAAAATTGCTCTCATGTCATCATAAACAGCTGTCGTACCACCATTTCTATTTCCTTGAGTGTAATTTGTGTACAAGTATACTTGCCTCGTCGGTGACTGTGAGCAACGCCCTTCATCGTTTATTGCAATGATTTCTACAACTTTGTCATGGCGGCTAACAAGACGGAGCAATTAAACACCACATTAGAAAGCACCGGGAGCCCCTCAACCAATATATTGTAAATAACAACACACTACCATTATTCTCCAGGATAGTGATCGCAGACAACTATGTATGACTGAAGCAGTCACCCTTTGGAAAGGAAGGACAACGAAAAACTTACAGCTCCAGCCCGAAACAAGTTTTACACCACTCGCAGTCTTAAATTCAACCCATTGTCTCATAATTCGCTTTAAAATTTAACTTGCCTCATTTACTAATCGTTTTGGGGGGCAGAGTATGAGGGGAAGTTTCATTTTAGGCACAGGCACCACTCCCCTGCCTTTCTCGCGAGTGGAAAGTGGAGATTGGCGCCATGGTCGACCCTTCAACAACGTCTTTTCCCTCCCCAAAGGATCCAAGCAACCTAAGTGGGAATGGGTCTGCTGAAGCCGGTGAAAGTAGACAGGAGTAGGAGGAGGAGAAGTAAATATATTGATGTGAGAAAGAGAGTAAGATAGTGTAAGTGGATCTTTTTTACACCTTCTCCTTATAAAAGAAAGATAAATAGAATGGAACTCTATTGTGTAGACCTATTAATTTATTGTAGATTCCGAACCATACATACTTCTCCCACTTGGTTCATTAAATTCTTTTAGTTCTTTTAGCAGTGATGCCAAATAAAGAAATATTATATTCGTGAATCAGAGTGATTGGAGATTTCCCGTGTTTCCCATTCACCGGTAATCAGAGGCGAGATAAGGAGGAATAAAACCTTGCGATAGATCACATTCGATAGAAAATGAAGTAAAGTAGAGGTTTTCTCCCGTAGATTTATTTAATTGTAAATCGGTTTATTGCGATTTTTTCCAAATCTTCATAATTAAAATTAGTGAAAGAACAAATGATATAAGGTTTACATGGAATGCTCGTTAAAATTATGATGGATACCAAGGGGACATCATCACTGGAATTACTTCTTTCCTGTATGTGACTAATATCATTAATGTACTGACTAATAAATTCAAATGCGTGAGTCTATTTATGAGATTGGCTATTTTTGAGAGACTTGGTGGCGTCAATGATTGCCTTGCAAACTTAAAGAACAAACGATGTTCTTTCGAGCAATTGTTTGAAGTTTTTTATTGCGAGATCTTAATTTCTCCCATTCTGCAAATCAAAATGTTGAAAAACTAAGTCAGACGCATTCTTAATTATAGGATTGGACTATTTATTTTTGTGAGGAGCTAAAGGGTTGCTTTTATAACATTATTTTTTTAGCGTTAGAAGACAATTCTAGTCCTTTATCTATTTCAATGGTGGGTATGGGCGACTCTTGTTTGAGTTATTTTAACAATCTTGTGAGAGAAATGAGAATGGTGGCAGAATTTCTAGTAAATCTACGAAGGAAATTAATTAAACACAGAAATTTCTGCAGCAGTTGAAATGTTTTATAAATAAGATTACCCTTGATAAAGGCTATATTATTTTCTCGGAAATTGCATTTTTCATTTTCATTTGCAAACCAATTATGCAATTAAAAATTTGCAAAGCGCAGCTTCAAATATTGTATATGTTGACATTCGCATTCCCTTGCGATGAGCAAGCAATCAAGAAGTGCGAAGATGTAATTCAGGTCATGCAAAACATAATTGATATACATACCATCAAAATGTCTGGCAAGAGTTAGAGATAACTTGAGTAAGTAAGAGAAATTTCTAGAGACCTATTAGTGTATTTTCAACTGATGATGGCTAAATTGATATCTGAAAAAATGTGTCCTTTAAATTGATTTTGAAGAGCACAGATAAATATAGTAAATTGCTTCGAAATCACCTAGGTTATGGAGCGGTAATTAATCTCTATAATCCTGATAGAGTGTAAACAGCATTAGTTCTAGGTCACATGGTAATTGTTCTCACATTTCTAATTTATGGATAATGAGATTTTTGCTGTGCTGAACCTTTCCACCTCTATTTAAATTTCGATTCTTATATGTATGTATTCGTTTTGTCCTCTTTTATGTTGTTTCCTTATTTTCTTAGCCCAGCTCTATCTGATCCAAATAGGAGGGAAGAAGGTGTTAACCCTCTTAAAATAGAACCTCCTCTTAAAAGTTATCATTAACAAATTAAAAGTGTTTAATGGCAAATTAAGTGCAGGTTTGAGTACAAAGAGATTGGTACGCAATTAGTGGAAATGTAAACAAATATTCCAACTTTTCACTTTGAGAATAAGTCAAGGTTTTAAATCACTTCGGTCCTTTATGTTTACTTATTTCTGTTTTTCTCATATTTTAAACAAATGATTTAACTTTTTTCAAACTAATATATTCTCTGTAGCAGCCAATTTCATAATCACTTCGTTCCTCTCGTCCCTTGTATTTTTTTCTGCTAGGAATTCTCCAAGCACTACATTTTCTTGTTGAGAATAACAAGAATCAAATCCATAATTATTCACAGCATTTAGACACCGTTAAAGCTGAACTTTTCTGACTACTCGATATTGTTGGTTGAAGCGGTTGTTAATAAGAAAAGGGACGAAATATTTTGGTCATGTAGCGTTACTTTATGGGAAACACTATTCTGGGCATTGTGCTAGACCCCCTTTATTGATTCTATCCTCCGAATATTGTCAAGAGATATTGCTTGGCGCATTCAGCTATACAATGGATTATTTGAGTTTCCGATTAGAACTTAATTATTTTGTATACTTTTCTCTCTCGTTAAAGTTCGCTCAGTTTGTGGAGGCGGTAGAGTTTCCGTGTTTGTTGTTAAGCCCAGCTAACAAGGAATTTATGTTTGGAAGTTTGAGTTGTTCCATTTTATTGTTGTTAAAGTTTGTGTTCTCATTATTTCCAGGTTCTTTCCTCTCCAAAAAATGCATTTATGCTTCCGATGTAAAATTAGTAATTCAATGACATTTAACTTGCTTGAAAGTAGGGTAGATGATTCTGGCTCTGTAAATAAGGAGTGTTCGTAGTGTCAATAATTGTTACGTTCTTTGTGTGTGGCCTCGAAAAGAGAGATTTATATTTGGGAAAAAACACTCTTCTAAAGATACAAATTAACATTGTTAGGAATAAAGCAAATAAAGGAATAAAAAAATAGCAAACTCTGGCAAAAGATAGACCAGAGTGAAAGGTAGGAGTTATAGAGGTTTGGAATGGGCTTCTGAAGCCTTCTGAGTCTTGTTTTCAATTGGCTACTAAGCCTAACAACCTATACAAAATTTCGTTTATCACCATCATTTTCTTACGTAAGTCTTATGAAAAATACCTTGCAAAGATGCATTTGTCGTTTATCTTCTTTTAAATACATATTATAGGAGATTGCTAGATTGAGAAAACTCTAGAAAGAAACTTGTGAAGCACCTATAAATTTCGGTCTTGTATTCGTCCGACTATGTCAATCGCGAGGAACTTCTGCTTAAATGCTGTTGAGGCATGTGGAAGGTTTTAAAGAGGAATTTTAAGATTAAAACAATAGAAACTTTTGAGTGATTTGATATTTCGGTAATAATAAATAATTTTAATTTTTCTGGCCTTTGAATTGTTTTCTCTCTCTGTTTAAAGCAATGTGTTGTTTGGGTATTCAAATCTGGCCTGAGAAGTGAGATACATTCAAAGGTGGATTAAAGAGATTTCAGCGGAAAAAATTATATTTTTCATTTAAAACGAAAATCAACGCTAGTGTCTTCCGCATAATGTTTGTAAACAAAGATTTGTAAATGACATGATAAAGGTGGACGAAGAAAAAGTGTAAATGATACATAGCTGGAGATCCTCCTTCAACTAAGAGGGCCTAGAAATGCACGTCATTGCGGGGAATTTAGTAGGAATAGTACGTAAGCCCCCACATGCCACCTGCACATACTGGCTTATGCGACACTTAACACGCCCTTGGCGTACTTTACTGGCATGAAATAACTTAAAGGCATATTCATGAATCAAAAGTGAAGAAAAGAAAGGGGTAAAATTCAAAGTTAGGAAATAGCGACTGTTATTGGGAAGATCTCCAACAGAAAGATATCAGTTAAGAGAATATAAAAAGGAAAATACATTAATAGTAATAAAGACATGGGGGTAAAGTAACAGGTGTAGCAAATTTCCTCAACTCTCTGTAAATGACTGGAAGGGGTCCCTAAATGCGTTGCAGGCGTGATAAGAGTTAGTCGTGTACTTGAGTATGCGCGTTTATATTGCAATGTTATCACTCTTTTAAGACACATTTATTCTTGTGGCTTTAAAAGAAGTATTCACAGAGCCATAAATATCAGTTGACGACTATTGTCATAACAGTTTTTGTTTCGTCATTATTTTTCAATATCATTCAATTAATAGGAAAGCAGCTACAATCTCATCAGGTATAGAGGAAGGATACCATTCTCACACACAAATAGTGGACAACCAGGGTCTGGATTACAGAGGCATAGTTACAGGAATGTTCAACGAAATAATTTAATATATGCGTGGTTTAGTGTTGAGAGAGAAAAAGATAGATTACTAGAGAGAGAGCGGTTAAAAGAAGTATGGAGAATAGTAGAGAAATATAGACAAGATGACAGACAAAAGACAAAAAAAAGGTTACGGAGAAAAATAAAAAGAGATATAGAGCAAGAGTGTTAGATCAAATAATAGAGAAAGAAGTAGAGTGAGAGGTTTTGAGACGACGATTTCGAGAGTGTTTGATAGAGAAATAGAGAGAAAAGTTGAGTGAAAGGTAAAGAGATAGAGAGAAAGAGAGAGTTAGAGAGTGCAAGAGAGAAATAGAGAGATAGAACGTTGTAAAATGACCAAAGTCTGAATAGAGATAAAGTGAGTTAAAGAGAAAGAATGAGGTAAAGAGTGAGAGTGCGGTAGAGATTTAGAGAATGAAGGACTCATAAAGAGAGAATCAGAGAGAGATGAAGAAATAGATAGATAGAGAGATCTACTGAGAAAAAAGAGTTATCAAGAGATAGATATAGAGAGTTAGAGAGGGATGTAGTAAAAAATACATAATTAGAGGCAAAGATAGAAGAAAAAAGAGAGAGTTAGAGAAAGAAAGAGTAGGATTGAAGAAGAGAAAGGTTAATATAAAGACAAATAAAGTGAGGTATATAAAGATAGGAATAGTTGGAGTGAAATAGGGAGGGATAAAGAGAGGAATGGAGAGAGCTTAAGAGAGTGTTAGCCAAAGGTAGAGAGTGATTAATAGTCAGATAGAGAGATTTATATAGAAAAGGGTCGAGATAGAGAAAGAGAAACGGACATACTGAAAGAGAAAGAGAAAGAGAAAGAAGAAAGAAAAAGCAAAGGAGAGGAAAGTAGATCAGAAAGAGATAAAGAGATAGGGGTAGCTAGATGTATATCCAGATAAGATGAGGATAAAGAAGGCGAGAAGGAAATTGAAAGGTGCTAAGAGAAGTGCACATGATATGTGAGAGGGAAAGAGAGAGGGAGAGGTAGATACATGAGGCGAAAGAGAGGAATGGATGGAGAGAGCTGATAGTTGGCTGGGAGGGGTGAGAGTACGTAACGGTGTCAGCGACTGGGATTGGTGGATAAAGAGGGAGATAGTATTTTATATAGAGGCGTAGAGTGGAGAGAAAGAGAGGCTTATTAAAACAGAAGGGGGATAGTAATGATAAGATGATGGCTAAAAATTGTTGGGATATAGTAGTATAGGGGAGAGATGGCAGAGGTTAATGAAATTAAGGAAAAGAGGGTGGCGTGTAAAGTAAGAGAGAGAGAGAGATACTTGTTGAAGGATAGATTGAGGGAGAGTTATGAGTAAGTTGAAAGCATAAGGAGAAAGAGAGAGAGATATGAGAGTGATAGCGAAAGAAGGAAAAGTGTAGAGAAGGAAAAAATGAGGAGAGAGAAGAAGGGGATCTGGAGGGAGAGATTTGCTTTTGTTTAAATTTGTGATCCATCAGTTACATTTTATTCCAGCGACGTTTTTGAACGCAGCATTACGTGATTCGTATTTCTGAGCTCATCAAGTCTTCAGCCTTTATGCGCATGTACCGTCTTCACTCCTCCTCTCGCATTGGAGATTTTAAAAGCTTGTTTGCCATCCACACGCGTGGAGTATATTTATATCAAACATACTTTTTTCCTGGTGCTCCTGAGTATGTGAGTATTGATCCCTGCTTTACATATTTTGTGTTGTTTCTGTAATGATGAATAAGTTTATAATTCATTGTAATTTTTGACCTTTTAAAATTTCGTTAGTAAATTAATTAACTTTGGATACGATTTAAGTGAAGCCAAGAATCATATGGTAACTTTAATGCAACTCTTAGTTAAGGTAAAGCTTAGGGTTTCAAAGTGATTGCACTTAGAAGGCATGTTAAGCCACTAATCAGTGAAATTATGTGTATATCTAAGATCTTATAAAAGCAATTGAATGAATGCTGATTTATACACCTTTGTTAATCTGAAAGGTAGGAGAACAATATTTGATTTACAATTCACATGATTACATTACCGCCCTAAAATGTCAAACAACCATACCAGCCTACCTGAGTAAATTAGTAGGGTGGCATTCAGTGATAAAAATATGTATAGGAAAATTCTTTGTAAATCAGGGATTTTCTTAAATAGGAGAACAAAATACGAGGGGAAAACAAATGCTGAACATAAAAAATAAATGATGAACAAAAGTTCCAACTGATTATTATATTAAATAAATTATGAGATATAGCCGATGGCCGCTGGGAAATATTAAATAAATCATGTGATTTATTTTGATAGTATAAAGGAACGATGCTCAAAATTTATTTCCTGGAGCAACATTTTCTTCTATTTTATATCTCAACAGTTTGAATGTACATAAGCTCAACCTGACAGTAATGAATCTAAGATATTTAGCTACATAAATATGCAACTCAGTTATTTAACTATGAAATGTGTATGGAGAATGAACTAGATTTTTTAAACTAGACCTTCATATAGGCTGGTTATTTAAAATAGCCCAGCAGGCACTACTCTGAGCACCCTTCATATATAACTTTTTATTTTAATCTATAATTATGGATTTAAAACCTCTTCGTATTATTTAATCATGATTGGTTTCATTCTATTAATTAATTGAGAGATATGCAGTCCAATTAAGGATACAAATTACATTCCTCGCATGAGATTTTTGTGGTAAATTTTCTTTCTATGGTAAATAAAGTAGCCAAGTAATATTTATATGTGACGTATACTTTTTTAAAAATCAAATTGATTTCAACGATAACAAAAATGAATATCAAATATTTTTACATAAAAATAAAGTGCATCTTTTAGTTTAATAGGAATCGAAGAATAAAACTTGACACATAATGGTTTTGAATGACGATGAAATCTGATAGAATTAAGTCTGGGTTTTGGCATTCGCTGCATCCCAGATAGACAAACGAGGCAGACTGACAATCGACTCATGCTCAGGTCCAGCAATGATAACAATGCTTTAGCTAAGATATAATCCCCAACATATTGTACTTTCCGTAATACAACATGATGAATAACCATACACCTGAGGAGAGGATGGAAGGACACGGTTACCACTTTAAGGAGATTAAGGTCGTCTAGGGATGCTGCTTTATGGTACAGCCAGGTAAAAGTAACAGTTCCAGTTATGGTTAAAAATGATGCGGATAATTTGCGATGTCCTTACTCTCCCCGGGATGAAGTGATAGGTGGCATTAAATTTGTATCTGACTCCAAAGATACAAAATGAAATATCAGCTTGGTTGTACTTCTGAACGCTTGCGCTCAAGGAAGGAATGAGAGGAATCACGTAAACAAATACAGGTTTAATCCCAAACGAACAAAGTAAACAAGCAAGATAAAAAGAAGGCACGCGTTTACAGAGTACTGTCAGGGAAATTTCTTATTACCGGTCAGGAAAGCGAGAGTAACGATAACAAGACTTAGGCGGTTAAGATGGGAGCTTTGCTACGCTAAACGAAACGTAATTAATGACAGGGCGACTCTGAGATTGAGAATTTGAATCAAGGAACCACGGTTCTTGGACGATATACCAACAAGAGAGGCAGGAAGTTCCTTGAAGCATGGTCCTCCAAGGAAACTTGCATCAATCGTCTGATTAACATCCGAAGCTGCTACAACAGTCTTAAATAACAAGGAAGATTTCTTCACTAATATATTACAACAGTCTCAAGTAACAGAGTTTTTAAATAATTTTTTTTTAATTTATTAATTTTAGTCTCATAATTGCTCATATTAATCTCAAATTGTTCACTTTGTCCAAATTGTAATTTTATCGAGACTATAAACCCCTTTATTTTACTTTACCCTTACACCTTTACAATTTGCCAAAATGGCAACTTGATACTACTTTACCAGCCCAGAAGGGCTGCAAATACAGGTGCCCTTTCCCATCTAAAGCATTCCTAGTTTGGACTCATCTCTGCTCACTTCTCTGAAGAAGGACCCTAACTTGAGTTTGAAAGCTCAAAATAAACTCTCGAAGCTCAGTCGTGCATTTTCTTTCACTTAACATGATTCCTGAGATACAAATCTTCCGTGACACACATGCACACACACATATATATATATATATATATATATATATATATACATATATATATATTTATATACGCGTGAACATTTGATACAATTTACCCTATTCCTGCGAGGCACTTTGATGTGCATTTTAATGCCAGGGCCATTCTCTCCACACACCTATTAAGCAGCATTCATGTTGTAGCGATGAGATCGTATTTAAGTTTGACGAATTATGCCACTGGAATTTTAAATTGAAACTATTTTCACCACTCTTGTTCTAACATTTTTAAAAAATGTTTCCTTTGTTTGTATATGTACTTATTTTTAAATATGTAGAAGTGCCCTTGGTGCTTCTAAGAGTTTCCTTCTTTTTCTTTTAGATTAAATCGTAATTCTTTTTCCTTTTTGTTACCTCCTCCTTTTCCTTATCATTGTGTATTAACATTAAATAAGTTTTTATCATCTAAAACGCCGTCAATTGATTCTGCAACGAGCCTTCGTCAATTTTTAAATCGCACTCATATCATAAATAAGTTCTAAATTGCGATCATTTTTTTCATTCACGAAGGCATTTATTTCAATCCAAATATCTCTATTCACTCAGTTTTCAAAGAAGTGGAATTGTCAGCAATACAATTAATGAGGACATTGGACAAGAGTGATGGTAATTTAGGTCTCAGATAAAGGTATCTATTAAGTTGATTCTACATCAGTTACAGAACGCACCAAATTTATACGTCGATTATTTTGCTATTTTTTAAAAAGAGGTTTAATAAAACAGACAGTGTCAACAAATATATCTTAAAAAATGGACCATAAAAGTTTTAATTTTAGTGGAAGGAAATAAGAATAGGAGCCTGGTAGGCAAATAACTATAGATAAGTTATATATATTTATATATATATATATATATATATATATATATATATACTGTGGAAGAATGAAAGAGAGAAGGAACCCCTCCCCCTGACTTCCCTAGTTTGCCTTTGACCGCTCTAAATTCGTCTGCCTTATATACTGAAAAAATTAAAACAATGGAAAGACCATTAAGTGGCTATCGTGTCTCCGTGCTACAGAACCTTATCGCCGCCCAAGGCAATTAAGGAAGTCTGTTAGCGATGAATCTTTCTCCCAGTCTAGATAATTTCTGGTATATATTCGTCAGTTCAGAATTCACATGCAGATTGTGTCTGAAGCCGCCGTCCAGTAGGTTAGGTGTAACTTCTTCGTTAGTCGAGAGAAAATCGACTACATTCTCGTCCAGAGAAGAATTGAATGATTGTCGAAGAGCCGAGGAAGAGCCAGTCGTTGTCACTCAGTGTTGTTCGTGGAAATAGTTAGGAGCGCTTTAACCTTAATCACCACGTCTTTTAAATAAAAAGATCAGATAAGCCATCACGGAAGCACCCTCCGTTTGCAGCTTAAAGATAAGCCCCCCCCCCATCACCACCACCTCAGTTTTCCGAAGTTGAATTGAGCGTCCCGTGAGACGCCCACAATTTCAAGGTCAAACTTACTTACCTGGTCCTACTCGCAGCACAACAAGGTAAAAGGGATTTAACCCCCGCTTCGTCACGTCCCCCACCTTTACCTATCCCTATCCCTCTGTTCCAACTTTTTTGATAGTGTTAATCATCTTATCAGTGAACCGTCAATATTTAATTGCATTGTTATTTAACTTGCCTTGTATATGTAATCTTTTGTCCTATTAAAGTATATTTTTTGTAGCCGTGTTTGAATATTCCTTGGCCTAGCAACTGTGTATGTAAAGCACGCTTAGAACCATCCTAAGGTGGAACGTTAATTTCGGTCGGCCAGTAGGCCAGTGTGCATATAAGGGCGTAAGCCGGTCATACCATGATATATATATATATATATATATATATATATATATATATATATATATATATATATATTTTTATATATATATATATTGTGGTGTACCTAGAATTTTAGGCTGGGGGGTGCGAAACTTAGAATTTTTATTTTGATTAGAAAAACAAAATTCTTCACTTAGTCAATTTAAATCTTCACTTCAATTAGTCGATTTCATCATGCATCGAGCTTTTTTTGGTCCAGATTCATGCTATCAGCGGGTAAATTCTCGAGTTTAAAAGTGAAGAAAGGCAACCAACAGAATGGAACAGAGAATTATTTTTCTTTTGTTACATGAACAACATATACAAAACACACGCTTGAACATAGTCTTTATTGTATTAATAATAATAGGCAAAAATATGAAATTATAAAATTAGTGAATTAACCACCATTAGGTAGTTTTCAAACATTTCATTAAATGACTGCCTCAGTATATTCATGAATCATTTTGGCGACTGCAGAACAAAAGTTCAAGGCAGGAACCTTAGATTGCCCTTATCATGGAACACATCAATAACTTTATCTGGGTCCACTTCAATGTTGTGTGTCATTAGCACCAAAGCATTGAAATGCTATGGAGTCATTGTCGACCTCACATAAGTTTTGAGTCTTCAGAGATGAAAGAAAGATCGCTCTGAACTGGCAATAGACGACGGTACAGTTCCGAACAGTCGAAGGAGTGTTGCCACGTTGGGCAACAACATTCGGCTCGCTTCCTTGATGCACTTTTCAAGAGTCCAATCCTCTCGATCTTCCATTCCACTTATTTCTGTTAACTACTCTTGAATTTATGGGTAAGCATTATCTATTCCATCAGCGAGGTCTTGCTCGTAGATCTTGAGGACAGGGAGTAGTTTCTTCGAAGTGTTCTCCCGATCAAATCGAGGTATGAGCTCTTGCAATTTCATTACCTGGCACATTCCTTTGTCGTCAAACAGGCTCACTAGTTTAGCTATCCTCGAATCCAGAAATGGGACTAGTAAGATTCTTTCATATTACAATTCAGGCGTCGATCCCTCTTGGGCCTGTCGAAGCACAGAGACTTCAGTCCCCATAGTGGTGCTCACCTTCATTGCTTCAGTAAACATCGATTTAAATGCAGTCAAGGAATCCTCTCCCATTTTCTCAAGCTTCTGCCTGATAACACAGATGCGTTCATACGCCTCCCCAAGATGTTGTGCTGGGTCCGGCAAACCCTGACTCAGAGTGAAGGTTAGACGCAAGACTGCCTCTGCCACTGCGACAGAGCAGGTAAAACTAGGTCGCGTCATTGCACCAAGAAGGAAGACAGCGTGGGAGTCGCCATCCCCCAAAAGATGGTTCATGATGGATAAGACAAAGGGAAATACCTCAACTAGAATGGCAACACTGTTTTGGTGTTCCACCCATCACGTAGGTCAGTACGCCTTCAGACGTCGCTTCTTGTATAATGATGCCGTCTCATCCTTTTCAATCAGGTGCTCAAGCATGTTGGTGCTCTTTGGCAAGTTGGTGAGGAAATCACAGATTTGGTTAATGATTCGAAAGAGTACCTTAACCTCAGGAAGGCCGCAGGCCTTTTCGATCACCAAATTCGGCCGATCAGAAAAAAGTGTACGTATACGACCAGATGTTGCTTAGCCGTTGACAATGGCTTGACATCCGTTGAATCGACCGGACATTGATGCTACTCCGTCGTAACCTTAGCCTCGCAAGTTTACCACATCCAGCCCAAGAGAATTGAGCGTGTCCAACATCAGAATGGCCAGGACCTGGCCCGAAGTGTCTTTGCCCTCTACAAAAGCGACAAAATCTTTGCTTAATCACACTTTTTGAGTTCACAGTGCGAACAGTGATGGATTTCTGCTCCGTTCAAGCCGTATCCGTGGTCTCGTCCATCAGCACTGAGAAAAGCCTTGCTCGCTTGACATTAGTTACCAACTCGTTGCGAATGAGCTCACCCACTACGTTGATAAGTTTATTCTGGATTCGAGGAGACGCATATGAAGCGTAGTGGGATGATTCGAAAAGAAGTCTGGAGGGCCTCGTACCCTCCGTCAACACCGAAGCACAAAGCGTCCTGAAATATGCCATCATTTTTCAAGGATACGACGTCTCTGGCGTCTCGGTGGCCGCGAAAAACAAGATTATTGTGACCCAGAAAGTGTATTGTTGCTAAGATTGATCGCAGCTTTGACCGGTTGGCGGCAATCTGGACTTTTCTTCTGAGCCATAAGCTGACTGTCTATGGTCTGATCACAATCAGCAGTATAGAGTCGATGCAGTCGTGCACGCTCAACGCAAATAAGATGTGTTGCTGATTTGCCATGCTTTTGGAGTATTCTATCCGCATATTTTAGGTCTGTTAGCACACGTATGACTAGTTGGTTGTGTGACCTGTATTTTCCTCCGACTTTGGTGATTTCTTTTTGCAATATAGTACAAGGAATGCAGAGGGACCCGTTGATTTATTTGGCATAACCAAGCTAATTGAACATTTCCAGCCTTTCCCGGCGAAAGCGTCGCTCTTCCTTGTCCACTGGAATTTTTTTGCATTCTCCTGGCATCGGACGGTTCTCAAAAAGCTGGTTCACCTGATGAACATTTAAAGAAGATCCTCCCAGATGTATCCTTAGTAGCTGACCAAGGTTATCTGGTGACGGGGTAGCCATAACATCCTGTTTGACACGTGCTGGGGGTTCCCGAACATTCAAAATCACCCGAGGCGACAGTAGCAGCCTGTCATAGTGACCTCAACCCATTTCACCTCAATTTGTGCTATTTTAAAATTCAACCTAACTTATCGGTAAAATAAATGTTGCTAAATATCTAATTACTTTGGCAAAAAAAGTTAAAAACAACTGTCCCATTTTCAGGGGAAGGGGTCGCCCTTCCCTCTTGCATAAAGCAAATTTTCGGAGAGGGCGGTTGCCAAGCTCGCCCCCACCCCTTAGGTAAGCCACTATATATATATATATATATATATATATATATATATATATATATATATATATATATATAGAGAGAGAGAGAGAGAGAGAGAGAGAGAAAACAGAATTATTTTTCGACAGTAATATATATTAACTTTTTTCGAAAAAATCCGTGGGGGGAAGCGATTCGAACCATGCACACTAAGGCAGCGAGCGCCGCTTTGATCTCAGTTAAAAGTACATATGCCGTTAGTACACTATGCTACGCAGAGAACCAAAAGTTCCTCTGAATACAATAGCTTATAAGGAACACTTTCGCAATTTCGAACGGGGACTATACAAGAAATAGAAAATTAATTGGGAATTAAAAGAATAAATGAGGAATAGTTAAACGCCTGGAAAATAAACAACATAGTGAGTTGTAGATTTGCTCGCGACTAGACCCTCATGCGTCTTAAAATGTATGTAATCTCCTGCAGGAAAAAAAGGAAAAGGTGTTTCCGACTATTTTCGAACTGTATTCAGTTGCCTATCCAGGATAACGACAAGAGAAAATTTTATGACAAAGTTATATAAGTGAAAGAAAAATTTAAGACAGCCTCTAAGAAAAGAAATCACTACGATGAATTATGAGAGTAAGGGTAAAATAACTTTGTTTGAACTTGCACTTACTCTTGAGAAATCTTTCTAATTTTTTGATAAATGAACAACAACATTCAATTTAATACGGTTAGAAAAGGGTAAAGGTACGATTCGAAGGATCATTCGCATTCTCGTTTCTGTTAAAGTAAATTCTATCTTAGACATAAGGCTTCTTAAAATTTCTCTTCTTAGAAAAATCAATCGTTGCCAGGTCCTATATGAGTGGCTCCTAAAGAGGATTAAAGAACTTCAGGTAGACCTTTCTAACGGACTAAGGAATTCTTCCTATTTTCTTTACCTAACCGCATTGACTTGAACATTATTGTCAATTATTATAAAATTGGAATGAATAAAAATGTATATATATATATATATATATATATATATATATATATATATATATATATATATATATATATCTTTGACCGAAAGTATAAAGGACCTCTTATAGATTTATAAACTTAACATATTCAAACAAACTTTTTAGAATTCATTATATTAGTTATAAATATTTATAATAATGTGTATTGTGCTAATAATTTTGAATTTCTTAGTATATTATTAATTTGTGTGTAGATAATAAAATGCTATTTCCTAAAATATGAATTTATCGAATATTTTTTATTTTACAGCTTTAATTTATAACTCATGTGTTTTAATATCATTCTAAATAAATAATATTACCAAAACTAAAGAAGTTCCAGACGCAGAAAAAGAGAGCAAAAATACTACTTCTCCATCGCTGAAGTTTAGCATAAGTATAAATTTCTAATAAATAAAATAATCAGGATATGTTAACAGAAGTAGAAGTAAACGATATCAGGAGATCAGCTGATCTGTATTCAGAAAGAGAAGTGGCAGAAAACTTCAGATAAAATCTAGAGGAAATATCTAACATTCGAGCTTCACTAAAAAATCGCAGAAATACAACTTCTGAACTTACCGGGTACATTCAGTGAAGCATGAATTTAAAGTTCTCGCAAAGAACAGTTAGAAAAGGCTAAAAGATCAAAGGCTAAAAGAACGCAAGGCGAGAAAGATAACATAGATATCTGATACCAACAAAAATTAACATTTAAAGTTAACCTAAAATCATAAAGATTTGCCACATGAACAAGAGTTGAAACTTATCTGATCAGATGAACGTAATTATCAGGTATGTAAAAACGACTATTGTATTTTAATATTTTATTAATCATGGGTGGATGAGAACTTCACACTGCCCTACATAATGAAATACCTGTTACAATGCAGGCAATTTACTATCGGTCAAAAGGTTCCGAAAATTGCGTTAGTTAATTATTTAGCTTAAAATTTATGGTTATAGTACATATCACATGTACTACCTATCTGACACAGGTACTTTAAAAACTAGCATGTTTGCCTAACAAAAAATTTAACTGAGGTCGTTTCGCTTGAGATTTTCACTTCATGAGTGACCTGACTCAGCTGGATATTCAGAGAAACTTCCTCTCAACAGACCCTTGTGAGAAGGATTTGTAAAAATATGAGAAAAAAAGGTTCTGAAGTAAAAATAGCACGTATGCCTTTAAAAAACCCGAAAATTCCGAACTGTACAGAAAACATCAAAGAAATTCATCAATGAAGACACGAGGTGGAAAGTAAAAGAATGAAAGGATAAAAAATCTCGGGAAGTTTGAAGATTGAGGCAAATACACTCTTAAAGGACCTTCTTCATCATTTTCTGGTAATGAGCAAAAGAAGGAATTATACTGGAAGCACTTTTTCCATGGTGGGTAGGATGAAGGAAAGGGAAAGTAACTAGAATAAATTAGTTGTAGTGAGATATATATATATATATATATATATATATATATATATATATATATATATATATATATATATATATATATATATATATATATATATATATCGATGCTCAGTAGTACTGAGCAGCAACATATTTTGAAAATATTCTTCTCGTTCTCATTCCGCTCATTATAAGATGACTAAATTTTTAGGATGATTAAATTCTTTAAATCGAGATTAAGTCGATAGAGCCTCGGTTATGCAGCACATTGTAATCCTTATAAGTAATGTAGCGTCGTTAGGCCATATATGTATATTCATATATATTTGGATGGTCAAGATAATGTGGAAATGTATACGATAAACTGAACCTGTTGATGCGCAAAAAATGTTCCTGTTTCATGTTATTTCGTTTGACTGAAAGTCCTTTGATAAATTAAAAAAAAAATGAATAAAAGCAGAAAAATGAAAGAAACTGCGAAAAAATTCAAAGATCAAAATGATAATTTAAATTAAGCTAGAATGGAAATGATTATTAATATCTTTCATCCCTTTCTATTTTTATAGATACGAGAAGTTTATGAGTATTTTTTCTTCGATTAATGAGGTTGCTAAAAAGGAAAAGATGAAAGGGAAATGTGCTAGATTAATCTATTTATCGTTTGGGACGCAAACTCTTCGTATGTAAAACTAGTGGTAAATATTTTCTTTTCGTTCAATTGAATTCAATGGATCCCGTTGCCTCTTACGATATTTAAATATTTGTATTTTTCCTACCCTCCTAGTTTATGCTCGTCGGCTATGCTTTAATGCCTAAATAGACCTCTAGGTAAACTATCTTTAAATAGGATCGAACTTTAACCAGCTCCAAATCAAAATAAATGACGAAATCCAGAGTAGCAAACTATACAATCCCCATTTTAGCTCCTTTATTGCTTTTAGGGACTTAATCAGGTGTCCCTGAATGATTACACCTTTCCTTTATATTGAAACTCTGTTAGTCTGTCTCTCCTGCGCTTTTCATTCACTTCCAATCTGGCCTGGTCTCCTTCTGCTATATTTTCCTTTTGGGAAACTCGCATATTTGGACAATGGATCATTATACGAAGAAGTTTAAAATAACAATAAAAATAAATATAAAAATGATTAATTGGTTAATGTAGTAAACTTCATTGATGAGTTACTTAATTGCGGGTTGTGGAAGCATTGCGCTAAAGGTGTATATATATATATATATATATATATATATATATATATATATATATATATATATATATATATATATATATATATATATATATATATACATATATATATATATATATATATATTTAATTAGGTAAAAGGCCATGTTGTATGCAGGCTTTATTGAAGTCCACAGCTATTAATTTTAACTTGTATTTTATTAATATTTCTTACAGTTTTTTTAATGGGTTCTTCGAGGCAAGAAAAAAACATCCGCAAATAACATTCTTTATTTCTAGACGTCTTTCGACCATGTAACGTCATTTTTAGGGAATAAACAGCAATGCAATTATCAAGATCAAGATCAAGATATATTAGAGCGATAAATATACAATAAGTTTTTCCATTTTACAAATAGTAGAATTAAATACATATACGAGGGGCGGTCAATATGTTTTACAATTCGGATATAAGGAAACGAGATATGAGGAAAAGGGTTTTGTTATTTTTCAATATAACTACCCTCGACTTCAATGCACTTGCATCACTTGTCGCTGAGACTTTAAATTCCCGACAACCAGAAATCTCCCGACTGCTGTTCAATCCACTCCTGCACGGCAAGCTGGACATCTTCATCGTCTCCAAACCGGAGTCTACGCAGTGCAGCCTTGAGCTGACGGAAAAAAAGTAGTCGCTGGGGGTCAGATCTGGACTGTAGGGGGGATGGTTGAGCTCCTCGTATCTGCACTCGTGCAGTGCAGCTTGTGCAATTCTCGCCTTGTTGACTTTGACGACTTTGAAGTTCATCATGGGGCGTGAGGTTTCTAGGGACCCAACGGGCAGAGACCTTGGTCATGGCTAAATTATCGTGGATGATGTTGATAACACTTCCATGTGATATTCCAAGTTATCGCTCGATTTATTCGACCTCCACCCGTCGATTTTCAAGAATCATCCTCTCCACACGGGCCAAATTGTCCTCGTTGGTCACGTCTGATGGGTGTCCTGGACGGGGTTCATCTTCAAGGGATTGTCGACCATGGCGGAACTCTCTATTCCAGCGAGCAATGGTTGCATAGGAAAAGGCGGTGTCTGTGTACACTGCAACCATGCGTTCATGAATCTCTTTTGATCAATGCGCGGTACTCAAACTTCACCATTGTTGAAAGATTTGTGACTGACGATCTGCGATCAGCTACTGCTTCTTAAATAGACGAGACAGGAGCGTGCGGCTACAGGTCCTGACTTGTCATAACTTGTCCTAACACCCCTACAAACACCCATCCCCCTTTCTCTGTTTTGCCCTACCGATTCGCAAAACATATTAACTGCCCCTCGTATTTACTCCTAAAACGAAAGAATAAATAGGTGCAGTGGTTAATTTATATTGTAAATAAAATTCTGCGCAGAAGAGTAAGCTATATTAAATATTAGTAGGAAAACAGATTCTCCCGGAATCATCGGGAAGGTCATCTTATTAAAACTATATATTGCTTTGATAAAATACATTAATTGTTTATAATTTTAGTTATATAAATTTAGTAAAAATTTTAGGACTATTTTTCCAAGTTAAATTTTGATATAGTCACATTACATTCATAATAGATTTAATTTATTTTAGCAATTACAATTTTAGTTGAGTTGTTTTTTAGTCATATCTGGATATATTCTGAATTTTTTAAAGTAAATTTTTTATATAATCACATTATATTCATAGCTCGATTTAATTTAGCTTAGAACTTATAATTTTAATTGAGTTGTTGTTTTAGTCATATTTGAATATATTAATTAATTTAGTTTTATTATTTCCTCTAGTTTTCTTTAACACTGTATATTTTGGTAGCACTTTATGTTATCATTATTTACACACTTGAGTTAAACTATTATCTTATCTGTTAACTAACTGTACTGATATTTGTATTCTCGTATTTGACTTATTATTATGGTAATTAATTCTTAACTGACTTATGTCAATTATGTAATTTTCACGTTTTAGATTGATTATAAAGGTTTGTTTTAATCTATGCCCTTTACACTTATTCTTTAAATTAATATTATATATTTTACACTGTCAGACCATTTTAATTATTATTTTCTACATTCATTCGCTTTTCGCACTTTTGATTGCATGTTTTAGACACTTTAATTTGTTCATTTATTCGCACGTTTGATTACTTGTTTTAATGACTTTGATTTATTCACTTATTTATTTATTCTCTTATTCAACTTCTGAAGTCTATTGGCCAGTTTCTATCTTGTTAAAGGTAGACAAATTGACGGTGTGTACGCACGAGTCCGGGATGTAAATCGCGTGCTCCATCAATAGTCCACATATTTCCTTCGGCGACCATAGTACTTCCTATGTTCATTTGTATTGGCCTTTGTTGATGCGGTCGAGCAGTTTTTTATTGTCCTCCCTAGGGGGTCGACATAGGGGGCGACCAAAGATTTTAAGGTCCACGTCCTTGGCGTCGAAGAAACAGCCCCGCACAAGGCTATCCCTTTTCTCCGTGAGTGGAACTCCCCGATACTTTAAGATTTCGTATTCGTCTGAGCTTTCTTCTGGTTGGTTTGTTTCCTCTTCTTTCCTTGCCACTTGTTCAACTTCTCTATTCTTTTGCCTTTTACGATTTTCTTCTTTGTGAACTTTTTCGTATTTCCATTATTTTTCAAATCTTCTTCTGTTGTTTTTTCTTCTTCTGACGTGTTTTAGCGCTGCTCCGCTACTTCTTTTTTTCCGTGTTCTTTTGTTGAGGCTCATCGATAAATTGTATCCTTAACATTTCCCGCGATGCGGGGTTGGGCGGAAACCCTAACTTTTCTGGAACCCGTTCCTTTGCAAGAGGCGATTTAACACATTTGCAAAGGAGCCGGGGTTAGCTAGCTTCGCCAAGTGGGCAAATATGATCATGGTCATAACCTCCTTGGACTCACCCAGTATTACCAGTTTTGAGGCACAGTTTTCTGTGTAATTGGTCTTGGTTGTTGCCACTGCCTCGACGTAGGTCTTAGAATTTGCCTCCTTTACCTTATTGATCCCCCCGCCTTTTGCCAGGATAGCTTCCTTGCGGATGGGACACCTCATGGCCACAGCCCTGTGGTCCACTCTGCAGTTAACGCATCTTTGTTTCTCGAAAGTGCACTCTTTCCATCCGTGACTGAGTCTGGAACAGATGGAGCAAGTGACGTCAGCCATCCTCCACTCATTATAGGGATGTTGTTCCACAGAAAGGCAGCGTTGGTAGAACTCAAGTTGGATAAAATCTTCCAAATCAACCTTTTTGGGGGCTATACGAAGGAAGAATCTCAGGAGTCCATCCTTCATGGCCTTCTGAGCCATCTTGATTTTCGCAAAGATTACTTTAACAATGCCTTTTCCGGAAACAATTTTTTGACTTTGTCAATTTTTGCCCAATTCTTCTGTTTAGTTAGCTCGACCTTGAAGTCCTCAGAAGAGTTATCCGTGAAGAACGGGTTGAGTCTCCTAAGAATGATGGTATGGCGTGCAAGGATTTCCTTGGGGATAACAGCTTCGAGGACAATCACACGTAGGGGTTCTTTGGCTTCCTCTGATACCAGTTTCTCGATATCCTCGTCCTTCTAACACACTGATGCGTAGCCGTTAGGGGTGTTAATAAGCCTAATTAGTGCCATATTGCCATGGTTTGCATGACTTTTCGAATTCGTGTTTTGTTAACTCCCCCGATAGTGCGGAGGGGCACCCTCTTGTAGTCCGAGGTGAGAGGGCCCATGGCCCCCTTCGGGCTTTCCACTCCTCTTGGTGCAGAGGTAGACCGTCTTCTTCTAGAGACTATTCTTCTACCGAATCACGTACTTGTACTTGTCTGGTGAGGGAGTCTTCCTTAACCTTTCCTCCATTGCCACTACCAGACATGATAAATTCGACCTATCTACTCACTCTAGTCTACTTCAATGGAATTATAATAGAAATAGAAGAAAAGGTGTGAGAGAGTGTAAAAGGCTAATGCGTCCAGAGCTATCCGGCCCCATCTCCTTTCTTCTGGCCCACTTTCGAGCCTAGAAGTGAGGAGAAGGGGTGAGAGAGCCCGGACTCTTCCTATTTCTCCTTTCCCCACTTCCTCTGCCTTGCAGCACCTGTGAGAGGGTAACATGGGAAAGAGGAGGAGGACAGAGAGAGGAAGAGGAAAGGGAGGGTTAGTATAGCAACAAACTAGTAGAAGATCAAACAGATGACCTAAGTGGTCTTGACCCTACATCTAATACATGGCGCTAATACCACGATGTGCATCTCCCACCCACGTATATTTGTAGTGCCAGTTAAGAAAGACATTAACTAAGAGTTAGTGAGAAATGGAAGGAAGTTAGAGGCGTGCGGTGAGCCGCAAAATGCTTGTAGGTCAAACTAATCTCTGTCCATTTAAATTAGATAGGAGTTAGAATTATAGTTATAGAGGAAGTAGCTGAGATCCAGGTGTCTGTGCTTTCCCGTTTTTGTTACCTAGTACTTATAGTTGGCGTTCAAACCGTTATTAGTGTGAGTTTGTTTTTAAGTAATTTTTTTTGTTTTTCTCTCATATTAGATGCATTCTAACTGTCTATTATTGCATGTATGTTTTCCCTTTTATCTTTTCGTTTTCACATTTTCTGTTCCTCAAGGGCTTTGTTACCCTTTCTTTCGTCGGTTTGACGTATCTCTCTATCCGTTGTCACATTCGGTGATGTATCCTTCCTGCTACGTATAGATTTCTTCTTCTTTTTCGTCCTCATTTCCGATCCTCGCTTCTCTTGGGAGAGTCGGTGAGGCCTCAAGTCTACTCCTAGTTCTATTTGAGTTGAAAGTTCGTCTCCAATTTCGTCATGTGTCTTCTCGATGATTCCTTTTGCTCCCTTCATGATTATGCTGTTTAAGGGCTCGACGTTAGCTTCTCTGTGTACTTCTACTATTCTTCTCATCTCTGCCTTTCTTGTATTTTTCAGTGGGTATATTGCTTTGTTCTGGACTCTTTGTAGTTCGAGCAGTTTAAGTCTTGACAATGTACACATTGCAATTGCTGGATAAATCAGTGTTGGTTGGATAATCGCTGTCTCCCTTGTCTATTAGGCTGTTCTAGATCTCAGCCTGTTGTTGGTTAATAACAATCGTCGTAGCAGCGAGCTTCTTTTCTGATTCGTACCCGCTCTTCTGATCTCGTCATACATCTCCCTGTGTCTCATAGCGATCTCTTTCATCTCCTCAGTCCACCTGGGTTAGGGAGGAGACTTGTACCCTGTCATGGGTATACACTCGTTGTCAGCCTCGGTGATCAGGGCTGATATCCTCTTCAGCTCCCCGTCAATCTCCTCTATAGTTGCTTTGCTTAGCTCGGCTGATTCGAATGCACCTAGGATTTCTCCGTAGCGTTCCCAGTCTGCCGGGGCGTAGGTTTTGCGGAGAGGGACCGAAATCTGGATCGGAGCGAGTGAGATGGTGGTCAAGATCGCTATATGGTCGCTGGGAATTGCTGGTTCTGGCTCGCTATGGTAGCTGAATGGGAAGCCGTCACTTGTCATGATTATATCGGGCTGTGTTGCTGCCCGAGAGGTGATATAGGTCAGGAAATCCGGTCCTATTCTCTGGATGTTTTTTGGTCGTATAATCATTTTCAAGTTATGGTCTCTGTTATTCAGCATCTAGCATTGAGGTCTCTTCCAAGGAATACCATTCTGCCGTGACCGAGCAGGATGTAGAAGTTATTGAGGGGCAGATACGCTCTTCCAGGGGATTGTTGTGCCGCCGCGATCACTAGGTTGCCCACTAATGTAGGCATCTCTATCGCTACGAATGACTAGTCCAGTTCTGGAAAGTGCATCAACGAGAGATTCCATTGGACTGCAACTGTGGCGCGGTCAAACCTCTTTTGAGAATGGTTCTTTGCAACAACTCTGTAGCTCCTTATCTTTATTTGGTAAGATGTTGTGCCGATACCGTGCTCCGAAATTAATATGATGTCGGGGTCGAGCACACGGAAAATGCTCCCATACGCAGTTGCTTTTCCCTCCCCTACATTAACGTTGAGTGTTACAATTTTCAACCTGTTCGGGTTTTCCATCATTTTTTATTGGCTCCAAGTGTTTTTTGGTGGTGGGACGCTTTTGCCCGTTCCTTTTCTTTTTGAAGTCGGTCGTGGTGAGCTATTCCAGTGAATCCTTGTAGAGAGTGATATTGTTGTTGAAGAGGGTCTCCTCGACTACTTTTTCTTTGTACTAGGCATCATAATCACACTTGTAGTACTTCTTTCTGATGCCTACGACTATCTTATTGATCTCTTTGTCTTTTGTGAAGGTAAACTGTTCATAGGCGTAGGTTGTGAGGTTTAACTCATCCGTACCGAGAGGTCTTTTGGTCACCGGTTTTTTCTTTTCTCGTTGCCCAGCTTTTGACACGACCTCTGCGTCCAAGGAATCCGTGGTTTCAGAGTTCTCCGTATCCGCATTCTTCTTTGTGTTTTCATGATTAAGTTTGATAGTTTGCGTAGATCTGACAGCAGACTTCCTTTCTTTCCTTGTTTCGATTTTTGGGTCTAGTCTTTTGCTCTTTTCTTTGGGCTTCTCTTCTTTCTTGTTTTTTTTTCTTGAGTCGCTTTTGGTACCATTTACAGTTGTAGGACATTCCCTGATGGGGGAATGTCTGGGAATCATATCTGGTTCAAGCCATTTTTGGCGAGCATCTGGTTCAGTTCCTTATCAAAAGACCCAGGCTCTGTTAGGTTTCTGCATGGGTATACAGGATGCATGTCAGAATTTTGGTCGACTCTTCGTTTTGTATTTCTTGGTAGGTCTTTTTATTTTCAGCTTCAGAATAAGCGGCTTTGGCGACTTGAGCGTACGTTGTATTCGCTTTTATGATCGCCTCTTCTTTACTCTGCTGCTGTTTTCTCTGTATCAGTTCATGGGACAGGTCATAGCCATTGATCGATGGCCCTGTCCGCAGTTCACACATTTCTCGCGAGGGCTCTGGCAGTTTTTCCAGTGGTGGCCGGGTTCACTACACCTGTAGCATATTTCTTCGGGCGCCTGACATTTGAGGGTAGTGTGGGCTTCCATTTTATAGCAGCGGAAGCAGAACTGGATTGGGTGGAATTACTCCTTATCGATCTGCAACCCGCTAATCCTGGCGTTAAAAAGCAGGAGCCTAGATTCCTTCGCTTTTCTAGCCATGGAGGTTTCTCCAAAAATTATTTTGGAGACATGGGCGTAGTCAGTCTTGTCCCTTTTATTTCTGAATTTAACAATTTCAGAGACTTCTTCTTTCTTCTTTGGAGTGTTCTCCAATCCAGGTGTCTAGTCTTCTACAGATCAAGCTCCTATTCGATTGTATGAGTGGAGGGATTGCTGGTTGCAGGCTGAGCTCACGAAGGACCTCGACCGCAACTTCTTTCCGTTATAGCCTGTACGTTCTTTTCTGTCTCGCAATCAGTGACGTATCCCGCTGGTATCTCTAGAAGCCTTATCATGGCTATATTGAGTCGCCCATATACGGCTTCAAAGACCTTGTCTTTGGTTGGCCTGATGTGACCGCCTATGGTGTGTAGCGGGCCCTAGGGGGTGCTACCCTGAGTCGTCTTGCCTGATGGGGGCCCAGAGGGGCGGTAAACCACCGAGGGGTCGCTCCTTTTCGTGATTATTCGATTTCTTGCCAAATATTTATCTTTTTCTGCGTGTCCAAAGGATAAAAAGTTTCTTTTTGTAACTAGAGCTCTTAAGAGGGGCAACCCCCCCATTGCAATCGAGCTTCCATGAACGTGAACTGCCGGATGAAGGGATGAAATGATGGTGGGTGAACCCGGGAAGGCCCCTAAGACGGGTGATATGTGGCGGACTTAATGATGAGTAGTGATTAAATCAACTACCACCACCCGGGGGTGCCGCCCCGGCTGGGGTTTGGCTATCGATGCTGCTTCCAACTTATACAGGGACGGTTGTGTGTTCCCTTGTGGTGCTGGCCGGAAACTACCCTCAAGGACTAGAGCGAACTCTTCACCAAAGCTTCCAGCATTGCCTCTTAACCGGGTTGCCTCTGACGCAGAGTTTTACAGTGGGATAGTCCTCAAACCTGCTTTCCTTGGCGCCCCCAATTATGCCTATCACACGAACAGCATAGTTGGGACGTGGCCAGATGAATGACAGTTCAGTTCATTTCAACTCCCCTGCCCGGGCGGAGGGGGGGGGGAAATGCAAGGGCGGATTTGCCCGACATTCGTCGAATAATCAGTGCTCTAAGAAATTCCTCTTCTTTGATTCCCCATAGGGAAACGTGAATAAAAAATTCACGTTTAAAGGCAAGTTGCTTTTTCGGCCAAAAACGTCTTTTGAGTAAGCTTGATTTTTTCAATTTTTCTGTCCAGTCTGGAATCACTTAAAAATTACAACATTATATATATTATTTCTACGCGAACATAAGTATTACAAAAATTGGCCAATCATGGCGCGGCAAATTTTTAAGGGCTACAAGAAACATATAAAATTGAAAGGCTCAGATTGTCTGACCTGGAAGAAGACTGCTCAGGCTGCTTGAGTTAGTCTTTGTACCGCTGTGAAAACTTCGGATCGAAAGTGTGCAAAGCAATATTTGCTAAAGTAAATTGTGATACTCGCTTCGAGTAGTGAAAGAAAATTGGGAAAGTGGAAAAGCAAGATACGCTTCGGAAAGTGGACCACTGGCTTGCGATCTAGGAAGGTGAATGAAGAATCTTCACTCCTTCTTGGAGACGGGGACCGAAGCCTCACCTGGCTCACACGCGAGCCTGAAGGAAGTTAAAATAAGGTAAAGTAACATAAAAGTATTTGGACATTGGTCCCTATTTCTCTCTCGCCCCTTCCCTTCTATAAAACGCCTTTAAGTGTACACGCACAAATACACATACACATACATCCCCTAACGCATTATATGATGCAGGAGAGATAAGGGAAACTGTCCGTATCACTCTTTGGGTCCTGTCGGAGGGCCCAAAACCCGATCGTGAAAAGGTATTCGAAAAAGTTTATAGAACCCTACGCATTGACCTCGGGCAAAGCTGTTGAATGCCTCAAGACGATCAATCTAAAACTAACCACATCGCCACAAATTAGGACCCACCGAAGCCTGATATGCAAGCGCCTCGACCCCTGAGTTGGAAGCCACTCGACGGACGAAATCAAGAAGGAAATCGAAAGGAACCACGAATAGGCAAAGGTAGCCGAGGTACTAAAATTCAAGCGAAACACGCACGGATTCAAGGTTGTATTTGAAGACACGGCTATGGCTCCAAAGGGTAAAGATAACGGACTCCTGCTTTTTAACGTAAGAGTCTGCCCAGAGCAGATGAAACTTGAGGAGTTTGTTGACTTGCAAATGTGCTTTCGGTGCTACAAGTACGGCAAACATACCACTTCTAACTGCCCTCAGAGTAAAGACCTAAAGCTATGCTCCATCTGCGCCGGTCGCGACCATTTTGGGCGTAACTGCAATAAAACTACCACGAAATGCTTAAATTGCAAAGGCCCGCACCGGACCATGTCTATGGCGTGTCCAGTCAAAAAGCAGGAAATAAGCAAACAAAGCAAACTCAAACGTGAAACAGAGGAGATGAAAGCTAATTCGACCTACGCAAAAGTTGCAAAAGCCGCCATCACCAAGTCAAACAACCAGAAAACCTACCTTTACATAGAAAACGAGCATTCCACGAAAATAATGTGTTGCATTTATTATGCACACATTGCAAACATAACTTGCCCTGCTACATTTGCCAGAGAAGTCAACCGCATGCTCGTAAAGAACGGGCTGCAGGAGATGTGGTTCCCCGACAACCCTCCTTCAGAGGCGGTTATGCGTATAACCGTAGCTCTTCAGTGTCAAGATAAGTGCTAAAAAGTGCCGAAACCACAGAACACAGCCATCTTACGTGACCCCCGACTGAACAAAGAACAAACCTAAAGAACCACATACTAAAAAACAGGCGCCACTCACACCAAAGAAAGACACGACAGTAAAAACAAACACACACATGCCCACACCAAACAAAGAAGCAGTGCGACCCAAGGAGACCAGGTCTCCTCGGTTGAGGAAAATCTCGAAAACTCGTGGCCCGAGGTCTACCTCCCAATCACAAGGGAGGGGGGCAGCAATTAAAATACCACGTGCGAGGCTTCACCCTGAACATATATGCCCCCGAATCGGCTTCGTTCCCAACTGAAATTGATTCTCTTAACTTTTCACTTTCTGTTCGTTGCCCTTTGAAGATTTCAAACTGAGTCATATTTGCACTTGATCGGCAAGAGTCAACCAACGAAATTCCTTGCGATAAGAAGTATGCCTTCTAGAGAATTGGCCTACCTTAATATGGGCACTGACCTATTTGTGATTTTTTTCTCGACCTAGATAACCAATGACTAAAATAACGCAATAAAACACACGGAAAAATTATTATACCACTTCCTTGAGCTACTCCAGCTACTTAAGTTTTCAAAAGGGCATAGCAATCGTTAAAACAAAAGAAAATTAATATACTCTTTTCTTATAAAGAATAACAAAAGCTTTACTCGACTGAAACCAGTTTGAGCAAAGATATAGCGTTAAACCTTACACACTTGACACCAAAGATAGAAATAATATATATATATATATATATATATATATATATATATATATATATATATATATGTCGTAGAATAGGCTCCCGACGATATACTATATATAACTATTCGTTGAGGGGATTATTCTATCTTTTGAGTGCGTGGTAATCAGATTCCGAGAATGGTTTAAAAGGAGGAGGGGGGGGCTGCAGAGGGCTTATTTATCTTCAATATACTTAAGAAGTGGAACGGAGCTCAAGGATAAATAATATGGCAAACATTAATAAAATAGAGTTTTATTAATTAATCTATCAAAACAACACACACAAAATGTTTACATAACCGGGGATTAAAATCGGAGAAACACAGGAAATTAAAAAGGTCAAAAGAATATTTAACTAAGCTGAGGATTAAGATTTGGAGAGATTTAAAACGGTAAAACCATCACAAAGAGGGATTGGTTGGCTATAATCATTTAAAGCACAGAGTTGCGTTGACAAAAGGTTAAATGGTTAAATGTAATGCGTAGCCCACGTAATTACAAGGTTGTTGTGCCGAGGAAGGCGATGGGAAGGAATCTTCGGTTCAACTAGCGATTCTTCTCCAGAAGAAGGGTTTTTTCGGGGGGTTGTCCTTAACGAGGGGGGAAGGACTGTTTCGAGAAGTGAGTTCGAAGTGGGGCTCGGAATTACGAGGGATCCATGGGACAGGATATCGGAGATGTTCTAGATGAACAATGGAGGTTATTGTTGTAACCAAGCGTTCTCTTGAAGAACGTTAAAAGGGTGAATTAAATTATTCAGACGTGATGTCTTAGGAACAAGAGACGTTTCTTGACGAACACGCTTGAATAACAATGGCTGTTCTAATTTGTTCTCTTCCTGAACAACAAGGGGGGTGAGAACCGTTTCTTGTCGAACGGGCTCGAAGAACAGTGGCTGTTCTATAGGTGTTCTCTTTTTAAACAACAGGGGGACCCTGTTTACTTGGAGTCTCGAGGACTCAAACCTTTGCACTCAAGGGATATTGTCCTCTTCTGGGAAATAAGGGGTTTCTCACAGTAGAGTTCCTAGTTGCACAAGAGAGACCGGATCGGCGTGATGCCTCGCGAAAACAATCAGGATCTGGTTCAAATGCGAAATGCTTTTGCATAAATAGCCGGAGCCAGCCCCTTGGCGTATAAGACAATCAAGGGGGGTCACTTCGATGGAATATCCCGGTAGCGCTTGGGAAAATATCTTATCTTCCCATAAGCCTAATTCAATCTGGCGAGATCGACGCATGGATACGAACGGGTGATTGAACCTCCTTGATTAAACTTGGGGATGGGGGGGGGGGGGGCGATAACGTGCCTTTTACTTCCTCTCGCAGCATACACGTTGAGAAGCATGTGTCTCGACATGTGATAGGCGCTTGAGCATAGCGGCCTTAGATTTCCTAATTTAAAGCAAACACCAACGAAGACATTTCTCGCGGAAGTTTGTGAAAATTGTTCGGTAAAGTAAGTTGTATATATTGCCACGGGTTTACCTTCGGACACTAGTCTACCGTGCAAAAGAGAACACCGACTATACAAATTTTCCAAATTTGAGTTGTATATTGACTCTTATGTAGTTCAACCCAATTCCATTTATGGCATTTGTTTACGTCCATCTTTCACTCGTTTTGACTTAGAAATTGGCCACACACCGAATATACGCGACACTACCATGGATAACATAGAAGAAACACCGAATATGCAAAATGCAGAGATTAAACACCGATTATACTAAATATTCGGTCTGTTTCATTTATATGTATCACGATATACAGATGTAAAACACCGAATATGCAAGCTTTCTCTCAATTTATTGCCACTCCTCTCATGCAGCAACCTGTTTTTTCATGAACAAATTGTGCGCCACGCGTCTGTACTGAAATGCACAAGAGATTTTTTTCTGCCTATGTCAAGTTTTATCTTTTTAATTCAGTTGGAGATAATCTCGTGGTTAAAGCAGAAGGGCTGATAGCCATGGCTTGCAATTACAACAAATCATCAAACGTCTTCCAATTTTCAAAAGAACAGTAAGTATAAAACATATTAAGCTTTAATTTGAATTTAGTTTTGTTTTCTATCACAAAATGCGTTTGCTTCCTTATTTTATTTTAGATTTATAATTAAATGTTTTCTTTATATTTATAATAACTCAAATTTTTTTAATAATATGGTCTGTATTATAAATAATTTTCATAATTACTGGAATGTAAATGAAATAAGAATTTACTAAATCTTTTCATTATTGATTTCAAGATGAATAGCTTGGCTGGTGAGAGATGATTAATTTGTGTTGTCTCTCGTATCAAATTTAATCTTTAATCAAATTAAATCATATAAAACTAAATATGAGCCCACAAGGGGGTTCAGGCATACACTTCCTCGTGTGTCTGTTCCTGGAGGTTCAAGTTCCCTTCTGACCCCAGCATTTTTTTTCTTTTGCTGATCTTCTTCATCGCTTGTTTTACTTAATCTGTTTGCCAGCCTCTTTTTCTTTGTTTCTTTGGTAGCCTATACTGCTAGACCCACTATGGGGGAATTGTCGATCTATAAACGGGTAATTTAGGATTTTTTTTTTATTTGGATCCAGATTATGTTCTCTTTTGTGCATTGAGTGTGTTTGCCATGTTCACGGCACTGCGCGGCTGTCTTCATCTCTTGCTGAGTCACCGACATTTAACTTTCAATATCGTTTATCTTTAATATATCGTTGTTTATATATATTTATATTCAGAAGCAAGCCTTAAATATTTGTATGCCTCTAAGTCATACGTGTGTCCATTTGTTAACACAAAAATACTTGCACCGTTATGCTGTGTGTACAAGGTAATGAGCTTAAATTAAGGTGGTGGTGAGTGAGGTAAGGGAAGATGATGGTGGCGATGATTGTTATAATGATATTGCAGTAATTCCAAAAAATATTGTAAGTGCTACTTAAATGCAATGCATAAATATTTGTTTATTTTTCTCCTTTCAGAGGTGTTTTGAGGACAGAAAGGCAAGAAATTTCCTGCATTCAATAGAATAATATAGCAGCTGCTATCGAAGTTCAATCTCCTGGAGTTTCCGATGTTCATGAAGTAGTATATGACAAAGAAATGGCTTCCCATCACACCTCTGTTGCTTCTGAGGTTAAAA
This sequence comes from Ceratothoa steindachneri, assembly GCA_963969495.1. Taxonomy (NCBI): domain Eukaryota; kingdom Metazoa; phylum Arthropoda; class Malacostraca; order Isopoda; family Cymothoidae; genus Ceratothoa; species Ceratothoa steindachneri. Next base: position 72,845,330 of record OZ018324.1, on the reverse strand, counting down.
AAGAAGGAAATCAATGATACAACAAGAAAAGATCATTCAAGATAAAGAAAAATACTCAATATTCAATGGATGTGATATAGATAAATGCCCTTACAAATGCCATGCCAAGTTTTCAGATGAAATGCGAAACCACCTTCATTCAGAATTTTAGAAAAACTGCTACGATGTGAGTCGAGCATGAATGTCAAGAAAACTTAACAAAGAAAAAAGTAGAAAGAAGGCATATTCAGGAAGATTTATCAAGGAAGAAGTCATCGTATGTGTATACGCTTAGCGATGCCCAGGACAAGCAATCAAAGTCTGTCAGAATCTTTTTCTCAGCACTTTAGGGTACAGTCAAGATCAGGTTATAAAATCATTATTTCATTCCATTAATGCAGCGCTTATTCATCCACAACTAATTTGTCAGGAAATATTGCAGTGCCAGATAACAAAGGAAAACGTGAACCTACCAATGAGTTAATAGAGAATTAATAATGAATCACATCGAATCTTTTAAGCCAGTTATTTCTCATTTCAGAAGAAACCATGCTCCACATGTAAGATACCTTCCAACAGATCTCTCCGTTCCTTCAATGTACAAACTATTTCAAGAAAAACACGCATCAGTCCGTTGTTAATATGAATCCTATAAGAGTATACTAAAGAAAATGGACATAAGTTTTTTTTAACTTTGTGTTGACAAATGTTCAACATTCTTATTTTATGAATTGAATATGAATGAAGAAAATGCTGAAAAGTCTCAATTGCACAATGAAAGGCAAAAAGAAGCAAGAAAAGAATACAATAAAGATAGTGAGATATAAGAGCAAATGGATGGACTCCTAATATTTGCCGTTGCTATGCAAAATGTTTTGCTCCTGCCAAGGATGCCTGATGTTACAAGAAAGATTTTTCTGCTCGAGTATGGTTGTGTTTAATGAAACATTTGCTTCTTTAAATAAAAATCAACATCACTATTGTGTAGTTTGGAATGAAAATCTTCGAGGTAGGAATGCTCCTGATGTTGCATCATCCTATATCAAAGTAATTAAGGAAAATAAAGATACAAAGAACTTTATATTTTGGACAGATAATTGCATTATATTTGGCCTTTGCTTTACTTGTCAATGAAGATCTTGGACCCTGGGAAATCACGTTGAAATACCTTGTCACCGGTCATACATTCTTTGCCGCATATGGCGTTCATGGAAAAATTGAACAAGTAATCCGGAAAAAGAAGAATTTGTATGATATGAGAGACCTCTGCGATTCATTGGAACTTTCAACGAAGAGAACAAGGGTCCTAGAAATGCAACATTATGATTTTAAGACCTACGAAAACTTTTCAAGTTTAAGAATAACCCGAAGAGCGTCTTCTGAGAATAATATTCCTCTTCTACAAGATTTATGTCAAGTCCGATTTGAGAAAGGTCAGCATGGACTGATCTATGAAAAAACATTTCAGGACTCTGGAACTAAAGTTAAATTCCTGAAAGAAATTATTCCACCCAATTATTCGGCGAAATATTCATCAAAGCCCAGAGGATTTTCCACCAAAATATTGGATAAAATTCACTCAGGCCTTGTTATGAGAATGCCTATTTCCCGTCGAGCATTTTGGAATAACCTCCCTACTAGTGATAATATCTCCGATCTCTTAAATTCTAGAGTAAATTAAACATCAAAGTCATGAATTTTCCCCTTAAGTTTAAAATGGACTAACTTTTGTGTATTTAGTCATTTTTCCTTAAAAAGGGATATAACTACATTTTTTGTCAAGTTTTATACTTTTACTCAGTTCGTTTTAAATATGATTTTATGTTCACTATTTTCTTTATTAAATCAAGTATATTTCAAACTAATATTAACATGCAAATAGAAAGATAAATTCATTGCATTTTTTACAGATTCTGTTTGGTTTGTATTTTTATGGTCAAAATATCAATAAAAATTACATAGATTGTTTATACCTTCTTAATGCCTTGTTAAAAACTCTAATAATATACAAAAACAGTGATGAATGTATAATGTAATGTTGATGGCATAATTATAATTAAGTCTGATTGCTTAATGTTTTCAAAAATACAAAGTGAAAACACCGAATATGGGTATAATCGCTGTCTCATTGTTTAATAATAATGGTCATTCAAGAAGAAAAACAACTAATATACTTATATTTGGTTTCTTTCATCTGCATTTGTAGTGAATAGCAATCCACAAACCAAAGAAAAACCAGTTTTTGTACAACCGAGCCAAAAATATAAAATTAATGCACAAAAGAAAGTACAAATATAAAAGATGACGCCCATAATGGAGAAAATACATTAAACGTTTAACAGAATCTTGAAAATATACTATTTTGGGGGGCATTGCAATAAAGGAAATTTTAAACGCTTCTCTTGTAAAGTTATTATTTTGTATATTCGGTGCTCTTTCTCGGCACGGCAGTAGCGCTATGGAGGCATGAAATAATCTAGATTTTAGTAGCAGTAGACACTCACTTGAAGAAAGTTACAAAATCACGCGGGGCTTTTAATTTTTTACAGTAATCGTCCTTTTATATGAGGTGGAGGTGGATTTTAACACATATTTTGCCCATCCCCGCCAACCAATTCTAATAATTGTAAATTTCTTCTGAATTTCTATAATATTCTCTACTTTGAATTTTTCTTTTGAATCAACTATTTCCATGAGTTTACTTTATCCTTTTAATAAGTTATTCAAGTCAAAATTTGTGCACCTTTCTCTACACTCCCATAATTGCTATTGATCTCTTTTTTCTATGCTTCTATTATTAGCATTGGGCTATTTTTGCCTACAGTCGCATGATTGTATTTTGCCTCATTATAACCACACTCAACTTTATTGCCATAAGGCTATCTTGTATATACTATAGTTATAGTCATTTATCTCTTTTTACATTACACTCCAATTTTTAGTATTGGGGGTCATTTACTTAAATTTTGATTATTATTGACATTAGACTCCTTTTGCCTACGTTCCTATTAATGTTTTGGGGCTCATTTTGCCTGCACTTCTATTATTGATATTAGACGATTTGCTTAGCGTCACGTTATTTTTATTAGGCAGTTTTTACCTACACATTCATTATTAACATTGACAGTGACTTCTAAAGATAAGCAAAGAAAATAAATTTTTGTTACTCTTCTGATGTCCTGATGCTACAGTCTATTCTTGTTCTCTCTATCTATAGGATAGTATAACATATAACTATCATTATTAGAAGGACAAATGGCCTCTCAGAAGTAAACTCATTGCTAGTACACATACTGTACGTAGCAAAACTATTGTCCAAAGACGAAAGATATTTATTCCATCACTTCACTTACAAACTAACTTGTGTAACACTTTATCAAAATATTAAACCAAGAAAGTAGAGCTATATGACAATCTTGTATTTTAAATAGCCAAATATTGTGTTAGAGCAAAGTCACGGGTGGCATCTTCATTGGGCGACAATTTAGCCATATGTTGATATCAAAAGATTTAAAAGACAAAATCTAAATTGATGAACAAATACATGGAAAGCATTTCAGGTAAGTGTACAAGGGATTCTAGGAAAAAAATAAATATCTGAGCACTACAAATATCTAGTTGAAGTCCAAATGCATTCGCACTGAGACTTCTTCAGAGAAAGATTGTTATACGTAAGTAAAGAGCATTTTCCCCTTGGATACATAAAAACAAATTTCGCTGATATTTGCTTTTTTCAGTAAGTATTACACTTTTTTTTAGTAGCAAGTCTAGAAAAGTAATCATTAGTTCTCTGGTGTTTAAGGATTTCATTGCAAGATATCTTTTTCTTATATTATTTATTTTCCTCAGGAAATGTAATGTATATAGATATTCCATCTTTTGATTCATTTATGATAAAAATATTAATGTTACAAGGAAAATAATGACATTCTTAGAATCATCAGACTCGAATTCCTATAAATTCAGTTACAACTACAAAGAAACTAAAATTTGATATATGGATATATAAGTTTTTTAATTTTTAAGAATAACATTATATCTAAAAAGGAAATTTTTCTGGAAATAAATGATTTAAAGATTCTAGCATTTTCATAAAAAATAAGGGGATGGATAAATATTATTTTGGACATTAATTAGTCTATTGAAGTCAGGAGTCAGCTTATACTGCTAAATATTAATATTGCACTCAAATGCTCATCCATCAGCCTCATCCATAATTTTGATATGTTGAGCTTCATTATTAAAAACGTTTGTTTCCAAAGGGAGGTAGAGCCAATGAAAAGTGAATCTTTTAGTGAAAAATAATTTGAGTTAAGAAACCTTTGTTCATTTGATGATTTATATAATTTAAAATTTAAACTGAACTAATCAACTTCGAAAGATGCCTGTTGCGCAGGAGTTCAATGATATGAAGCATTATGTTCTCTGGCGTCTCATCAACAAGAAAGGTAAGAGGATAGGTCAGTAAAGTTTAATCATTTTCAATGAGAAAGGTAGGCATTTACTTTATCATGAGACATCAAAACTTCATTTAAGGTTCTAAAATAGTTAAATTGCTTCCTTTCCAATTGTCTGTATATAGTTGATTCGAGTGACTGAACAAAATCTGATATCCAATTTTCAACAATAAGTTGTAGAAAATCTTAATTGACCTTTTTTTAGCTCTAAAAAGTGTTTAATTTCTATTTGTACATCCCATACTTTGTATTTTTGTATTCTAGGATTAACCAACACATATTAAGATGGTATGGAACATCAGTGTATTTTGGTTGAGTAGTTTCTAAAAAAAGGTGTAATCTGTCTATGATTCAATCCATGTTATATAATATAATTCACAAATTGTTTAGCTGTGTCTACCACATGATTAAGCCTTAAAACTTTTCTGCATAGAGGTTCTTTATGTAAATATAATACAGTGCATAAAACATGATGTTCTGAACTACAATTTTTGCGGAAGTTTATTATTGATCTCTTCAAGAGGCCCCTTTATGTTTGCCAAATAGACTGACACAGCTATCTGTTGCATTAACGATTTCTTTCCAGCTTAAATCTAATTTAATTAGATATTTTTCGACATCAAAAAACTTATCTTTTCCTTTTGTTATATCTTCCATAGATTGCATAAATGCTAATTCCTCTGTCACTTCAAACCTGCTACTGATGATACAAATAAAAATAAGCAGTTGTGCTGTATCTCTGGTATCACAGCTCTTATCAAGGACCATTGAAAAGAAATCAAAGTTTGAAACCTTATTTTTCAACAGTGATGGAGAGGAAGGGTCTAGTTTGGCGCAAGATCCGTTTCCGCACAGACCCGTTCCAGTGCAGACCATTTTGGGCGTAGACCTTTGTTGGCGCAGACCTTTGTTGGCGCAGACAAGGGAAAAAGGTTTAAAGTCAAACAGATACTTAAATAAAAATGAAAAGAAATATTATTGTTATAAATCTCTGACAAGAAAGTTGAAAGAACTACATATTTCTACCAAATTTGTTGGATCAATAAAGGCTTAGCATAGATTGAAACTATTAGTTTTTATTGCCAAGGTAACTTGGTAGAGATTATGTAATCGCTTATATGTTAGATTTTGTTTTTTACAAAATTACAGGAAAACTAATTACTCGATACCAATATCTAGGAATATTTTTATTGCTATATATATATAGATATATATATATATATATATATATATATATATATATATATATATATATATATATATATATATACTAGGTAATGTGTTCGCCAGTCCCACCTACGAGGGAGGTTGCGCTTCGCTACAAAGATTAAAATTTAAAATCTAAAAAAAGCAGCCATAGTAACAATTTTTAGAAATTTTCTGAACTTCGCCATTATGATAATTTTAAAATGGAACTCTAATCTAAATTTCCACCCTTTCAAAATATCACCTTGCTAAAATATAATTATAGAAGAAGATATATAAAATTTTTTTTTTCAACTTCACCATTTGTAATTCTTTGGGTTTTAAAATATTCACAAAATTTCGATACTTGTATTTAATTCTGAACTTCACCATTTTATTTTAATATTATCAAAGGATTATTAGAAAATATCTTTGATAAAAAACATAAGTCATAACCAAACTAAGAGAAATTATTATTCAAATATTAAAAAAATCCCCTTCTTCAATTATAGAGTTAGTGAAGTGATGATTACTAGGCTAATAGTTAAAAGCTTAATACGTGAAATTATATAAAAAAATAAATGTTGGAAATTTATTAACCATCTCAAAATTTTTAAAAGAGAAAGATATAAAGGTAAAATAACGATTGATAACCCTACTGAGACTTAATATTAGGATACAAAAATGACGCTTATTGAACCCATACAGCAATAGAAATAATAATAATAATGATTTATTAATAATAATATATAATTATAATACCTGTGATGTATTTATTTCCATTTTTTTTGTTAGTAAAACTAGAATCTACTTAGTTTGAAAAAAATTGAAATTTATACGAGGGGCGGTCAATAAGTTTTGAAATTCGGATATAAGGAAACGAGATATGAGGAAAAGTGTTTTATTATTTTTCAATATAACTACCCTCGACATCAATGCACTTGCACCACTTGACCCGAGGCTTCGAATTCCCGACAACCAGAAATCTCCCGACTGCTGTTCAATCCACTCCTGGATGGCAAGTTGGACATCTTCATCGTCCTCAAACCGGCGTTTACGCAGTGCAGCCTTGAGCTGGCGGAATACAAAGTAGTCGCTAGGGGCAAGATCAGGACTGTAGGGAGGATGGTTGAGCCTCTTGAATCCGCACTCGCGCACGGCAGCTTGTGAAACTCTGGCCTTCTGGACAGGGGCATTTTCGTGGAAGAGCAGGACGGCACGTGTCAACTTGCCGCGCCGCTTTTGAGGGATGCACTTCTTCAACCCATCCAGTTCCTCGGCGTAATATTGGCCTGTTATGGACCTTCCATGAGGCACATAGTCCACCATCAACACTCCATCAGAATCCTAGATGTGGTGGCCATGATCTTCCCGGCTGAGGGTTGGGTCCGGAACTTGATGGGGGTGGGAGAGCCCCTGTGCTTCCAGGCCATGCTTTCGAGCTTGGTCTCGGGATCCCAGTGATGGACCCACGTTTCATCCCCTGTCATTATCCATGACTCGAATTCCGCTGGGTCTTGGTTGTACAGAAGCAGCAGCTCCTCCGAACTTCGACGATGTTAAAGTTGATCATGTGGCGTGAGGTTTTTAAGGACCCAACGGGCAGAGACCTTGGTCATAGCCAAATTGTCGTGGATGATGATGATAACACTTCCATGTGATATTTTAAGTTATCGCTCGATTTCTTCGACCTTCACGCGTTGATTTTCGATGATTATCCTCTCCACACGGGCAACATTGTCCTCGTTGGTCACGTGTGACGGGCGTCCTGGACAGGGAGCATCTTCAAGGGACTCACAACCATGGCGGAACTCCCTATTCCAGCGGGCAATGGTTTCATAGGAAAGGGCCGTATCGGTGTACACTGCAACCATGCGTTCATGGATCTCTTTTGCATTCTTACCTTCCTTGGTCCAAAATTTAATCACGGCGTGGTGCTCAACCTTCTCCATTGTTGAAAAATTTGTGACTGACGATCTGCGATCAGCTATTGCTTTTTAAATCGACGAGTCAGGAACGTGCGGCTGCAGGTCCTGAATGTCATAACTTGTCCTAACATCCCCACAAACAGCCATCCCCTCTCGTCTGTTTTGCCCTACCGATTCGCAAAACTTATTGCCCGCACCTCGTATTTCAACGACATTGTATTATCTATATCGTGGAATGGCCAGACTCTATATTTATATATATGTAGGTACTTTGGGGCTTGGGAGGAAGTAGATTGAAGGTCGATAGTGAGGGGAAATTGTTATGAGTCCAGTGGGGATTGTTTATTATTAACTTTGCGTAGTCCTTTTAAACAAATATTTCAGAGTGCAAGTTGGCCAAAGATTAATAGGTAGCTGGTACGCGCTGGGGTCGCAAAGGAAAGACAATGACGAAAATATAACTTTACTAACAACAAAATGATATTTATATTTACATAAACAATTGGGTTGAAAGGGACTGGTAGCCCAGACGTAGTTAAAGGTTTACACGCGATCAGGTCAGTTAATTAAGGGAGTAAAAAGGTCCAATTCAGTTTGGTAATTAAAAGAAAGATTTTAAACTCTGGCAGTCACACAAATAATGTAGCAATTGGGTAAGCCATATTCAAGATCAATCTGCAGGCGGCAATGGTACGATTATCTTACGTGCTGGTTGCCGAAAAGAGGCCAGTTGGGGTACGGTCAATGTGACGGAATAATTTGGTTTACCTCTTGCTTCAGACGAAGGAGCACTTGTCGTCTTCGGAGATAAGAATCCTTGTTAGTCCTTGCCGATTGGCTGTGACAGAGTTCAGTGATGTCATAGCTTGCCGATTGACTAAGGCAAAGTTCACAGATAGAGTTAGCCTTCAACTTGAATAAAAAACGCCGCTGTATCGTGGGAGAGGGAGAGCGTCCTTTAGCTCCTTGTCGAAGTAGGTGGAAGTCTAACAGTCCTGCTCTCCAAATTCAATCGAAACGTTATATAGGCGGTTGGTGAGGCGTCTCCAGACGTGCGCGCGAAATTAGGGAAAGGTCGACAACTCATTCGGGGGAAGGGGAAATCGAGAAAAGGCTCGTTGGAATTCCCAACAGATTTCAAACTTCGAGCGGAGAAGTGGCCGTGTGTGTGGGAGAGGAATGACATCGGTCCCTAGGTAAATAGAGCTGGGGCGTGTGATAACGGCGTCGGGCGCCTTCTTGCGCAGGTGCAGCCATGCCTTCCCAGCTCCATGCTCTAAATTAAAAATGATGCCGTTATTTTTTGATAGCAGAGGTTCACTAGTAATAATAATAATATATTAATAATAATAGTAAACAATAAATTTGTAAAGGTAAAATTACAGCTAATGACAAACCTGATATTGGCATACATATATCACGCTAATTGAACATATACAATAATAATAATTATAATAAAATGAAAAATATGTAAATGTATAAGTAAAATTATATCTATAGATAGATTTAATATTGGCATAAATATATGACACTAATTGAACGCATAGATTAATAATAATCGTAATCTCATATAAACTAAAGGCCTTATTAGATATTTACGTAAGAGTAAAAAGCACATAAGAATAAACATTTTCATTTTTTTTGTGGGGGAATTCCACGTGGAATTTCTTTTCCAGCACGGAAGTGATGTCCATGCACTGGAGAAGGTTCTCGAATTTGGTTAGGCTTAAATTGGTAAGCCTCCTCCCCCCCATCCACAAGCGGTAGCCTCGAACCGCGTAACCTCGGACCACCTTTTCGCGGGTTAGAATCGCCTCGACGTGAAGATTCGAGGCCATTCGAGAGTAGCGCTGTTTCCCCCACCCCTGCGGGGAGAGCCTCGGATATATAGGGCTCGTCTTCCAGGTGGGAGACTCGCCCGGACTCAAGAAGATTCCCCTAGTTCCAAGTCAGGTGCTAACAACAAAGCAAAGTGACGGCTGAACTTTTCGTGTGTTGGAATTATCTCTGCCAGTGAGGTAATTCCATTTGACGATCGCCACCGAGCAATTTTTCCGACTCCACTCATCAACTTCTGTCGAAGCCCTGCGCGTTTCCCTCCTAGTTTTCGGGTGGCCGAAATAGTCTCCCCTGGACCGGACGTTACCGGGCCCCTTCCTTTTGGAAAACCGTCATCACGTCAACTTCCCGCTCAGAAGCTCCAAGCGCCCTCGCCCTCACGTTTATTGCCTGCGGAAGACATCTGTGGAGCCTTACCCGGACGTCTCATCCGGAATCCTCCGTAAGCCAACCCCTCTCCCCCTTCAACAAACTATTTAAGTTAATCCTCTCCCATTTGAATAGTCTCCTTCTGTAACGCATTAATTTCTAACTTCAGAGTCTGATGCATAACTCTGCAATTCCCCCATCGTTTACCGATGTAATTTTGCCCATTAATTCTCTTATTTTATGTAATTAAAATGATATTTTTGTAAATGCCTCTTTAAATAACCTTGAGCTTTGCCATTGCCCAAATTTTAACTGACCTCGTTTCACTCTTTTCTGGCCGTTCTTGCGTCGAAACTCGTGGCGTTCCATCCCTTGTCGGTTCGCCTTTAAGTTATTGGTCCCTCTTCAATAGATATAATATGGTATTGATATAATGTAATGTCATAGCACGACATATATATTTATTAATATTCATATCATATAATTTTGGTGTCAAGTGTGTTTGGGGTTATTACGAAACCGTGTCACTTTAATTTCGACATTAGAAGTTCCCTTGTTATTTATGTCTATACCTTTTATTTTCATTTTTATATTGTACTCGTAGAAGGCAAGTTCAAGTTAATTAAAGAGCAGTGAAACGATAATCTAGTTAGATTTTGCGTTGGACCCCAGGTAATTAATTTTTTTTGTATTGTGTTTGAATTTTGGAGACTCTCCTGGTTATTAATCCAAAAGTGTTAAGGTCTTTGGTGTCCTAATTCCGGTAGGACTATTTTAATTTTTTTTCGCTTAGAAAGAACAAGTTAAATGAAGAGCAGTAGAACGTTTATCTATTTAGATTTTGTGTTTGACCTCAGGTAATTAAGTTTTTTTATTGTGTTATTAATCCAAAAGAGTTAAGGTCTTTGGTGTCCTAATTCCTATAGGACCATTTTATTTTTTTAGCCTCTTAGAATCAGCAGAGGTAGGTAACTGTATCATAATTTCTTTTGGCGAATAAGGCCTTCACGAATATTCAAGTATCGTTTCGTGTGGGTAGTGCCCTAGCTCGTTCGCGTATCAGTGTTCCCTCAGTTAACTGCGTAACAATTTCATCCTTCGAAAAATTCAAGAGTCAGGGGGAAATGTTAGGTCTTTCGGGAAAAGACCTGCTAAATTACGTACAGGAAGCAGAGAGGAACGAACGGGCAGAGCGAAGGGAAATGAAGATAGAGAATAACAAAATGGAGATGGAGAAGAACAAAATGGAGATGGAGGAGAACAAACTGAAAATGGAGATAGATAAGAACAAAATGGAGATGAAGAAGAACCAAATGGAGATGGAGAAGAAAAAAATAGAGATGGAGGAGAACAATCTGAAAACGGAGATTGAGCACAAACTGAAGATGGAGATGAGAAAGAACAAAATGGAGATGAAAGAACGTAAATAAATTAGGCAGCAAGAGCTGTAAATGAGCCGAAATCAAATGGATTCTCAGTCCATCGGTTCCCGGGCTGAAATTCCTAAACTCCTTCAGTCAACCTTCCCGCTTTTAATGATAGAGAGGACTTTTGGTCGTTTTTGACCCATTTTGCAAGAATCTATCAGATCAATAGATGGGATCTCGAAAAGGATGGCGTCGCTCGCTTACTTCCCCTCCTAATGCCCAGTTAAGGAATATCTTCGTATCCCTTCTCCCGGAAGCAACTTTGGCCTATTTCACATTAAATTCCTAATTTTTAGCCACTGTTCATATGAATTGCGAATTCTACCGTTACCGATTCCGCTAGGAAAGGATCCGCCCTGGTCAAATATTTCGGAAACACGGGTACTTCCTCCACGCAACTTCAGTGTTGGCTGGATGCGTGCAAGATTCCCCAGGTTAATGAGTTCCTGCTGGAATTCTTCCTTAGGGATCAGCTTTTAGATGCCGTGGCTCCCAAAATTCGCACCTTCATTAAGGATAAACGTTGTGCCACTTTAAAGGAATGCTTGGAAGAGGCCGATGTCTACGCGGGTAGTCACAATTTAGACCCAAAGGAGGTTAATAAGGCTTCCCAATCGCCCCCTAAAACAAAATTTTATGGTCCTAAGACCCCTCCTAAATTGGCTCCAAGATTTACCAAAGATCCTAGTCCCTCGAAGCCAAGAAAATTCCTTCTATCTGAACACCGAGACGTTAAGCCCCTAGTTTTTTCTCCCCCGGTTGTGCCGTACCAAAAGAACCCGATCATCTGTAACACCTGCGTTGTTGCCGGCCATTACCGCATGAACTGTCCTCAAAACTCCCGATTCGCAAACTCTCAGTCCAAACAAGTGCACCAAATCTGGGCCGCCCCTGATCCTCCCCTGTTGCCTCAGGGGCCCCCTGATCCTCCATCGCCCGCCAAAGTTTCGGACCATCAGGTAAACTTTCTCTTTAATAAGAACAACCCTGGTTCATTAAAGTTTGAGAACGGAACTGTGAACGTTCACCGAGTATCCACTCTCGTCCGTGACACCGGGTGCGCCTGCATCGTAGTGTCTGAGTACCTACTCTCCCCTGTTGGCCCCAACCACAAGAAATTTTAGGTGGTGCACGACTACCTTAAGCGGGCCAGTTGTTCCCCAGTAATTCGATGACACATCGAGTGTGACTATATGTCCAGTTTGGCCGAACTAGGAGCGGCCACAATCCAGTTCTGTTCCGTTTTTATCGGTCAGAACCCCGTGATCCACGACCATCCAGTGGCCCAGCTTGTGATTACCCGTACATAGGCAGCCCTGGAATCCTATGCACCCGTTCACCCGGAAACTCCTATCGACTCAGAGTTCTAAGCCCTCCGGAGTGCCAAATTTGCCTGCGCCAAGAAGGAGTGCTGAACTTTCCTCCCCCTTTGGGAGAAAACTAAAACCCTCGAGCGTGAGTCCACCCGAGGTAACAAACGAGTCTCTTATCTCGTGAAGTAAGACTTATTGAGAGGTATAAGACCTACTTTGACCTTAATTCACGAGAAGGAAAATTCAAGCTTCGAGCGCAGGTGCTGGTACTACTTCCCACCGAAAGCAACAAACTCCTTAGCCAGTAGAAAGGACCCTACCCCGTCCTTAAGGCTAGAGCAGCCGTGGATTACCTCATCCGTACTCCGGCGGGAGCGAAAGTATTCAACGTGAATTGTATATATTATCTCATTAATGTTCTTAATTATGATTTTTTGGGGGTCCACTAAGTTGTTTATTCATTAGTCTCATATTCATGCCTTCATTCAATTGCACCATTTTTTTTTAGTTCCACTGAAATGTCGCTAGTATTGTGTGATTTTTTTTAGTTTAAAATTGTGCTAATAAATTTTCTCTAGAATTGACCCGTTTAAGGCTTATGTCCGTAAATTCCCTGCTGAACTCAGATTCACGTTTTTTTGTGTGTACACTTGTCGTAGCAGGTCAGGATTTCACTAGACCCTTGATAATTCTAGTTCGACGGGTGGGATGATCCTTTCCTACGCAACTGCTCTGTGAAGCATCCTCTTTCTGATGGGAGATGTGTGGGAGAATTCCACGTGGAATTTCTTTTTCAGTACGGAAGTGACGTTTATGCGCTGGAGAAGGTTCTAGAATTTGGTTTGGCTTAAATTGGTATACCTCCCCCCCCCCATCCACAAGTGGTAGCCTCGAACCGCGTCCACCTCGGACCACCTTTTCGCGGGTTAGAATCGCCTCGACGTGAAGATTCGAGGCCATTAGAGAGTAGTGCTGTTTCTCTCACCCCTGTGGGGTTAGCCTCGGATATATAGGGCTCGTCTTCCAGGTGGGAGACACAGAGTTAAGGAGTTAATCCTCCCCATTTGAATAGTCTCCTTCTGTAACGCATTAATTTTTAACTTCAGAGTCTGATGCATAACTCTGCAATTCATCCCTCGTTTACCGATGTAATTTTGCCCATTTATTCTCTTATTTTATGTAAACAAAATTATATTTTTGTAAATGCCTCTTTAAATAACCTTTTACTTTGCCATTGCTCAAATTTTACCTAACCTTGTTTCACTCTTTTCTTGCCGTTCTTGCGTCGAAACTCGTGACGTTCCCTCCCTTATCGGTTCGCCTTTAAGTTATTGGTCCCTCCCCCATAGATATAATATGGTATTATTATAATGTAATGTCATACCACGACACTTTTTCTCAATCATTTAAACATGCACACTATTTAAAATTCTGAGAAATTTCTCTTAAATAATCAATGTATGTAACATTGTTGAAATTCACCACCAGTTTGCGAATACATTGATTGCCAACCAGTTTATCAACTCGAAAGATATCTAATACACAACTGAAAGAGGAAAAATTGGGAACCTTAAACTTTTAGAGGAAACCAGCAGAGATTTGAACACGAAATGTTTCTAGTTTAAATGTAAATAAATATCTTATGTAAGCAAAAGTGTAAAGAATGTTTTTAGTTTTTTCATTAGCTTTTACTCTGGAACCGAACTCAACGTTTCCTCATCTGAAGGTACCGAAGAAAGACAATTGCCAAATTCTTATTTTGTAGGTCAACAGAATACCAAATAAATATTGGTTATCAATCACTGAGATGTGCCAGCACCACTAAAGGTAGACCCTTTCCTTATAATATTTGATATCTCACTGATAAAAGATTAATTTTAATGTAAATCATGAGTTATTGGAACATTCATTTTGATTTTCATTACAGGAAAATTACTTGATCAGGCAACTGATTCAATATGTGGGATTTATACAGATATGGGGAGCTAAAACAGTGTAATCTCCAAATTGATAATGGCGATGGTAAAAACGAAATAATAATTCAGGAAAAGATAAAATTATAATAACGATAAGTTATAAATAACTTATATGCTCATTAGAGTTACTATCTATAAATTATTAATATGTAGACTATTTCAATTTATTATATCTGTGAAAAGATTCCGAAATAATTGAGAAAATAAGTAAAAAAACATTTGGAGGAAATATCTTTGCATTTTTTACATTAAGAATAAAAAATTGAACCAAGTAACCTTTCTAGCAGTGATATGAATGGAAATTATAATTTCGGAAAACTGGTAATATTTAATTAGACTTCGCTGGCATTTATTTACCTCCCTTCCTAAAATGTCAATTTACTTTCTATGCTCGCTAATATATCAAGGAGTATTAACAAATGATGAATTATAAAAGGTGATTTACAGTAGATTTTGTTCATATATTTGATAAAATACGTATTTTGTTATTATCTAGAGTCTTTTTGGATAGGTGCTCGCAAAAATATGGGACATCAAATGAAGAGAGTTCTGGATATTTCGTTCTTTAGCTTTCAGTTCTTCCCTTTGAAAAGTTGCCGTTATGAAAGTATTAAGATAACTAGAAAAAATAAATTAAACAAGCAAGAATTCATTATTGGAACAGCCCTCATTATTAAACAATTAAAACAAAACGGAACAGAGAAACTTTGGAAAGGTCATTAACACATTGAACTTTGGTCATAAAAATCTGATGATAATGAGGAAAAATATACTCTAAAACATATAATTTGTGAAAAGTTTATTGGAATGCCGACTTCTAAGATTTATTTTGTTTATTACCTCTAAAATAGATTAATATCTCTCATATGAGGAAAAACTTTTACTTTCTCTGTTTCGAAACGGGCGTCTACTGGCTTAATTAGTTTTTATAATTGCGCACCCGAAATTCAATGACACAGTAAATATGCATTTTAGACCTTCTATTTCTTAGTGAGTAAACTTAGTAATTTAATTTCGAAACTTTTAGGTATTTTATATGAAATAACATTAAGGTATAACCATTGATTTTCAAATTGATAGGCAAAGAACCCTCATAGCGAAGTCGTAAGGGAATCTTCGAATCGCCAATAACAAACCTTGTCATGATGAAGTAATACAAACACAGCTTCTTGGACTGTATCATGCAATATTTCTTATTCATCTCAATGTATTTGCATGAGTCTATTCAGTATTTTCCTTTTAATAACTTTATATAGTAAAAGGATATATAGGTAGCAGTTTACAAGGGTATGTAATTTCACATTAGTTTTATGTGCTACTACTTTCCTATGTAATAATAAGTAATTGTAAATATATTTTAATTTAAATATAAATTTAGATGGGTAATTAAAACTAGACGTGCTAGAGTGGAATAAAAAGTTAGGGGTTTTAATTTCTAACCTTAAAAATTGGACACTGACAAAAAGAGATGCGATGGATCAAACCTACGTAGAGGATAGCGTATTCTGAACAATGCTGAAAACATTGGTCTAACACAGTTTTCTCCACCATTTTTAACCATCCTCGTATTAAACTAGATTTGACCACTCTTTTTTCATTGTAGCCAACATTTACATATAATAGAATGAAATAAAAAATTAAGATTATGTATTTTATTAGATACACAATGGTCTGGTTAGCCCTTGTTACTTTATCACAAATATATTTTGAGTTATCATTGCATCGTAATTCAATTAATACTTATTGAATTTCTTTTCTTTAGTTAAAATAGCATCAAAATTAAGTTTAAAAAACATCCTTCATTTTACACCAAGGGAAAATAAATCGCAGACGATTTTGTTCATTTAACTTTTTAATGAACATATTCTGTAGTTGTTCAAAATACGTTTCAAAATCCTATTTTGTAAGTGAAAAACAAATTGCTGGCATTGCTCTGAATTATTTTTCATGTAAATTATCCTGGGTCTTTTACACATATTCTGTATATTTTCTCAGTATTGTTTTGCAATTAATTATTGTAATCGATTTCTATTGAAGTTAAAGTGATATTTCCTCAAGCTTTCGAAATAACTGAGGTATAAAATGTTTATTTTTACTATTATTCTTAAGCATTATCTCCTTCCATTTTGCTTTCTAGAAACTAAATCTCTGGTATAACAATCTCTATAAATCTTACTAAACAATTTCTTTGTATGGCGATCTGACTTCCCTATGAGAAAAATGTGTCAGATACTATTACACATGATCAGAACAAAACATTTTAATCGGCGATCATACTCGTATGTGCTATGCGGTTTGATTTTATTAATAATTTCAATATCAGAACTAAGAAAATAATTTAGATTTAAGCTCCTATCTTTGGACAAAGCTATGTGTTACAATTTTACCGGACATATCTCTTTAAAACGAAATACGAGAATAATTTGCCTTCCATCAATTGAAGCAACACCACCAATTGAAGTGGATATCAAATTATCTAATAGACCTTTATTTTCAACAAAGTAGGATTTTAAAGCAATTAAATAAATTCCATAGTAGTTTATTTCTATTTATTTAGAAATACTATATATTCTTTCAATTTTCAATCTTCGTTGAATTAATATACGTAGGTATGTTGGGAGCCTTGTTGTGAATAACTGCAAACGCATCAACTTGAATTAAGAATGTTTTAAAAATCTTTCAACTCTTTTATATTAACTGCCTTTTCGTCAATACGTTTCAGAAATAAATCCTTGCTTTATCGCTTCTTTGTATACCATAAAGATCTTCATGCATCACATGCGAAATAACAGTTAAACATAGACTTTATCTTTTTCTCAGTAATTGTAGAGGATAGCATTAACTTCATATCGTTTGGCATCTTTTATTATAAAATTTCTAAGATACGTCACTGTTCAAAAGAGTTGTATTAGTTTGATTACAATTTATTCTTTGGAAATGGTCGAGAAACCTTGAATTCTGAGGCTTTATTTGGATGATTACGATTACATAAAATTCAAGCCTTTTATGATCGTTCAGGCTTTCACTTAAACCAGAGGATATGTATTAAACAATATTTGGGGGGAGGGCACTTTTCTTGCTCTATTTGTTTTGGATATTATATAATTACAATAAAAAATTGATAACGATGAAATATTTTAAAAAGTATCTGAAATTTGTAAAAAGGTTTATAAATATTTTTAAATGTGCTTCTAAGTTACAGTTAGCATGTGTATTTAGCCTAGCAATCTCTCGACGCAGTGATTCTAAATCGGTCAGACTGAGGGAACGCTTTTATTCTGCATTAAGTCTGGGGCTGCAAGATTGGTTTAATTTCATTTAACATTTTGATTTTGTTTTATTTGGAAGCCTCGTTTATTAAGGTCTATCTACTTTCGAACCACATTTAACATTTTATAACAGAAATTATATGTACTTTAATAGTAATTGGATGTAACTATGGGCGACTAGCCTGTGAAATAAGCTGTTAGTCCCCAAAGGTGAGGAGAGTCTTGGAAAGAAAGTGGTGATAAAAGGATAAATTGGAAAGGTCTAGAAGATATCAAGCCGAGCTAGTATTAATTTTGTTTGAAACTACATTCAGAACTGGGATTAGGATGACATGACGCTTTCCCATTTAGCAACGTTAATAGTATAGTTGGGGTTCTCCTTGTGACGTGTTGTCGAAGTGCGCTAGATAATCTTATTTATAAATTCCCTTCTTTCACAAAGAGGCTGTCAGATTGGGGCCAAAACAGGAGTAGATAATTGATCTTTTGAGAGTGGACATAAACCTCACGAAGGATAGGAAAGCTTAAAGATTTTCCGCATTTTATCTATAAAAAGGTCTATATACGAATAACTATGAGAAGTGAAGGCATATAAAGTATCCGGCGTTACCTTTATAAACGTGTATGGACCTTTAATTATGAGGAGTTATGGCGTCAGAAATCTATTTTATTTATCGATAAATCACACTTCTATCAGTCAAAAAGTCAACTACACAGATTGAATTAAGTCACAGATGAAATTTGCTTTATTTAAAGTCAGTGAAAGATAGTTTACTAACCTAGCGGAGAGATCAAATGCCAAAAGGAGGGTGAGCGGTAGTTCGTAGAGGAGCATTAATTTTAAGTGAGGTGGAAGGTTATCTTATGTGTACCTTTTGTTAAAAAATTATAATGAATTCGGATATCTTATTCTCTGCTATAATGTATAGAAAGCCTTAAGAAAATAGTTTGAGGATATAGGCAGAGATTTTATGACAGAGGGAGAGTAAGAGATGAGGCATTGGGGGAAGTGGGAGGTGTTAATATAAGGATAAAATTATTATGATGTGGGGAGAATACAGTAGGAAACCTAAAATAAAGAGGCTAACTGCTTACAAGTGAATATAATTTAAACACAAACTTAGTCAGTAATTAAATTAAAAGAAGACCATTGGGTAAGGTTAAGAAGAATATAGCGCCAGACCTGTAGGGACAAACGAAAAACACAGGCAGTGCTAACCATAACACGACCGATACATTTTCTTAAAATCTTTCTTTTTTCAAATATGATTTAAATAATTTTGTTATGAATGACTATTGGAATAATTAAACGCAGGAATATTTTGGAATCTTTATTTTGATATTATATTCAACAATAAATTTGGACATAAACTATACATTTTTTACATGATTGCGTGCGTAAAATACGTCACTAAACTCAATTATGAAAAGAGGAAGAACCGCAGAAAAAGAGATAAAATATTAAATTACCAAAATTCACTGGATTTAGTAGTCCAATACCTGATAGGTATTGAATTACTTTCATGGGTATCTATTCTAAAATTGATCATTCTCAAGATTTTTACATAGGTAGGTAGTTTTGGATGTGTAACATTAGTTCAGCCAAAGACGCTCTTTTTTAATATAGTCCTAATTAAAACACGAGAATATGTAATTTCGGGATTACCCTGCCTTCATCATTAGCCTTTGAATAATGAGATCCGTTTCCATAGGAACAACCAACCCTTAAATATTTGGAATTTGGAGAAAAAATTGAACTTTTGAGCGAGTAAATTTAAAAATCGCGTAATATTTTATATATATATATATATATATATATATATATATATATATATATATATATATGAAATGATCCAATTCAAGAACTAAGGCATGCTTTCCAAACAAATTAAATGGCACAAAACGTATAAGATATAATAAGAAGAAGAACAAGGAGAAATAAAATATCCTAATGGAAGAGGAGGGTAAATTGAACCATACTCTTAAGTACATTTTTTATTAAATTGTTTTATGGTCAGATTTTGGAGGTAATGCCTGGACAAAAGGTTCCTATAAAGCTATTGAAATTACTTGGATTACTGTAGATTATAAAATTGTCCTTTAGCTCTGTCATGACATTTAAAAAATAATTTTGATTTATTTTAATTGATTGGATGATTTATCCCAACGGAGTGGTGTAACACAATGATTCGAGGTTTCGTTTCCTCCGCATCATGACGTTCATTTATACGGTGCTGGACGAGCGACTAATCTCTGTGATATATTATTGAAGGCTTGAATGCGAAATAAAATTCTATCTGGAAGGTGCCTGGCACTAGATAATTTTTTTCGTCCGATAAAGTAAGAAGAGAAAAAGTGCTGAATGTGGAAATCTTTAATGTTCAACAGGATGATTTTAAGTTTAGTTTGAGTGTTTGTTTCAGATTGTTCCGGTCATCTTGGATTAGTGGCATAAATTGACTTACAGAATAACAAACTAGTATATTTCATACGATCCACTCGACATTAGTTCATTAGAAGGGGAAAGGGTGAATTCAGAAGTGAAATAACAAGTAAAAGGAAGATAGAATAGGGAAAAAGAATTAGTAACACAACCCTTATTTCTTTATTATTTCGTAGTTTAGCGATTCCAAGCATTTTTAGCATGTTTAGTGTAAAACTTTCAACTTTCTTCCTCATTAAGTCATTTCAATTTTATACTATTTTATGCTATAAATCTTTATACTTTATAGGTAAAAATATTCCAAAATATTTATATAAAGAAGTATTGCGAAAAAGGATTACAGAAAAACGCCACTAGTGATCGATCCAGATGGTGAACTATTTCCATTGGGTACAGAAATCTCTGCTGACCATTTTTCCAGCGTCTACAATTCATTTTATTACGCTGCTTCATATTCTCTCCCATTTTTGGCATTAATATTATTTTATGTGGATCCTACACGATCCTCTAACTATGGACACTTAGAGTTTTACCAATGACCAGAGGGAGGGAGATGATCATAAATTTCCCCCCAAAATCCGTATGCCTTTGAACATTCATGTACTATTCCTTCGCTAATATACACTACTAGCCACAAATCCTAGCATCCCTCAAAATTGTCAATAAAAGTCAAGTTGACAGAAAATTCCTATAAAAATTCTAAAAATTTATAAATCAATTATAATTATTGAAGAATAGTTTTAGGACTTGGCAGAGAAAGTGAGGCTTCAGTTTGATCTTCACTTTTTGCATTCATAAAGATATATATTCCTACAATATAACCTGTTATTTAAATTTCTGCAAATAATTCCTTTAATTTCTAATTATTATTAAATTTTCGATATATGCTAAATAGCTCAGAATACAATAAATATTTTGAATAAATTTCAATATGGCTCTAGAGAGCTCAAAATACTTTTTTTCTCTCCGAACCCGCTCTCATAATACTCCAGAAATAGATAGGCATTTAAACAGCGTTAACCTAACAGACCTCTCTCTTAAAACAGTGACGAAGAGGATAAAAATAGTTGAGCTTTTCCATTAAAGTGATTTTATTGTGCTAACTAGCACCATAATTAGCTAAAAATGAGTAGAAAATGATGATTTGTACAGATGAGTCGAATTTTGAAAGATTTTATTCCCCCCCTAGACTTTTTCTAATACGAGGAAGTGGTGTTAAATGGATCCTCAGTTTATTGTACGTATTGAGAAGCTTGTGTAAGTAATGTTATATTTTTCAGCTCTTTTTGGTATTTAAGTAGGAGATACTTTTAATTTTAAAAATTTAGCCTAACATCGCTATCATTTAATAATGCAGTGACATTCTATCTCATCAGGAACCCATCTCATCTCCCAAATATTTATTTTGTATCAGTATAATTTTCCTAAGGACACATTCATACCGTGTCGCGGTTTTGGAGAAGAAAGAATAATAACGACTCAAAAATCATTAAATAGCTCGCCAGTAATCTGATTAAAATGCCTGCTAAATTTTGTTATAGTATCTGTTCAGAACAATGAAACAGAAGTAACATATATATTAACAACTAAGATACAAGTCATTTTTGAATGTTGCAATAAATTTCAAAAAGAATATTCGGTTTCCTTTCCAAATAGAATGTTAGTAAAGAGGCTTTGTATTGATCTAAGCAAAAATATAGACGTTTTTCCGAGTGTAATTTAATCTTATTGTTCTCTTAATTTGTATAATTTATGTTATTGTTTCTAGTAAAATTGAAAGATAAAAATTCTACTGTTTATTTACTTTCTTTTACTCTGTTAATATGAGGGTGGAGTAAATGTGTTGGAGGGAAGTATATATGGCTAGTAGCTTATATTTCTAATTTCTAAGGCTGACTTCAAATATTTTGCAGGACGCGCGACTGAAAATATCCATATTCTTAATCTCGAAAGTAATTATATCTTCTTTTCTATAACACTATTTTTTAACTTGGAAAAATTTCGGGATATTTCCTAAAAAAATAATTTAAATTTGAGAATGACCATCTTTGTGATTTTATTTTTTTTTTAAAGGTAAATGAAACCTTTTGAAACTACATAAGATTGACGGTATCATTCTTCCGTAGTAGACTAGCATGATCATGTATCAACGTATTCCTTTGCATGTATCGACAAAAACTATAAATCAAGAGTAATTTATTCGAAGATATGCCGTAGAAACCTTTTAAGTGTTTTTTTTATAAAAAGTTCGTTGCCGAGCTGTTGGCTGTAGGCTACAGACCAACGGTCTGTATGCGAAGGGCAACCTCCTTCTGTAAGCAGAAGAACCACAGGCTGAGCTAGTTTCTCAATATTTGAAAGAGTAATGTCTTAGACAAAAAAATGATTTCGTCTTCAATAGTAGGTAAGTTATTTGTATCTTCTACAGTTAAAAATACATAGCGATGTCCATTTAATGTCTTCAGCAAGCGGTACGGATTGTTCCTAACCACAATATCGGAATAATTTGCTAACTTCTTTTTCATATTTCCTTTTTATTTTCTATATTTCGTATGGTTTCATATAAAATATATGTAGGTATATAGGGCACTATATTGTCTATTATAGTGAAAAATGAAGGTGTAAGGCATTTAGTATTTCCTGATTTTTTGAAATGTTTTAAATCTCATCCGAAATTTAATCTTTTAATCAGGAGGGAAAGAGATCAAAGTTATAAGATGTGTAGATTAAGATGAGATGTGGGATCCTGTATATGTACATCATAGAAATATTTAGATTGAACGTATTATGTTGTGATTGAGGTTTCCAAGTCTTTTATAAACTTGGATAATTTCTACTAATTTCTCTACATTTGTTATAATCAAGTTTAGAATGATTTGTTTGTACGTGAGTTCGTCTACTTTTCGATACAAAAAGGAACATTTATAAATTCTACAAGATAATTTTCTAAATTGTTTGCATTTATTTATAAAAGCCACATTCCGTACATAACCGCCTAAAAACTAAAAAATATTACATTTATTCTAAATGGGCAATGGAACAACAACACACAAAAACCCCACTATATGAAATAAGTATCTACAGGGACCATAGGTATATGTACAGAGTTAAATAAAAGAAAAATAGTATATATAGGATTAGATTAGCGATTTACAGCCGACCTATAATATAGTGTATTAGCGAGCATTGTCGGCTAATGGATTCCAGCTAAGATTATCAACTATACAATTCTCGGTACAACGTATTTACCAGACTTTAAACTAATATTGTTGGAGTATCAAAAGCCATCGCATTATACGTCCGTTATGGCTCTTAGTATTTCAGAAATACGACAAAGGGCAATGGTCTGTTTCGACAAACCTTTTCCTTATTAAATGACTGCTAAGTTAGGTAATACTCCATAATATAGCTTACGCTTCCCGTTCTATTACCAAGTAATTACGTTCACGGGGCAGTAGCTTTTGGCTCGCGTAAGCCACCGGGTGTCTTTCACCTTCGTCAAAGTATTGAAGCAGCACGCATCCAATTCCTTCGTCACTCGCATCCATCCTTCCATCCTGATGCCGAAGCGTTTAGATGGATTAAGGAGTCTCGAAATGGGGGCGGACGCTAGCTTGTCCTTGAGCGGCTGGAACCTGGCAGTAGTTTCGAGATTCCATCAAAGGGAATCTGGGGATCAATTCTGGAGGAGGGCACTTAAATGGCAGAAACAGACGCGAAGTTATGGATAAATCTACGGTAAAAGGAGGCCGATCCCATAAATAACCTCAGCTGTTTCTTCATGCGGGGAAGGTGCATCTTGACAATGTCTCTGACCTGTACGTCTTGGGGGCCCATCTGATTTTTCAAACAAACAGGCTCTTGAATAGTACGGACGATGTTATGCTCAAATTGATCAGAGCAACTGGGGGTCTCTGAGATGATATCTTCAAATCCATTTTGCAACTGCTGGAGCTGACTATTTTGAAGAGGCGCTAGCCTGGGGGGAGACATCCAGCACGGGGGATGATGATTCGGGCAGTCCAGGTAAAGATGGGATTGGCGTCATCACCATCTTTTTCAATGCATACTAATTGCACGACATTGGGGGAGTAAGCGGGATACACCACTTCCAACGGGAACTCTTCATCGAGGGCCACAATATTGTTGATACACGTACGGTGGTGATATTGCTTCAACATGTTGATGTGGAAAACCTTATCTCCTGAGGAGGATCGAATCAGGTAATCCACCAGGCCTTTTACCTCTAGAACAGAAGTTTTTTACTCTCCGTGGGAAGTAGCAACAGGACCTCCTCGCCAGGCTTAAAAATTCTTTACTTTGCCTTTCTATCCAAATAAGTTCAATACTTCTCCAAATTTACCTCAGCATTTTGGTACGCGATGTCAGCACATATCTCGAGGTGCTTTCGGAAGTCTAGGAGGTACGAATAGGATGATTGGATTTCTTTATCCGGACGGGGATTGGTGAAAAGTTCCTTTACGGCCATACAGTAATTTGAAGGGGGCGAATCCTAGGGTCCAATCGGTAAATACGCGACACGCAAACAGTGCCACGGGTAAAAAGCGCTGCCATCTCGGGGCTGATCTATACACAATTTTTTGAGGATTGCTTTCAATGTGCCATTTAGTTTTTCGCAAACTACGTTTGCCGCTGGGTGCTAAGGGGTGGTAAACAGAGGATTTACCATGCGAAGCTTTCCGACATACTCCATAATCTCTGAGATAAGTTGTCTGCCTCGATCCGACAATACTTCTATCAAAATTTCTACCCGAAAAAAAATGGAAATTAGGGCTTCGGCGCACGAAACGCTATCAATGCGTTTAAAGAGAACTGCCTCGGGAAAACGGTAGCGAAGTCTACCAAAGTGAGGACATAACTGTGTCTTTAACTAGACGGGAGGTGAATGGGGCCAATAAGATCAATGTCCACACGAGAAAAAGGTTCCGAGATGATCCGGCGTTTCTGAAAAGGGGCTGGCTTGATGCGCCCTTTTGCCGATGTCCTTTGGCAGGCTTCGAATGATTTTCAGTAATCTGCAATTACTCTGGCCGCACCCGGGAATAAAAATACTTAAAAACCCTCTGACTGGTTTTGTTGTGACTAAAATGACCGGAGAATAAACGATCCTGAGAAATCGGGAGGAGTTGGAAGACGTGAGAGCGGGGAACACAAAAGGAGTGTTTCAGGTTCGGTTCCGTCGGAACATTTACGATGTAACAACTCATCCTTGACAAGATATGAGATGCTTGTCCACCACGGGAAGAGTCTTGCTCATTAGTCCTGGCTTTGACCCAAAGGGGGAGGAGAGTTGCGCACTCCTTCTGGGTGCGAGCAAAATTCTCGTTCCGGAGGGTCTGCATCTCCGGATCGACAGGGTTTTTTAAAGGAAAGGGTTCTTAGGAAGCCTTAGAGGCCGGACACGGGTTACCATGGGTTGTGATCTGGGTTACTTGTAACCTGGGGGCTCTGAACAATCAGTACAGAGCAAATCTTGTACTGTAGTTATCTTACGTCATCATTTGCGAACTTTTTGCCATTCAAGAATTTCAGCAGTGCCTGGAATAGAAGGTAGCCTGTTGCCATCAGGTCTTACAAGGACGGTGGGTGAGAGAGAACTTCCTACCCCAGATCCCGGAATTTTTCACAAGTATGTGTTACAACGTGTGGTAGAGCATTATCATAGAGAAACATGACAACAGTAAATTTTGTTCGTTTCTGTCCAATTGCATCTGCCACATGTTATGTTGTTGACTATATAATTAAGCTTCGATAGACTTATATTGTTCCTGAAGTTCCTAGTAAATCACTCCCTTTCCATCCTACTAAATACAAGCCCTAAGCTTCTTTTGGTATCGGCCTGCTTTTCCCTGAAGTTATGCAGGTGCATCTCTGTCTGTCCAGCTTCTTTTGCTATGTTCAAGTGTAGACACAATTTCTCAGCTGCACTTTTAAGCGAGGTCTATGAAAGATGGCTAATACAAATACATAACTAGTCTTTCATCTTATATTAATCTATAAATAAATAAACTTTTAAAAACGGTTGTGAGAGACCTTTGTTTCTAACTTAATAAATAGTTTTATTTAAGAAGAATCATACACTCTTGCATCACTTTTGTATAAAATTGCAGCAAAGATGATTGTATTATGTTAATTACTGCAATTATATATAGAAGGTAGTTAGTCCAATTGGAAAGACTTGTGCTATTATATCTGATAACAAGGAAAGTTGAGGCGTTTTAGGGAATATACATATATCAGCATCTTTTACAGGTGTAGAAGAGAAGCAAACAAACGGTTTTGTTGCTGGTATTACCCTATAATCTGATCTTTTTACACTTTTAAAATCGATTTTTTTCAATACAAATATTTAACTTAATCATTAATGCTTTCCGTTGATCATGCAGAGGGTGGATTTTCAATTTACTCTTCCAAGTAAATCCATGTATGTCACTTATGAATATTGTGCTCATTAAAGTGGTCTCCACCGGGCGCTACATTAGATCTATTTAAAATCAACCTCCTCTTATTTTCATAAGTTTAGTTCATTTTTCCATGCTTTTTAACGATTTCAAGCCACATGGAGTTTGAAATCGGCAAGAGTACCACTTCCGGGGTCAATTGAATCATCTTCGGCTCTATAAAATTTCATTTAAACAACATAAAACAACAAATTAAGTATCGAATGAAAAGGCGTAAAATTAATAAAATATAATAAGTAATAAATAAATAGTTAGTAATAATAACAATAAGAATTAATAATAAATATAATTATTAGTGACAATAAAGATTATGTGATAGAACAGTTAAGGCCGCGTAATTTCAATCCCTATCACATGTTATTTAAAACCACGATGCTCCCCACGTGCATCTTCGCTTTGAAGCTGAGCGCCTTATCGCAGCCACCTGAGTCAATGTTTAAACAAGGAGGTTTATCTTTCCCCCGTTTGTCCCATGCGCCGACCTCGCCAGATTGAGTTAGGCTTATGGGAAGATAAGGCATTGTTCCCAGGCTCGGCTGTGCATTCCCTCGAAGCTCCCACTCCATTGTCCCCCACGCAAAGGAGATGTCCCAGCTATTTATTTGGAAACTTTTCTACTAAGATCAGATTGGAGATCCAAATTTTCGTCGCAAAACATCACTACGACCCACTCTCACCTTGTGCACACGGGGACCTCGACCTTGAGATTCACCATCACTTGTCCAGAAGAAAAACAATATCCCTTGAGTGCCAAGGTTCAAGCCTTTCGTGACGCCAAGTCCACAAGGCTTCCCCTGGTTGTTCAAAAAGAGAACAACTTTAGAACAGCCATTGTTGTTTTGAGCCTGTTGACAAGAAACGGTTCTCACCCCTCCCTTGTTGTTCAGAAGAGAACAACGTAGAACACTAATTGTTCGTTTACGCCCGTTTGCCAAGAAACGGTTCCCACCCTTTACCCTGTTGTTCAGAAAGAGAACAACGTTAGAAGAGCCATTGTTCGTTCGAGCCCGTTGACAAGAAACGGTTCTCCCCCCCTTCCTGTTGTTCAGAAGAGAACAACGTAGAACAGCCATTGTTCGTTTGAGCCCCTATGCCAAGAAACGGTTCTCACCCTTCCCCCTTGTTGTTCAGAAGAGAACAACATTAGAACAGCCATTGTTCTCGAGCCCGTATACAAGAGAGGGTTCTAACCCCCTCTGTTGTTCAGAAGAGAACAATTTAGAACAGCCATTGTTCTTCAAGCCGTTCGTCAAGAAACGGTTCTCATTCCCAAGACACCACGTCAGGATCATTTAATTCCCCCCCCCCTTCGGCTGGAACTCGCCAGTGGACCGAAATTCCTTCACGTCGCCTTCCTCTGCACACAAGTATAATTACGTAAGCCGAACGTTACCTTTGAGTATTTAACCCTTTTGTCAACTCTATCCTGTGCTTTAAATGGTATAGCGAACCATCCCCTCCCTTTCACTTTATATTTTTTTTACCTTTTTAAATCTTTTAATCCTCGGATTAGCTCGAGTCCCCACGACCCTTTCCATTCTCTGTTTATGTCAATATTTTTCGTTTTGTGTGTTGTTGATAGTTATTATTAATAAAACTCTATTTTATTAATGATAGCAATATTATTATCCTTGAGCTCAGTTCCACTTCTTAAGCATATCGAAGATACATAATATTGGCCAGCCAGACATCCACGCACTCTAAAGTTAATTAAAGAAGTTCCCTCAACGAATAGTTATATATGGTATATCGTCGTTAGTCCATTCTACGACATATATTATATCATCTTGTAAGAAATAAGATAAACTGAATCAGAACCTAGAAAACAATCTACATGTCACAATTTCCCAATGCCATCAAACAGGAACTCTAGGGAGATCCATGGTCAAAGAGTTGATATCTCAGAAGCTTCAGGTAATGTTCACAGCAAGGTGTCAACTGGGCATGTACCAGATCTCTCATTGTAGCATTCTTGGTTGGTGATCTTTCAGCTTTTTTGCACTGGTTATAGTAAAAAACACGAGTAAAGTTCATGGAACTCGTGCTTTGGCAGATATCAATTTAGAAAATTTAAGCTTCATGCAGCAAAGCTTTCCAACAAGGTAGTCAAAAGTGCGTTAATTTCCAGCTTTTCCACGCCAAAACATATGAAATAATGTACTAAAACAAATAAAAATCAGAAAAAAGTAATTTTTGAACAGCTTAACAGTACATGTATACTGGCAAACTTCCGTGATCATTATATTTAATATTTAAACTTGGAGAAACAAAGGTTACAACTCTCAAAACTTTATGCAACATTTTTTTGTTTTCTCGTAAGAATATTCGATGTATCAACGAATACTAATTGAAAGAGTTCGATCCTGCAAACAAATTTTCACTTAATAAAGGTTTCCTTTTAAAGGCTGTCTCTCATAGACCACATTCTCACTTCCTACCTACACTGATGCCAAAACGCTTTTGCTATATTAGCCGTTTTTTTCATTGAGGAAGTAAACAATACATATATGTACAAATGGAGAGTATGTCTTTGGGCCAGTGTATATAGGTAGTATATATAGACGCTTTTCAAATTTATGTAACTATAACAATTCGGAGGGGAGAAAATTTGCTTCTTTTCCCATTTCGTTTATTAACATATACTTCATTTCATTTAGATCGAATAAAATTTCTATAACAATTAAAAGAATTATTCCTCAATTATTTAGAATTGCAATTTACTACTAACATTTGAATTTTAGTGTGAATAATTATACGATTTTAAAGGTCATTGTATTAGAGTTATTAGTAAGTGTAATTAATATTAATTCTCTGCTCAATTATATTTGATATTACATTATCTGTGTGATCATTATTCGGTTAGCTCATTAAAACTCGTATGTGCCCTTCAAAAGCTACAGATTATTCTCTCTTAAACTTTTCAAATTAATTTGTTTCAAATAATGAATTAATCGATGATTATGGCGAAAATATTAAAAGAGACAACTCAACAACCTTTTTTAAGTATGGTAAAGAATTTTATTAGAAGAAAAAACGATACAATAGAAAATCAGCGCTGATAAAAGCCTTAAATTATCATGTATATACGAGGGGCGGTCAATAAGTTTTGCGAATTAGTAGGGCAAAACAGAGGAAGGGAAATGGCTGTTTGTGAGGGAGGTGTTAGGACAAGTTATGAAAAGTCAGGGCCTGCAGCCGCACGCTCGTGCCTCGTCTATTTAAGAAGCAGTAGCTGATCGCAGATCGTCAGTCACAAATTTTTCAACAAAAAAGAAGGAACGCATGGTTGCAGTGTACACCGGCACCGCCCCTTCCTATGCAACCATTGCTCGCTGGAATAGGGAGTTCCGCCATGGTCGTGAGTCCCTTGAAGATGACCACTGTTCAGGACGCCATTCAGACGTGACCAACGAGGACAATGTAGCCCGTGTAGAGAGGATGGTCCTCGAAAATTGACGGGTGAAGGTCTAAGAAATCGTGCGAGAACTTGGAATATCCCATGGAAGTGTTATCAACATGATCGACGAGAGTTTGGCCATGGCCAAAGTCTCTGCCCGTTGGGTCCTTAGAAATCTTACGCCCCATGATCGACTTCAACGTCGTCAAAGTCTACAAGGCCAGAGTTGCACAAGCTTCCCTGCACGAGTGTGGGTTGGAGGGGCTCAACCATCCCCCTACAGTCCAGATCTCGCCCCAAGCGACTACTTTTTATTCCGCCAGGTCAAGGCTACACTGCGTGGACGCCGGTTTGGGAACGATAAAGATGTCCAGCTCGCCGTCCAGGAGTGGATTGAACAGCCGTCGGGAGATTTCTGGTTGTCGTGAATTCAAAGCCTCAGGGACAAGTGGCGCAAATGCATTGAAGTCGAGGGTAGTTATATTAAAAAATAATAAAACACTTTTCCTGATATCTCGTTTTCTAATATCCGAATCGCAAAACTTATTGACCGCCCCTAGTATCGGGTTTGCATAATTAAAATAGAACCTATATACCTGTACAAAATAATCTTCAAGGAATCCACTGATAAAACAAAGTCGATGTGGATTACCTCAATCACCTGAGATTCGCAGATAATTTTCTACTCATAGCTGCCAATCTAGAAGAGATAAAACAACCAGAGGCCAACATGATAGACATCAGAATTAGAAACAAGCAGATTTGAAATAGCATAAAAATATATCTATTTACTCAACGCATTACAAACTCAATAGGAAAAGATCAGATCAAAAAATTTATAGCGGGATCAATCTATGCTGGAAAATATTTGAAAAGGCAAGCTTCATTATTTATTTTTCAAAAGAAAACTTCTAAGGGCTCTGAAAAGAAAATTATATAACGAATGCACAATCCCGAATATGAACCATGGAACAGAAACTTGAACCCTGACAAAAACAGTTACATACATTCAAAATTAGTTTAACACAACGGCCTATTAACGCATTATGATGACGGCAGCTTGGCGTGACAGAAAATTACTTACTTGGATATTTGGGCAAAGCAAACTCTAAAATATGCTGCAAGGTATAAGAAACGTAAAATGGAGCTGGGCAGATGATGTTTTAAGTTTCCAAAGTAATAGATTAAACAAAAGAAATTACAGATTAGAAACCATTTGATAAAAGACGATCAAAAGAGAACCAAACAACCTATGAAAGGAGGTTCTTTCAACTACTGCGTGTGGCAAATGGCTAAAATGAAATATATATATATATATAAATGCAAAAAATCCGAAAGGAAAATGAAAGACGGATTCTAAGTACTTTCGAAATGAACTTGTTGAGTTCATTTTCAAGGAATAATGAATTACTTAACAAATGTTGGTATATATAAATGGTTAGGAAAATCACTAATACTTTCACCTCTTCTAATATTGTATTTATGTTGGGTTAAGCGTACAATTAATGATTTACCGGTTTACCAAAGTATTTCTTAGGGCAAACGGCACAATAGACAGGATACCGACTCTATACTATTGTTAATATTTAGGCGGAGGATATTCTGTGGATTGTACCATTTGCCCTAAATATAATTTGGGCAAAAAAGTTAATTATTAATATACGCTTAACCCAACATAAATACAATATTAGAAGAGGTGAAAGTAAAAATGTTTTTTTTGTCCATTTATCTGAAAATAGTTAACCTATCAATTGGACTTCGGCTAAATTTATTTACAAACATGAAGATTATGTTAAAAGAAATAGTGTCAAATGCTCATTCCTTAACTCCTCGCCTAATATTCATATATCCTACGGTCTCTTTAAACTGAACCATGTAATTAGAACGTTTATTCGTAACTAAATTGTCCATTTTAAATTTTAATCTTTGATTTAGTAAATTAGTTCTGTTTCTTTGGTTTATTTCAATGTATTTATAATTGCATGTGTATGTATATACTCATAGCTTTGTAACCTAAATTTCTACATTCTTTTCTCACAGTTGGAACCTACGGAAGTAGACCTTATCTATATGTTTTTACCTTTCATATCCTGTATGTAATCCTGTCTTTGATAATATTTCTCTATTCTGTGTCCTTCTGCTGTACATGGGCGGAGCACCACTCTGCTCTCTCCTATATATACCACCTCTGTTCAGTAATCCTTTATTCCTTGAGAATGAACTGAACAAGTTCGAAAGTACTTGAAATCCGCCTTTCATTCTTCTGTGGTAGTTTTTGCACATATATATATGCATATGAAAAACTCACAAAGTATCACGTGAGGGTAGCAAATGAATGCTATGTCCCGCAAGGAAAAATGAAAAGGTGTTTCCAAGTACTTTCGAACTTTATTAAGTTCCTTATAAAGGATAAATTGATAAGGAAATTAATAAAGTTCGAACGTACTTGGAAATACTTTTTAATTTTTTCCTGCGGGACATTGCATTCATATATATATATATATATATATATATATATATATATATATATATATATATATATATTTAAACATATATATCAGAGTAAATGATCAAATTAAGAATGATAAATGACAGGTCATTTAATGATTTTTATTGGAAATACAAAACATTAAAACACGCGGGACATCAATTCAGGATAACTACAACACAATAACCCCAAAACAATATTATTGCTTCTCATATGTTAACATCTCTTTTGCATATCGCGTTCTATTCTATATCGTGTGAAATATCACTTACATATAACGTCTAACCTAACCTGATAGAATCTATGTTGTTAGGCTAAATTATATTGACATCTTCAAGAATAAATGTCGCTTGTGTATTCAGGCACAATGAAAATTTAACATTTTGATTCTCATCTGAAAACACATATTCTTTCCCATATGACCTAAGATGTAATTAGGATGCAAGACGTTGGCATGTAGTCAGTAAAGAAAACAAGTTCTGCTCATTAAAGTCGAGTGCTCTCACATATTCTAAGTTTATGACCGTTCAAACTTTCAATAACTCCCTGATTAACCTTGGAAGAACCTTGGTAGTTATATCATTCGAAAGGGAATGTAAAACAACATAAGAGTTTTATATTTTGTTAGAATCAGTAAAATAGTTATGATGTTTTTGCAAAATAATTAAATAGCTATGCTTGAGAGGACTTTATCAATTATATCATTCGAAAGAAAATGTAAAACAATATAAGGGTTTCAAATTTCGTTTGAATAGGCCGATTAGTTAGGATGTTATTACCAAAACAAAATAATTTCCGTGCTAACCTTGAAACAACTTCGGAAATTATATCCTTCGAAAGAGAATGTAACACATTATAAGTGTTTAAGATTTTGATGGAATTGGCTGAATAGTTACAATGTTATTTCCCGACCCAAAAGCAAAATGGGGACCGACCGAACTATCGACCAAATAAAGCGCTCACAGCAATAGCATATAACATAATACCACTTAATATATGGTGAACTAAGTTACCAATGTTCAGGTTGTGGTTAGTATTGCAATTAGTCGCTTCTTCACTGCATGGGGCATGCCTGGAGGACCTGGAAGAGGCTCCTCATATACAATTAAACACCTGTAAAGATAACTGTTTTGATTGGCTATTTAACATTCATTTTTGCCGTGGCAGTACATATATAGAATCGTTAGGGCTGTTAGATTATTTTATTGGATGAATTTAGTTACTTGGTGTAGATGAAGAGCGCCCCTAGGCTTACCCGACAAAGTGTGACGGTGGCTACCTATTGCTACCTACTCCGAACCTGAACTCAGCGCCGTTTCTATAAAGCCAATTCTGAACATCGATATAAATCGTGTTTTTAATACCCAGGAATTTAATGGAACACAGGAATTAGAGGCTCACTACCGAGCAGCTGCTCTCCAATATCCAATATCTTTCGTGTCTAACGGAAACATCAATGTGAATTTATCATTGAATTTAACATCTATGGAACTGTTATATTGATGTAAGTAATATATCAATTTTAATACCATTGAGGGACAGAAGAATCTCCTAGGTGGTTTTGTACATGAGGAACTTAGGGTAATGGATTGTGGCAAGTAGAAAATACCTGATACAATTAATAATTCATATATGTATTAAGTATAAGTGATCGTTGAATGGTTAAATAATTATACTGTATAATTGGCATCGAAGTCTAAGTGAAATATAATTTAGTTAGTGGGAGGTAAAAAAGAGATTAGCTGGCTCTCTCAGAAAAAGAAGGAGTGAGAGAGAGAGAGAACGTGAATGATAGAGTCATGAGAAAGCGATTACAAGCGAAGGAGCCCTGCTTTCAGACCGTCGGAAAACCTTCGGAGTGATAACAGGCCAGAATCCCGTCCCGTTTACGATCCTCACCGCCGATTCCCGCTATCGAGGCTGTGAGACAGAACCAATAACGCTTCCATCGGCAAACATTCCTTGGAAACATTCTTTGGAATCATTCATCGACGAATGCGCAATCTGCGAGTGACAATCACAGGTGTTATTTGGTCTCGTAGCAGGAATCCATATTTGGAACAACGAAGACTACGTCTGGAATGTCGTGATCTACCCCCTTCCTCGAAGAAATACCTTCTCGTGGTCTTCTCCAGAAAATTGTAAGACTTACATTTCTTTTATCGCCGAAGAGCAGTGACGCTTTCAGACGGAGCGACTCACCTCATGATATCCTCTTGGTCCTTTAGGGTAATTATTGTGATAATTATTGAGCCTCGTATGGCTAAGACTCACCTCGCATTCGCCTCCCGCTTTCACTCGGGTAATTAGTGTACTTATTGAGCCTAGTACAGCTAAGACAAGTCCTACTTGTCATTTCAATCTCATTTATTTAGTAAACGGTGTTAACTAAATTGCTTGTATAATAGTCTGTAAATATCTATTGTTGTATGTATATGATTAAAATATTATTTTGGTTTCTCCTGTTTAAATTCTTCAACCACCAAAGCCTAATTAAATAACTTCTAAATGCATTTGCTTCTGGAACGACATTTCTCCTTTTACTTATAGATTAGTTTGGTTTTTATTAAACTTTTTTTAGCAATCCTGCCTTTTTTTTATTACTATTCATTATTATTATCCTACTCAGCTACTTTCGCCATTGACAGATAGCAGCATCTAGATTATATCAATTTCTTTCTTAATAATATATTGTAAACTTTTATTCTTTTCTGATCATAAACTTGTTTATGTGCTTCTTTATATGTGCATGTCTGTATATTTCTACCTTCTTATATTTATTTATACTTTCGTAAGTATTTTTTGAAGAAAGTGAGTTTTTCGCCACTTTTCGAAAGTTGGAAAAGGCAAAAAGATGCTAAAATCTTTCTGGATATACAATTTTTGGCCCTCCATCAATCAGAAAGAAGTTAGATTGAGAAAGGAGCAGCAATTTATCACTTTTTGTCGATTATATCTTTAGGTGATTGATTACAAATGCCTAGTTTACCACTCAGTCAATTGGTGGTTTATCAGAAATAGAAATAGCTAAAAATCACGTTGTTATACACTCGAAATGACGTAGACTGCTTTTGAAGAATATTGGTTAGAAAAGTATTTTTTATTGCAGAAGTCTCTAATCATAGGTTTAAGTCTTTGAGAAGGAAAGAACTGGGTAGTTATTAAATGAAGGACCGAAAACAAGAAGAGAGGAGGATCATTCTCATGGCCCCCAGAGAATATGGTTAAAGAGAGAAGAGATGCAGCTCTGAATACATAAATGTGAGCTCATGGCACAAAGAATTAGTCATGTGTAGTGTTTAAAATATGCAATTTGTAAACACTATCTGAAGGTATCATTGAACGAAGAGAATCGGTAGGTTACGAGCTCAAAATTGTTTGACGGGATTCATAGATTTTGCAATGATGGTAAGTGCAAAACGACAAGCCAAAGGCCTTCACACTATTAAAAATATGGGGTAAATTAAGTGTAAATTAGAAAAACATAGGGTAATCTATGAAAATAAAGAGTATTTATGTATATATATAATGATTTACCATTTAGGAAAAGGTAAATGCTTCTATAAATAGCCTTTTCCAGTTCACCCTTAAGTCAAGGTTCTAGATGTTTTATTAGTGAGTTACAATGGAATTTTTTCTTTGGAAAAACACAAAAATGCAATAAAGAATACATAAATAATCGAAATATAAGGTATCTGTGATTGAAAATTTTAAAAATTGTTGAAAACAGCATTCGAAAAGTGAATCTGTAAATCATACTTATATATGTATATAATTACACTTTTACCAAAAAAAAGCAATAAAAAGAATGAAATAATGATGAATAATTTAAAACCCGAGATACAGCACCGTTGGGGGCATTTTCCTGCCACAATATATAGATCAAGATCATTTATCATTTTCCGCACCACCCGCAAACTACGCCTTCTCGTCTTACACGTGTTTGTTTTCTTTGTTTTGCCATCAAAGCTGAGCCAGGCACTCATACTATAGTAGTATTAGAAATAAGAAAGATGAGTTATTTAGTTATTTTATTAATTAAGATATAGATATAATAAGTGTAATTGAATCATGGGTTAATGAATCTAAGTTAATGACAATGTGATTGACTTTGAACGACAGGCTTATGATACATATGTATATTATTCAAAGGAAAGAAGCAAGATGAAGTTAAGTCAGTTTGGATAGATATTAGGCTCAGTAAAAATATAGGCTAATACACTTAGGGGTCTTTTACAAACCATTCGGACGGTCTAATTGTATTGATGAGTTATGATCAGGGAAATAATTAAAGGATGTAAAGTAGATACAGTTAGTATTTATGACTTCAATTTAAATTCTGTGGACTGAGAAAATATGATAAGAAGGGATATAACAAGTTCTAACTTTAGATAATGGTTTGAGGTAATCTTTTGACTCAATTTGTTAATAAGCCAACAAGGGGCGCCCATATATTAAATCGGGTTCTTTTAAATTATGATCACTTGGTTTAGGAATTGACTGTCGGGAATAATTAGAAAATACTGATCACCAGATGGTTGATTTTAACGTGGGAATAGTGAAAGGTAGAACATCAATAAACTCCACAAGAAACTCCAAATTTTTATAGGGGGGATTACAATAAATATCGCAACTTGCTAATTCAGATTAGGTGAGATATGCATAGAATTCCGTTGAAAGAATAATTATGAGATGTGAGACACCTTTAAGACTCTATTAAACATAGTCCAGGATCAATGTATTCCAATGAAGACTATTAGGAAGAAATGTAAGAAGCTATTGTGGTGGAATCAGGAGATAGCTATGAAAATTTCTGCAAAGAAAAAGGTATACCATAGATTACAGAGAGAAAGTAGTTTGACAATTTAATCATTATAGGTTGGCCAGAAATGAGTTAAATTAGATTATTAGGAATAGGAAAAGAGTAGCAGAAATTAATTAAGCTCAAATTAATAATAAAGATCCAAGAATATTCTTTATCTATTATAGAATCAATAACAAATCTGACAAATCAATACTGCTAAAAAAATATGGCATATTAGATTTGTTTTAACTCGTACGGTTTTTTAATTTTTAAAGACAATAGTTTTTACTTTTTAAAATGCTCACCGATGTCATTTTCAACGTAGTTATTCCCTTCTTGAAAGTATATTGTTATTTTGCTAAATTTGAAACTCTACGCCATTTTGCCCTATTTCCTTCAACATTTGGCCAAATATTGGCCTGAATAGTCAACCAGTACTAAGTATTTTTAGATCTGGAGCCGATCCGCGTATGCGTCTTCTGGCTTCTTCACCAATGACACGTTATATTTCGTATATTTCGAATGATTCGCGGCTTTCTTTCCTTTAAGTTTATAGAGTCTAATGGCGTTAGTTTATTTAAGGGTACATTTCTTTCTAATACTGTTTTCTGTGCAAAGCTTTTATTCAAACTAGAGATCTTACGACAGCAATCTACGTTTGCATTCAAAACTTATTGCAGGCTTTCGAATTAAGAATATTACGAGTCTTTTTTTAAAGTTGCTGTGAGATGGGTTGGTGCAACTTCAATAATTACGTGGGGAGTATGGAGGTGAAGCCCCATATATTGAAGTATCCCCCCAAATAATAATTTTTGGCGTAAATAGTCTAAAGTATGCAGAACTATTGTTGTCTCAAATTACCTTGTTAGGTTCTGGTCTGGTTCTGGATCTTTTAAATGAATTTAAATGTGTTTTTCCTATGCAGTTTTATGTTTCCTTTTCAGATCTGAAAC
The DNA here is from genome assembly GCA_963969495.1 of Ceratothoa steindachneri. Lineage (NCBI taxonomy): Eukaryota > Metazoa > Arthropoda > Malacostraca > Isopoda > Cymothoidae > Ceratothoa > Ceratothoa steindachneri. The sequence goes on along the minus strand of OZ018324.1, from coordinate 72,807,021 downwards.
AAGCTTTTGCTGGAAATCCATACTTTTCCTGTTATGGAACTTAGGTCTATTTTGAGAAAGGTATGCATTTCCGGGAAAAACGAGCGTCAGATCTGAAAAGTAGATATAGAAATTGCATAAGTAAAATACATTTTTAATTTCATTTGCAAATATGTGTTAAAACGAATCTTTGCCATGAAGGGGTTTGAAAGAATCTGATGAGGAAATAGTAGAGGTTCTTAATGATCTGTTTTCTTCATGATTTACAGAACTGAATTCAGATAGATTAGTTGATGATAATTCTAGATAGGTTAAGGGAAGAAGTGTTAAATACCATTATTGTGAACCGGGAAATAATTAAAGGACTTATATTGGAGTTAAATACTAGTAAAGCATCTGGCACTGCAAACAAAATTAATTGTAGACTACTCAAAGAATGGGTAGATAGTATTGCAGTAGCTCTTGAGAAGATATATACGAGGGGCGGTCAATAGGTTTTGCGAATCGGTAGGGCAAAACATAGGAAGGGGGATTGCTGTTTGTAAGGGTGTTAGAGCAAGTTATGACAAGTCAGGACCTGCAGCCGCACCCTCCTGCCTTGTCTATTTAAGAAGCAGTAGCTGATCGCAGATCGTCAGCCAAAAATCTTTCAACAATGAAGAAGGTTGAGCACCGCGCAGTGATCCAATTTTTGACCAATGAAGGCAAGGATTCAAAAGACATTCATTAACGCATCGCTGCAGTGTACACCAACACGGCCCCTTCCTATACAACCATTGCTTGCTGGAATAGGTAGTTCCTTCAAAGTTGTGAGTCCCTTGAAGATGACCCCCATCCAGGACGCCCGTGAGACGTGATCAACGAGGACAATATGGCCCGTGTGGAGAGGATGATCCTCGAAAATCGATGGGTGAACGTCGAAGAAATCGAGCGAGAGCTTGGAATATCACATGGAAGTGTTATCAAAATCATTTCCAACAATAGGTCATGACCAAGGTCTCTGCTTTTTGGGTCCCTAGAAACCTGACGCCACATGATTAACTTCAATGTCGTCAAAGTCCATAAGGCCAGAGTTGCTCAAGCTGCCCTGCGCGAGTACGGATTCAAGGAGCTAAACCATCCCCCTACAGTCCAGATCTGGCCCCTAGCGACTACTTTTTATTTCGCCAACTCAAGGCTGCACTGCATGGACGCCGGTTTGGGGATGAAAAAGATGTCCAGCTCGCCATCTAGGAGTAGATTGAGCAGCAGTTGGGGAATATTTGGTTGTCGGGAATTCAAAGCCTCAGGTGCAAGTGGCACAAGTGCATTGAAATCTAGGGTAGTTATATTGAAATTTAATAAAACAGTTTTACTCATATCTCGTTTCCTTATATCCGATTTGCAAAATTTATTGACCCGCCCTCTTACTGGATCGCTCGAGTTTGGAGAAATACCTAATGATTAGAATTTTGCGAATGTAGTACTGAAATAGTTTTCCACTTGAGACAGTAGACAGTCCAAACTTAAATGTTTTAAATGGAGATTAGATGATTGTATGGAGAGGGAGGGCTAACATTTTTGGGGTTGGTTGGGGTATTATGGGCTGATTCATGTTGATGCAGATTTTATTTTATATTATGGGTAATTTTGATTTTTACGTGCCTTTATGATGATGCTTTTTGTTTTTGATGCATTCTTATGGATGGTTAAAATGTATATAGTAAACGCATGAGCTAAAAAAAATCTTATTTAAATTGTATATTGTAGAAGCACAATTCTATGGAGGAATTTTGTGGGCGGGTTTTAACAGATACGGATGAACTTTGGTATGCCCTTTTGGCTTTTGTCATCAGTGAAATTATGTTATGTTATGTTGACAGTGAAAATTGAAAAACATTGCACATAAAATAAATTATTCCACTCTCTCGAGGAAAAATATACAATTAGGTGTGCGAATTCTATGGAAAATATGAAATGATATGAAATTGTTTTATTTAATATAATTGTGTTAAGTGATTTGTTTCACTGAGATACATGTTATGATTTAATTATTTTCTGTATTTTTTTCACCTTGCAATTGAAGTTACCTAAGAAAATGCTGGCTGCCTAGCAGAGGATGGCTGAGAGAAAATACACACCTATCTTGTTCATTTAATGAAGTTTGTCAAGCAAAGATGAAAGAGACTTAAATTACATTATTACATTATAGGAATTACACAGAGGACCTGTACAGTGCTGTATGACAACAGCAGAGAAAAGGTAACCCATGTATATCACACACACATACTATATATATATATATATATATATATATATAGAGAGAGAGAGAGAGAGAGAGAGATATAGAAATATATATATATATATATATATAATATAAATAAGTAAATAAAAAAAACCAGGAACATTTCCGCGAATGATCATCTATCTCTCTGGCATTTACGTAGGTTTGTCTGGTGCTTATTTAGTCTCAGTCTTGGCTTTCCAAATGCATATAATTTCTTTCATTGTTGGTGGCTAGAAGATTGCCATATCTGATATTTCTGTCCTTCATCCTTTATTTTCCACTGTCTCTCTCTCTCTCTCATGCTTATTTTCAAGTCCGCATGTGTGTGACAAAGGCCTCTCCCACTCTCACTAACTACTTGTTTCTGCTGCATGAGAGTGTGTATCAACATAAACATTTTTCCACAATGCTTTACATTTTGTTGTTTACAGTTCTATAGGTATCGTGGTCTTGTACCTTGGATTACTCATGCAGTACTACATATATAATTTGCTCATGCATTTATTTTTAGTATTATGAAAAGTTGGGCAGAATTTTTAATTGAGGAAAAATATATTTTAGGAATTTTTTATGTTTAATTTGTATTTCAGAGATTGGAATGGTTTCTGCTGTACAACTTATTCCGTCACTCTTCAGAGGGGATGAACAAATGATTTTAGTTGACAGCATTGAGGTATGATTCACATTTAATCTTTTTCTTTTTATTATGCAGTTTCCAACTAGAAAAAAAAAATGGGAGAATTTTTCACTTTTCATGGTAATTTTTTCTGGTTCTCACCATCTGATTTATCTATTGCGAATTTATTTTGAGGTTTTTATTTCTGGACCAATTTTTAATTATTTTATAAATACATTAAGTAACTTGATAACTTTTTCTTATAGTTATTTTCTAGGCTTTACTTCGGTCTCTTACACTAAATAATGAAAAATATATATATATATTTATTTATCTATTTATTTATTGACCATATTCTACTTCCACAGAGTATCATGGCACCTTCTCCATTGTTGGTTATGGATGAGGGAGGGTTTTAATTCTATTAATGGGGAGCCAATTCTCATAAGAAAACCCGTAAAATTCAGCACAGTGTTTAAAGCTGTCCTCCATTTATATTAAGTATTTGGAAGTCAATACCCAAATGAACTTAGGAGAACGATGGTATTTGTTGAAAAATATTTTTTCAACCTAGGCTCAAAAATCCTAAGACTCGTATCATCATGGCGCAAAAAGCTTGGGATTGCCTAGGTTAGTTTAGGTTAGGCTGCAACTGTGTAATTATTTGCAAAGAAATTTTATATTATAATAACTAATGATTTACCTTTACCTATTTATTAATCTGTGTTTTTTATTCAATGGAAGATTTTCTAAAATCATTAATATTTTTTAGATGAAAATCATGAATTTACTTGTATTCTTAGTTTTGGAATTTCTTGTGGTCTAGATTCTATTGCTTGACTTGATTCCTTACGATTGTAAATAATTGATTTTTCCTTATAGAAAGAATTAGATTTTTCTTTGTATTTAGACATTCTGAATATTTTTAATAAATCTGGTAGAAAATTTGTATATATTGGTTGTTTCCTTTTACTGTTAAGACCAAATGACTTGAAAAAGGTAAAGGAAAGGGGTATATATGGGCTGTAACTTCACCTCATGAAAAAGGGAAAAATCTTATTTACTGATATTGGAAAAGAGAAATGAAACGAGTAAAAATGCACTGTAATTTACTCATATTGTAAAAGGATAAATCGTGATCTGATTTACCTTTAAAATGGTAAGCTATTTGGGACAGTAAGTTTAACCCCTTCTTGCCCTTAATTTTACCCATTTTCTCTTACAGTGCACGTGACGGATACAGCATAATATTCTGGTGTATGTAATTGCGCGTACGCTCATATGTTTTATTTGCTATAGCGAAACTCACGGTCTACAGGAAATTCTCGTTAAAATTGTAGCCGAAATATGATACTGATAGACCTGGATCGCCAGAGTGTTACATGCGGGTTTGTTCATAAAAATCGCTTCACTTCAAAGAAGAAATTGCGGCAAGGCGTCAACGCCTGTTATATGGCACCGCGACTGAAATGCGCCTTCGGAGGAAACTGAAATTTTTTAACATATAAGAGTGGAATGGCATAAATATTTGCCCACTTCTGTCCAGAAAGTTATTCAGTTATATTAGGCGAGAAGGGGTCAGAATAATGACGTTTCTGCCTGTATGAGAATGAAGCTAGACGTTGTGTTTATCATAGACCTCATGAGGCCTTCGAGGAAGATTGCGTGCACGGTGAGGTTCAAACTGGATGAGAATCTGTGATCAATTGGGAATGTTTTAATTATGCGTAAAAGGGGCCTATAGTTGAAGTATAAAACAATTTTGACCAGTATACTTACATCGAGATAGTAGACGATCAGATTTCTTTTCATTTACCCCTCACCTTTACAAGAAACATAACATTCCAATGCTTATGTTCCACGAATACAAGTTCCACGTTCACCTGGAAAGAACTGTGACTAACTAGCATGAGGAGCATTCAGAAACAATCACATACTTGGATTAGCCGCCAAAATCATAAGATCTAAAACTAATTGAAATTCTATGGCACTACCTCTAACAACCTGTTAAACGTCAATCACAGCCTCCAGGTAAACCGGCCGAAGTGTATAATGCTTTGATGCAAGTGTGGCTGAGCATGTATGTGTCCCATGTCGAATCGCAGCAGTTATCTAGGCACTTGAAGTTATTCCACGTTATTAATCACAATCCCATCTTAGGTAACTAATTTTTGTCCAGTGAGCTTACTTTACTTTCTTAATATTATGATAAAAACATATAGAGTGATAAAGGACAAAGATAAATCAATAGAAACAACGAACATTAGTGAAATAGATTTTCAAAAAGATGTGACATAAAGAGTATCGAGAATCATAGAAGGAATGATTGAGTGGTTCGTAAAATTAATTTCAATAATAAGTTCATAAAAGATTACACCAAATAAAAGCAGGAAACATGCATCGTCTTTCGAGAAACTACCTTTCAACGAGATTGATCAACCAAATGTTGGTGGATGAGGATCCTATAAAACGGAGCAATGATTCTTTAGACAAATTAAGACGTACATTACATGTATTCCATCAATACTTCATGGATGAAATAATTACATGCGGTAGGAAGCAAAGGCCTTTCAAAACCAGAGTTAGAAATTAACAAATGAAATATTTAGCATTAAAGATAATTAGGAATCAGGATGTTAACATAAATATATTTTGAAAACAGGAAAGATGATTAGAAAGTAAGAAGAAAACAGTTTTATCTTTATCAAGGATAATGATGGCAGGGTAATTAAAAGCAATAAGGAGGTTAAATGTAGTCGCTTAGAGTAATTTGATGGGCTTTCTAATATCGATATGTAAGGTTATGCGAATGCATATAGGATTGATGACTTAAAGGTTGGAAACAGAATACCTTATCAAGAAAATAAAGCAATAATTAAGCAAGAGGTTTGGAGTGTTATGAGAAGTTTGAAATTTGGAAGGTAGTGGGAAGATAGTTAAAATAGTGTCACTAAAATGCTACAAAATGGTGATGATTATGTATAGAATGGATCTAGTGGCTAAACTACAACTCTTTAGAATTAGAACAACACATTTTCTAAATACGCAACTACAAAACAATAAGTCTGTTGAGTATAGTAGGTGAGGTGTAAGGAATAATTCGCATTGATCGTGGTGTATATTGGGTAAATAAGGGAATAATAGGTTTGATTATGCTAGGATTAAATTCTCTAGACGGAGATGGGATCGAGTAGTTGCACTGAATATTGAGCTTGGAAAAATGAATATGGTATGATTTCATAGCTCCGGAAAAGGTTATAATATTATAGATAGTGAAGCTTGTGCAAATCTCTATCCATTGTTTACGAAGGGAGGCTTGTGACCTCTACGCTCAACGAGTAGATGGTCTCTATTGTGGATGTGTGAATAGTAATAATCGCCACCTAGGAACAATATAATGGATTGAATCCAATGACCACAATAGATGTTCCGATAAGAGATAAATCTCACACCTGTAATCCGGTGTTGAGTGAAATGATGAACGATAACATATAAAAGGCTAGCGATATCAGCACTTCACATTCAAAACTCTCTAAAGAAACTTTCTCCCCTGTCGGTAGAAAAGAGCCTAAGACTCTCAGAATGTACATCTTAGTTGAATATTTGCCCAAAACAAGACTAATGAATCAAATGAGACTACGAAATATAGCCTTTTCCAACTTAGGAAAAGCGCAGATAAGGGCGATTATTATAACTGTGACAGAAATGCATACCATTAGTCTCAGCCAAAGAAAACCCAACCTCGATCATTTTCGCATACTGAGGGAAGCAGTACATATAAGGTTGGAATCGGTAATCAAAGTCTACATCTGATCGCCTTCAAAAAGATATAAATGCCTCCCTAGAAACTAATTGCCACATCATTCTCTTTTTCAACAGCATACTCGTAATGCTGCTAATTATCACGGCAAAGAGTGTGACGCTTTGGACTTCTCCTGGCATAAAATATTTCATTCACTCAAAGGCAAGTAGCCTGATCTCATTATCCTTACGCAGAATTGAAGATCAGTTAAGAACTCAGAGGAAAAATATTGGGAATCATCCACTATCACACATTGAATGGACAGTTTCCATAACACTTTATCACCACGAAGTATCATATACCTTCTCTAACTGGGAGAATTCTGAGGTGATATGGGTTAATGAGAACAAATGGTAGTCACATGTGGTTTTGGATACTTGTATTAGATTGGTTAATTATAAGAATGATTGTTTAAGAAAAATATGCATAAGCAAGGGCAAATGGATGAGATTGTGTATGAGAGATGAACATCGAAGACGTTTGTAGTAAGGCCTGTTAGGGAGCAACTCTGCTCGAGATGCTATAAAATATAGCATATCTTTGATATGAAAATATTTTGGGAGGACAAAGTAGGAAGCCATATGTTTAATTGGAATTAGTTGGGTATGGATGATTTTCTAGTTGTAAATGGGGTTGAAACACACCATAACCAATTCTTGCAAAAATATTTCCAAACTATCATTTTCATTGCATAGAATGATCATTCTTTTTCTTAAATCTTTCTATTTACTTTGTATATAGCATCCCATTATGATGAAAGGCAAAAAGTTTGCAAAAAATAGGTGACTTTAGACTTGATAGGACAAAAGGGGTATGAGGTGTTGGGTAATTGTTAGTTTGATGTTCACTGCTACAATGTTTTGGGAAATTGCTTGCTAAAGAGGATGAATTTAATCATTCAACAATCTTACACGCTTAACACAGAATTAATATCATTCATTTACTTCAAATGAACTAAATTGTATGTTTCCCAAAAATTTCTGAGGATTTCCATATAAAAACTCATTAACATTCGAAATATTGGTGATAAGATTATCCTTTGCTAAAATGAAAAGGACGATCGGGTATAAAATAAAAAAAATCAGTGAACAAATAAGTATTATTGAAAATCTTAAATGGATAAAGGTATAATGAGTACTAAAATTAGGTGCTGGATTTGAGCTAAAAACAAGCTGTAACTCATGGCATCGGTGAAACCTTATGTCGTGGTATACGGTCTAGTATGTATGTACGTTTGTTCCGTACATGAATAACTCCGTTCCCTTTTTCTCTGAGAGTGCCTTACTTTTTTCTTTTGATTCTTTAACCAGGGAGGATTCGTAATAATACATATATCTATTACTATATGCAGCGTTTCGAGAATTTATTTAAACAACTAGGGCAAAAATATACTTTAAATTACATAAAAAAAGGAAATATTAAACTTTAAATATACTTAGGCTATGGGAATACGATCTAAATAAAAATTAATACTACCAATGAGTACTACACTATGGTTGACGCAAAAATTCACTTTAGTACGGAATGGTAACTAACGAATATAAATAAGTTGGATTCCTTTTAACTTTAACTAAGAGGGAGTCTAGCGTTGGATGACCTTAAAGGAGAATCTGTTTGATACGATGATTCGAGGCTGACTCGGAAACACAGCTGTCCGTCTCTCTGAGCGAAGGATACGACCGCTTAGGTTATTCGGAAATAACAGCTGATCCAGAGGTAAGTGGGGAGCGTGTGGCGATGCTTCTTGATTTGAAGATATAAGCGAGGGGACTTAGGATGTACGATTATTCCAATCCTTGGGTTACACTTGGGTCTTCTTGATGATGAGACTTGACCAAGAGGTCAATATTTTCTCGAGTGGAACTTCAGATTGGTATTCCTCAATGGTAAGGGATATCTCTGTTTTAATTAAAAAAACTGAGATAGGGAGTTTCTCTGAACGAGATTAGTATGAGAGTGATTCTCGATACTGCTGATCTATTCTTTAATGTGACCACAGGAACAGCCTCGGGAAGAAAAGTCCCGTTCGGTTTCACGTCTTCTTGATTCCCAGTTTGCCTCTGGGAGTCTTCCTCTTCTCCTGATTGCTACTTCGATTCTTCTCTTCATTTCTCCAAATCGAACTATGTATATGTCGATTATCCCCTGGGGGGAGGGGAGGGGAGATGAGCGCTTACCTTTAAACCTCTATCCTAGATCATCAATTTTAAACTTGTGATCATTTGCCCTTATGGTTTACGTCAGAGAAAGTGAAATTTCGTCGATTTAGTGAGAATAGATATAAAAAATAGGAGGGGACAGTGAGCCTGTTCATATATTTTTATTCTAAAGGCTATTGCATCCTCCTTGTTTATAGTAACGGACTACGAAATCTGCTGATGGTGCTTCTTCTTTGCGAGCAATATCGAGGATCTTTGGGACAGCGGGGCAAAGGGGGGGAGGAGGGCGAAGAAAGTATCAGACCATCTGGAACATAACTGCTGACGCTGCGTAACCAAACTATCGTCAGTTTGTCCTCGCGATATTGATTTCCCTACACCTTACTATATACGATTGTGACTCATCTAATTGAACGAAAATAGAATATGAACGGTTCCTATTAGCATAACACTACAATAAATGCGATGCCTCACAGTTTTTTACTCACACTACTCTCTTTTGAGGCGTTATTAATATTTCATATATTATTAAATCACTTTTAACTGAAGATCCTCAGCCAACTATTAATTGGAAAATGTAATAGGGCGTGGCTTAAAGCGCCTATCAGGACTGTGCAATGCTGGAAAATGGAATTGAAGAATCTATGTGTGTATTGATATGCTGGTCATAATATTTAAATTTTTGAAGTAAACAAATACCTGTGGAAAAGTATATAAGCAAGAGGCTAGAATTCTACACCAAATAAACCCCCCCAAAATAATTCATGGATTAAAAATGCAAATGCAAATGCAAGTTAACCTGAAGAATCGTACACTTCTGCATTTTAAATCCAGAAAACGAGAAATAGATATACAAACATTTAAAAGGACATTGTAAACTCCTTTGAAGAAGAAATATCTTTGTTTAATTTGATGTTAATATTTGAAGTTGCCAGTCATTGTATTGAAGCAGATAAGATATAAAAATATGTACGACTCGGATCTTTTGAGAATAAAAATATATTTCTAAATTTTATTACATAATTGTATGTGTTTAAATTGATGGTTAGTGGTTACTAGGAGTGACTGAATATGAAAAGAATAAAGAGATTAAGTTATTTTTCGCGGCAAAGCATCTCAGATAGAATTCTCGAAAAGAAAAAAACAATTTTCAGCGATGAAACCAAATTTAATTTGGTTCCAGCTGCCATACAGGTGTAATTTTGATAGCCAATTGCATTGATACAACTGTTAAATTAGGAGGAGGTAGCATTAATGTGTGGATAATGTTTTAACAATGGAGTTTGTTCGCTAGTCCGTTTATGTTGCAAAGTGAGCCCTGCGGTATACAACAATCAAGTTATATGGATACCATCTATCTAAAACGTGATCGTCTAATTAGGTCGAACAATTCTGCGTAGCATTCAGTAAATACATGGAAGCAGTTCTTGGAAAATAGCTAATGAGACATTTATTGTTCGGAAACAAATATTTGAATAAAGGAATCAAATACCGCCCCAAAATGCGTCAAATTAGTTAACTAATGTCACCAAAGATGTGTTCAAATCATTATAAAAAGGTCATTGCATTATTCTTATAAATACCTCATTTGATTACAATGGTCTGCACTGTTTTCAAGGTATAACACATAATACTTGATTTTAGGCCAGTTTTCCTTTGCGCTGATCTTGAAAATCATGCTCATTTTATCTAATCAGCTAAAGTTTTGAGATATAATAAGTACATGGCAGAAATTCCTACATTCCTATCTTTTTCTAGGAGAATGTACACACAATAGTAAATTTTGAACTAATTTCACATCCCATTGGCTTTGATAGCGTATCTCCATGACACGGATGTCTTGGTGAAACCACTCACCCTGTTCTTCACTAAAGTCTCCGCAATTTTATAGAAAATAGTCCACGTGAGACTAAAGAAAGTGCATTTTCACTGACATACGCCCACCAGGTTTGCGGAAATTCTCCATTAAATCATCAACCATCATCTGGTACTGAGGTCTTCTGTGGCTACCAAGGAAGTTTGCAATGACTAACTTAAGGAACAGCCAGGCAGAGAGTTTAGTACGATTTAACAAATCATCAAAACAAAAGTCTTTTATGAGTTCTCTTATCTGAGGACCATCAAATATACCTGCCTTAAGCTTTTACATGCTGATTCGTTTGAACTTGTGGTGGAGGAAGGCAAATCCTCCACCTTCCCTGTCCAGTGCTTTTACAAAGTTCCTCATTAGGCCGAGTTTGATGTGTGGGGGTGGAAGTAACACCTTGCTCGGTTCAACCAGAGGGTGGGACAGAACAGTGTGTGTACCCGGGTTCTAATCCTTGCCTTGATGGCCGCTCTTGTCTGACATAATGCTGGTCGTCAGCCCGACTATCCCACAAGCACAAAAAGCATGGATACATTGTATACCCACTTTGAAGTCCTAGGATTAGTCCAACAACTTTAAGATCTCCACATATTAACCATTTATGTTCCTGAGAATTGAAAGAAGACAACAGACGTCATATGCTGTTGTGGGATTCTTTCATTTCAGCCGAGTGCTTAACAGGGATTGATGAAACCTTATTTCCGTTATTTAGAAGAACTGCCTTGAGACTTCTGTTAGACGAGTCAATAAAAAGTCTCCCTTCCATAGCAACATACACGATACCCATTAATTTCATCAGTTCAGCAATATTGTTACAGTAGATCAGTGAAGACGCTTCATCGAACATAAAGAATTTTCTGAATTCGCTCTCGCGTTCCCGATACCAATAGAACGTTGTTCCTGGGGCAAGTAGATGCTTCTTTCGAAAATGAGAACCCAGCAGCTGAGCAGACTCCTTAGATAGGTCAGGTCTCGTGTCAAGTCGTTGAGTTTGGCTTGGATTAAGGGCACCGATGGGTCGTTCTCTTCTAGCTCGTATGCACCACACTCACCTGTATCAGTCATATCAGTAGATTCGGAATCAGAACAAGATTCCATGATGAAATACGGCCCAGGAACAGGAACATCTGGTCCCTGAGGAATTGGCTTTATGGCAGGAGGAATATCAGGGTATTAAAAATGGTGCTTGTTCTTGCGATTGATACCTTTTAAATTTGTCATGAAGAAGTAGCAGTCGGAAGCGTGATCTTTCCCTTCATTTCACACCATTGGGACACCAAAAGGCATACTCTTTTTTTTCATATTCCTTCAATTCCGTAAGTACTCCATACATGTTTTACAGCCGATATGGAGAGAAAATACCTTATCCTGGTTCCCTAGTTTGACTCTAAAACAAGCGTAATAAGCCTTCTTCACAAAATCTGTGATTTTCGCTTGACAGTCTGGAAGAATCTCGTGTCTGCAGATGAAACAAAATTTGTTAAGATGGTTCTTACACTTCCGATCCTCGTACTGCACAAATAGACCTGAAAAGAAAAAGAATAACTAGTTATTTAAGGTAACCCATGACTGGCTGTGGCAAACACAAAGCCCATATACGCTTGGATAATAGAGCTATTTGGGAAAAATATGCTGTAACAAAAATCGAGTGTATCTTAAAAACCAGAAATGACCGAAGAAAATGAATGATATCTTTGAATTCAACACTCAAAAGGGATCCTAAATCAGTTAGAAACCCTTGACTTTTGAAAAAACGTTTTAAAACGCAGGTTTCTTTCATTGCAGCTAAGTGTCCATTCCATAGCAACATACTTCAGGCCTATAAATTTGAGCAAGTCAGCAATATTGTTACAATAGACCAGTACAGAGGCTTCATTAAACCTGAATAATTTCCTAACTTCTTTCTCGCGGTACAAATATTAATAGAATATTGCCCCTGATGCCAGTATACATTTCTTTCGATGACGTGTACCGAATAGCTGAATAGATTCTTTTGAAAGGGTCAGGTCTCGTGTTCGTCGTTGGTTTCCGCTTGGTCAATTACACCAGTTCGTCACCCTCTTCTGGCTAGTATGCACCAAACTCAGCTGTATCGGTATTGAAACTCTTGTCCGAATTAGAAGTAGAACCCATGGTCAAATTAGGCTCAAGAAAAGGAAGATCAAGGCTATAGGAACTGGGTTTTTTTTTGGAGGGGGGGGGGTATTGAACATGGTCTTTGTTCCTGTGATTAATGCCTTTCAAATTTATCATGCAAAAGTAGCAGTCACTGACGGGATCTTTGCCTTCCCTCCACGCAATTGAAATATCAAATGGCATTTTCTTCCTTATCTTCTTACTCCAGTCCATTAGAGTTTGCACACATGTTTTACAGCAAATATGCAGAGCAAATGGTTTATCCTGGTCCCCTAGTTTCACTAAAAAGTAACATTATATGCATTTTTTTTATAAAATACTTGATTTTTTCTTGACAAGCTAGAAGGGCGACATGTCCACAGATGTAACAAAATCTATTCGTATAATTCTTACATGTATGATCCATTATAATGCAAATCTAGACCTGAAAATATTAAGAAAATAGCTTATTTATGGTTAATCATTACTAGATATTGTAAAACAGAAGTTATAAACGGTTGGATGATAGCTCTATTTTGGAATATACGCTTTAATGTAAATCGAGCATATCTTAGAAACAAGACCTGACCCAAAAAATTAATTTTTTTTTTAAATTGAGAAAAATAAATGATTCTAAAATAATTGAAAAACATGACCTTTGAAAATCTTTGGGAAACGCAGGCTAGTGTTATTTATAAGATAAATGTGTTGTTTTCTGCTCGTATACTGTATGTGTATTCATATTTCTCTAATTTTAGGACGCAGCCTTTACTTAAAATACCCATTACATCGTAACTTTGTCTATTATAAATTAATTTTAAGGAATATTAAATCATTTTCATGGAAATTAAGTGAGTACTTTAAGGATTATGTAGATTTTGTTCATTTTTTTATAGTATTATACGGTGTTTTATTCATGAGAGCATTTAATAGCGTTGGAATAAATTCTCATTTTAACGCCAAGAAAATCACAAATACTACGGACATTAAATGATAGAATTAATTCTCCTTCGTTGAATACGGAGCACTTAAAACTATAGGTTATTCAAAGTCTACCTTAATGGATTAAATAATGAAAAAAAGAGAAATAACTTTTTACCTGAATTACCACAACAGAAAGGGAATTAAAGAATACAAGTTGCGTTTGGAAATGATTGAAAGGAATAGAGCAAAGAAATTCTTGCGCTGTTTTCAACTAATGGAATGAATTTTCCAAAGAAAGTGCTAAAGCCGATAGATTTATTAAATTGCACATTAATCGACCTTTTTATGAAGTTCAATGTTTAATACATTCAGCTGACTTAGATAAGCCACAGTTGTCTGATGCCTTCTATACTATAATCTTACAATAATAATATTAATAATGAGAATTATTGTATGGCTCTCTGCAAGGTCATGGGCATTCACAACGCCCGACTATCAACTAATAAAAATCTAGAGAGAAGAAAGAAATTTTTAAAGCCCGCTTGAAGGAACCAAGGGAGGGATGTGTGCGTATCCTAGCAGGACGATTAGTTCACATTTACACCAAATAGGAAGGAAGCATGATCACTCGTGCAGTCAGACAACTACGAGAATCAATCAGTTGTGGAGGAAAGCTCTCGCCCAGGAATCTAGGGGCAGGGATAAATTACCTGAGAAGAGGAATGTCGGATGTTGGTCATTTCATGCCTTGGATGTAAGGAGAAGGACCTACATGGCTATCCTACATCAATTGCAAGGCAGTGGAAATTGTCAAGAATGGATTAGTCGAAATAGTGTCACCGGCGCAGAAGAGCACGGAGTGAACGTTGTGATCCAGCGAGAAAGGAGTTGCATGAGTAAAGTCTGGCTTCATTATTAAGAGTTGGAATGATGTTAATAAGAATAGCAGTGATGTTCAGCAGAATGAAAATGTGTGACAGGTAACTAGGCCGAATCACCGAAAAAGAGAAATACTCTAAACGTCAGAGACAAGATTTAAAAATCTCCCGAATCTATACTAATAGGAAGAAGTAAATAAATAAAACTAATCAAACGTTAAATTTTGTTTTAGTGTGTTTTTTTTATAATTTGAAGGTGAAATATACCCAAATTAACAAACCAAACCCATTTTAGCAGTCACTTGTTCTTCAAGTCTACTTCAATTCGTTTTGGCAAATTGAAGAGAAAATCTATGATGATATCTTGACAGATAATGCTTCATCTTTGTTCAATGAGTACTCACACCTGCACATAATTAAATGGCTTTTCTTCATCTACCTCCATTTTGATTATCATTCACAAAATATCTATTGAGTTAAAATTAATCGAATTCGTTTTAGTTCACATTTACACCAAATAGGAAGGAAGCATGATCACTCGTGCAGTCAGACAACTACGAGAATCAATCAGTTGTGGAGGAAAGCTCTCGCCCAGGAATCTAGGGGCAGGGATAAATTACCTGAGAAGAGGAATGTCGGATGTTGGTCATTTCATGCCTTGGATGTAAGGAGAAGGACCTACATGGCTATCCTACATCAATTGCAAGGCAGTGGAAATTGTCAAGAATGGATTAGTCGAAATAGTGTCACCGGCGCAGAAGAGCACGGAGTGAACGTTGTGATCCAGCGAGAAAGGAGTTGCATGAGTAAAGTCTGGCTTCATTATTAAGAGTTGGAATGATGTTAATAAGAATAGCAGTGATGTTCAGCAGAATGAAAATGTGTGACAGGTAACTAGGCCGAATCACCGAAAAAGAGAAATACTCTAAACGTCAGAGACAAGATTTAAAAATCTCCCGAATCTATACTAATAGGAAGAAGTAAATAAATAAAACTAATCAAACGTTAAATTTTGTTTTAGTGTGTTTTTTTTATAATTTGAAGGTGAAATATACCCAAATTTACAAACCAAACCCATTTTAGCAGTCACTTGTTCTTCAAGTCTACTTCAATTCGTTTTGGCAAATTGAAGAGAAAATCTATGATGATATCTTGACAGATAATGCTTCATCTTTGTTCAATGAGTACTCACACCTGCACATAATTAAATGGCTTTTCTTCATCTACCTCCATTTTGATTATCATTCACAAAATATCTATTGAGTTAAAATTAATCGAAACCTTGGGTTAACGCCCCCAAAGTTAGATATTTTCTAGCCAACGACTTCAACAAAACGCGCCATCATGCAGAAAAATACCTATGTGGGTCCACAAATCTATCTTTAACTGTTTGCAAAATATGCTGATTATGAATACTTTGGTACAATTTTGAGTTTAGAAAAGTATTTTTGGCTAAAATTCCAATTCCCTTAGATGAGATGCAGCCCAAAAGATGTAAAGTGTCTTGATTATTAACATTGGGAGAGAAGAACGATTCACGGAAGTGGTCTTCTTTTCTTCCCTTAACCAGGTATTATTCAGAACATCTAATCAAGGGAAAGTTAACTTCATCAAAGAATATCACTTTAATCCAGTCTTCAACAGCCTCATCTCATATGGTGAGATAAGATTTTTCGCAGTTCTTTTCCACTTGGGATATTTGGCGTTCATATCAAACCATTGGTCTATTTGATGCAATACCCTTAACAACTATCTCAATGCATTTCCAGTAAATATGATGCAGAGAAACCATGGTTGCAAGGTTTTCTTTGGAAACAGCCATTATATGTGGAATTGAAAAAGATTCAAACATTTTTTTTTTTAAAGAAAAATTCCAAATAGAAATATCAAATCTTCAGGGACTGAAATTACAATCCTCAAAGACCAGGACGAAAAAAGCGATTATGTATTCAAAGATGGAATGCACAGGTTTTACTTATAATATTTTAAAATGCGTACATTTTAATAAACCTAAAATATTAGATTAAATATTCGTTTCATCAAAAATAATAATTCATATCATTCTCTAAACCTTTGACCATGACTGTCCTTTCGTTTCACAAAAGAGATCGGTAATCTTAAAAATGAAGTCCCCATAAATACACGATGTTTAGGTATCATCGACTATCTGTGTTTGTTCAAAGGAAGTGAGTAGAACGAATCCCTTTTTTTACCTGCGGCGAAACGCAAATTCAAGGTGTCACTTTTTCTTTTCAAAAGGAGTAAAGTTCAATTGTACCACTTAAGAACTATGAAATGACCCATATGACCATAGGGTATAGGGTTATTCACAATTGAGATTTAGAATATACCATCAGATTTGGCTCTGGGTGGCGCCATCTAGTGGCAGAAGCCTCATTTAGCCATTTAGACATTCAAAGTGATTTAGGCCATGGGAACCCATTAATGTACAAACCATTTATCATCTTATCACAAAACGCCGCAGGTTATTGGAGGAACTTTCCCTTTTGTTTTGGTTACTACGTATGTCGACTCTTTTATGCTGACATTACTAATAAACATGCATTGAATTTCGTGCTCTAATGGCGCTCATTTCTTATATGAATTTAAAGTTCATTAACTACAAGTGTTTATATCCCAGACGAGCGTCAAGAAATTCGTGACGCTCGTCAGTGTGAAATTATGTGGAAGAAATTTTCGGAACTCCTGTAGGCATCGGAAGGTGTGGGCATTGGGGCAAGGAGAACACAAAATCATTCAGATATCACTCGAAGCAAGGTTGCCCATGCAACACCTCAAAATCTTTGACGGCTGCATAAATGGATAAATAGGTAAAGTAAAGATGGGGGGCAGGAGAGAGAAATAGGAAAGACAAAAGCGGAGAGAGTAGCACTTTCTCTCGACCCAGGCTAAGGATGAATGAGAAATAAATAGGTGGCGGCTATTCAGAAAAATTAGCAACCCACCAAGTATATATGTGAGAATAGGGTGGTAAATAAAATGGAGAGAATAAATAACGCCTTAGTAGCCTCAATCTTGTCACCTATTCTCGGAATGTTGTGCAACTATTCTAGATACTAGGTGTAACGGTGTACATAGGGCAACTGGGTGTAGGTAAGGCTAAAACTTGCATAGATAATATTTTATCAGATGAGCGAAAGATAGCACGAAAGAAAAGGTTAATCCTTGGATATTAAGTGAACAAGATTCCCGTGGGCTAAATGAATGAGTCGACAGCTGAGGAAGACTGGGCCTTTTCACGTGATGTGCTCCAAAGAATACGCTGGCGATTCTGTGCGCATGCGCAAAGGAATCAAAGGGAAGAAAATATTTTGTGGTTCCCCTTGAATGAACTTGATTTTGACTTGCTAAAGGATAGCGTTGATCTGCATGTGTTATTTGAGTAATGGCGTAAGAAAAGCCGTCTTGTGATCAAGACCTAATCCAAGAAGTACTTATATCTTTTAATTTGAAAGTAAGTGATTAAGGATAGTCTGATTCATGGTACTTGCATCTTTCTCTACTGAATGGGATTGGTAATTTACTTAAGGAGTGATGGCATCTATAAGTTCTACTTGTACTCCTTTTTTTTCTTTAGTTTATTAAAGATTGTATGGTATTTCATAGCTTTTTTCTACTCCATTTTCTCCTTCTTGCATTTTCCTACTTATCTCTTGATGCGGATATTTCTAAGCGATTTTATTGTTTACTTTTATGTTATCATCTGGAAAAAGAAACTCTATCGTGCTCTATAAAGCACTGAAAAATATCCGAAAAGGATAGTGATATCTCAATGAGGGTAAAAATTTGCTTTGACGAAATTCGCTCGGAAGGATTTTCTGCCCCAATAAGGACGTAAAACGAGTTTGTTCCGACTGAAAGGAATCGAATACCGTGCCATTGGTTCATGATGATTGATTAGTTCGGTGAAAGGAAGATGAGTGAGCCTTGACATTAAAAAAGAGAGAAATTCTAGATTAGAAGTTCTTCTTGATCTGATTACAAATCGGAGCCATTAGTGAAAAGGAAATGGTTGATGGATGTATATCTCTCCTAAATTTTTCGGCTAAATATTTCTTCTCAACTTCAAATATTTGCTAGTGAATAATGGAGAAAGTTTTACCTGTTTGCAAAACTACAAGACATATAACAGAATTCTAGTTCTATTTGCTACACTCGTTATATGTATAAGGTGAAACGCCACAATCCACAATAAAATTATACAATTCATTAGGTTTTGAGCCTCTTTATTTAATGTTCATTTATAGTGTAAAAATGGATTAAAAAGAAACACTTAAGGTATAACCCTTCCAAGCAAACAGTTGTGAACTCACACCCAAAAGAGTAAAAATGATGGAGAAAACAGGAAGTTAGACGAAGCCAACCGAAAGTTAGTTAATAAAATCTTTTTTAATTTTTGCGCATTTTCCTAATTTACCAAACAACATATCTTAAGTGTTCTACTTGTCATTTAGGCGTTTTATTCTTATGTTTTCATTGTTTGAACTATTTTATTCAGTTATTTAAGGAAGATAGTATTTAATTTTACTTTCTTTCCTCGTTTATCTCCGCAAAATCTCACGCGGAGGTATATGTGATCAAGTTTGTATGTCTGTTTTATTGTGTACAAATCTATCAAAAGATTAGTAATAGGTTACAAGGAAAATTGGAGCATAGATGACGTTTGAACCATGAACAAAGTGATTACATAGGGAGAGGGATCCAGATTCGGATACGGATTTTGGGTAATTTATTCTGATATGCCGTATACAAGATATCTCAAAATGTTATTAAATTTCGTGAAGGAAAGTGCCTTGATCCAAGGAATTGTTGATTATTTGCGTTTGATCCAGATCAGAATTAGAATTCTGGATTATTTACCTGCTTTCTTTTTCTGTTTGTATACAATATATCTTAAAAGGTTTATGATGGTTTTGGAGAACCCTAATAAAGAAGTGGGTGCTGAACCAAGGAAGATAATAGTAGATATTGGAGCACTTAATCACTCGCTTTACATTGCAAAATAGGCCATTTTCTGACAGTTTGTGAATGTATGCCCTCTAAAAGTGCTTTCTAGTTTAATTCTGTCACTAACTTCTTATCTTCACAAACAGCTTTTGGCACATGGACCGAATTAAGCGTCGATTCTTCACTAAATTATATCTTTCGTTTTAAATAAACAATCGAGTTAAAAGTTAAAAGACCATAAACCCAGAATAATGCTTGTAAAGAGTCTGACAAAATACCCCAAATATCCTCTGATACTTATCTTAAACATTTTTGGGCGAAGATCTTGCTAATTCCATCTAGTCAGGGAGGTTGTTCCGTTTGAATGTATAAAGTAAGTAGATGAATGATGAAATGTGAGCAAGATAAGTGATCTAAAAAGAGGGGAGTAATAGTCAAAGTCATTAAAATAGATATTTCATCCACATAAATTTGTCTGAAGTGTTTGAGAGGGATAGAGTTAATCAGTGCAATCATGTGTATATAAGGGGGTAGGAGCAAACATTGTGGCACAGTGATTCTTACTGAGTAGGAGGTTGGATATTAATCTGGTGAGGTCTTAGATACCTTCCTATTTAAAGACGTACCCCGCCTTTTTCTTAGTCTTTTTTTCCAAGGGCAGGAGATTCATGGCCAAGAAGTCCCTTTAATCCATCACGGTTCGACTGAAACTGCCGCGAACCACTCAGGCAGCATCAAGGAGTAACAAGGAGTAACAAGGAAAGGAAGTACTTTAGGAGACCTTACGGTCCATTCAAAGAGGGTACCTTTGGACTAGCAATCGAACAGGCACATGGCTGCTCAATTGTTTTGCGTCCCTAAACGGACCCTTTTCAAGACTTTGTCTAGTCTTGATTTGAACTGGTCAACAGATTCACTGTTGACAACTTTCACTGGAAGTGCGTTCCACTTACTGCAGATACTGTAAGTGAAAAAATTTCCACATTGGTTGCGGTTGTAACGCTATAGTTCAAGTTTAAAGCCATGCTTGTGCGTTCTGTTCTCACTCAGTGTGAAAATATCCCGGTAGTCAACATTGTCGAACCCTCGAAGTATTTTAAAAACTTCGATGAGCTGACCACGCAGTCTATGGGGTTTCCAGCGAGAACAGATTTAATTCCCTTAGTCTATCCTCATAACTTTTATGTCGGATAGAGGGAATCAGTTTGGTTGCCCTAGCTTATACGCGTTCCAACCTTGCGATGTCCTTTCGTAACGAAGGACTCCAAAATTGTACGGCATACTCCAGGTGCGGCCAAACGAGAGAGTTGTACAGACGCAGTACTATCTCGTTGTTACGGTATCCAAACTGGCGTTTATGTAGCCTAACATCCTTTGGGCTTTCTTCTCTGCCTCGATGCACTGTTTCGAGAACTTGAGGTCGCTAGTGATAGTTACACCCAAATCATTCTCAGTGTCACTCGATTCAAGAGCAGT
This sequence comes from Ceratothoa steindachneri, assembly GCA_963969495.1. Classification (NCBI taxonomy): domain Eukaryota; kingdom Metazoa; phylum Arthropoda; class Malacostraca; order Isopoda; family Cymothoidae; genus Ceratothoa; species Ceratothoa steindachneri. The sequence goes on along the minus strand of OZ018324.1, from coordinate 72,785,971 downwards.
GCCCTCAAGGATATACTGAGATTGGGGGTTTCTATGGCTGATATGCATCACTTTGCATTTGTTCACGTTAAAAGGCATTTCCCACGTGTCCGATCCCCCCTAATCTTCCCAAGATCTTGCTGCAGGCGGGCAGTATTTTCATCATTTGCAACGTTCATACCAAGCTTGGTATCGTCGGCAAATTTGGAAATCTTGGCAACCATGTCACTGTCCATGTCGTTGACGTAGATGATGAATAGTAGTGGTCTCAGGACAGAACCTTGAGGCACCCTGCTAGTAACGGGCACCCACTCAGAAGCTTGTCTATTCACTATCACCCGTTGCCGTCTGGCACTTAGCCAGTTCTCAATCCAGCCGGCTACTTTTCTGTCTATGCCCAGCACTCGCACTTTCCGGAGAAGGCGGCGGTGTGGTACCTTATCAAGGGCTTTCTGAAAGTCTAAGTAGATCACATCCACCGCCTTGTCCCGATCGTGCTCACTGAACACGAAGTGGAAGAATTCGACAAGGTTCGTCAGGCATGACCGTTGCCTTCGGAAGCCGTGCTGGGAACTCCTCAGTAGCAGGTTTGACTCTAAATACGACGTCATTTTGTCCACCATCATGCTTTCCATGAGTTTACCGACTATCAAAGTCAGACTGATAGGAAGGTAGTTTGACGGTTGGCTTCGGTCTCCTTTCTTGAAGATAGCAGTCACCTTCGCTTGACGCCAGTCTCTAGGAACGCATTCGGTCCGGATTCACATGTTGAAGATTGCGCTCAGGTGTCGTGACACTTGATCGCGCACTCATTTTAACACCTTAGGTATAAACCCATCCAGGCCAGGTGACTTATTCGTCATTAGGTCAGTGATCTTCTTTATTATTTTCCCTTCGGTGAAGTCCATATCCTCTAGCTTTTCCCCCGAGTAGGAATCCATTGGCTGGGGGATGGGACCACACTCTTCAGTAAACACTGAAGAGAAGTGGTCGTTGAGGAGGTTAGCATTTAATGCATCTGAATGCTTTAATGTCCGCTCCTCATTCCTCAAATGGCCAATCGTTCGACGGATTGGTTTATGGCTGTTCACATATCCAAAAAACTCCTTGGGATTCTCTTTACAGAGTCTTGACACTCGTAGTTCCTCAGACCGCTTAGCTGCCCTTATGTTGGACTTCCCTCTCCCCTGGCTAGCCTCCGGTATTCGTCAAAGTCACCCGAGATCTTTGATTGCCGGTACACAGTTCTCTTCTTCCTAAGCAGTTGGCCGATTTCTCGATTAAACCACTTTGGTTGAACAGAAGACTGACGGGGACATTTTAGAGGGATAAAACGTGATTGTATACTCATGAATGTTGTTTTGAAACTGTTCCACGAGTTTTCAACAACATCGCACACTTCTAGCCTCGCATAAGTCTGTCAAACACGAAGACCTCCAAAGTCTGCTCCTTTCAAATCGAGTTTCCTCGATTTACTAGTTGCAAGCCCTACCTTCGGGACTTTGACTACAAATCTAATTAGTCGCGGTCACTGCCACCGAGCTCTTCACCAACAGAGAGATCCTCAACGATGTCATCCTCAGAGGTGAAAACCAAGTCGAGGATATTGTTTCCTCTCGTTGGCTCTTTCACCCATTGAGTGAGGAACTTGTTGTTCGCGAACTCAAGGAGTAGTGCGTTCTCGCCACAGGGTTCTCTGGTTTCCCAGTCAACTTGTGCGTTGAAATCACCCATGACGATACACACTCTGTCTTCAACAAGTTCTCCTAGTAGCTGGTACAGATCTTTGTTCTTTTCAGTGAGTTTGGTAGGAGGTCTATAAAGCACCAGGGTCCTGTATTTGTCAGGACCTATCTCTAGGTCAACAACAAGTAGTTCATGGTCGGATACGATGTCGCAATCCGTCGAGTTGAGAGTATTCTTGACATACAACATCACACCGCCACCCCCTCTGTCTGGCCTATCTTTCAGGAAGAGCTGGTAATCGGAAATCGTGAATTCACCTTCAAAATCTCGGCTTGAGGTTTTTATCCATGACTCCGTTATGTTCACGATCTCAGGTTCCTCTGTTGCTACGAGGCCATGGAGCTCAAGAAACTTATTTCTGATTGACCTCGCATTTAACAGAAGAATTTTTATGGAGTCCCCTAGTGTAGCACTCCCTACGCTCCTTTCGTTTTCCGGCTTCTCTGTTTTCGTTGCCACACCTTTTTTGACGCCCTTCGAGAAGGTCGTTCCAGGAGCGACACGGGCGTGCTGGCGCACGTCCGCTTTCGCTCTGTTTCAAACGCTCTTTTGGTTGCGTTCCACGACATCTTGAATTAGGTTGGCGAGAAAGGCCTTCCCTTTAAAGGAGAGATCTACCCTGTCCCTTTGGTAGAGGTCGTCTCTACCGATAAAGGTACGATAGGGGGCTACGAAGAAGACTCCTTCTGCCGTTCAGAGATCCGCCAACCTTCTGTTAACTGCGACGTTTCTCTCCTGAGCGGTTCGGGATGGACCTCTTCTCGGAAGCATCACAACCACCACACGTTTGCGGGTTTTAAGCCCTATGTCATCCACGGCTCCCATCACTGTTTGGATAGTCTTACCACTGAGGCCAATCTTACCTCCTCTGAGGTAGAGATCGTTGCCGCTCACCATCAGAGCAACAACTGAATTCTCAGAAATCTGAGCTTTCTCTTCTACTCTGATGTTGTGGTTACCCCGTCCTGACAGGCAGCTTACCTTCACGCTAGTGCGAAGCTGGCCGCTAGCAGCGGCTGCATATCCCGTGTTTGCGAGTCACCAATCAAGGTGACTTTCCGACACTTAGTCTCTTAAGACGGGGTCTTCCCTTGTGGAAGAGGCCTCCCCTTTTCCTCTATACTCTCCACATTCTTATCTTTCTTTTTCTTCTTGTTTATCTGTTTTTCTTTTATTTTTGGTTCTACTTTTGTTTCCAAATTTATTTATTTTTTTTTCTTCGTTTTTTCTTTCTTCTTTTTCTCTTTTTCTCTTGCCTCAGCTAGCTTAGCCTCAGATGATGTCGGATTGTCCGCTTGGGTACCAGGGGATTCGGACGCGTCAGTGGGCCGCGCCTCTTCTAGGCATCGAATCTGAGCTGCGTTAATGGCTTCGAGTTTCTCCAACTTTCTTTTTAAGATTTTAGCTCTCTCATCTGAGGATTTATAGAGGTCTTTTAATTTTTCCACCTCTCACGTCAATATGCAAGTAGTGCAGATACTTTCAGGGCTGCATTTTGAGTAGCAGCCCTCCAGAAAGTCAACGCACCACTTTTCTAACTGGCATGTTGCACAGTTGTGTTTTAGGCGAACAGGTGCTTTTATCCCTGTCATTTTGAGCGTTTTCTCTCTTTCTGTAAACTCGTAACCAATCATTGATAAAAAAGGGAGGTTGTTGAGTTCTTCCCGCGTGAGTCGCTCCCGCCTATCCATCGGAGAGGTTTCAGATCTTTCAGAAGGCACGCTACATGTGCTGCTGTTCGTCCGACCGAGTCGTCAAACCTCGGCGTACCGTGGCTCCCAACCAAGCAGCACTGACGGTCCCCGAAGGGGCCATCGATTTCTCACCAGGTGAACAACGGAGCACGCCCCTTACTAAACTCCTACTAGTTCCCTTTACGATGGCCAGGATTTCGGAGTAGCTTTCAATAGATATCCTGCCACACCAAGAGACGCGACTCAAGGCTTTTTATTGGCCTGGCAACCAACCTGAGAAACAAAGGGCCGTCACCTCAGACCAATGCTACCAGAGGCACCCGTCAACGGGCACTGGGAACAGTCAATAATTACGCGCCAGGGATGGGGTTTTCGGGGCAATACCCTCATCCCATTCATCGTGCCCCAACGCCTAGGACAACTCTAGTCCTAGTCTCTCGCAACCAGTGAGCGTCGATTGGCGTTATTTATAGAGGTTCCAAAGCCTCTCTTCTGACGCTTGAGGTAGCTGCCAGGTCCTTATATGTAGATAGAATGAAAAAAGGGAAAAGGTGACATAATATGAGTAGGCTTCTTTTTTTTGTTGTTTTTTTCTTTTTGTATAAGTGGGAGAGATAGGATAAAAGTAGAAAGGGGAAGGATAGAGTATAAAAAGGAAGGAATGACGCACTTAGTCTGGATCCTCGTTTCCGACCATATCGACAAGGGAAGCCCTACCAGGGGTACCCAGAAGAGGTACCCCCACCGACAAAGCTAGAAAAGTCAAAGGTACACACAAGCTCTCTTCCCGCGATAAGGGGGCGTCACCTCTCCCTCTACTTCATTTGAGAAAAAGAGAGAGAGAGAGAGAGAGAGAGAGAGAGAGAGAGAGTCCTTTCACTATTCGAAGCCACGACGCTGATCTTCATCGGGGAGAACGGGTGCTTAGTTATGGACACGTAGCCAAACTAGGAGACATTCTTGCCGAAGCTTACCATGAGGTAGTTATGTTTGTAAATGACCGAAATGACTCTGAGGTTTTTTATCAGAAAAAATGAGGATTTGATTTACATTATTGTTCAAGTCGTAGAGAAGAGGAGGACAGCGCTCAAGACGTTGTTCTGGCCCCTAAAGCTCTTGCCTTTCTCCCCCGTGTTTGTCGTGACCACCGTAGACACCAAAATGTTCTTTATCTTTGTGTGCGAATTAATTTTGACCTTCAGAGCACTTTTGACAGCCTTTCTTACCTCCAAACAGTTGACAAATTGAAGTATGCCAGGAAGCGGTCGATCTTTAGTTTCTTTTTCGCTTTTCAGCTTGTGAACGGTCATTTCGATGACAATATGCCTCTTGTTGATGTCGCACATGTTGTGACTCGCGCGCTGGAGAGCTCAATCTTGATTCTTTTCACTTCCATCTCGACACACCAGCTCATAATGGAAATATGTTTTAATGACACATACTAGAATAGTAAAATTCTAAGTTTGTTTTACGGAACTTTTTTCTATCACACACGTAAACCTCGATAAAAAATAAAACCGAGTGTAACATAACTTTTGCCAAATCTAGTATAGTAAAAATATCGAGCAAATTTAAGGAAGCGGGAGACTGTTTTGCATGGGCTGTGTGTGGATGAGCTAAAACTAGGAAAAAAGGAAAATACTCAAAGATGGAGTAGATGTGGGTAGCTTGTAGTGAAAGGTAAAAGGTAGGTTGCCTTGCAAATGCTTATAGTTTGGATAGTGATATCAATGAGATGTAGTTGAATGCATGAAAGGAGATGAAATGTCACTTCATATAAATGATTACCAAAAGTAAGAAACCCTTTTAGAGACGCTTTAATGATATGTGGTAGAAAAGTAGAACTTTAAGTTTGCCTGACGAAACCTTTTCTATCACACATGTAAACATCTCAAATGTTAAAAAAAACGAGTATAACAGAGCTTTTAAAAACCTGTAATATGGAAAATTTAAAAGCGGGTAAAAGTGTGTGGATGAACTATTTTCACTCAGAAAGGTTCGCGCAAACAACACGATATCCTGGGTTCATAGACCTTGAGAAAGCTTATGATCGTGTATGTATATAAAGCATCATTAATGACAAGTGCTTATATTATAGAGTAAGTTGGAAACTGTTGAATGGCATGAAAGGTATTAGAATTAGAATTGAAGAGTGAGCCTTTGGGCAAGATAACTAGAATGCATGGCTTGTCATATGTCTGGTGTATTGTAAAAGAACTTTCTGTGATGTCACCATGGTTATTTTAATATCTTTTTTGATGCAGTACTGAGAAACTAATGGATCTACATAAAAGAGGAATTGAAAAGTGGGATTGATGTGAACTGGTGATAGATGGGTTCTCTCTCATTTGGGATCTGCTGAGGAAGTAGTATTGATAGCTAAGAGTAAATTGTAATTGCAAATGTTGATTATAGTTTTTTACATTGTGTGTGAGAGGCGGGGAAATAAAATTATTGAAGAAAAGAGTATGGTATCGTATTTTGAGTGTAAATTGGATGGTTTATGATATCAAAGTCCATGGCGTGAACCTTTAAATAAGTATGAAATTATAATTATCTATGAATCATAGTATTTATGTAAGTGACTAGAAGATTTTAAAGGGTCGAAAAGCATCTAGATGCATTTAGGGCGTTACTTAGTGCTATGAGTTTAATGTATGAGATTAGAACTATGATGAGAAAAAAGTCAAAATTGATGAGAACAAATGAAAAAGGCTTGTGGTACTTATGGTAAATAGAGTGAGAACGACTTGGTAAGAGATGTTTATGGTATAAAGAACGTTGTGAATGAGTTTTAAGAGGCTGTATGACATATCAAAAGAATTGAGCGAAAGAGACCTATCAACTGAATATATGGTATGAAGAACGCTGTGAATGAGTTTTCAGAGGCTGTATGACATGTCAAAAAAATTGAGCGAAAGAGACCTATCAACTGAATATATGTGAGTGCATGTCAGCTTGGGAGAAGAGCTGCTATCCCTCACAAAGATGGAGAGTCGCCAGATGGACTCCTACAAAAAACACCCCAAATTAGGAATGATTATGTGGATGAGTGTTTTTAAGAAAACGTACTAACGGAACAGGTATTGAATAAAATTGTGTATGATAGGTTTGCTTGGTGGGATTTTGTGATTGGGGTTGGAGGGTACTTAGGACCATGTGATAAACACAGACTAGTTTAGCTGCTACAACACCTATGAATTTTTAAAGTTGGTTAATTTGGGGGGCGTTGAATTGTGCTAATCTTATCCTCTGAAAAAACTGACATTTATTAAAGTTTTTAAAGTTATTTATCAAGTATAAGCAAATGGAAAATCACCAGCAGATACTATTGAAAACAATTTGCAAATAATGTGATAACGTGGTGAAAATATGCTGAAAATATACAACTCTCGTTGTATATTTGATGAGACCTATGGACGTAACGCTCAGGACCTTCTACTCTTTCTATCTTGCACAAATGGGGTCTCTTTAAAGCGTGTCTATTTAAAATAATGTATGATTTAATCAATTTAGTTTATTTATATACGATAGAGAGAAAAAGTGAGAGACAGAGAAAGAGATAGAGATGGTTAGAGAGAAATAAAATAGAGACAAAGAGAAAGAGTGAGAGAGAGGGAGGAAGAGAGAGAAAAGAGAAAAAGAAAGGTTCAAAAGGAGAGAGGAAAAAATAATTCGTTATTTTTTCAATAGTTTGAATTCACTTAAAATACCTCTATAGATAAATAGGAAGAAAAAAGTGTGCATACATTATTGTTCCCTTAAGTTCCTTTAATGTTATTTATAAAACATTAAAACAAGTTTCCTGGTATGATGACGAAATAAAGATATGAGCGTAGAAAACCAAACAACAAGACAAGGCTAAATATTGACACTTCAATAAAGAAATGAATCCAAACCTTTACATCATCGAGATGGAAAAAAAATTCAAGAATCTTCTGATGTTGTTTCATTTAGGAATTGCGAAGATTTTTGACACATTATAGTAAAATTCATTTTCTAAATTTTAGTGGGTTTAAGATCATGCTTAGTAAATAATCCCCAAGGTGAGTTGTACAGTTCTTTTCTCTCCTGAGTTTTTCTTGTTATCCGGAAGTCAGATACAAATGCTTTGTAAACAGGATCGAAATTCATCTTTCTACCTCTTGCCAAATTACCTTGTATCATAAATAAGCAAATCATTTACACCCGAAATTGGGTTCTTCCTGCTGACATATTGAAGGCCTTTGGAGATAAATAGGAGAAAGTACTTATAATTCTACTAAGGCAGTTCAGCTTTCTATTGCCACAGATACCATAATGAATCAATTTATCTTTTCATGATTAAAGAAACTACTTGCCAGGGACGACACTCTAATTAAACAAGGTCTGCTGACAAAAAAGTCGCGTGCGCTCATTTATTCGGATTTATGACCATCAACCTTCAAAACTCAATAATTCTCGGACTAACCTTGGGAGGACCTTGTCAATTATTTGTTCGAAAGAGAATGTAAAATAACATAACGGTTTCAAATATCGTTAGAATCGGCTGAATACTTATGATGTTATTGCCAAAAGAAAATAATTCCCGGGCTAACCTTGGGAAGATTTTAGCAATTATATCATTAAGAGATAATATAAAACCACATAAGGCTTTCTGATTTCGTTAGAATCGGCAGAATAGTTATGACGTTATTGCTAAATCCAAATAGGTTGGGAGGTCTTAAGCAATCATATCATTTAAAAGAGAATGTAAAACAACATATGGGTTTCAAATTTCGGTATAATCGGCTGAATACCTATGATGTTATTGCCAAAAGAAAATAATTCCCTGGCTAACCTTGGGAGGAATTTAACAATTATAAAATTGGAAGAGAATGTAAAACCACATAAGGATTTCAAATTTTGTTAGAATCAGACGAATAGTAATGATTTTATTGATAAAAGAAAATCATATCCGGGCTAAACATGGGAGGACTTTGGAAATTAAATCATTCGAAAGCGAATGTAAAACAACTTTAGGTTTCAAATTTCATTAGAATCAGCCGAATAGTTACAGTGTTACTACAAAAAAATAAGCAAAGAGGTGTCCGACCGACATAGTGAGATGTGGAATCACCCGCAATTCGACTCGCTCGTAAATAAAAATAATAAATACATGACTTTAAAGATCAGTCCTGAGGAGATCAGTTCCATGCCGTGAACTGATCATTACAATTGATATATGGTTAGCTAGAAATTCCTGATTTATTTAGGAAGCAGTAAGAAAATAACAAAATTTTATTGAGCAATATCAACATTCATTCTTCAAAATAAAGTCCATAATTCTCTACGATCTTCTTCAAGCAATCAGTCAGAATCCGAATGTGTCCCAGATACTAGTTAACTGACTTTGAATAAAAAACTGTAAACAAGCTTCCTTCACTCTTTTATAAGTGTTGAATTGCTGGTCGCAGAGGAAATTTTTCCTTGAACGGAATAGGTCATATTACTCAGAACAGCATCGGGACTGTGTGATGGATTTGGAAGAATCTCACCACTGTCCATCTGTTCGAACTTCGAACTTCTCTATAGTCAACTTGGCATTGTGTAGTCTTGCATCGTATTGCTGAAGCAAAACCTAACCTCGATTAATGAAAGCAGGATAGTACTCTTTTTAGCTTTTCATACATGTGGTCAAGCTGTAGCGCAACCATGTAGAATAAGCTTGAAATGCAGTACTCCTTAAAAATTTCACCAGAGCTCATAACCTTCTTGTCAAACCGAGTCCGTTGTGGAACGGATACCGGTTGTTCACCTCTCACAACCCATTTCCTATTCCGATTCTAAATAACCAAGTACACCTACTTCCCATCTAATTGGATAATTTGCGTGCAGAATCGGTCGTCCATTGGGTTATTGAGAAGTTGGCTGGAAATCTCTATCTACGAGCAGCTTGTGCCTTGGTGAGATAAGATAGATCGAATCAAGGCCTTTTAGGAACAAAATCAATTTGAGGCAATTGCTCCAGCACAGTCTTATGGAATGACACTCCAACAACTTTCACAGGATAACAGCTACTTGCAGAAGATTTAACTTTATTTGCTGCTACTAAAGCCTCGCTATCAAAAGCTTATGGTCGTGCAGAATGTGGTTGATCGTCAAGCGTAAGATCCACGGATTTGAAATGTATGTACCATTTAGAGACCTTCGCCGGGTTGACGATGCCTTCTCCTTCAATATCACAAATTTCTTTTACACCAATTCTTGTAGCAATTTTTCTTTTGTAACAGTAGTGATTCAAAACTCTTATTCCATTTTATTCCAAACCTATTTCTGTCAGTTGGGGCTTACACAAAGTGAAATAAACTGCGCAAGAAACGAATGTTGGTGTTGGGGCAATAAATTTTTGTTATATATATTCCACTTCCTAAGAACATGAGAACATAAGAAAATAAGGAAAGTGCAAAAGACCATTCATGGCCTAAGTGAGTCAGGGCTTTCTAGCGCACATATATCTCGATCTATTATCACCTTATTTTATCTTCCTTTCCATCTTCGCCATGGAATGCTTTCTATACAATTTTTCCTATACAATTTTCAGTTGTCCATTAATTATATATGTATATTCCTCCATATGGATTGATGTAGTTCGCCTTGGTTATTTATGTCAATGTTACTTCCGTTTTCTATTTATCTAAATTTAAATGACGGATAATAAGTTAGATGCCAATTACTAATACTCAGCGTATAAACAAACGCAAAAAAAAACAAAAGTTCTCATATTCACCTCGCTTCAGGCAATTTATTTTTTCCAATTTTAAGCGAAATTCCATCGATTCTAAATTCTGCGTAAAATTTTTATAATGAGTGAGGGAGACCGCACAATTCTGGAGAATTGTCAGTGGATGTAAGTTTGCCCTTGTTATATATTACACTCTCTTGCGGAATAAATAAAGAAAAGATGGAGTGGCACGACAAAGTGAAATGGCGGGAAGAGCGCAGGCGTGTTAAAGAACAACACATGGTGCGAAGGAGTAACTCCCTACCATCGAAATCACGATCAGGGACGATTAGATAATAGAAGGTCAGAAACAGTCTTGCAAAATTATCCTCGGTTCAAGAATAATTTGTGAGATTTAGTACATAGTAGGTAAGTGTCAAAAGAAGGCTAAGACAGATATATAAAACGAAAAATATCAGGAATTTTTATTTTAGTTATAGACTACAATAGAGACGGTAAGATCACCCTCCTTCAGGTAAAATAGGATTTTCAATGAAGTACCCTCTTAATAGCCCAAATTTATGTACAGAAGTCGACGAAAAATATATCTTTATGGGCAAAATATCTACAACAACAAAGGGTCAAAATGAGTCGTTACCTGCTTGTGTAATCAGCGTTCAGTAAAATCGACGAATGACGAAAACCTTGAATACCATTGGTCTTAGTGTTTCGAATGAAAGTTAAATCTCAATTCATTACTTTTCTCATAAAGATGAACAAAGTATGTTCGAAAATTATCTATTTAAGGTTTGAAAAATATGGCAATATTAGTTTTTTATCAGTAAAAAAAAATGGACCAATAAAACGAAATTGAACATTGTAAAACTAATCATGTGGTAAACGAGGCTAAAATTGATATCGATAGAGACAAAAGGAAAATGATAGAAAATGAAAGATTTTACAGCAGGCTTAAAGAAATATAAACAACTATTATTTTTATTAAAAAGAGAAATGGAAAAAAATAGATATAAATGCGTAAAACAAGATAAAGTATCCTACAAAAAAGGTGATAGGAAAACAAGTTATCATCCATTAATATAAAAAGATTTACCACCAAAAATGAACATCTGAACGTCAACCAATTCAACAATAACACTAGAAAGCGTACATCAAAGCCTTGTTATAACAGAAACAAGAAAAAAGAATATATATTCCTGTTTTATCTTTTGCCAGAGAAATTAACATTATTAGCAGCAGTAGCTTAACTAGTAATGCTTAAATAAGGAGACAATTCATGCAAAGAAGCATGTAATACATGATTAAAAACATTATATATGTACCTTAAATACACAAAATACTCAAAAACTACCTTGCCAACGATGCCATAATCTAATATATAGGCAACATTCCGAAACATGTGTATGTCGGATTACTTACATATCTAAAATTTTATCTATATAATATGATACGTTTGTTGCAGCTTTGTGATACAATTCCATTTGATTAACGGGTGTGTTTGCCCAGGTGCTTGGTAGACTTTCATCTTTTGATAAATCTATTCTGAGACGCGAAATATTTTTTTATGCTTTGTTTTATAAACATAGGTGTCTCGGATCTTTCGCACGTTCATACATTCGTGTGTCTTGTGCTCACTTGCAACGTCCGCGTGCCTTCTATATATATATATATATATATATATATATATATATATATATATACATTAACAAATATATTTGAGTTCCTTATTTTTTGTATAAAATTCATAGATGCAAATTAATCTATACATTCTCATTTCCTTATTCCAATTTTAGACATATTATTTTATATATGTGGAGTATGCTGGGATTTAATAGAACCACATCTTTCACAAAAGGAGGTTTTTGCTCGGCCTATTGGATCCTACATTTTGCTCCCAGAAACCTATCTATTAAATAATCCGATCACCACAGATGATCATGAGGCTAAAAAGTGTAGGGGCCAGGAAACATCCTTGCTTGACTCCATTAGATACTGAAAATGGAGCAGATGTCTCGCCGTAGTTCTGGACTCAGGCTTGCATACCGTCCTGGAGGTAGCGAACCAGACAGATGATTTTCCGAGGGCATGCGTACTTGGCCATGATAATCCATAATAATTCTCTATTCACGGTGTCGAAGGCCTTTGTGAGATCGAGATAGGTGGAGAACAGGCCAGAATTCTGACCCTGACATTTATTTTTTAGCAAACACCATGTCAATGATCCCATGTTCCTTCCAGGTCGGCATTGGCTCTCAGGATTAAGTCCCTGGCCAAGGTGTGCTCTGAGGTGGTTAAGCAGGATCCTGGAAAATTTCCTGCCTGCGACAGAGAGCAAGGAAATACCTCGATGGTTATCACAGGCTTACCTGTTTCCTTTCCGCTTCTACAAAGGATTGATGGAAGCATCTTTGAAATCATGGGGGATCGTCTCCTAATTCCACATGAGTGAGAGTAACTGACAGAGCTTCTTAGTCAGGGCAGTGCCGACATCCTTGTAGATATCTGCTGGATTGGAGCGTGAGGCCTTGCTTTTGGAGAGCAGAGAGATTCTCTTCTTAGTTTCAAGCATCGTTGGTGGATCGTCCAGTGCTTCTTTGATCGGGACTTGGGAGAGACTATCTATGGCTCCATAATTTATAGACGAATGGTGGTTTAGGACGCTATCGATGTACTTGAAGTGCTCTCCCTCTCAGTGATCAGAGTATTTACATTCGCACGGAAAAGGGGAAGGTGCTTGAGGAAGTGAGCCGTAGAATTCTTTTAAGGCGCCATAGAATCTCATGTCAGGCCTGTCAGCGTGGCCCTGAATCTGATCAGCTTTCTCACTCAGTCAAGTCCTATTAAAACGTCTGTTTCATTGTATGCAGCTTTGTCTAAATAGAAGTGAAAATAATAAAAATCTGTGTTCTTCTACGCATGGGCTACACAAGTGGGACATCACCAAGTGGCTCAATGACAACAGGATGACCTTACACAGAGTCACGTAGATGCTCAAGAACGGGAAAGACCTCAAAGATCGACCTTGTTCATCACAATCGAATTCTTATGTTTTCAAATTAAAACCCCTCCATATTGATCCGGTTATCGAAAAGCGACGTCTCTGAGGTCCGATACTCGTCCAAGAACAAGTACCTGATCTTCATTATAATGTTTGGCATCTTAAAATTGAATGGCAAGAAGATACCGCTGGTCTGGATCATGGCATGATACAGGCTTACATCGAACGATTACAGGGACATCTTGGCCACGAATATCTTTGGGTGAGAAAGATCACAATAAAGGTGTACATACTACGTATTCGGGAGGATAGTGACAAAGCACTACTCCCCAAGACGGGATATGATTCGTTGAGGTCTACCTTGAACTTCCTCTCGAAATATTTTGGCCCTCGAAGTCATCCGGTCTCAATCACCTCCAGTAAAACGTGTTGGCGCATGTCAAGCGCTAGGCCAGCAAGGTCCATCACAGCAACGTCGACCAACTAACGTCCTCCGTCAACCTTATCTGGGCCAGCATTCGGTCTTGACTGAAGCACGAGTTTGTCCCCGAAGGCAGCCACATTGACTAGAATTACAATTCAAAAACATATTTAAATGATAAAAAAATAAAAACGTATCTAACTGCATCAAAACTCTCATTCTGTCTTATGTTGAGAACGCCATAAAGTATGTTACACCACTTTTGCAATACCTAATAGTGGGAAGTTCTAGTTAAAAAAAGTCACCCTCTTAATCATAACGTAATTTTGTATAAAATGATTAAACATGAAACTTTGTTGCACCATGTAGATAATTTTTCCTCGACCTTAGAAGGGAAAGAGGAAAGACGTTGTGCTTTAATTGTGTCTGTATAAACTCACAAGTCAGAATTTTTATTCAATAGCTTTTGCACGTTAATTCATATAAGGCAGCATGATATCCATCAATTAATTTGAAATAATTTTATAGTTATTATTTTTAAAACTCTCTCTCAAATTCATTTTTACTTCTACTAACTTTTCTTCATAGATATTTACAAACAGTTCAAGTTTATCATCTCGTTTCTATTCAAGTTTAAATAATTATGTCGCTACTTAGAGCTATTTCTTCATTTCTGTAGTTTATTTGATGTTTATGTTTAGGGTTCTATTTATTTTTACTCCAAAATATTCCACTTATTTTGTGTGAAAAAGGTTATAAATAAGTCGTCTCTGATAATGGTCGAAAAGTTTTCTTCCCTAATTAAGTTAAGGTATTAAAAAGTAATGTACGAAAAAATCCAAGATCATTCACTTCCCACGGGAAAAAAAATATTAAAATTAGAAAGAAACTTACACTTGACATGATACCTCTCCAATACCTTATACTCCTTTATGACCTTTGTCAAGACACCTAATCTAGTTTATTTGGACCTAGTCTTCCTTGTTGAACTGATTTAACCAAAAGGCGCCCTTTTACTCTCAGTTTGCCTAGCCTTTTCTGTTAGCTAATTTATTTGCCAAGGTGAATTATTGATTTAAGGAAGATTTAAGTATCTTAGGAAGTCTTTAATTCTTAAGTTGTAATTTACATTTTGGAAAGAAACGGCAATGTCACTATGGCATATAATTCATGGTGAAAAACTTAGTTTTTTTAACCGTATCCATAGTATTAATTCGTACATACTTAGTTCCTTCCTCTCATTTATTTGACTTTTTCTGACTTTGCTTTCGTTTCTACTTTACTTTCTCTTTTTTTAAACACTAAGCACGCATTTATTCGTAGTTATAATTCATTTATCTAATTCCTGATTTTCTCCAACACTACACTATAAACACTATTAAATGACTCTATACATAGCTCTTTATTGTCTTGTCACAAATAACTCAATAATCATAAGGTAACTTTGACATAACCGTCTATCACTAACTCTATAATTCAAGAAAGGGATTTTTTTGAGTATTAGAATAATAATTTAATCCTAGTTTGGTTATGACTTATGTTTTTTATCAAAGTTATTTATAATAATTATTTTATAATATAAGTATTGAAATTTTTTGAATTTTTTAAAAACCAAAGAATTACAAATGGTAAAGTTCAGAAAATTTATTTTTATATACCTTATATAAATACATATATTTTAGCAACGTGATATTTTGAAAGGTGTGAAATTTAGTTTAGAATTCCTTTTTAAAATTATTATAATTGGCGAAGTTCAGAAAATTTCTAAAAATTTAACCATGGCTGCTTTTTTTTAGATTTTAAATTTGGATCTTAGTAGCGAAGCGCAAGCTCCCCTTGTAGGGGGGAAGTGGCGAAGCCATTGCTTGTTAGCAATATGCTTTCGTGTTAAAATCTTAAATTTTGTTATTTTGAGGAGAACATCTCTTGTTCTTCGATGATTTACTGAGTGTTTTTTATTTCACTTGCTCAGACATTGTCCTGCATGACTCTAGAAGAACTTTATCTATATCTACAGTCGCCGCAACGAAAGTCTGGACCTTTGGTCATATCATATGCATTGATATAGGTCCAATAATTGTTGCGGGGAAAATGCTATAATTGATTAATGTTTTGTTGCGGTTTCTGAAAGAGTCTGTTAGGTATATATGCACATTGTGTCTGCTGTATTATTTAGTACTCGCTCAGACTTGGTCGTGAGGGGACGCTCATTTTTTGATATGTTACTTTCATTTTGGTGGTTTCATAAAGATATTTGGCTGATCATATATTTTTGACAAGCACTCCAACCATGGGTCCCAAGACTCTAACAAAAGAGGAAAAAGTCCGTATTCTCATTTTCAGGGAAGAAAATGTTAAGATAAGTGAAATATGCCTGCGAACAGGGCGGGCAAAATCTACTGTAATGGCACTCCTCTCTGCTGCCCGTGAGCTTCCCCCAAACAACATACCCCAAAATAAAAAGCGCCAGGCACCGTAGAAAAAGATTACACCGGGGACATATAGCTTGCTAAGGAAGGCTGTTATGAAGAACCCTAGGTTAACAGCCAGACAACTCAAGGAAATGTACCCTAACCTCCTCCTAAATGTCTCGGAACGGACCGTACAGCATCGTTTTATGAAATATTTGAAACTCACCAGCCGTACTACCGCGCTCAAACCGCTTTTAAATGACCGCATGAGGAAGAAGAGGCTTCATTTTGCAAACCAGAACAAGGGCTGGACAGTGGAACAGTGGTCAGAAGTCAAGTGGCAGATGAAAGCCCATTTCAGGTCATAAGGTTACACAGAGTAAAGGTGAGGAGGCCAGTTGGGTCAAACAGGTACAGCCTCCAGTACACAGTAAAGACTGTAAAACAAAGCCCCTCAGTTATGGTTTGGGGTTGTTTCAGTAACAAGTTTAGGAGAGGTAGAGTATATTTCCTGCCCAAGAATGTGATCATGAATGCTCAGCGCTACAAGGAAGTTTTGGAAGGTCATCTATTTAATCATATGGAACTTCATGGAACATCCATCTTTATGAATGATTCAGCTCCTTATCACAAGGCTTATTTGATCAAGCAATTGCTAGAGAGAAAGCGCATCAACGTGTTGGACTAGAGTGGGAACAGTTTTAATCTCAACCCCATTGAAAACGCTCTGAAAGTCATCAAAGACAAGGTTAATGGGGCCAATGTGTCATCAGTGTAGGACCTTCAGGAGGTCATCAATAAAGTGTTGTGCCCCAACATGGACTTAAATTACTTAAAAAATTTTGTTGCAAGTATGCCCAAAAGGATGCCGGATGTCAAGGCCAGGGGGGAGATCATAAAATATTAAAAGTATCAACAGAAGTGTTTTTAATTATATTAAACTAACCTAAGGGAGGTAAATAATATAAAAATAACATAAAATAACGAGGGTCCAGACTTCCGGTGCGGCGACTGTATATCAGCTATAGTAATATTTCCTAGTTAAATTAGTGATGATTTTTTTAATGTAGAAGTTATAAAAGTGTTTTCTTATTTAGTACGATATTTTCAAGGTTTGCGTTATTTGGCCAGAATTGTGTTGTTGATGAGCATGATATTATCAATCTCTGGTTAATTGTGGTAGGCTACATTTACACTATCTTTCATTGTCTTTTTCATGCAACTGTTGTAGAGAGAAATAAACTTGAGGAAACATGTATGAGTGTGTATGAGGTTTTTATGGCTCTAGTAAAATCAAGCCATATATGGTCAATACTTATTTACTGTAAAATGTTTTTTGGATATATAAACGCCGTGCCATTTATACTGTTTCTCTCTACTGATGATTATTTATCTGTATCTCAATTCTGAAAGTGAATTGAAGTAACTGATTGATGTTTGCAAACAAATGGAAAAAAAACGTCTAATTAAAAAAAGGGTAAATAATTAATAGTATATTTTAAGACGAAGTGTCTGGTTTGCAGAAAACATGAATTAATTTTAAATTATTGGCAATTCTGAAAAAATTGCAAATCATCGAATCTAAATTTAATGAAGAAGAAAGTAAAAAGCTAGGTAACCATAACTACCTATACACTTCTAAGTCAAACGATTCTAAGTGTTCCGTTTTATATAATTCTAGATTTTATTATTTACTAATTTCTAAAATGTATGAAAAGAGAGAATTGGAAGAAGAAATAACTATAGTGTAAGTAGTCAAAATGTATAACCTAATGAGATTTTATTTGTGAAAAGTACAAAAGATTTTCATCTTACAAATGTTAAGTGTTAATAATATATTGCTGAAATGTGTAAGTAAAAGTTTCTGGGTACTTAATCATTCCATACAAATGGAGCCAGAAAGGATAGGTTGGGAAATGAGAGAAGATAAATCAAGCTCTGAGATTATGTAAGAAAATTAATTTCCCCCTCAACTGGCGTGAGAATCTTGTGTTGAAGCTCAATGGCTTTGAGATAAACCTCCGGCTGTAAAGAAGAGTGAAGCGATATAGAGAATTTTAAATGGCGAAGACCGTTAGCAGTTATAAAGCTTTCCTTACCAATCTTTTGCAAGAATGCATGCCCTAACATATCCAGGAATATTAAAGAAATTAGGACAACTACTGTACATATTTCATTCACTTTTACTCTGTTTTAGATATAGTGATCGTTGAACATGTCTAAAACCCAAAAGCCTAAGACGTTTTTGATTTACTTATTCATGGATTGCTGCTCCATCCGAATGTGGACAATATTAATGCTGAATAATTAGAAATATCTGAATAAAACCTTTCTACTTCCGTTTAAATAATAAGCTCTTATATCCTTTAAAAAGTGAGCTATCGTTTGAATCAAGGCCTATTTATTCTGACAGATGCTATTATCACGTTTGTAAATAAAAGTCCTAAAAGATTGGACAAAATTTACAAATTAATTCATATAAGAACAAGAACGAAGGAACAGGCACTACTCTTATTTACATATAAAAGGAGTCACACTGCATTAAGTAGGGAAGGGTGAGTTATATCTCTTTTTGCTTGACTATAATAATATATTACAAGTCAAGTTTATTTGGTTATCGCAGAGCGCATATGGAATGGTCTTAATATTGTTAAACTAAGAGTGAGATAGAAATTGGTTACATATTTGAGTCTTTTTGTGACAATGATTCAAAAAGATCTATTTCTAATTTAAGAAAACGATATTATCAAAGATGTGAAAAAGAAAAGAAGAGTGCAAGATCTTTTAAGATTCAGATCAATGCGATCTTAACTGACATAAATGTTGTCAATATCATTCATTCGTTGATTTAGTTTGCTTACATAAACCAGAGAATACTCTCCTGTTTAGCTATTTAAATGCGCAACCATTACTATACAATTGTAGACGCGTTAACGCTTAATCATATTTAAAAAAGATTGGGATGAGTAGCGCAGGCAACACAATACGGACGTGACAATCGGGCAATATTCATTTGGGGCGAAAGTGCATTAAGACCGCAAGGACCAAGGTAGGCACACTGCTCTGAATCAGGTAGGGGTAGATTGGAACAACGCTTGAGGATGTTTTGCATGCGAATATATGGTAATACAGAAGTGTTGTGGATGGAGCGGCCGTTCACCTACGATTCAGAGCGACAAATCATTACTTTATTGGCAAGGTAATCCACTTCAATTGCTCAATGAACGTACATAACACTAAAAGATTACCTTTAATAAACGTCAAAAATGATAAAAAATAACTCCGAAATGAACGTCCAAATTGATAGGTGATAACCATGAATGAACGTTGAAAATGCTAAGATCGAGCTTCAATGAGAGTTAAAAAATGCTAACAGATAAACTTTAATGAACGTATAAAAAGCTAAGAGATAACCCTTAGTGAACGTAAATCATTATAATAAACACAATATACTGTAATGAACCTAAAATTAATAAGAGATAAACATCAATTAAACGTTCAAAATGCTATTGCATAATTTTAATAAAAGTGAAAAAAAGTTAAGAGATAACCATAAATGAATTTAGAAAATACTGAAGTACGAGGGTGAGTCAAAACGTTCTCAGAAAAATGTTCTAATTTCAAAATTCGCAATATTTTACAAGGTATATCATGCTTTTCGAATAATTTTGTTAAGTTTTATCATACTAAATATCGGGAGAGTGTACATACGGTGTGCTTCTTTTAACGTTGTCTTTTCAACCCACAAAATGACGAATTTGGAAATAACCGTCAACATTAAATTTCTAACTAAACTTAATTGGAAGCCGGATAGAATTATTGAAGCTTCACAGCATCTATATAAGTACTCTTCCCTATGTATAACTATGGTTTACGATTGGAATAAGTGCTTTTGCAGAAAACAACTCGAAGGTGATCCACGGGAAAAGAGACCCTCTACCTCACAAAATCAATAAAACATCACACTTGTGTAGAGTCTATTTGAAGAAGTCGGCCGAGTCAGTATTGACAAAGTTGCCTATAAGGTAGGACTCACACATGGTTAAGCATTTTCAATTCTCAATCAAAATCTTAGTTTGAGGACGCTTTCAGCAACCTATGTCACTAAAGCTTTGCGAAAAGACCAGCTAAATCAATGGCTGACCTTTCTTTAGAAATTTGGACCAAAATTGAAACAAATGAGGACAATTGTTAAGTATTTTTTCACTGGAGATGAAATTGGATCCTCTATTTTAATGAAAGAGAAGAACGTTTAATCAAAAGAGTAGCATCCGAAGAGAAAAGCTGGACCTGTTAAATTCATTACAGAATGTTATGGCCACAATTTTGGAGGGATTCAAATGGAATTATATTGATAGACTTTATAGAATGATGCAAAACTGTTACCTCCAACTATTATAGAGGTGTTTTAAAGAAGCTGAAGACTGCCCCAGAAAATAAAACGTTGAGGATAGCTGCAGCAAGAGTCTGTTTCAACATGACACCGCGAAGGCTATTAGGGCTCTGCTCGTATAACCCTTAGTTAATGTAAAATACGTTGAGACAACCCGTAAGGAACTTGAAAATTGTTAATAGATAACCGTTACTGAGCGTAAAAAATAATAATAATAAATTATCTTAATTAAACTACAAAAGGCTAAGAGATAAATTTAACGAGCCTATAAATTGCTTAGATAAATATAACCCTTAAAGAGAGTATTTTATGCTGAGAAAACCCATATTGAACGTCAAAATTAATGATATAAACTCAATGTATCTCTAAAATTTCAATTAATAACCCTTAAAGAACCTTCAAAATACAAAGACTAACCAGTAGTGAACATCCTTAATACTATGAGATAACCCATATTTAACGTCAAAAAGGATAATATCCTTTAATGGACGTAGAAAATGCTAAGAAATAACCTTTAGTTCGTTCTCTAGGTTTTTCTCTTTGCTATTTTTATTTTATCGACGTTTTATTTCAAAAGAACCATTTCCTTCATCGTTGGCTCTTACTTTTATTGCTTATTTCGAAGATGGTTCCCAACATTTCTCTCTTGGTTCTCTGTAGTCATCCCAATGAACTCTGTATTTCTCTTTTCTTTTCCCTCGAGTAAACTTGACTTTTTATCATGAGAGCTCCTCCTTCTCCCCTAACTTTCATCTTTTCAATAATTATGCTACTTTCTTTTTTGCGTTTTTGTTTCTTCTCTTCTTCCCCTCCAACAAGTCTTTTATTAGTAACATTCATTTTCTCTCCATTTTCCCTCTAGAGTTTGGTCCTTTCTCATTTTACATAACACCTGGCTTTCAACAGCACTCCTCAACTCAGAACTCCTGCACCCGAGGGTGTTCTTATTTCGATTAGAAAAAGCTTCTAACAACTTTGGAAGATTATGGATGAATAATAAATATAGGAAAAACTAAAAAGTATGATTCCAAGCACTTTCACTTTTATTTAACAAGACATTGAAAATTGTGAACCTCTTAAAATCTGTATTTATCATGCCCAATGATCTTCACCGTGATGCCTTTTCTAATTAGTGCAAGGGGATACGTAATGTTATCTGACACCTGGAGAACCCAAAGCCCTTCCAGCCCCACTGCAGGCAATATTCTCAGACTAGATTAAAATTATCTGGCCTTTCTTCCTTCTAGATATCTCCTATTTACCCATTTACTCATTTACCCATTTTAGACACTTTCCTCATTACCTACTTCTTACTTAATATTTTTCTGTGGCTAATTTGCACGCTATTCGCCAACCATCTCTTATTCACTCATATTTTGTATAGGCCAGGTAGAGGAGCGTCCCCTTTCTCCTTCTTGACTCAAGTAATGGTGGTCGGTATTTAACATGTCAGAATATTCCCACCATTCTTACCTTTTAGTGCCCTCATCCTTCTTTTTTTCATATAGCACCATACAGGCTACCATATAAAGCAGGAAAGTAAGACTATAGCTGTGTTGTGCATTGTCCAATGAGGATCTCTGCCTATTTACCTCATATCTCCCTGTAGTAACTTTCTGCGCAAGATGCCCTCTTCAATTTTGGTTTAAATTCTGGGAAAAAGATTGGCCAGTTTTGTTATTTTACTTTTTGTTATTTTACTTACTTGTTCATCTCTCAATCCATTATTCTATTCTCTACCCGCTAAGTAGAGTTTTATTTTTTGACTTTTTATCTTTTTTTATAACATTTAGGTTATAATTTACCCTTAAACACATCTGAAAATATGTTGTTTCTATCTTTGAGCTTCGATGTTTTGTGCCGGTGGTCATTTATTGTTGATGAGGTGCTTGTAATATTGCAATTCTGGGGTTGGACTTCTCTCAATCTGAAAGATTGTAGTGTTTCTGTGAAAACAAGGTTCTTCCGTTTCTATGACTGGTAGAAGTGCGTGCGGTGTAGGGTTGGAAGGTTTGTTAAGTGGCATCTGACTATTGAACTGCGTATGTAAGTAGTTGTTTTTTGCTGTGTTTGCCAAGTAGATAGAAAGTAAGGGCCTGAAATTCTGTCCAGCTGTATGTAAATGTGCTAGATTTTGTTATAGCTTTGGCATAGATGTAATTGGGAGCCCCTTTACTTTAATAATTTTACTTATCATGTTTATGTGCATATGTATGGGGCCATTTCGGTGTGAAAGTGTAACTTGTTCGAAGGAGTGGCTTGTGTGAATCCCATATATTTTCTAAGGGTTATTTTCTGCTGTTTTGAGTTTGAGTTATGTTAGATTAGTAGTACTAGGTGTTAATTAGGCTATGAATACGTTAGTCTGGTGCGGATAAATTAATTCGATATGGTAGCTTGTGTGTATTCCTTAGGTGTTTCTTTTTTTGTGCAGGCAGGGCATAGAGATTTGTGGTTGTTTTTTTACAGATGATTATGAGGTGGTGTGTAAGTAGGTAAAGAGGGGAACGCTATCCATCTCTTGGCCAAGGAGCACCACCCAACTTAACTGTATTAGGAACTAAACATAAAGTTCAGCATGACAATTACTGGCTAGCCTGAGGACAATGGAGACGGTTCTCTTTTGGGGAGCAATGAAAAGTGCTATTAATCTTTTTACATAACCAGCGATCAACTAGAAGCATTGATTACTCTGAGTTTAAGGGGACTCAGTTCATGTCATCGTTCTCAATATACACCTAGACATGGGGGAAATTCCTTAGAACAAAGGAAAAGTGTATATGTGTTGTAATGTGAAGACATGAGAGATAAGACAGCATTTTCTTGATTGGCTGGTTATATATATCCGTGGAAGATCTGCCTACCTTAATACTACTAAGCAAAGCGTGTCACCCAAACGGTGGGCACACCACTACGTGCGCTAAGGTTTGTGCTCTTTTTGTTAGGGATCAAAGTCAGCACCTCAACATCATAAATCCAACAGCTAACGACATCTTTTGACTTGGAGTCTTTCAACGGCCTTAATATTATAGTGGTTTTATTTCTACAATGCTCTGGCTTGGAAATCTAATGTTCCAGTAATGATTTGATTGTGTCGGCGTGATTAAAATGATGTATATTTGTGAGTGGGTGGCTAGTTTTCTTCTATGGTTTGGTAAAGATTTGTCTTTGTTTCCTTGTTCATGATTGTATGTCCCTCTTGTCAAATTTACTTTGCTCTTATGATAAGCAGTGTTTATTTCGGGTTGCTTTGT
The DNA here is from genome assembly GCA_963969495.1 of Ceratothoa steindachneri. Lineage (NCBI taxonomy): Eukaryota > Metazoa > Arthropoda > Malacostraca > Isopoda > Cymothoidae > Ceratothoa > Ceratothoa steindachneri. The sequence continues at coordinate 72,762,375 of OZ018324.1, read as the reverse complement.
TGGAATAGGTTTAAGAGTATAGGGGAAAGTGGACCTTGTTGTTACAAAAAAATGTAATGGCATTTATTTTTATTTGTTTTTCTGGATATGGATTGCTCTGGCTTTTTGTTTGAGAGGAAGTTGGTGAGCAAATTTTTATCGGTTAGATGTAAATATGGTTAAGTATCTATATGTGATAAAGAAAATAGAGAAAAAAAGCAAAGTCATATATGCCATTAAATATTTTAATAAAATTGAAAAGGGGTTAGTAGATTTTTGGGATGCATTATGTATGCAAGGTACACTCGACTATATTGTCTACTCTTAGATTTAATGACCAGGAAGGTGTACAGTATTTTCACTTTGAATACTATAGTTGGTTCCTATGGTGACTAGGATATATTTAGTGAAATGCTTCAGCTGTAAACACAGAGAGCAAAAATGAATTATTGTGTGGAAGAGAGCTGTGTCAAAACATTACTCTGGTGAAACGAAGATGGATCAGAATGTCATTATTAAAATCTTTCTAACAAAACTACATAAAGTGATAAAAGAATCGCATATGTTGTCTTATGTTACCAATTTATATGGAGAACAATAAAAAGATACAGACACGTCAAAAATGTGAAATGTCATTAATCATCAATGTGAGTATATCTTTAAAAGAAAAAATAATATCATTAAAGTATTGGAAAAAATTATTTACCTTAACTTTTTACAATAATAAACGATTAAAAAATATTGTAGAGGAATTCCCTTTGAATAATATTATTTCCCAACCTCTTAAGACTATATTTCGTTTGACCCGCCTCCAGGTTCCCGTGAAATTTACACCAAAGCTTTCTTCCGGTCGTCTCAACCTCCTCCCCGTCCCTTTCGAATCGGGAGACTGCTTTGTTGACTCGCAGAAACCGCGTTTATGGCATTTATTAACGGGTAACAAAAATTTTTTAAGGTTATTCTTATGGGGTCTGTCAACAGTTTTTTTAGTTCCTTAAAAGAGGATATTATCTAAGCGGTAATACTGACCGTCCTGTTTTTGTGTGGTGAGACAGAATCCTCCATTAGTTATTTTTTTTTGCGGGGGGGAGGGGTTGAGCTTCCTCCATCTTTGTTAAAAATTTTAATATGTTTTTGTAGAATTTATATTTGATTTTGGGGAAAGCTTTAATAGCTCTGGCAGCTTTTTCGTGTGCAAAAACCGGAAGTACCATATCCGGGATGTCTTCATTCGATTGTTTTCATAAACATCGGCAGATCCTAGGCTTATCTTGGAAAGATTTAATCGCTTATGTCCAGGAAGATGAACGCAGCAAACATGCGAATAGAAAAGCACATAAAGAAGCAGAGGGAGAAGCAATAAAAGCATAAATCGAAGATAGTAAAGCACAGAGAAAAGCAAAAAAGAGAAAAAGAATTAGGCAGCATAAGAAAGAGATTAGTCGTGACCAATTCGAGATAAGCTTCGTAGGATCTCGAAATGAACAGGTTAAAACGCCCTCATTAAAACTTCCCGCATACAAAGATGGAGAAGACTTCTCTTCTTATTCTGCGCACTTTGAAAAGATCTTCGAAGTCAACAATTGGGACTTGAAAGCAGATGGCGTCGCCCGGTTACTTCCATTGTTAACTTCCCGTCTTCGCGACATATTCGTCTCGCTTTCTTCCGAGGCTACCCTTGATTATTGGACCCTAAAGGCAGAGCTTCTTTCTGCCATTAACATGAATCCCGAATATTTTAAGGTGAAGTTCCGATCCGCAGGAATACAGCCAGGCCAAACCTACAGGCAATTTGGATTCACGCTTCGGTGTAATTTCTAATTCTGGCTTGATTCCGCCCAAGTAGCAAATGATTATGAGTCGCTAGTTTATTTTATCCTAAGGTATCAACTGGTGTCTACCATCTCTCACGAACTAATGTCCACTTTCAAGGAGTTTGTGGAAAAGCCGACCTTCACGTTTCCAATTACGATCTCCAAACCAAGGAGGTAAAGAAGAATCATTCTCCCTCCCCAAAACACAAGTTTGGGTTTAACTAAAGCCCCTCCAATGGCGACAACGGCTTCATAAACGTCCAGGCGCCAAGCAAATACAGGCCTTACTCGCCGCGAGAGAAAAAGGACGTAAAGCCCCCGTTACTTACCTCCACGCCTAATAACTACCCCCGTAGACCAATTGTATTTTACATGTGGCACCCCTGGGCACTCAAGTTATAATTCTCCTCCAAATTCTAAACTAAGGACCTCGTCAACTCATCAGGTCCACCAAATCTCTGCTGTCCTCTCGCCGAATCCACCGGCCACATTGCTAGCGGCCCCTGTTCTCTCTCTCTCCCAGATCTACACGTAAATTTCCTGTTTAACAAGAGTTATCCCGGTGTTCTCCAGTTTGAAAATGGCGCAGTAAACCGTTACTGAGTGTCAACAGTCGTTAGAGATACAGGTTCCACCTGTTTAGTAGTATATAACAAACTACTACCCCCTATAATTTTACAGCATAACAGGTTCGCGTTCGTGCACGACCTTTTAGGTCGTTCCTCAAGATTCCCAGTGGTTCCGGTGCCATATTGAGTGCCAATACTTTACTAGATGGGCCGACGTAGTCGCGGCCCAGATGAAATTTTGCTCGGTCCTCATTGGACAGCGAGCAGCTCTCCCCAAAACCAATTCCTCAGCTGGTCGTTACCAAGGCCCAGAGCGAGAAGGATGAATCGCTTCCGGTTTCGCTATCATCCCTAGACATTGGCCTCGCTACCATGGTTCAAGGTGATGAGGCCCTGAAGAATTGTCCCTCATTACACCCCCTCTCGGTTAAAAAGGAAGAAGGAGACTAAAACGTTGCGAGGCAATCGGAAGTTCGAATACACCGTGAAGGACGCGTTAGTGTACGTTTTTCTGTTGAACTGGAGAACCCTCCAGCCAACGTGTTGTGTGTGCCGAGAACGAATATCGTACCTGTTCTAAAGATGGCAAAAGATGGCCTAATGGCCGGATACTTCAGCCATAACAAAACGGCACCGCAGGCTTTTAAATATTTTTTTCGACGAGGAGCTGCCAAAGGAATTATTGACTTTTCAGTTCCTTTGACCTTTGTCACAAGGTCACCTACAAAAGGCGTGTAGCCCTGCCCCCTTTTAAAAGATCCCGAGAGCACTCGAGCCTTTCACCCGGGTCTCAGTCAGCCTAATAGACCCAATTCGTACCCCGTCTACGAGGGGAATATCTACCCCATTTGACCCGTGTGTTGGCCCATATTGTGCGCGTAGAAGCAAACGATAAGTATCCTCCGCCGTCTCTTCCGTCCCCACAAGTGGAACCTCACTCCGACGTAAACGTTAACCCTGATCTCGCCCCTATTGAGAGGGTTCAATTCTTTTCCTTATTGGAAGGCTTTCCCATGTCATTAAATCGTCGCTTTGGTCCGAATTGCGCTATCATAGCGGCGCCCCTTAACGACATGCTTAAAAGAATCGCCCTCGTCCCAGTCAACTGGACCCCTTCCGCGGAAGATCGCTTCCACCAGCTAAGGGACAAGTTAACCTCTACCCCTATCTTTAGATTCCTGAATCCCAACAAAACATTCATTGTTCGTACTGAGGCCTCCCGAGATTGCCTAAGTTGTGCTCTCGTCCAATGTGATGACAATGGAGTAGGATAACATGTAGAATATGCTAGCATGAAGCTGTCCCATAGCGAAAAGGAGTATACCACCACAGAAGCTTGAAGCGTTATCCATAAGTTGGTCTATACGTATGTTTAGGATGTATGTTAAGGGCACAGAACACTGTCTAGCCGATAGCCTAGGTAGGAATCCTATAAAAGACCCCTCTCTAAAAACCTGAGTGTACAGTAAAATTTCGCGTTTGATTCATTTTTGTAAATACTATTTTTCTTTTTTTTGTTTTGCCTTGTTGATGTTATATGTACGTTTATATAGATTAAGTTATCTGTGGTTATACATATGTAAACCCCGTGTAGTGTTATGTTTGTTTTTCTGTTGGTAAACATTAAATTTGCAACTTTATAAGTTCTCTTCTTAATGAAGTTATTGTAGACATTTTTGTCGCCCCCAGGTGTTCTTCGCTGTAAAAATTTCTTTGGATAGGCAGGAGTGCGGAGGAATTCCCTTTGAATAATATTATTTCCCCACCTCCTTAGACTGTAATGGGGAGAGAAAACGAGCCGTTAATCACCTCCCTCGCGAATTCCGACCTCTACCTCGTTTGACCCGCCGCCAGGTTCCCATGCAATTCACACCAAAGTTTCCTCCTGGTCGTCTCAACCTCCCCCCACCCTCAGGTCGGGAGACTGCTTTCTAGACTGGCCTGAACCGCGTTTATGGCTCCACCGCTGTCACTCGTCTGGCTGCTGATCACAGCCGTTGACAATTACTAATAAGAAGTAGCTCGGTTCATCACGCCCGATAACGAAGGTTAAGATGGGCTCAATCTCTCTCTATTTTGAATAGCTCCGAGTATATATGCACCCGCTCCAGGCTGACGGACAGATTCGGTTACACGAGACGTCTCCGAAAGGAGTGCAAATCATTCGGCTCTGTTCCAAAAAATGTGAGTGACGGTGGCAACCAAGGAAGAGCTGGACATCACCGTGTGTCCCGGGTCAGGGAGAAGAGTCTCGGGGACAATGTCAGCCTTTCCCATCCACCTTCGGATCAAGGATAGGAGAACTCTTTCTCCGAACTTCTTCTGGTGACCTATTACGAGAAGAGGCCAATTAGCTCGCTCCAGCCTCGTGTGGAGAAGTCATCTCCCCTCCCCCTTTCGAAGTTCGTTCAGGGACCTCCTGAGGACAGGAGGCTCGCATCTTGCAAACGCGAGTTTGAGAAGAGTAGCCCCACCCACTATGGCTTCTGTGGCTAACGTCAGTGAGTAATCAAGGTCAGCAGGATCTTCCCCAAGTTGCCCCACCTTACCCTCATGATTCAAATGATGTTAATCATTCATTACTCTCACTCTCCCATTATAACAGTTCCCTAACCACGGTTATCTAATTAGTATTCGGAGCATCAGTCCTTCTCATTTATGTACCATTTATATATGTCCTTATTTATTTTTGTCCCCGTTTATTTCGTGTGTATTAAAAGTCTATTTTTTTCATTGTGTCTGTTATATTCCTTGGTTACGCAGCTGCCGCTATCTACTTAAATCGCACTCTTAGAAGCAATAACAGTTTTCGCCTTGCTTGGCCCTTTTTAGAGCCTGTGTGCGCATATTCACTTACACTTGGCTATACCTCGACAAATATCATTGAATCTTCGATTTATCATGTTAATTTCTTTCAAAACGGTATAAATAATAGTAGAAGTGCGATCATGCCTTTTTTACATTAAGGAGAAACAGGCATCTAACATACAACTTCATTCCAAGTAATCTTAGTATTCAAGAGAGCACGAAATAAACATTGCTCTATTGTTGAATAGATTTAAAATGGGTGCTCTCTCTATCGTAGATAAAGTTTCTAGTCACAATCGCAAAGTCAGAGGGAATAATAATAATTTTAAGCTAAACTTTTCCTTTCACGTGACCATAATGGCATAGCAGATAATTTTAGGTAATGAAAAACACCACGACATGCTGCGTTATATGAATAGTATAAAAGAGTAGTACTTAAATATTGTATTAATTTAGCCTAAATTGTTACTATTATAGCATTTTTGGGGCTACATTATTTTAAATTTAATAACAAATATTATTATAAAATATGTTTCTTTGTAATGAATTATATCGTAAGAAAGTTCATGCTCAGGTTGATGATTATATTGCAATTATTGCCTATCCTAAAAAATTTGGCATTCTGTACACCAGATTTATGCTTTCTTCAAAATAAATTGTTTTAGTAACTATTTTATTATATTATAATTAGATGTCTTTTCCAAAAGGGTTGGATTATGCTATATTCAATTATTACTCATGTTGTCGGTTGTTTCTTAATTCTAAGAGCATATAGGAAAGAATTATACATATGTAGTTGAAAAACAAATACAATTTAGGATTTTCAAGTTCGCTCGTCTATGTATATCACAACTATAATTGAATTTTCGATTTAGCATAATCCTTGTAAGAGTATAGAAAATGCATTCTCTTTCCAGTTAAACAACTAAAGTATTTATTAGTAATTAGCAAATAACTCGTATTTCTTTCATTTTAATGAAATAAAAGCTGATATGTGAGGTATTAGTAGGCTGGCTTAAACTCACTTTGTTAAAATTGTTAGATTTTACAAAGGGGCACCTTATTTTCTTTAATGTTTAAAAATTTATTTCTTCAAATTGCATAATTGATTCCTTGGTATTTTTATCGAGCTAGGCCCGAATCATTATTAGATTCATTGCTTATGTGTAATTTTTTAATAACTGTTTAGATATATTTTACACAAACAGACCAACACATACAGAGATCACACATATCTCCGTCACATATAGCTATATGGGAATATATTTTATATATGTATCTATTTGTTTAAATAGGGCTCTTAACCTATAAGCTGCCTCCTATAATCCTGCAATATTTTCGAGTGTAAAATAGATTTTGTTTGGATTAAATTCGATTTTCTCATTGTGAAAGAAAGATTATAGAATGAGTGTAAAGAACATTAAATGTTTTGCGCTGCATAATATAAGAGTCTACAGGTATTTTTCTATTATGTATTGTGGACATATAATAAATAACCATTAGTGATATGTTTGAAAAATTATATATGATAGCGAATTTATCTTTTCTTAAAAATTGTTTAATGCCCTTTAAGGGGGGAAGCGGAGGAAGATAAGTTAAAATATATTGAAAAAGGAAGGAGTCACCATTAAAAGGAATACTTTGCATCGCTTAAATCCTAAAATTTATTGCCTAAAGGATGCATATTAATGATTCTTTAAAGAAATTGGTATATACTCCCCCCTGACCTTGCGTAATCGGATGAGATTCAATCTCAATTTAATTATACGTAATAATCTACGTCGACTTATATCTCGGCGTCCGTTATAGATAATATAGAGACATTTTTCTATTTATCTATAAAAATCAGTCTCCTTCTTCTACTTGGCCACACGTCTGCTTGGGACTGAATTCACGTACATCTGTCAGCACAGGTCGAAAAGCCCTTCACACTCTCTCTTAAATGCTTAGATATGCCTCACAGTGTTAATCCTTATAAATCTTTTAGAAAATCCTTACTATCCTATATTACGGAAAAGAGACCATTTGAAATTCATTTTATAACAGGATGAATTTCGTCAATCCTTTGAAAAACGTAAAGAAAAATATTTTGAATAAAGCTGCTTCGCCGTTACAGTCAGATCAATGATATGGTTTTCGGATGCTGCAAGAATCTGACAAACGTACGATGAGAGATCCCTCCTCAGACCTGTTTCATTGTCAAAATCTTAAATTAAACGGAGATTTATTAATTTATTGTCCTCAATAATCTTTACCTAGAGTAAGTAGAGTCATTGTAGAACACTGTTCCTTCTAAGAAACAAATGTAAAACTTTTTAATTTAAGCCTCTCTGCTCTATGGTAATAATTTTCAGGTTTGCTTATGATATTGTCTTACAATCTGGAGTGAGCAAACTAAAGGCAGGCGCTAGTCGATGCCAGTTGAGATTCAGCGGACGTCAGGGTAAGTTGTTAAAAGTTGTCGTTTCTGTGATTTACCAGTGTTGTCCGAACAGAGACCAATCAAGCTGAAACTATTTAAAATTTATGACACAGAAACTCAACAAAATAAACAACTGTGCTTTGAGAGATTCCCTTCTGAATATTGACCACCTTTCCTAATTAAGGACTTCTTCATTAGCAAAGGCCCTAAATCGAGAGAATTGCAGCTGAATTTGAAGTTTAAATGGGACAAACAATTAGGAAACTTCAAATGAATTTATTCAGACCAGAAAACGGCGCGGCTTTATTTATTTCTCCTATCTAAGGTAAGTGGAAGTTGACACTAAAATATGGGAATCTTTAAAGTGAGACCAATTTATTTTCATATTAGAGCATCAGATCGTTATAGTGACCTGTTGAAACGCCATCTTTCTTAGCGTCAAGTTAAATGAACGGAGTTCGCTAACTTAATAGAATTATATTGTTTTAATTTGGAATATATTGATATGGTTATATACTATTTAAAATCGAAAAGACAACAAATATCATATGTATCAAGCAAAAAGGCAATTCCTAAAGAAATAATAAGGTTTCATTCAAGAATGTAAGCTCGAAAACTTTCTAGTTAGTAAAAATTTGTACTCTTCACTATTTTAAGTTAATACACTTTAATTTTAATAGTCCCACCTTTCAATAGTTTAGTCTTATTGATCCATATATATATATAAATATATATATATATATATATATATATATATATATATATATAATTTCAAAAGGTGATTTTTTTGAGTATTTGAATGATAATTTCATCTTAGTTTAGTTATGACTTATGTTTTTGTCTATCAAAATATTTCTAATAATTAATATCAAAAAACAAAAAGGTGAAGTTCTGAAATAAATATAGGTATCGAAATTTTGTGAATTTTTTAAAACCCAAAGAATTACAATTGTGAAGTTAAGAAAGTTTATTTTTATATATCGCTTTTTATAGGGGGGAGTGAGGAAGCCATTGCCCGCTATATATATATTAATATTGGTTTGTGCTGCTCTTGACGAGTTTCACTTATATTTGTAGCCTAAACCAAAGGACGCAGATTGGAAAATCAATTTAATTTCTTGATAACAACAACGTTTTGGGTCTTAATTTCGCCCATTTTCTGGTAGTTGTACAGCTGATTGTAAAAGTATCATAAGATGGATGAAAATAAGAGTCGAAACGTTGTTGTTATCACGAAATGAAAGGAACTTCTCCCTCTATGTCCTACTGTTTCTCTTACTATTAATATATATATATATATATATATATATATATATATATATATATATATATATATTTCATTTATATTTTCTCTTTTATTTATTATCTTAAAGGTTAGTCGTTTGTAAGTGAGTAGACAGATACTTTTCTTGTTTATCTTAATATCTTATTTCTTTTTGGAAAAGAAGAACATGTTTTTTGCTATAATCAGGGAATGTTTTCGAATGATTTCCAAACGCCCTCTACGGTGGGCGCGAGAATGAAGAAGCAATCATGTCAATGTAACGAAATAATGTAGAACTTATAATTTATAATTTTTTTATGATTGCCACTGGGGAGGTAGCATCGTCGCACTTGAGTGCGTGTCACGGCGATTCCATTCAACCAAGCATTTTGCAATGATATTTTACGATCTTAAGCATTGCCAAGACGAAGAAACATATATACAATCGATTACATTTAAGTTTTATATTAGATTGATTTAATATTATTATTCAAGGATAATTAAGATTATACGAGGTTAGTAATATATATAATGGCTTGCGATGTTCCTTTAGATCGGGATAAAGTTTACTCTTACATGATGAGATGCTGCGATATAATGCTGGGGAATACCAGAACTATGTGTCGTCAAATGAATCCTAGGGATCCTGATCAGAATGACACCCCTTGTATGCAAATGAATATCAAAAGCCAAATGTAGTTAACCAAATCTCGGAGTAGCAACAAAGTGAGATCCCTCTGCACGCTCTAGGAATAGTTAGATCAAATTTCTAAGGTAAGATTTAGAGATGCACAAATGAGAGCAATAAAATCTTTATCCCTCCTTTCTCAGCACAGCGTATCTGATAGATGAGATTTTTTAGCACCTCAAAGATTATCGTCTTGAATGAAAAAGGAAACTAATTGTAATGTTTGATCAACTACAAAATAGTCACAGATGTAGAAGAGGTAAAGTAATCATGGGGCAAACATTGGTAAGTAATAGAACACAGGCGATCTACTGCTTAATGTGAAAGAGCTTCTTAGTTTAATGTAAATTTAGCGCGTATTAATTAAAGATTATAGCCAATAAATACCCTAAAGTGTATCGTAAAATAGGTATTTATCATCTAGCAAAAGTTTTGAAGCCGAGTTAAAAAGAACGGAAAGTTAAGAAATGGAAGAGTGGGAATCAATATATTAAAATTCGATGAAATTTGCTTCTATTCTATGATGCTCCTAAGGGAATAAAAGAGAATAGTTAAAAATCTAAAAATACAATATAAAGACCAGCTTTCTTTATTTTAAATAAAATAAATAATTTCTCATAAGTTTTGCCTCAAGTCTTTATTTGTTGTTACGTACGTCATCTCTCAATCAAGACCGTCGGTATAACGAGAAATCCCATGACCTCGACCTGAAGCGGGAATTCACCCAGCTTTAAAAAATCCACTGATTATGTTTAATATCCATGTAAATGGAGATAATGTTTCCAATGAAATAGGTTAAATACTCATCTGAGTATTATAATGGTGTAGTAAGAGAGTGCACTTTCCTAGATGGAAGAGAACCAAACTATTGTTTTGGCATGTGCAACAATTTGGCGACAAACCACGGATATGAGTTGTTGGCCTGGGAAGCGGCGCAATCAAAACTTTAATTTTATGACCGGAATACCTAATGTTGGTATTGTGATCCCGTCTATCATTCCGGTATTTGCGTTAATACATTCAATTCCACCTCGTTTCAGATCTGTGAATGTTGAGTTGCGGGGAGCATCCGCAATAGGTAGATAGCGCAATTTCCTTCACGTTTTTTAAAAAAAATTCTGCCTAACTTTTGTATGTATGTATAGTGTATAGCTATAGAAATATATAATTAGGTTATTTGGGTATATAGGTTGTAGATAATAAAACATTGCATTATTAGGTTATATTAACCATATTTTTCTTTCAACTCGTCTTTAAATTTTTAAGTAAAAACTATTATGTTACTGATTTTTTTTTTTAATTTATAGTGAATTTCGTACCGGTTAAAATAAGATACAATTAAACCTAACGAATTCCGTTCAGAAACACTACGTTTAGGTATAATAGTATGACGGTTTATTAATAAATAAAAAGAAGCAAATTACCATTTCCAACAGATAGTTATTGGGAAAAAGTATTGAAATAAAGGGCCGGAAAAATTTAGGATACTTGGAAATCGCTCTAATGTGACTAATTTTTCTAACTTTGCTTCTATTCTAAAAGTGAGTTAGGCTCTATGTTTTGGGTTTTGTGAAAAATATAGAAATCCTGGTTCAAAAATTAAAGAAACACATTTAATTAAATGGCTTGTACCAAGTATAGCAATAAATAAAAAATCCTAATGGAAATGTTTAACAAAATAATGCTTGTCAAGTAAAGAATTTGGGCAGTGATTATGTATGTAGAAAATCTTTCAAAATGTCCTTTCTTGCGCATAATAATTACATGATTCATACAGTGCAACTTTGACTAAATTTGTTAAAAAAACTAAGTAATTACTAATAAAAATCCAATATGAAGTTACTCTTCCATGATTATCTTGGAAATTTACTATCTATTTTAAAATGAATGTAATGTGTTTTGCCTCGTAGAATTAGAAGGTCCAAAATGTATATTTTAGGGCATTGAGAATCTTCGCTCAGTCCGTAGAAAGAGATCATACCGGAGAACAGAAACTTCAAGAATACGACATGATGTTATATTATGAAGTAATTGAAACTGATCGGGTTCAATAATGTTAGGCTCATTTTTTATCTTTTTATAAGCAACTAAAACAGCCCACTTTGATGCTTCGAACGAAAAAAAACTTTTAATTTTCAATTTTCGAACTGATGGGAAATTGAGAGGAGAAAATAGCTTCTATTTGTGCCGGCCTCAACTGGCCAAGCTATTACATATTGCACCAGAAATATTATAATCTTCGCAAAATATTTTAGCCTTAAAGCTTTTTATTCAAGTAAGATTGATTAATAATTTATATATACATGTGAGAGAACTCATTGTATTTATAATGAGATAATACAAGGAAAATTTAGACACTTTAGTGTGTAAGTATTGACTTGTTGAATGGATGCGTAAATTTCACAAATTAGTGCCTGAGGAAGCAATAAATGATTGAAAGATACAAGGAATAGAAACTGAATATTGCAAGTACTTTCGAACTATGGGCCGGCATTGTTCGATAATGAATTTGAAATAGACTTCGTATTGACTCGGAATAATCGTTTCCTTTTCCTTGTGGGTTTTGTTGGACCAGTTAACGATATTATAATTATTTCAGTAATTTAATTATTTCTAGCTGATGGTTAACTTAATTAGGATTTTAGACATATGAGCTGGGCATTGGAGAGGTCTATTACATCTTAAAAGTAGGCTAAATTATTAGAAAAATGGACTAACCATTTTATTATTAAGTAATGAAATAGGTTTTTGAATTCCCTTAGAATTATTCTTTAGTAGAAGGGAAATTTGCCGTTATTCCAGATGAAAATTGATTAATTATTTAACCTTCGTATAATGAGGCGACTATTTAGCACTCGGGAAGATAGAAAATTTCTACATCTTTTAGATGTAGGAAGGATGTTTAATAGACAGAAACGAGAAACAATTTAAATGATCTCGCTTGAATAAGTGGTATCCCCCATCTATTTCGTTGGATTATAAAGGCGGCTTTGCAATTGTAGATAATTAGAAGTAGATTCGTGCCTAAAATAATACCAAAATCCATGAAATTTTGTGTATACAGCATTATAATATGTTTGTCAAATAGTATTTATATTATATCGTACGAAATTGAATCTCATTTATTTTTAAATAAAGTAAAACTCTTTTTAGATACCCCCCAAAATTATTAAAAAATAAGTGTGCCTCATTATTAAGAATGACCTCATATCGTTATCTAAGCAGTGAATACGTTTATTGAATAATTTTCTCGGTTTGAGGTAATTTCATATTATTTTATATGGTTAACCTATCCCTTGATATCAGAAGAAACGTTGGCATTTTTGTGGTTATAATGAGTTACATTAATGGCTATCACATGATGGACTCTGTATTGTTTTCCCACGGAAGTTCGTATTTCCTTTAGGATGTTAGAGGTGAAGTAATTAATATTAACTTTTTTGAATATTGTCATTTAGACATTTCATCTGGAAATCAAACACAATTTTGCATCTTAATTAAGAGACCGAGGAATTACTAGCTTAAAAATACATAGGAATTGATAGCTTAAATAAGGCTGAGGCATTACTATAGTTATCTTTAAACATTTTCAGCAAATATGAACCAATATATACGTCTCTAAAATCTATTGTTATGTCTTTTTAAAAAAACATATTATTTGATAACTTAATCTTTTTTTCTTTTATTCCTAGTTTCTATTAATTTATTACAGTAAGAGTCTCTGAAGGACCATAAAAGACTACTCCAGCTTGAATTCGAAGGAATTTAATTTCAAAATATTATGCTTAATATTATATTAATTCTTTCTCTGCTATACCTTTAATTTCACTTTACTTTTGTTTTCTTATATGCAGTAATAGTTTATCAGGTTCCTTTATTAGTTACTATTTTTCCTGAATGATTTAAATTGAAAGATTATTTTTGCTGTGAAATTTTCATCAATATAGCTCCAAACCTTTGCTAACAATTTTAGTTGATGTCTTCGAAATATTAATCCCGTCTAATTTTTATATTCTGAATTTTGTAATTAAGAAGCTTGATAAAAGCATTATACAACACAACTAGAGACAAATAGCTATTGCGACACCTAGAGAAAGATGATATGAACAGATCAGAGATAAATTTAACGTCATTAAAAGGATGTTTTCGTCTCTTAATCATTACCTGCATTGGTTATGTAAAATCACGTTACTTATATGTATGTACGTCGTTATTAAAATAAAACTCATGAGATGAAGCATAATACAAAATTAACTTGGCTTTATAAGAGAAAAAGAGTATCGAATAAATGAATATTGAGAACATATTGATTACTTTGAATAAAATAAATTTAGTATATGAAGAAGCATGTATTGTAGAGAGCAGAGGTACAATAAACTTTAAAAATTGTTACCTGTTATATATTAACCTGAAGTTTGAAACTCTATGACTTTTATCAGCAGTTTTGGAACTTTTTTACCAACAAGAGAAAAGATAGAATTCCAAAGCAAAATTATCTTCACGATAAGAGAGAAATAGAAAGATTGCATCATAGAAAAATAATAGATGAATAGAGGTAAAAGAGAGAATAAAAATATCATAAGTGTGTATGAGATTATCACCCCCAAATATAGCGCTAATTAAATAAATCTAAACTGTTTAAGCTTTACCTTAAGGGCGTCGAACAATAACTTATTTTTTTATTGTAGATGCAGCCATTCCCTTTCAGCTAGGCTGTAGTAGCATTTCACTTAATCTTATTCTCTGGCGTCAGAGGTGAGTTTGTATACATAAAATGTGAAGCAGTTACTACTAGTCAAATGTTTTAAGGCAAAACTAGTAAATAAAACTATTGAACGAAAGATTAAGGGAAAGAGAAAAGAGAGACCTGGATAGTTGTAAATAATGCCTGAGGATTACGACGAGAGGAAAAGAAGGGAGTATGTTGTCGGAGTTTTGAATGAGGCACGAAGAAATAAAGATATAGTTTAAGGAAATGTGTCTCAGTAAGTTTAGAACTATGCTTTTTCTCAAATTTTAGTAAATTCTTTTAAGAACAAAATATGTTCTCTGATAAGAGATTGAAATTATGTCTAAAATAATTTACGAGGAATTCTGAGTTTTGATACCAATAACAAGAGATATATAGTTAAATATTAGTAAATATGCGATTATATGGTAGAAAGGAGACCGCTTTCTCATTGAAACAGGGATATTACCGTTAAATGTATGGATGAAGAAATTGAATAGATAAAAGTTATGATTGAAGAGACTTATGAATATCTAACATTAGAATAGTCCTTTGAGTAACACTAAATATATAAGTAAACTTTTAGGCATTGGAATAAGACCTTTTTGCTTACTCATTTCTAGTATGAACGATCATCCAATCTTTGTGAAATAGAGCATTTAATTTAATTTAAAAAAGGAAAGAAAATTGCTACAAAATGAGAGAAAAGAGAAATGAATCTATAAAGCTGGCTAAATATACGAGGACGATATTGAGAAAGATTAGCGTGATACTTAGTGCATATCACTTGTTATGAACGATTAATAATGAGGCAGAAATCTGAATTTGTCGTTATTTAAAAGGCTTTGAATAATAATGTATGTATTAAAATTAATTAGATGTTTTAATTTTCTTCAGTATTTTTTTTTATTACGAGCATTTAAACTACAGGAAAGAATTTAATGAATTTTTACCTAAAATATTTCTTATTATATCATAACATGAATAAATAGTAAAAATCTAATGAATTTAGCAAAAATTTTATTCTCCATCTAATAACATATGCATTTACTCTCTCTAATCAACGTATGGAATTATTAAAATATTTATTTGATTATCATATCTTCCAAAACTGTAAATCGAACAGACTTGTAATCACCAAAATGGACAAGATACCTAAATTAAAACTTTTGAATATCCTTAGCTTTAGAGTGCATGGAGTTGCGGATAATTATCTAGATATTTTTTATACTAAGATTTTATTTGGATTAAATATTTAGCCATCTATGATGCAGTTACTAGATCTGTTTTCAGTGAGATTAAAATCCCAACGATCATTCTTGACTACGTGGATCCTCTGGCTTTTCTCCTTTTTACTGCTTTCCCTTGAGACTTTGGGCTTTTAACACTTCTTTTCTTTTATTCTTAGCTGTCGTTCTCTTTTGGAAAAAATTGTGATAAACAGGATTTTCCAAATTTAAGGCACATTGAAGATGGTTGGTAGCAGTGTGACGACCCGATTTGATTGCACATGAATTTAAAGCGATGGCCAGTATTTTGGAGCTAACTTTATCATCTCGAAGTTCAATTCATTTTTTCTACGATTTTTCATGTAAAACATCCCGTTCAGACCCTATATTTTAATAAGATGGGAAAATAGAGTAAGTACAAAAAGTACAACAAATTCAAACTGAAGTTACCTAAAAATTAGAACTCATCTGACCACTAAGAGTAAAAATGTGACAACTCATGGTGCAAAAACTATGCCAACTGCTTTCAAATCCCTACAAGTTTAATAGTACGTCATTGTTCTGATTGCCATAATATGTTATGGATCCTCTTATACCACAGAATGCCATTAATAATTTTGTAAATGCAATAGAAGGTAATTCTGAATTCGTCATATGACCTATTTTGAACATATTACTAGAACTTATAAATTTGAATCGATTTCGAAATGGACTTATTTTCAGTGGTCAAGCTGTCAATAAAGTACAAACCCTTAGAATTAGAAGGTCAACTGTAGAGATAGGCGAAAATGAAATATAAAAGGGTTAGCCATCAGAAGAAGTAAAAAAATAAATCACATCAAAATAGAAAAAATAATCATCCCAAATTTTATTAAACCATGAAGTGTACTTTTAATTGTACAATTAACAAATGACTAACCACTTTGAATGATACAGTCTTCCATCTCCATTTAAAGTGAAGAAAAATGTAAACCAAAGCTTTGGTATGCAAATACTACAAAATTTCCCAGCCGAGTTGTGGTCAATAGGTATCTTTTTAGGAGGAAATATTTGAGAAATTGTGATAAGTTTCTAAAATGTATGATCAAAGGGTATGGCAATTAATAGAGCATCGCAATAATTCCACTCTCCCAGTCTCGAAATCTTCTAGGTTTCTTTCATATTTAAAATATGTCTTTCTAGTCGTTTAACATTGGAAATATTCCACGTCGCATTAAATCTAGCTCGCCTTTAATATCTATCATGACACGCAAGGGACACAGCGGTGGATAAAATCTTTTCATCACCAGCACTTATGATAATAATACCTCGTCATTGTTATTCTCTCTTTTATCATCTTGAGTATTGATTTCTGTGACGTTTAATTTCCGCTGGTTTTAATATCGCTTAAGAAATGGAATAAGAATTACACTTTTAGACGCTCTCATGTTATATAATGAAAAATTCCAGGAAAATTCAGATTTTATCCGGAAATGGTATATAGACACAAATGGTGTCGGTTTACATTTTAAGGATTAAATACCTTATAATTTTTTATTTCCATACCAATTTATGTCCTAGTTTTGCTTGTTAGTTAATCTTAATATTTTATTTGAATTTCCAGTTTGCATACAATATTTTTACACATGATATTTTGCTAGTTTTATTTTAAAAATTGACTGGTTAAAATAGAAAGTATACGTCTTCAGAAACTTTTCATATAGTTAATAAAATGTTGTTTAATTAGTAGTTAGGACACTTATTTCAACTATGATGTTAATTTCTTCGTAGCGCTCAGGAAATTTAATATCATTTGTTATAGTTTTGGAAGAAACATTTTCACATAATATATACTCGTATATAAATCAAAGATTTCTCAGATAGAAAATATGAAATAAAGACTTCTTAAATATGGAGGGCAGGTTTTCAAAGTATCCAACTTTACTTAAAAAAGATACTAGGCAACCATTTGTAATAATTTTAATTTTGTATTATGATGATATCTTGATAAATTCTATTGTCATTTTTGTTGCTGACTGCACAATAGTTATATCATTAAAGAATTTCAAATACTAGGAAGGAAAACCTAGCTTAAGTGGAACAAAACATTCACTATATTAATGTAAATATATGAGTGCGATATGAAAAATGATTGCAATTTTCTTATAGATCTACTAGGAATTATATTTTAAAAGACGTTGGGGAAAATGTTTGTGTCGAAGTGCACTGCAAACCCTCTCGTCCAATCATGTATATTTACTTCCTATATTTTACCCTCGTTACTTTTAAGCATTCTGAATTAATTTTAACCTAAAAGAGATCTTTGCCATAATGACTTCATTTAATGACAAAAATCGGTGTTTAACGGGCGTCTCGAACATAGCTCGAGATCGTATCTACACCCGATAGGAAGCTCCCTAGGGAAGCGGCTTCATCGAGCGAAGTAAGCGCGAATGAATTAGAATTTCTCTAAATAGAGAGTGGGAATTACGCCAATAGGAAAGGCGTTGCATTAAAGACAGATAAAGAAGTCCTGTCTCAAAAGAGACACCAGATAAAATAAGATAATGAAATATTTATATAAAGAGAGGAAGATAGTTTTATAGTCAGTAAGAGTTTCCTATATCAAAAGAGAGAATGAAAGAACAGATCGAGAGTTTTTTAGGCAGTAATCGTTTGCTATATCAAAAAAGAGAATGAAAGAACATTGGCAACATGTTAGAAAAATAAATTGAGGCCACGGTAGCAACGCAAAGAGGTGTGCAGGTTCCTTAGCTAGTTACGTTTTTATATAAAACATTATAAACGTAGAATCACGTCTTGCTCCACCGTAAATGTCACTTTTTATCGTAGGAAAATAAATTTAGTGTGTCGGATATCAGCTTGAATTCAAATGTTTAGGAATACAACCATTATATAGCGATGGTAGAGAAAACAATAAAAAATAGATCAAAGAAAATTACCTCACTCTCAAATTGGGTCATTTATTATATTTCGTTATTGATTATTGGCAAGTATTTATGAGAACTGCCTATATCTTTTACTAATATGAATGTGAAAAATTTAACTAATGTTTGAGGGTTTAGATTAGGATTTGCACTAAGGGTTTACCCATTTAACGAATGACTGTAAGTCTCTTGTGCATCATTTAAAACTTTTTGTGAGATACTGCATTTATTTGGGATTATAAAATTAAGTAAGAAGAGATTTCAAAATATTGAATTATGTTAGAATTGCACCAATAAATTTAGTTCTGCTGTTTTACGTAAATATTTTCTTTTGAAAGGTAAAACCTGACACATAATGGTCAATTATCAACATGCACAAATTCTTTTCTTCATAGTGCAGTCAAGGACCTGGAGCGAACTTTTTCGCTGAATAGAGGCTGTTCATATTGCAAGTTAAAAACATCTGCTTTGTAAGGACAGAGAAAATAGTTAGAGAAGAATATCTGAATTATGAAATAAACAGTTATTTATTACTTCTTAATTTAATTCAATTATTATGTCTAAAAAATACAATATTTAATGACTCCATTAATAAAGAACGGCAATAAAAAGCAAAGGGAAATCTAGAAAAAAAATGAAAATAAAAATTTAACTCATTTATTCCCTAATAGCATATAATAAAATTTCGCAAATATGTTTCTTTAGTTTATAAATGTGATCTGGCTACTATTAGTTACATACCTTACCACAAATTACTGTTACTAATACTTGGCTCAATTATACGAAAGCCATATCTAACTACTTAACGTTTAACTATATGAAATTTGACCTACAATTCTTCAAAACCACTATAATTTAAAGGTTGTGTGACGGAGGATGAACTCTTTCGTTCATGCCCTAGCGCAATGAATAGGGAAATTTGCAGTGACAAAATGTGTTGTTACTAAAGTAACAATCTTTTTAAAATTTGACGATGGTTTCTATAATTGTTCCTTCTTATTTATACAAGCTGAAGAACTGAAGACGAATACTGTTCGTCATCGATGGTATATGCGTAGCCAGAAGGAAAAGAAAACTTCTTTCAATCCTTGGATATTTTAAAATATGCTTTCAAAGAGCTTGAGCTAAGCTCAACTTGATAAGGAATGTAGAAAGCTACTGGAGGGGAGAAATCCAATAAGGTAACCAGATTGAATTGATTCCATTACACTACGAGTTTAAAGGAAGAGGTTGTATATAGAGAGAGGAAGGTTGTTTTTGAATCTAGTAAGCCTAAGGATTAAAGTTGAAAAAAAGGGAAGGTATATTCTTGGTAATTTTAACATCGCTTACATTTTTTTAGTTTAAAAGCTGCTATAAGTATTCCCTCATTACAAATTGCCCACATCATTAAGTGGCCATTTGCAATCCTTCTTATCACTTCTTACTCGTCCAATCAAAGTTCTTGTGTGGCCAGTAATAGGTTATTCATATTTTAAAGCTCTATCCTGTGTCTTATCTCGCACATAAGTTTGAAAGTCTGCTTTTTCAAATCTTTATTTATTATCATCAAAGGACATATGCTTGCGCCTTTATGCTTTACTCTTCTTTTGCATTTCACATGAACTAATTACTTTAGTCTTACATTCTCTTTACCCGTTTTTAAAATCACTATATAAGTGAAGTTATAGCGTTAGGAAATGGTTCCTATAGCAGATCTGTAAATTAATAAGAAAAATACAATTTAAAAGAGAACAAACCAAATTAGACAATTTAATGCTTAAAAGACAATTTCGGGAGTTTTCAAAACAATATAATGCAATTATTGGTTTATTGTACATGATAGTGAGTTCATAATTTACGGATATGTAGAGTCATTGCAAGAGATTTGGAAACTAACATATATGTTTATTTCTTTCATTATTTTTTAAAATTTACGCAATACGGATAATTATTATAATATTTAAATTATTTTGGCTTTATTTATAAGTTATCATTTCAAAAATAACAAAAAAAATAATGCGGTCCTTCGCTGAATCTAAAATCGTTATGTTTTTCTGTTCATGTAGGAGGTGAGTTTGAGTCCGTGGATCTTTGCTATTCGATCAAAGGAGTAAAAGTAAATATTTGAAATCCCAAAGTGTTTCTTTCCCAAGATAACGAGCAATCTTTTTTCCTCTGCAGTAAAGTAGCCTGAAATCGAGCAATGAGTTGCTAAGAGTAATACATCAAAGAACTTTACCTTTTTTATCATTAATGGATTTAAAATAAGAATTGATTACACTTCAGAGAAGTCTTTTGTACGCTTAAGATCTCTAAATGAACCCCGAAATCGCCTCATGTTAACGTCTCAGATAAAGGTTCAGATTGCTTCCATGAAAAATTTTTTCTCACGATTGGAAGGAGGCAGGTATAAATCTTTCAGAGTGCAAAGTGAGGTAGAGGCTATTTGAAAAAAGTCTTATTTTGAGAATGGCTGTGAAGAAGCTTCATCTCAGCAACAAGAACCTTAGAGATAGGCTTCACTTTTGTAGGAAATATAAAAAATGGAACGGTGATGAATGTGGAAAAGTTATATTTTCCATGGTAGTTCCTTTCCGCTTGTTTGGAGCTTGTGGTAGATCTCTCGTTAGCAGGATAAAAAGAGACTGTTTCTATGAATCTTGTATTGTGGCCACGGTGAAACATCAGGAAACTATATATGTATGGGAATGCATCTCATCTAAAGCAAGTAGACCATTAGTAAGTTTGGCAAAAAACAATACCATGAACTCAAACCAGTAAAAAAAAGTGTTTATCAGAAAATTTTCTCAACAATTTAGGACTAATTTAGATACATAGAATAACTGTAATTTTATGCATGATGGCGCACATCTTCGTACAGCAAAAGCAATAGCAAATTTTTGGTTCAAAATAATATCTATCTTTTTAGACCTTGGCATTTGGTCTCCAGCGTGCTAAAACGAATTGGAGAAGTACTCAAGAATTAAATCATTATTTTAAATATTAATATATTTTATTTATTAAAGAAAATTATTTTGGCTTTAATTTTCGGTAGAATTTTTGGTATGATTCCATCATACCAAAAATGCTGATGGCATGGACTTGAGAATAAAAATTCAAAATATGCGTCTGAATTTTATATTAAATAATTTTTCTGCTTTTATACTAAAAAGAGCTCTAAATAAATGTACCTTTGATCACACATTTTCTCAATTTTATCATCAGTTTCGAGGTTATCCATGTCTCGTTGTGACTGAATAATTCTTTTTAATTGATGTTATTAATAAACCACCGTTTCACCGACCAGACACCTTATTTGGCGAATTGTGTGAATTTCTTAAAACATTCCTTTGTGTCAAAGGTCCCTCGTCGTTGCTTCTCACGGTTATTTAAACCTCTCAAATAGTCCCTCCTATCTGCAATATCAGAATATATTTAAATTTTACACTTTCAATTTTTTTTTCTTTTCGCACCCAAATAAACCAAAATATAATTAAATTGGTCTTATCATTATTCCTAATTCATACATTCACCATAACTGTAACTTTGACGCCAAGTCTAACAAATTCATTATCCAGCTCGTTTTCTTTTCTCTCCTTGCAAATAATCTTTGCTTAGCTCTTGAATTTGGGCCTCATCATCGTCGACCCTCCCACATCGAACAGTATTATGTTGCCGATGAAACATGCCTCTATTCTTCCAACACCGGACCATAACTCTTACACTTCGTTCAAAACAACTCTCTTCTCTCTCTTTCATGGACATTCTGCTCTTGTCTTGCTTACAATGCACTACTTTTTCTTTCTTCCCGTTCGTCGTCTACCTCGCTTTTGGTTTCCTGATTATCTCAACAGGGCGGAAGGTGTAGATGGTCAACTATGCTGTGGCTGAGCTCTAAATAATTGCTTGATTAGTACATCTTCACTTATATAACTTACACAGTTTTTCGCTTTATTTAACTACAACACATTCATTAGTGAATAACGATTACAAACTTTTGGTGGAGTGGCTCTCGTTTGCTTTCGCATCTTTGATGCAGGAACAAAAATAAATGCCATTTCCGAAAACCCAACAGCATAGGCATGTGGTACACCATTCTCGTTCACTCTTACTGCAGGTATACCAAACGGAATTTCTCTTAAAAATTGACTAGAACAGAATATAGACTTAGGACAAAATAAAAAGAATTTTGATTGATTAAATCCACTTTAAATTTAAAAAGATTCCTTCTATCCTCTGAGATATGATTTATTTCCTCAAATATTTCAACGAAGATTATTCAAAAGCAAATTTACAATAGATCTAAAATAATAAAGAGCCAGATTAGGTTACAAGAGAAACTAACATCACAAATAAAATATATGAATTTTGAATTACATGAGCAGACTGCTTATTTCTAATGAGCAGTAGCACATTAGAAAACTGTTAAAACATTAATAGAGATACAATTTGAATTTAGACAACAAAATACTCTACAAAGAATGAATAATAAGGTAAAAATTGACTTAAAATAAAGGCGAAAAGTGGAATGAAATAGAAGAATTAACAAAATATCGAATATCCTGAAATCCTCAGTTTATTAAACACAATCCTGGATAGAAAATAAACAAAGTATACAAGTTTAGCGAAAATATAGTGCAAAATAAACCCACACTAAAATTCATGAGACATCAGGCAACAATTAGAATCTAGGCCATGAAAAACTATAAGATAAATAATGAAATAAAATTAGTAATGAAGAAAATATCATCCAAAGGGTCAATAAATCTTCTTCTCACGAATTACATATATACTAGTAATGCAGCTGTGAGGAACGGAGTAACATTTGACCTTATCAATAATTGGGGTTTTATGAAAAATGTTTAGGGAAAATGTGATTGATTCCTCTGGTATATTTTAGCTCTTCCATTAGACTTAATATAAAATGGTAACCTATCAAGCGGATAGGTCCAGGGAGGATTCACGAGTAACTACATATATTACACTCGATTACGTAAAAGGTACTCAACATTTATTTAACTATAGGATCAAGAACTAAACAATATTTACATATATTTTCATACTTTTATACATATGCGGCTTACAACTTCGTCATTTAAGTTGCAATCGGTTAGTAATAAAATTAGGAGATGAGGATAGTAAGATCCAATCACCCCTAAATTATTTATATCAAATCCTTAGAAAAAAATCAGGACTTTGGATTGCACAGTACCAAAAATTGTATAATAGAGAAATTTAAACCACCTTCTCTTTAAAATTAACATCGTAGTACTTTCCTGGATTGTCGAAAATTTAGATTCAAGGATAACATAATTTTCCCAAGCAATTCTCCCTTTTTGACTATTATTTAACTTTTCCAAACGAAAAAATGATCAATAGTTTATGAAAAAATAGTGTAATTAGCATGAATTATCCCATTTTCTAAAGGTACAAAGGTAAGAACGCTTCGAACAGCTTGTAACTCGGTTGAGAGAATTCTATCGGTCACGATTCTAAGTTGTTGTCTTCGCAATTATTCCTTTATTTCATTTCTTCATCAGTTCGACTTGCCTCTTTTTCTGTCATGCCTTTTATTCTTTCACTGTATCCCTCAAATGTGTCTAGTTACTTATATAACTATTTCTATAATGCTAAGTACATGTTAATTCAAACATTTATGTTTTGTTTCTAACAAGAAATAAATAGGTTTTGCCTTTCGTCCTCTTTTTTATGTACACTTTTACGTAAATGGATTGTACATTTCTTCCTCTTTTCTGATTATATTTTTACTGCCAGAATTAAGCTTAATAACGTTATTGTAGGAATGTATATGTAAAAGGCTACATTTTCTCTATGCGAGATATGCTGATTATTAAATTTCTGTAGTCCTCTTAGAACCTACTCAATAATCATTTAAGCAAATGCGTCTACATTTTAAACGATTATAAGTAGGGTTGCCTCCATATTCATTCTTGAGCTCCAATTTTCCTTCAAAATTTTGACCATCACTATTACTAGTTGTCTAAAGCATTATATTTTTGAGGATACGAGAGGTCTTTTTTGTTTCTTAATTCTTCTCTTTCTTTCAACTATAAAATTCCTAGTGAATATTGCCCCGAGCTATTGGCATGTTATTATTTAAAGATTTAGGGCATGACCTCCAACTCCAGCTATTACTTGTTTGATATTTACATTAACTTTACAGTGCTTATTATATTTCAGCCTCTGATTTACTTATTTATATTTATTTTAAATTAAGCTTTCAAAAATATAAGTAAGAAAAGTAAATGAATTTGGCATGTGACACACCAGAGTGTTGTATAACCATTTAATTACCCAGACCTTTTTCTAAAATAGAGGGTGTAGGCTAGGTAGGGTATCCCACTTATGACTTGAATAGTGACTCGTGTTTAAGATAGTAAACCAGTTGCTTCCTTGTCTTGCTTAAACGCAACTTCAGCAAAAATTGATCGGTAGGTAATTCGATAGGATCTACTTCTGTGTCTGCAACGAAGAGGAATAATAGATTAAAGTTTTTGTGTTCTACCATCTTTGCTTAGATAGAATTGTTTGGAATAAACATCTTTTTTTGCTACACCTGAAACATGGAGGAATTAAAATCCCTCCCAGGCATATTGTAACGAGAGGGCTTTAGGGAATGCTCATCGCATTTCCTTCCCGCTCTGAAGCACACAGGAATGTATGGGGATAGTTATCTTTCCCACATTTTTTTTACCTCTTTTTTTTACCGATCTCATCTTAGAAAGATTTCGCAGGAGTTAACCTGATTGGTTTTTGCTCTTAATTAATAAAAAATTCCAGTTTCTGTTTTTTTGGAGGGGAAAGGTAACTATAATGTAAGAAGAATACACATTTATGAAGAAGTTACCTTTAGCATCAATATTATAACCTGAGGTGCTAATTATGATTACCTAATGTGTAAACAAACCTTTTTACAACTAAAAAACAGTACGAAGGTAATAAATAAGGATACTCATAAATATATACTTTCCGGCTTTGCCATGTATTGATTCTAGAGAAGATGTATGTATATCGGAAATAGACCTTCTAGATTAAGAAGCAAATACTAATCTCATTAGCAGAAATGGGTAGCAAAGTGCTCAATCCAAATTTTATTTCTCTCCATTTTATCGCGAATGCCTTTTATTAGACTTACTTTAGCAAGATGCACGAAGATTCGGGACCTGCTTCAATTTAATTTTAAATTCTTTACATTTCCTTCGTTTATATCCAATTACGGAGAATACATACCCCAAGTTTAAAGGCTACGACACATGTTCTTTGGACATGCTTCTCTTGGTCTCTTACTTTTAATTAATTGGTAGCAGAAAAAATACGTAATTAGTTAGAGTAGCCCAGAAATTTACCGGAATCCAATTTTGGTGTTTTTTTTTTAGGCTGAGAAAATTTCTTTATTCTCGATAATGTATTGGAAAATTGTCCAAATTCCATATTCCCGTTATCATTTACCCCAATAAATGTATGCGTGCACACAATTCAACTGAAACCTTTCCATAGTCTAGTGCAAATATTGAGTAAGTTCTTAGGTCGAAATATTCATACCCAACAAAGAATACTCGGCTTTATTTACCATCGAAATCTCCTCCAATTATACACTACTATGTTCGCCACGAAAAGCAAACCTTCAGGAAATGCCCCATCTATAAGAATAACGAACACGGAAAAACCTTTTGGTATAATTTTTGGTAAAAATCTTAAGATTATTATTGCATTAATTTTATAAAAGAACATGTATAAAAACAAATTGATCAACATATGAAATTGAATAAATACCCCCTGAAAGGAATATTCTTTTAGGATCTCTTTTAACATGGGTAACTAACACATTTCCTTGGTAAAAAAAATAAATAGATTTAAATCAAAAACGATCAAAACATGTTTAAAAAATCTAATGTAGTGGAAGAAACATAATTATGAAACTGAAAAAATATTAAAAAAATCTTAGCTTCATTTTCAGAAGTCACATGCTTCTATCCTTTTAAAAGTATTAATCAACTCATACTAGAAATCCTTACCGAAGCAATTAAAACGCAGAAATAGAACATGCAGATACTAAAGTATAAAAATAAAGATAGTAGATTTCATGCTCAAATGACAACAAGGAGCAATAAATAAATAAATAAATACTAATATCATTGGTGCTGAAATATACAAGAAGCGGTCAATAAGTTTTGCAATTCGGATATAAGGAAAGGAGATATAAGGAAAAGTGTTTTATTATTTTTCAATATAACTACACTCAACTCCAATGCACTTGCGCCACTTGTCCCTGAGGCTTCAAATTTCTGACAACCAGAAATCTCCCGACTGCTGTTCAATCCACTCCTGGACGACAAGCTGAACATCTTCATCGTCCACAAACGGGCGTACACGCAGTTCAGCCTTGAGCTGGCGAAATAAAAAGTAGTCGCTGGGGGGCAGATCTGGACTGTAGGGGAGGGGGGGGAGAGCCCTTCAAATCCGCACTCACGCAGGGCAGCTTGTGCAACTCTGGTCTTGTTGATTTTGACGACGTTGAAGTCGATCATGGGGCGTGAGTTCTCTATGGACCCAATGGGCTGAGAACTTGGTCATGGGCAAATTGTCGTGGATGATGTTGATTACACTTCCATGTGATATTCCATGTTCTCGCTGGCTTTCTTCGACCTTGACCCCTCGATTTTCGAGGATCATCCTCTCCACACGGGCCACATTGTCCTCGTTGGTCACGTCTGACGGGCGTCTTGGGCGGGGGTCATCTACAAGAGTTTTACGAACATGGCGAAACTCCCTATTCCAGCGAGCAAAGGTTGCATAGGAAGGGGCAGTGTCGGTGTACACTACAACCATGCGTTCATGGATCTCTTTTGCATTCTTGCCTTTCTTGGTCAAAGATTTAATCACTGTGCGGTGCTCAACCTTCTCCATTGTTCAAAAATTGGTGACTGACGATCTGCGATCAGCTACTGCTTCGGAAATAAACGAGGTAGGAGCGTGCCGCTGCAGGTCCTGACTTGTTATAACTTGTCCTAACACACCTACAAACAGCCATTTCCCTTTTCTGTTTTGCCCTACCGATTCGCAAAACTTATTGCCCGCCTCTCGTATCATAGAGATAACCTAATTCCTGAAGTGGATATAAGTAGATATCGTTTGATTTGCCATCTTACGGCAAACGGAGTTAGTTATAGAGCTACCATATCCACTAGGGAGTTTATAGATTCAGGAAGAATTATGTAGTAAATGAATGAAAATTATTTAGTTCTCTAAAAACAATTATTAGACAGTAAGTTCATTAATGATGAAGAAATAAAGTCATTTTATCAAACATTTGAGAAGCAGAAACGATTACATTAAAGGGCACAACGAGCCTTAGGGCAATTTCAACAACATTGTAAGTGGCTTCCAAGCGAAAATAATATAAATCAAAACAAATCAACTTAATTTTATCAATCTCATAGTTTAGTATACCAAAATAATTTTACAATTTATCAAAATGGTACTCTATCTCTTTAATCTGACACTACTCTCTACCCTCTACCGTGTTCACCAAGAAGAATCAACATTAAAATATTTTTCAGAATATATCTCTTCCATTTTATGTACAATCTCAATTTCGAGTTTTATCTCAGGAAAAAGGAAAAAAGAGATCCAAGAATCTATGGAAAAGATGTGGTATCCTATTCCTGTTTCCTGTTAAAAGGAGCAATTCGCCTTTTTTTGTGGTTTGGGATGCCAGCTTTGTCGTAAATCTAAAGATTCGAAACACCAACATGAATTGGAATTTAGAATATATAGAGGTAGTAAATTTAACTCGCTCGTCAAGCCAGGAAAATATTTAACTGGTTTGTCTTAGCGCTTTTGTGCATTGTAGTTTGCGTATTTATGCTCTAGGACACATGTATATGTATTATTAGTATGCATATGTTATATCGATGGCAATTAGAGATTGAGTAGACTTAAATGTCTTTTTAAGTTTCTCTACTTTATATGTAAATGGTTCATCTGAACCTTAGTTTTGTCGGTCTTATGTATATATTTTTCTGTTTTCTATCTGGCTAATTTGGTTGTGCATAAACAAAGGGAAAATATATAACGCCGCAAGATGACTAACCAAATTATTTGATGTAGATCTTTCCAACATAAAAAACAATGACAATATTAAATGAAAGCTAGGTTCGAACTTCCTAGAATATCCGCTATAGTTTCGTTTGCAACCTTTTCTAAAATATGTAAAATGTGGCTAAGTGAAAAGCATCAAATGAATGTAGCTCTAGTAGCTAAAAAGGAATACTACTAGAAACAATATGAAAGAGAAGGTTCTCAACTACCTTGAATCTTTTTGCATTTTACAATAAATACTTGCTCGTTTTATATTGTCATATGCCATTGTGTATGAGTAGAAGTAAAAATACGCATAGGAAGGCAAAAATTTTATAATAAATTATGGCATCCTAAAGCGAACACCATCAGACATTTATCAAACAATTCAAAGCGTATTGGAGTGCAAGCTCTAAGAAATTCATGGCACACGAGAAATATTAACTTTATTAACAGATTTCACATTGATTGGCAATGAACCTAAATATACATCATATAATGTAAACTGGTATTTAAAACCGATGATATATATTATTTAATATGAAAATATTGTCTCACACATTGTATTATTTCATAATATATAATTAAAGCTAAGAGGGTCAAAAATGACAAATTAAAAATATCTCACAGAAAGATGGAAAAAAAGGTTAGTAAAAAAGATATCAAGGTTTAGACTCAAAATTTACAATAGAGAAAATTTGTTTGGGGGCTAAGGATAGGTAGAACGTGCTACTCTTTAGAACCGGCGTCACTAACAAAGATTAGCTAGATTTTCCAGTAAACTTTTGTTCCACACCGACATGCATTCATGCAGAAGTGAACAACAACATGGTTGGAGCACTGCACGTTACACACTTTATGATGCTGCTCAAGATTAAATTAAGATAGAATACATGTAATGACAAGAACAAAACTGAGTAAATTGTAAGATATCTTTTTTTAATCACTATTAAAATAAAGGAATGGTGTGCAGACTGCTAGTAGCATTTTGTCAGTTTGGACAGAATAATCAAGAAAGAATCAAGGATATAAAAGCGAATGAAGAAGATAAACAGGAAGAGAAAAATACATTTCCTAATATGTGCAAAATCAATCATCTAACTGCGGCGGTTAGATACTATGAAAACTAAACATATTCTCTCACATTTTGGATCACAGGTTTTATATCAAGATGGGCTACGTTTTTGAGGAGCAAAAACACCACAATCGCTTTCTAGGGAAATTTAGCCAAATAAGATGCGATATACTCGTAATACAAGAAATTGGTCTGATTTGGTTTGATTTCCAGTTAGCTGTCATATAATTTAGAGAGCTAACCGTGTTTCTGATTAAACGATAAACTATACGTGCCGATCGGTCGAATAAAAACTATAAGATTATTTATTTTTCACTAAATTGACCAAAGGAGGTTAATAATAACTTCTTTCCTAAGTCCTCATGCAGTTGTTTTAGTATCTTGATAGAAGTTTCATCGGAGATGCCTTTGAACAACTTGCAGCAAATTGTGCACTGGCACATTGCGTATTTATCTGTCTGTAGTATAGTGGCTACTTAAAGAAACTATTATATTTCAAAGAAACAAACTAAAGTTATATAATCTAGCTTGTATCGTGCAGGGATTTGGGCTGTGGCCAGTTTAACCATGCCCCAACAAAATGTCACTGAATTTGATGAGCAAAACATTTCGGTCGGATCTTTAGCAGTGGTTGTTTTACACTGATAAGTATAAAATATGGATGAAAATAAATCTAATTTTGGGTGTGATGCAGAGCTTGGTTCGACGGAAGAAACTTATTTTCTGATATTGGCTCGGCAACTTTCAAAACTGATAAACAAGTGGATCTGCAGTTGTTAATAGATCATCCTGCTTTTATGACAACAAAAACGAGTCAAAACTTGGATAAATAGGAATTGTTGATTTGAGTTGTATTTGGAGATTTTTCTCCTCTACTGCCATCAGTTTCGGAGAAAGTGTTGCTATATGATAAAAGTTTAAGCAATATCATCAGGATATCTTCTGCATATAACCAAAAGCTACTTACTATATGGCTTATGGGTGGTTTAGGCGAATAGTTCAAAGGATTCAATGTTATACATATAAATAAGCAATATATTATAGGGATAATTTGAAACATTTTCTCTTAGAACATGTGACCTATTCTATCACAATCTGATTTTTTTACGAAAGAATAACCATATTAATCGATGAAAATGCAATGAGAGTAATTATTTGTGTACGACATGAAATTAAATCATTTTTGTTAGCGAAAGAATAAAGTACGAATCATATCAGAAAATAAATTTAGACTACATAATTAAAGATTGTGATTATCTTTATGTTTATGAAACCTTAAATTAGATATAATGAGAATCTATTTAAATACGTATTCGATAGAATACTACGTTTAAAAGATTTTCTTATCGAATTCTGCATTCGTTATAGTTAAGATAATCAAATAATGAAATTTTAAAGACACGTAAATATTCCTCCGACTTTGGTGGAAAATGGCTTCAAATTCTATAGTAGAAATTCTATAGGCAGATATTCTCCTAGTTTACATTGATTCGAAGGGTACACTGTCAATAAAATTTGGTAACACTGTTTCTTGAATGTAAATAATTTAAGGTGAAAGAGGAAAAGTGTAATATTGCAGTATTTTATAAAGTATACGCCCATTATGACCAAACACTGCTATATTTTCTTAAATGTTTCTGCCGCATCGAGTGATGAAAGTGATATAGAGCCAAGATGCGAGAGGAAGTTGAAAGAAAAAGTGTTAGTTAAAAAAGATGGGAAAGAGATGGTTAAAGAAGTAAGAATGAGTGGGTAGAAAGGCTGAAAATTTTCAAAAGCTGATAGGTTAATTCAGCAAAAGACTCTGTATCCTCGTCACAAAATTAAATGACAATTTGGTTTCGAGGTATAATCGATTCTCTAGTTACAAGTCAATATAAATATAATGTATTTAAAAAGCAATGAACAAGAGAGAGAAATAAAATGATGTTGGAAATTGCAAGGTAGTTAGTAGATTTTAATGAGAAAAAAGGTATTTGAAAGATAATCAAGATTTTGGTTAAGAAATATTTTAAATAAGGAGAAAGAGAGTAGAATTAGCTAGAAACGTTTTCAATAATAAAGTTTTAGTTGTAGGTTCCCAAAACGCTTTTCTTAAAGATTACGTAAATATGTCAGAATTAAAGAAATTAAAGGTGGAAGTAAAAGACAAGCTTCAACTTCTAAGGCAATTAAGGAGCAAACAAACTTTATAATATAAACTAGCGCTAGCTCAAAAGGATTTATGTAACTTCTTTAGGAAAACATGAAAATCATTGATGCCTTTTCTTGCCAAATATGTAAGCAGCTAAAGGTAAAATATACAATCACTAATAATAAATAAAATAATAAGAATGTGGGTGGAAGAAAATTTTAAAAAGCCTCTCTAAACAGAATAATAAACAATTGTAGGCAATTATAATGACGCACATAATGTAAGTGCTTTCACGTTAGCATATTAATATACATGTAGTTTTTACAGTGTTCTGCCTCTAAATTTTACCAAATGAGTTCCATCCTCATCATTCTACATAATAGGGATGAGTTGGCTCATTATTATTATAAAAGAGATGATTTTTGCCGTAGCATTCTTTTTTGTTCCTGATCATTTTGGTGGCGGAGAGTTAGCTCTATTTTCTCATCTCTTTTATATCTCAGAAATGACGCTAACAAAGGTGTAGGTTCTTGTTAAAGTTACTTATACTTACCATGTGATCTCGATATGAATGTTAAACAAAGGCATGTTTTTTGTACACACATATCTACACGTTTAGACATGTACAAATCACTGCCTTTTTATTAGAGAAACCATTAAGGCTGGAGCGATGTGACGAGTGGCGCCCATTCTTTAGAAGACGAGAGTGAGAAAAGGGCGAGAGAAAATCACACAAATAGAAAAAAGAGGAGTAGCAAATAAAATTAATAATAACAGGAATCACGAACAGAAATAGTTTATTTCCGTTCATAATTCTCATTTAGGTATAAATGATGTTCCTTGGATATCTTCGAATATTCTCCATTGCCAGTTAGGTCTATGCTAGAGATTGTAAGCTAAATTTCTTACTCATTGCTACAAAACAAGAATTTGTAGTTTAAACAAATCCTTCTTTAGAAAAATTGGAACTAATATAAAGTAAAAACAAAGATTACTTCTAGGAAAATGAACTTACCTGAATTCAAAGTAGAAAAAAAATACATATGTATTCTAGTAAGATTAACTCAAGAATATCATTTTGACTTATCAACGATCAGCAGAGTTAGGAAAGATAACAAACAATATTAGTAGAGTGAATTATGGGAAAAATGCTAATTTAAAAGGTCTAGGAGAATAAATTCCGCTAGAGAAAGCATTGAAAAATAGTTAATACCTGGCATATAGAAGAGTACTTTTCTAACCTTTTATGAAAACAAATGATAGGAGAGTTAATTATATCACTCACAGCGAAGATACAATAAAAACAAACTACTTTCACATTGCACACTGTCAACTCCACTCGAGTGCCTCCAATAAACCAATCTATAGTAAGTGATAAATTGGAAATCTGCAAACTTTCACATCCTTACTAAAACAACATGACAGTTTTAAGAGGAAAGTAGTCTATGCTTCTCGTGTAAATGTTCGAAAAAAGATCACAAATATTATAAATCACAAATAAAAATCACACAGTTTGAAATCTCTCGAAATAAAATTGAACATAGAAAAATTAAAAGTTGGTAACGAATTGCTCATTTCCCTAAAATAAAAGTGGATAAATCTGCGCTTGTCTATCTATGTTTAAAAAAGTATGTCAGTTTTTAACATTAACACGACAAAGAAAATTAATTATTATAAAATCAATCGAAAGACATTAAAAGTGATGAATGGGTGAATAAAAAACAAACACTAGATCAAAAATGTATGTGCACAAAAGACAAAAAATAAAAGTGTTCGGTGATGCCTTTGACTACAGGAAGAGCAAATTAGGAACATCTTCACATTTAAATCGGTGCTTTAGCTAAATTCTTGGATAAGAAGAGGACAGCTGAAAATACATGGAAATAAGTATTAGCATTTTATACTTATATGCTGTAAGGAAGATCTCTAAAATAAAAGAAATAGGAGATAACTATATATATAAACTGAATTCCATTGCCGCTGATATTACATAGCCAAATAATATAAATAATTACACCACCCAAATTTCTGTCATATTGGATACTAAATTTCCTACAACAGTTATAAATGTAAACCAACCAAATTTGGTCGCCATATAAACTTCGTAATTACAATTTATCTGCATTTATTCCTCAAATGAAGGAGAAATCTTATAGGTTTGAAAGTGTTAATCCAACGTTTCGCAGCTCTTCCATATTTAGCGCTTATCGCACAATATTTAATGATCATATGATTAGCAAATTTACCTACTCCACATGATAAACCCTTGTTTATTTTACTTACCACTATAGCCGAAACTACAAGATACAGCATATAACCCTTAAGGGCACCGTTGACGATGTGACCCAAATGCATATCTATTGTTTGAGTCAATTTAAAACATTTTAATCTAACCACCTGAACATTCACGTAAATTAAATAATAATTCAAAGGCAGAGAGTGAAACCCTTTACCAAAATCAAACTAGTATGTGAAGGGCGTAGATCAACTTTAAGTTAGGATAAAAGTCAACCAAATTGGCCTCAACCAAGTAGTAAGGAATGCCGCCATTAAGTTTCCTAAGAATTGACGTTAAATTATCTGGTTAGATATTCATAGTCATCTCTTTGAACGTTTCTTAAATAAAGGTATTGCAATGCCTAATATTTTTGCAATAAGGAGATAGTCAAAAAAGGATAACAACTAAACAAATATTGTGCAGCAAAGATCCCCTGCCCCGCGTCGACTTAAGGATACTATGAGTAGGAGATACCCCCCCTGAAATAATTAATATTATTATGAAAGGAACTATCACTAGTAGTAATTGTGAGTACCGTGATACTGTGAAGATGTAGAGAAAGTATGGTTTAAATACACCTACCTCCTTCAACATCCAATGTTGTAGCTACAACTGCCAAATTTATAATTTGTCCGGACATAGATTCTGTATCTCACGGGAGAAGAGAAGTTGGCATTAGGCTTATAAAGAGTGCCCCAAACGTCCCATAGGTATTTAAAAATTTTATAACCAATCCATCATTTCAACTAAAAGAGAATATTGCAGACATTTCAATGTCAACAAACCACCATTGGATTTCATGAGTCGTCGCCTGATTCAACGTTCCGTAAATAACTTGCCTCGTTAGGGAAGACCACGTACTGTCTGTTCGCAGATAAAATGTGCATATCTTAGAGTCAGATACATAGATTCCCAGCCATGTTGTCCAGTTGGTGATTTCTCCGACGTTCTTTTATCGTATACTACGAGACCATTTGCATCTGTACCTAGACAAAGTTATAACCAACAAATCATTTAAATTGCTAAAATTAACGAATTTGTTTTTAAGTAATTACGAGTTACAAAACATTTTGTGTTAATAAGCATAACTGTCGGATCAGGGTATTAGAGAATCCTAAAAATATTCATCAACGCGAGTTGTATCACTTTTAAATGTACAGTATGGAGTGGCGTATCGTCAGAGAGTGTCATTAGACGTTAATTGTTTAAAACTCAAAATGGCAATTTAATGACAAACACTATTAAATGGTATCGTGTCATAATAGAGAGTTGTGCTCAATACTGAAAGAACAAACCTGAGATGTAATTTCAACCAGATGAAGCTATCTCTCACACGTCCCGGGCATCGCGAAATTGTGAAAACTATTTTCCAACCCTTCTCCTGATCTGACGTTGCGCATTTATTTTCTGTGGGCTACCTTAAGGAGTGGCTACAGTTATTACTCACTGTTATGAAAATGCTATCAAAAAAGCGCGTATGTGTGAAGTCAAAATTCATGGACATTTATCTCGTATAATTTTTCATAATTTTAGTAAATTTCAATATATTTCCAATGTTTGAATTTTCATTCTCTATTAAAATATTTTTGTTAATCAGGCTGGCTGTTGATTAACATAATTAATCCAATTTTTGGCAGTTGCAAGTCAATATTAAACAGAAATGGAGCAATATCAGTCCAAATAGTATCACAAATTTAGTCTTCAACATGCAGAAACGAATTAAAGCTGTCCCGAATAACGAGGAACATCATTGTAAATATAGGTTGCGCCCATGAATTGGCTGTATTTATTAATAGAATGGGTCTCTGCTCTAAGTTTTGTATGTATCATTTTCTAATTATGTATGCTACGAACATATTAAATAAAAATGCACAGTTTTGATTACTTCTATTATTTTTTTAAGGGAAAATTATTTCAGTCTCAAAACTTTCTAGAATTGACTCTAGATATTTCGTTGCAAATTTCCTTTAAACTACGATTATTGAGTTAGATATTTTTACTTTCTGACCCCCTAAACTTTCAAGGGCCTAAGAAAGCTATGAGTACAATGGATTACAAGAAATATGAGTAAAAGAACGAAAGAGTACTAAGAGACAAAGTGAAAGTGATGGTATATAAAAGCAAAGGTAAAGATATGAAGCAATGTTGCTTACATATCGAAATGGTTTTGAAAGGTGCGAATGAAATTGGGACATGTTATATTAAGCCTCGACAGAAATGAAAAGAAAAAAGAGATGTCCTAAATCTTGAACTTTTTCATCTAATCATGGTTTAAGAAACCATTTCTTTACTAAAACATGTAAACATCCTGTTTCCTATTTGAGAATCAAGCTTAATAAACATTTTTAGTCTCCCAATAATTAATTCTAAGATTAGTATGCCAATCCTTGCCCTCCTCTCCGGAAAATGTTATTTTGTGGTGATAGAAATTAAGATTTGATTTGGTCTCCGTCTGGCAGAGTATGTCGTTTATGAGCACTTTTATCCATTTTAAAATTTGTTTTAAACCCTTTCTTCTGAGTTGAAACTACTTGTTTAAAATAATTTAGGAGTGAATACTCAAATAGTCGAATAGATACCTGATTTAAGGTATTAATTCCTAAAAGAAATGCCGAGCTTAAAAGGCGACAAAATCTGGGTTTGGAACGGTGGCCTTAGAAATCACGAACCAGAAAGTTTTGTTCCTCGAACTAAATAAGCATTGGTGGTAATCATCTTGGCTGTAATGGCCCCCTCCATTCATGCAGGTATTGGCATTGATGCTCACCAACCATTCATTTTGTTTATAAGGGCTGATGATCATGGGAAAATATAGGCGAATGTTCAGAAGAGGATAGAGAATATGAACAAATTTCTTTGCTTGTTTGACATTTACTCTGGATCTCGTTCAAAGGAATTAACTCATAAAATAATCAAATAATCTCTGAATCAGTTGAGAAATAACTTATGGTCAATAGACTAAAGAATTAGTAAAATTGGGGTCGTAAATCGCTAATAAAGTTTGGTGTAAGAGTGACGGAAATTCAGTTTTTAAGTGCGAATAGCTATCATTTTGGATCTTTTTTAGTATCTCGAAGTGGTTCTCCAATCTTTTCACACAATCTAATAAATCCAGAAAATTTTTGAATATATTGTTAATTTCAATGACAACCAAGATTGTTATTGAAGAAAATTTTTGTCATACGCCCCGCAAGTGTGTAATTTCAGAAGTATATGTTTCAATGGCTGTTTTATCCGCTACTTAATTAAAGGTTGCAATATTGACTATTTAATAATTTTAATATTACATTGCTGTTTTCCAACGTAGCAGTTCGAATATATATCCCTTGATGTCACTTATCATTGGTTCATACCTGAATTTATTTTCTTTCTGCCTCGGTTTTTTCCTTATCTTAACTTATCTATGAAATTATTTGTGACAAGTTTGATTTTAGAATCTATATGGGTTGGATATGCAGTCGATATTGAGTGGTCACATGGCTAACAATTTAGTCACATATCACTAGACAATTTAGTCCTTCTTAGAGATTGATGTTTGTGTTGTTCTTTGAATCTTGACTGGAGGTATGCTTTCATCGATATTAAGAGGTCAGGTATGTTCGAGTGTGTGCTATTCTTGTTTATACTTTAGTTATTTTCATTTCTCTTTACTTGTCACTTCTCTCCAATTTATTTAATTTCTCTTACCCCCTTTTTGGCCCTGAGTGAAAGCAGATTTTTCATAATTTCAAATAATAGCATAAGTATATGTTCTTCTAGTGTCTAGTGATATTTGTAGGCAAAACAGGCATGCATGCAAATATATCAGTAAAAAATAAAAACAATTACTATGCAATACATAAGAAAAAACATATGTAGATTAAGAGAAAAAGAATAAATATAAAGATAAATCTTAAAATTATATCCGTTTCTACCAGAGCCCGATTCAAATCTCAAATTGGAAGTTCGTTTGCCGTTCCCAGCGAATTTATATCATGATTTCAAGGTACATTTGGATTTTCTTTCTTGTTTCTCAGTAATGCCCATCATATGGTTTTATGGTTGATTAAAACGAGTATGATCCTATTCCCTATCAAATCCTAGGAACAAGAGGGGTAAAGATGAATCTTCGCGAAGAAAGCAATTAAAAGGAAAGCTGAATTATCGATCAAGTACACCCACTTAATTTATTAATTAATTTTATTATTTAATGGCTCAGGTTAATACATTATTTACTGCAACCTAATTATTACTTTCATGTAACCCCTTGTCAATATCCAAGCTGACCTTTCATCACTGATATTTATTCTTGGAGAAGGACAAATATCTACACACACGAGCATCTCTGTTGAAGATATATTCATATATGCATAACGCAAATGAATTCCGGGTGGCGAAACTTCTCTCACAGCGAAGGGTGAAAGGAACTCAAGAATAAGTCTTGAAAAAATTCCTCAAGTTCAAACAGACGACAAAAGAAGCTTTCCAGACAAAGGATGCAGCCCAAAACTAGTAAGAGACTGGGAGAAAGAGGAAATAAAACAAAGCAGAGTGTCGTTATACACCACTCTTTACCATACACTGCTTCTATATTATATAGGGGGTGGCTTAATCACCTACTGCAACGCAAACTGTTTAAGGACTGTTGAAACTGATTAATGATCGACCAGGAGGTCAAACTCAAGGCGTTGGGTTTCAAATCCTTGACAAGTCAGGCAGAGTGCAAAAATGGTTGGCGAGATTTACTTGAATAGGCCGAGAGTATCGTTCAGGGTTAGTTAAAGATGAAACAACAAAACTATACTATTATTTAAAAATATCAAAATAAGAATAGATATAGGTAAAACAGAATTATTTTAGAGTGAAATAGTCTCTTGATAATTATGATAAGGATGGATTCTCAAATAAAATTAATTAATTTACATTACTATGCGCAGATCAAAATGGGGAACATGACAATACTAATAATTGAGGGGGGTTTCAATCTTACGGGTCGGTGACTTCGAGGAAGGTCTTGTTTTGGATAAAGCGAGTGGGGCACGATCCGATGCGGAAAGTGGGGCACGATCCAGATGAGTCAAGTGAGGCACGTTCCGGATGAGGCAAGTGGGCCACGTTCCGGATGAGTCAAGTAAGGCATTCTCCGGATGAGGCAAGTGGGCCACATTCCGGATGAGGTAAGGGGGGCACAATCTGAACCAACTTTCCGAGGAATAGCGAGGAAGATAGCCAATCTTCAAAGATGACGTTCGACGGGAAATGTGGGATTACTCTTAATCCACTGGAAGAGGAAACTTCTTTTCCTCAAAAGTAATCGATAGAGATTTTCTTAAAATCGATTAAACGAAGGGAGACTGTCGCGCAACTTCAAAGGATTGCCGTTCACAGAAGCTATCAATTGACTGGGGTAGAATCACGGCGGAGAAGGACTTGCTGTCTGATGAACACTCACGGTACTTCGAATCGAGACGATGATGACGACTTTGAGGTGCGGGTGGAACTTTCTGATCTCAAGTTAAAACCGGGTATTTGTACGAGTGATCCGGAAGGGGAAAAGGGGGATTCGGAGCTTAGGGTGAGGAAGTTCCAGACATCTTACTCCGTAAGGCTGATGAAAATTCCCCTTTATCGGCAAGGTGCGAAAAATAACAAGCGGTTTGTTCTCTCCTCGTCGCCGGGGAGATAATTTTTCAATACACTCAGGAATCTCAACTTCTCGAATGATCTCGAACAGGAAGTGACGTTTTTCATGGTGAGATAGAACCGCACGTAGTCTCCAAATAACGTGAGACTGGCATAGGTTGTTCCTTTACGCCGAGGAAAAGAAAGGATCATTTTCTTTACTGAATCAGAGGCTGGAATATGAAAATAAAAAAGAGGGAATTTATAAAGCGTGAAATTATGATGGATATTTTTCAAAAAGACCGTGTGTTCCAGTACAAGTATATAGGATAAGTTGCCAATTCATTATGCTCATAAAGTATAAAAAGCTGATTTAATTATTGATTTATGTATTCTGCTTTCCTTAGAGGTCTGTTAGATTCGGAATGGAAACGACGCTAGTCAAACAAATCATTTTGCATGTGCACGTATATAAAGAGTGAGAATTTAAACAATGTTTTAAAATTGCTCACCTGATAAATTTAAATATTTGATGACCGTGCGTTGAATTTAATACAGTTTGATTATAGACCAAATATACATTGTTAGTAATTTTTAAAACTTTATAGCAGTTTTACTGCTCAATTTATTCGCATATTGTATAATTCATTGAAATATTAGTGACCTATTTTTTATTTTAAAAAAAGCTCCTAAACACACTAACCTTTTAGTGGGGCAGAACCAGAAACTTACAATAACCTTAACCATACTCCTCCAAAAATAAATATCCATCTTTAAGGTAAGTTGGAGGTAATCGGTTGTTTAGTTATGATCAAAGAGGTAAAGGTAATCTCGCTATTTACGTAGCGTCTACAAGATCACTTCAATTTAGAACCAAAATTCATAAATATTCTGTATTTATTTTATGTTAGTATCAATTGTCTTTTAATAATCACTACCCAGCATGTGTTCTTTTAAAACTAGCGTCTAACGTGAATCAAGAATCATATTTTAGATCCTGTTGTCTTTTATAGGTCAGCTATGGTCGTTGTTTTTTCCAAAGACAACCAGTCGAAAAACAACGAGGAACTATCCGCCAGAGGACTCTAAAAGCGATCTTTCAAAATGTGGTTAATTAAGATTGACAAAGTTAAAATGTGTCAGGAATATATATCACACATCAAACTGCTTACATTTGCACTCCTTTGGGGCAATAGCACAAAGACACCTAAAACTAGAGACAGAGGAGTTTCCATGTTATTTGAAATAGACAAGTAACGTTAACTAATAATTGTATTAAATCTTTCTTCATTATTTTTTTTTAATTATAGATTTATAGAGCATTCTTTTATATGAATTCATGTAATATTGACCGCTTCAGTTTTACTCTCGTTCTATATTCCTTTTCTATTTCTGCCTATTTTTTTTTTTTTAGTTCCCGTAACTACGGTACTAAAGTAATTAATATTTTTTTGTTTTATTGTTCTATATATTTCGGTTATATAACTGAGATATATAGAACAATTAAACGGGAAAATGTCAATTACTTTTTAACTATAGTTTCTGGAACTAAAGGGAGAAAAATAGACAGAAATAGAATAGATATGAATTAACCATGCACTTTTTCATCTCTATTTTTTTCCATTTACCATAAATATCAGTAAAGAATAAGCACAAATCGTATTTTTAACGTAAAGTGACCTTATATTAGGTAGCATTGTGTTGTTTTTATACTAATATAAATTTACTTTTAATCGTGTTTTTTTGCGTCTTTGTTTGATTTTCGAATTCTATTTTTATATTTTTTAATACTTCCAAAATACATTTTTTCCTGGCAAATTTGGGATACTCAGTGTTGTGTATAATCATTGAAATTCAAATAGGAGCCTCATATTACGCCTGGCATATAGAGCCTCTTGTCTTCCTTAAAATGATAAACTCTTAGCATTTTGGCATTAATTTAGCTTAGCAGGGTTGGTAAAAGCTTCATTTGATGAATTGTTCACATCCGAGAAATTAGCGGCTTTTAAAGGAGATAATTAGAAAAGGAGGTGGCCTAAGTTATATATAAAGCCGTTCCGAGCTTGACAAGGGCATAAAGCTAATGAAAAAGTGTCTTTGGAATTTTATGAAATCTTCGAAGAAAATAATTTTCGTCCGACCTATATTATATCTTTACTTCTGTATATAACAGAGCAATAAGAACAAGATAATAAGGAGAAAAAATATTTACTTAAAATAATAAACTGAAGCAGTGATAAAATAAGCTGGAACGCATAGAAATAGTTAATAACAACCACAAAAATGGAGTACAAATTCGAAAATATGGGATTTTTGGAAAAGAAAAAAAGGGGAAAAACAAAATCAGATGTTGTTACGGATTAAATTAAACCACTAGTGTTAACGCACCAGCAAAATAAATGATAAAGTAGGTAAGTTGAAGTAGGGTCTAACCAAACCTCTTAACCATCCTTGGAGCTTTAGTGTAATTGTATTTAACATTTAAATGTGGATGCAGGGGAGTGTAAAATTTCGGATTAATTCGATTGATCAACGATTTTCTGCCGGATTTCATTGGGATTAATCCAAGAGAAGTTTGGATGTATTCTACAAAGTCTTTGAGGAAAATCATTTAGTGATTGTTAAAGAAAGATTGTAGTGTTTCATTTTCTCTCATTTTCTCACTAGTCTTACTTGGTGATAGATTATACTTATGATAGAGATATCACGATTTTTTCTGTAATTTATAAAACTTTATTAGGTAATTTTCTATGAAATAGAATGATACTTTCTTGAATTAAATCGCTAATATCGCATTATATCTCCTTTGCTAATTACGAAAAACCAGGTTTTAGTAAATTTTATCTATTTCACTAATAATATGCTTTAGCCTGTCTTTTTCAACCTGAACTTTTTTCACTTCACACCTTATAATCAAGTTCGAGTCTTTAATCGATAGCAAATCCTCGTTACACTTTTCATAAAAAGTGATAATGGCTAATCATTGGTTCTTTGTTGATTTTTTCTCATTAAAAATGGGGTAAAATAGGTTTATCCTCAGGGAAGAACTTAATCAAGTACAATAATTCAATATCAAGTCTATATTAAACAAATTAGATTTCTAATATTCAGAGGATTCGGATCTAAACTTTGAACTAGCACTTGGGTATTTGATTATTGTAAAGGGTTAAAATTCCGTACTATTTCGCCAAAATATTAAAATTGAGCATAGAAGTCTATTTCAGACAAATAGGCTCTCCTTTACACCATATGGTGTATGTAAACAATAGGTAAATTCCCAACAGTGAATTTTTATTGCGAGAGATTGGCGCAGATATTATACAACATAATGAAAGATGTAGGAACATTCAAAGAAAAATTTCTAGGAACTTGGAATAGATAGCATTTAATAATGGAAAATCAATAGAGGAGGTTGTTAATAAACAATCTTTTAAGCTTCCTCAGTAGTTGAAACATTGGAAGAAATATAGTTCATTACGTAAATAGGCAGCGAGATGAAAACATTTATTTGTAAATGTATTCACACCTTGAAGAACAATAATAAAACGGAGCGGGTATAATATTTACCAAGCTTCTAATTCTAATTTGATCGTCGTGGAATAATTGAGCCATTCGTTTATAAGTTTTTTAATAAAATATCCACTATTTCCTATACCATTTTACTACGTAAATCTTGATAGCAAAATCATTTTTTTCCTTTGTCTGGAAATTGGTGCTTTATTTCCCTCAATATTGTTCAGATATTAAAATTATTTAGATTTTTGGATCTATTTTCCATGTCAAATTTACAGGAAAGGAAAGTTATTTAATTCTTACTCTTTACTTGTAGCAAATTTAATTTCGTAAAATTGAATTATATCATATATTCCTGAATAATAAAACATTCAACATCATTTAATGATTTCCTATTGCTTCATTATCAAGTAAATTTAAGAACAAAAATCTCCATACCATAATATCGCAGTTTGGTTCCAAACGATAAAAGGACAATTTGTGATTATTAGATGAGCCTTGCAAGATGTTTAATGGTCTCTATCCATCAAATCGAGTCATAATTATACATCTTCCAAAAATAATTTCTTAAAAGGCTGATAAGAAACCAATGATAAATCCATTGCCGACGAGAAAAATGTGGTAATCTTATTCACAGCCAAAATAGCTAGTTAAAAATATTTTTCAATTTATGCGACAGAACAGAGTTGCTAAGATATCAAAAAATGGAACAGGTACTGCCGTGTACCTGTTCGAAAGAAAGGTTTAATAGCATGAGAGAACAAGAAAAAAAAGTGTTTTCTACCTTTAGAGCTTTGATCAACATTGTAGTTACGGAAAATCAAGAATGTATAAATGTGATGAAATTAACTCAATAAAAATATCTAGAGCAGATATTGTACACCTATTAATGCAGTTAAGGGTAATCTGAACTTTAAGACAATTTTTTTATTCGAGGGGCTGATGGCGCATTTTCCCGCCCCAATCTAAAGGTCACCTCCCTTAAAGGCGTTAAACATGCTACTGAATACGCTTAAGAAGATAAATCTGTAATCATGAAAGGAAGGGCATCTAGACATGGTTATTCTTCTTTGGTTTGTCGCAAGATTAATATAAAAATACCCTAGGCAATTCAACTATGGTTTAACCCTTCTACCCGTCCATTAAATCTTTTTTCGAAAATTTGAATTTACTAATAAAGGATGGATATAAAAATTTATGGCTGACATTATAGGCTAAAAGTGTACATTTTTGTATTCAAATAAGCGAATATTGCATTTTATTCTACATATAAATGCATGGCAGGAATTTTACGCCCGTCTTTTTTTCTTCACAATTTACGGTTGCTTTATAATAAACAAAGTGATTGTAAATATTTGTGATCCTTTTTTTGAATTATGTCCTGTATATTGTAGGTGTGGTTGAAACCGATACAAAAGCAAACTCAAGTCTTTAAGTTAAATAAGATGAACGTAAAACCCAAGGGTGAATAATGATTGTGTAATGCATTGCAATGTAGGATTAAGAAGGGAAGTTGAGTAAAACTTTAAAAAAGATACCTTCAAAATTAGGTATAAAGAAATAAGAATTTCAAGAATATGCCCTATATTTTTCCTCGACTAAAGATTTTTTAATAAATTTTCAGGAATATTCCCTTTCCGGAACAGAGACTTCTGATATATAAGCCTAAACAATCATCTTTGCACGATAACGATTAATTAGTCTTTGTAATACTCCTCAGCCATATGTTTG
Source organism: Ceratothoa steindachneri (assembly GCA_963969495.1). NCBI lineage: Eukaryota > Metazoa > Arthropoda > Malacostraca > Isopoda > Cymothoidae > Ceratothoa > Ceratothoa steindachneri. Next base: position 72,717,531 of record OZ018324.1, on the reverse strand, counting down.
AGATTTGAAGCAAAAGTACTCAGGTGGCTGCGTTAATTTTGATTACCCCTCTTAAAATGATTAAAACTCTTTGTTTTCTTTTGAACATAATTTATGGCCAATAGCCTTTTTCAAAACGCGAAAGGTGGCACAATATTAGAATGAAAATATCTCCGAAAACATGGGAATGAAAGAAGGTAAGCTAGGAGCCCCAAACTTAAATCATATTGCAAAAATATTTCTGAACTAAACTTGAGAAATGATAGACAAAATCAAATGCTTTTTTATTAAAACTCCAAAATGTTAAAGAAATAGGTGGAAGATCATTTGAGTGGATATACTTTGTGTAAATAGGGCAAGGTTCTGATAAACCTACATCCTTCATCACTACTAGCTTTAGGTAATCATAAAATTCCTCATCTAATGTTCATTTTCCTAATTAATCCGCTTCTTTAATGGTTAGTTCGACCTTTTTCTCTAACAAGGTAAATGGGCAAAATAAAATGTCCTCTTCTTTTTCCTTTTGCTTTAGCAATCATCAGTTTCAATGGCCATAAATTATGTCCCTAAAGGTTAGGTGAAATTGGTAAATGAGTTTTAAAATTGCGAGAATTTTAACTTGAATCGCTAGTTTATCAAGACTGGTTAAATAGCCAACGTTTGGATTAGACAGATTTATTTTTGCTATTATTGTGTTAAAATACCTATTGAAAAAAGGTTCAGAATAACTCGAGTTTTTTAACATAGTAAATATGTGATAGAGATTTTGGCTTTTCTTCAATGAAATTGGTAAATACAGTATATTTTATTGAACCATCGATGTAAAGAGAAATAACAAAGGGTAACTAAAAAAGGAGACAAATTTATTATTTTCTTCGTAAATTTGTATAGCTCTTAAACTATACAACTATCAACTAATCACATTTCAAAATATCCAGTATGAGCCTGCATGCAGATAAACACAGTTGGACGTAAATGTAAAATATGCGATCACCCTTTCACAGTGGGCTATTATCGCATGACTACGGTGGAGGTCGTTTTGTGGAAACAACTTATAATTATAATCAGCAAACGCAGTATCAACTTTTATACGTGGTAGCAAAGCTCCTTAGGACATAATAAAAACGTGAAGGGCGAAACATCGAGACTATACAATGCTTTTAACTGCGCCACGGTCAACTTTTATGTTATGTCAATAAAATAGGGATTGAGGACGTCATCAAATACAATAAAGTGGAATTGCAGGAAAAGATTCAGTGTTAATCCATTTATAATGCGAAAAAGTGTATTTTATTTCTATTTAAATAGTTATCTTTATTGTTCCTACTGCATAGGAAAAGGCCATATAAGGTGGCTAGTAAAATGTGCTTTCCTAATGTGTCTTTTCCGAGAGTTAAGAATTCATCGTTCTTTTATTGGTAGAAATTAAGGGGTCATCGGATATTGTTTTGGTTTTATCATGAACTTGTCAAATATTTGCACGAAAAATGATTATAAGGGTCTTAATGAGACATAATGGCAAGATTTTAGAAGCCTTCTAGAGCGTGTGAAATCTGATAAATTCTAGAGAGAATTCAATTTTTAATTGCATTTATTTGAGACCATATATCTATCGCTTGCTTTCCATTTATCTGTTTTAAAGCTTTAGATCTTAACATAAAGCTGGCTTTGTTGCTTCTCTGATCCATTGCCGAATAGCCCCTCAGTCCATAAAAGGCATAGGTAATGCATGCAGTTATAATCGCTCTAACTTTAATTTATTCAAAGTACTCATAGATAGAGAATCACTGCCTTCGTGATTTTGCACGTTTTTCCTTTAAATACAAATAATCTATATGTCCCTCTTTGTTGCCATTGTATTAACTTTATCTTTACCTGGTATTTTGGAGATATATATCTCTTTCTGTTATTAAACCTAAATCATTTCTCGCCGTTTTAGCATGGAATGTAAGTGGATACCATTGCGTAAATAAGTGTATGTGTGTATTGTGCATTCACGGAATACAAAAATACCGATGGCGCCAACTACCGAAAAAATACATAACAAGATATATCTAATTTCCGCCTTTAATCATCAGACAAATTTTTTTTACTAAGGTAGTCTCAAGGTGTGTTGAAACTTAAAAGTTCTCACAAGATTTGGCTACAACTGATAGCAGTAATATCCTAGATTTCAAAGGCAAGATGTATCGTGTGGACACCAAAAAATGACGCATTTTAGAAGAATTAATATCTCATTAACCTCCTTCCTATTTATGGCAATTTTCATATACAAGATACTTTCTATCTTGTATAAAAAATGTAAAAAATGAAATTTAGATACATTGTATAGTTTTCTCGCACTTTACAAAAATAACATGTGATTTCGTGCTGTAAAGAAACGACTATTGAGATAAAATATTATTTTATTGTCTAATACTATACAGGAATTGTCCCGTTCTTACAAAAGCCTAGAGAAATGAACATGTCATATTATGGATATATTTATTTACAGTCGCTCAGTACCTATAATGACGTTATCAGAAAAAGATCGCATTCTCATTAAAGCTTGTTACTCTGAAAAGGGTTAAAAGTCTGGAAGAGTTTGGCGAGAATTTTCTTGGAAAAAATGTGGAAAAGACGTGCTGTGGAAACACTCTTAGAAGATTTGACTTTAGAAATTCCACGAAACCACCAAAATGACGTTTTCTACGAACGTGGTAAAAACTGTGACATTCCGCAAAACAGATTGCATGAAACTTCGAGATTTTGCACTGCGTTGATATCTGCAGTGCTCTCTTGGAATGGGAAAACAGATGTTCATTTTATTGATACTGAAAGGAAAAAAGTGAATTCTGCTGATTACTTTGACTCATAAAATCAAAGCTGTTGCCTCATTGTCGTCGCCTGTATCAAGAAAATGACTTTATTTTGCAACAAGATGGAGCATCTTCGAATACAAGCCACGCTAAACAGTCGTTTCTAATAATCACTACGCCAAGATAAATGACTAAATATGAGTGGCCACCGCAATGTCAACTTGTAACCCCATGGATTGCTCACTTTATAGTTACTAAATAAAAAGGTTTACCAAGGTAAGGAAAAAAAATTCACAGAAGTAGAATTGAAAAACAAAATATGTGAATCTTGGCAAGAAATTGGCATTAGTAAGGTAAAAATAATTTGGTGTTTGTGGAAAAAAGACTCAGATCAGTGATTCATCAAAGTGGTAGTCCAATCGATCATTTACTGTAGGTAAGTTAAATTTCTGATTATTATTTCCTTACACTAAAAATATTCGGGTTTTTTTTACACAGGTTGTTATTTTCATTATGTGCAAGAAACGTATAAAAGGTGCCTAAGTTCCATTTTTTGGCATTCAAAAAAAGGGAGATGGAGGGTATTTTACTTAAGAAAATTGTCAGGAATTAGAAGTAGGCTACTGAGATATTATTTGTTAAGAAATGCATCATTTTGGGGGGCCCACCCGATGTATAAAAGAAATTGGCTGAAAAACTCTTCTACAAACCAACACAATTTCAAAAGCGTTTCACTATCCCTTAAAATAGTCATTTTAATTACATTCTTTTTAATAATTATCGAAATACACAATTTCATGTGTGTTTTTCTTGACTATTTTATATTCCTTCGCACCAGACAAAATCGCCTGAAAAAATTCTCTTCTATGTAATTGGGGATTGATTTTTAAATTGCCTCTTAATTCATTTTCCTTTTTTTTCATAACTTTGTATCAACTGACAGTTACAGTGTAATTATTACCGTATGGGTGTAACTGATTTAGCTCCCCAACATTTAACGACTCGTAAACAACAAAACAACATCTTCCTACTTCTAAATATGTGAAGAATACTTGCAATGGAAAGGTATTGTTGTTTTAAAGTCATTTAAATCGCTCCTAATATTCCGAGTTAGCCTTTCTCCTCGACAGATACTGTAATCCTTTTCTGATCATCAGATTTCTGAGTAAAAAATTACTTTCATACAATTATATTTTTTAGCTTTATTTTATTATCCTTGTCCGCTGATTTTTTACCCTCATATCTCTCCTGTGTTCTGTTCGTATACACGTATTTATGTTTGTTTGTACGTATTGCGTTGGCTATAGGAATCAGTGTCCTTTCTTAAATGACTATGATTTAGTTTAGGGTCAGCCTCTAACATCTATCTTCTTTCCCTCCCAAGTAGGTTCAAATAGAGTAGAGGACAAAATTATGCAGCTGAGATCTGGATTATTGCGTCCGCTCACGGTCACAACGCCAAGGCTGCTTGCATTCTCTGCTCCAATATCCGAGAGAGGATATATAACTATGTTTATCACATTTAAAATTCTCTATCTTCACCACTTTCTTTCCAGATCTCTCCTTACAAACTTTCTATTAGAGATGTGTACTCGGTGGTTTTGCTTGAAATTGAAACCTATACGAGTACATAAAACCTTTCTTTCACCAAAAGAGTGACACCTCCTATTGGAACCTCTCAATCTCTGATGTCTCGCAATCTCGTGTCTAGTATATCTAAGGTTCCCTTATGAGCTACTAAATAAATTACCCGGCGTTACCCAGATTAAAAATAAACAAAAATCATCAGCAGGATACAGAGTAAAATTCATAGATTTATCACTAATTATTATTTAACCAATGCTACTTCGTGGTAGACAATATTCTTTGTCTTTTCCTAATGGTGCCTGAAGAAAGATCTTGCTTTTGCTTCCCACACGTTAACAAGAACTAACCTGTGTAAACTCAGCTCAAGTTGCCTCGGTTGAAGAGACGATAAGCTTTGAGGTTTATAGAAATAGATAATAGATCATCGATGGTCTAAACATAGCTCATGTTGCCCAGATCGAATAGAAGAACAGATTAGAGATTTATAGATATAGATAATAGATCACACAACGGTATACACCGCTGATGTTCTCCCCGTTTAACATAAGAACAGATTAAAGATTTATAGATATATGTAGATTATAAATTAAGCGACGGTCTAACCCTCGCTCACGTTAAACCAATCGAACAGAGAATCAGATTAAAGATCTATAGAAACATATACATAATAGATCCTGCGCCATATATACCCTGCCCACGTTAGTTCCCCCACCCCAAACAGATTATATATATATATATATATATATATATATGTAATGTCTTTAACTCATTCACACGCACGCAAATAGATTCATTAGTATTCATATTGAGAATATATCGACCCTCTGCATCCAAGATGTTCCCACTTGAGGAAATGGAGAGAAATTATTGATTAACTGATGAGCCAGAGAGAGGGTATATGCCCAGCGTGTTTAGAGTGAATAGAGAGATAATATTGAGGAGTAAATTTACTACGTTAATTTTTAAAAGTAATTTTGATCGGTGATAAAAGTGTTTGTTTTATGTAATTCAGCAGCAGCTGTTTCATTCAGCACAGAATATGGTAAAAGCTAAAGAGATGTGAAGAAAAATGTTGAAAGAAAGCAAAATATAGGATTGTAAAATAACCTTCATAGCTAAAAGAATAGACTAACGAATTTCCTTAATTCGAAATGTTGGGCTATGGAGGAACAAGGGCGTGTTACAGAGGAGAATCACTCATCAATAACAAGGATGAGGGAGAGATTGAATATAAAAGAAGAGATTAGAATAGATGGCTGAATGTTAATTGGGTCTTTTAGGGTGCTATTATTTGATCAAAATTCAAAAGCAACTGCAAACGACGGTATCAGATTCATAGCCTGTTTTAACTGAGTGATAAAATCATCTTGTTTGTGCTAAAGCCAGGTTGGGGCGCACTCTCGCATATGCGTTACCAGGCTACAACTGCCATCAAACTGCTAAATTGTAACTAGTAAGACTGATAGGCGAAAAATAGAGGAAGCGGCAAACGTCAGAAATTGAATAGGAAATGAATCATGTTGTGTATAATTCAATGACCGTCACGCTTATTACAACTTACATCTGTTTTGTTTAAAGTTTAAAATAAAAATGATTAAGTCCCATCCAACTTGAACATAGATCTACTGATCTGAGGATTTTGTGGAAGATAGATGGTAAAAGCAAAGAATATATGGAAGGAAATTAATAAAAGCAAAAAGATATGAGAAAGATCTAATGAAAGGGTGAGAAAATAGCAGTGTGAATCTCCCTACAGGGACATATTTCAGAACTAAGCTTAAGCACCTTGAAAATAAATGTGATATAATCTTAACATTTCGAACTTAATGACGCCTTATGTCGAATATACTTAAGCATCATAAGTTCCTTGAAATGAATTAAATTAATGTATACGGGTCTCTACAAAAAACGGGCCTGCACACACTTTAGTAATATATCCTTCAATCATTCACTAATCAGACCTCCTTTCAGTACATGACAGAAACAACGCTTGTAAAAACAACTAGATCTCAAAGGAAGCTCCAGCAAAGAATATACTGTGTTAAACATTACTATAAGGCAGGCTTGTTCAAGAAAGCGCTGGACACTTTCATGCCGCAGTTTAAACGTGAAAAAGCTTCCTCCAAGAACATAATTCAGGACTGGTTGGACCAGTTTGGGACAGTGGAGAACCTGAATGCAACCAGTGACAACCTTCCAAGCTATTCAAAACGACCCAGGAAGCGTACAGCTGAGCTGGTCGAGAACATGAGAGATTCAGTTCAGCAGAGTCCAAAACCCTATGTGCGCAAGCGAAGTCAGTCCCTCGGTATATCCCGTCAGACATAGATGTAAAGGCCTAACCCTAGAGAATACAGACAAACCAGACCCTTACAGCCTCACACAATGAGCTGAGAAAGGTTATGGCAGTCAAGATACTAGAGAAGATTTAGGAGACGCCAACTTTGCTTAACCTCCTTTAGACCTCAGATGAAGCTCAATTCCATCTTGAAGGAAAGGCAAAGTCGAAAACAAATTGTCTTCCGGAAAAAAACCCCGACCAAATGAGGTAGCCACCAAGCCTCTATACTCCCCAAAGTGCACTCCTCTACAATCTCAGCCAGAAACATCATCGGACATTTCTTCTTCGAGGAATAAGGCACGAGAGTGACAGTCACCAAAGAGCGCTATGTTGAGGTCCCAAAAACATTTAAGAGAGAGCTGCAGACCCTGTTTCCGTCGCTTATGTGGATGGCCTGGTTCTAGCCAGATGGAGCAAGCTCTTACACCTTAAACCTATCCCAAGATCGGCTGAAAGAGAAATTTGGTGGCCGTGTGATTATTCTCAAGACTGAATTTGAGTAAGCACCTCACAGCTCAGAACTTAACCCCCCAGATATATTTCTCTGGGGCTACCTTAACGACAGAGTGTACACAGGGAGACACCGGACCATCACGCAACTCAAGTAAGCAATCAGGAAGGACATCAGATCCATTAGTTGGCCGGGTCGTAAGGACATCATGGACAACTTTGTGCTGCCCCTCAAGAAATGCACAGGGCAAAATTTTTGTCATCTCGAACACGTGCTCTAGAATAAAGAAGAAAAGTCCAAAGACTCTCATGTTCTGATAGGATGTTTTTAAACACAATAAAATAGTTATCAGCAAAGTTTCATCCATTCTTTGCAGAAAATTAGGAAATGAGGCCTATCGAAATTTGAAGCCCGTTTTGGGGGGGTGACCCTGTATATTGGAAAATAAATATGACCTTTTTAAGTCTTATGTATTACTGTTAATTTTAATTTTACTTCGTCGATGTTAGCTGATGTAAAAAGAGATATAGATATTTTTAGGTATCAATTCAGCATGAATCCCATAACCCTTAGGAATTCCCTATAATTATCAAAACAAAATGAACTTAAAATGAATCACTTGAAAATAACTCTAAAACAAGAATAAAGTTGACTGCCATTACCATATTCATTACGTGGTCTGACCAATATTAGCGTCCGCTGGTAGTTTATTTACTGCCCCTTTTAAGCGTGGGTAGTAATGGGTGATGAGAGACTATATTCGTGCAGTGCTGATGAGTCAGATATAAGTGGAAATAGTCTCTTTATGGCAATTGGATTAAGCGAGATACTAAGGTTCTTGCTAGGTCCTCAAGTAAAATTGATTTACTGTAGGAAAATAATAAATATAATGTAACATGTAATTAGAAGCTTAGGCCTGAAAATAAAAAGGGGAAAGAAAAGTAAAATATAATTACTTAAACTAGAGGGTAAAAATTAGCAGTGATAAATGGTCAGTTCGCAGACCTAGTTACTTTTAAACAAGTTGATGGGAAAGCTAGGAGAGAAAGATAAGAATTTACAGTTGAATAGAGTCTGGTGTAACTATTAGTGATGCTTAAGGAAGAATTGCTTCCTTATGAGAAATTTTAATAACTAAGATATATGGAGTGAATTACTCGTACATATATCAGTAATTTTCATCTTATGTGCCGTGAAGTAGCTGTGGTGTGTTGTTGCGTCAATTCTAACTGTCGATCCTTCATCTCCTTCAAACAGGGTTCAATGGACAGTTTTCCGGGTATGGGTACAAAAATGAAATTTGAATGAATTTGAAATAAGAGGGGCCAAAATTTTTAATTAATAATAAAAGGGTTATTTTTAGCCCGTTAATATTCTGTTATTAATGGTTCTTTTGTTGTGCATATCTATCTCTATATGGACATAATTTTCAAATTTACTTTTTATAATGAATAATTAATTAAATATCATTATTTGAGGTAATAATAAAAACGAATGGATTTAATTATATGTACATGTATATATATGAGGAAACACATACAAAAGAAAAGTTTAAAAACGATTCCGAGCTCTTTTGTCTTTATTCTCAAAGAGCTATTCAAAGAATAAGGAAACACAGGTCATGCAATAGCATAAATAGTAGAGTGAAGGGGGAATTGAACTCCCTTCTCCAAACCTTATTTGGGCGGAACAAAATCCTGAAAAATCTTATTTTGTGATTTTATATAGAAATTAATGATCGGGAAACATGTCAATAGATATACACACTAAATTATTTCTAGAAATATAATTACTCCATATAATAACATATGTGGGACTATACCACTTAATAGTATGGTTGAGGTTATACATGTACAAGAATAGAGCAGAGTGTTTGCTGTCATTACGTACAAAAATTTATACATTAAGGCCTATGATTATTTATGGCTATAAATAAAATAACTATTTGAAGTTATTTATATCTAAAAAAATATTTAGTTTTTAATTTATTAGCTAATAAAAATTTCACCTGTTCATACAGATAGTGTCCATCATTGTATTAACTTTTCATCACCATTATTTTAAAAATCGTTTAATTTTGACTTAAAAAAGTATTTGAAGCTTTATTTCCACCTATTCTGTTGTTTGCATTTTGATGGATTTCAAACCATTCGCTAAATAATTGAACGTTTTGTTGTCGTAAGCGATTGTTAGTCAGCAGAATAAACATAGCCAAAAAAGATGAGCTGAGGCAAACTAGAAACCCATAATGATTGAAAATGAAATATTTGAAGGCCAATGAAAAAAAGACTTTATTCTGGTTGTGCTTTCGGCTGTAAACAATATCATTACAAGAGGAAAATGTAAAAACTTCTTCCTTTGTAACTTCGTATCTGTGAAGCTGGCTCACCTGCTATGGACTAAATGAAAAGTGAAGACAGGTCGATGCTTTACTCTCTTAGACTTTGTTGATATAGTGGTTTTCATTCGACTTTTGGACAAGGATAATCACGAAACAACAGCAAACGTTGATTTTTTTCTCAGATTTTGATCTTCTTTGTAATCGATTAAAATCTGTATATGTAAGTTTTATATTTTTTAATCAAGGAATACTTGTCAATATCATCATTTTTCAACTTTTAGCAGCAACATATAAACTTAAAACTTTCGAAAACTATTTTAAGTACTATACTTTTAAAATTAAATCATTTATTTTGTTTTAAATGTTCCAATCTAAATAATTTAAACGCACGATAAGTAGAAACTTATCGTGCGTTTAGATTATTTAGTGTTTGCCTCAAACTGGTTTGGGATAAAAAAGTTTGATAAACTCCTCAATTGGTAAACGATATATGCCATAGAAAATTGAATTTTTATGAAAATTGATTTTGTAATAGAGGTAAAATAATTTAAAATAATAGTGATTATATTCAATTTAACTTTCAATGTTGATATATTAACACGGAAAAAAATTATTTAATAGTCAGCCCAACATTCTTAGGATGGTTTTAGATTGGGCCCTTATCAGAGTAGCATAAATGCTAAAAGGTTTTATCCAGGGCAGAGGTTCCTTCTGAAATTAAGACGATATTATTCAATCAAACCATTTTTTTTTTTCATTTGTTGTTGACAAAAATTTTAGGTAGAAATTTTGTTTAGTATACCTAAGGGGGAAATAACTTTGAAAAATGGATTACTGATTTCTTTCTGTGAAAATTGTATTGCCAACGTTAACACAAATAAGTGGGTCCACCCGTTTCCTGAGGCTGTCCTGAAGGAGGAGGTTAGAGTGGAGGGAGGGTGTTGCATGCTGTAGGCCTTTTATAGAATCCACCCTGTTCTAGCAGTAGATTCAATTGCTAGGAAACGGATGTTCTATTGTTCTAATACAGGATTGTATCCAGCTGGGGTAGCGCTGTCATATCCAATTGGGAATGAATGGCTAATCTTCAACTTTTCTCTCTCTTTACGAGGTGGATAGAATTTTAAAAGCACAGCCTTGCTTCTTAATGCTTTCAAATTTCAAACTAATGATGACTATTGTAGAATAAGAAAAATAAGATAATGAAACGAATATAAAGAGGAATGGTGGGGCGATTGTTGTTACTCTACCCGTTTTATGAGTTATGATTAATCTGATGGTATAGCTATTTTCTCCTTTCCTTATTTAATTCTGGGGAAGTTCTCTTGTAATAAATTAAGAATATTACCTGCAGAGTATATTGGTTTAAAAGAACTCTAACTCATTTTGGGGGGGTCAAAAGGGCAACTGCCGTCGTGGCATTAACGGCAACGCGCGCTTCACCCTCGACATTGTGGTGTTCTGAGAGTACAACGGGAGTCGTGTCATAATTAAATACCGGCCAGTTGTCGGAGGTCAAAAGAACACTTATTAAATTTTTGTGTAATCCTCTTTCAAGAAGCTTGTGATGATTGGGTAGATGAGTTGCTCTGCGTCTAGTAAGTTATATCCGACCGTTAGAAAGGACGAGGGAAAATTAAAGTGACAGCCAAACAGTGCCAGTTAAAAAACGTCACTTTGACCGGGAGAGAGGATGTATGTTGTCTATGAATGACTGATTAATTGACTGGAGTGCTTTTGTGGCTGTACACATAACCAATGTGAGGTTAGGTTTGGGAAAGATGCGAAATATTCAATGTATTTAACATGCATTTTTTAGGCACGGCTGAAAAAAGGCCAATTAAACTAGATAAGTCAAGTTCCAAGTCTTAGAACAGGCGAGATAAGAGTGAACCACCGGGCGTGGGAATAAGGTGTGTCATGAATAAGGTTTCCGAAAGCTAGGTCGGTGAGACCACGTCATTTTAAGTCATCGGAAAGCAAGAAGAGTTGCAGGAAGTCGGCCTCAAAAATGTGGTAAGTGACGTTAGCAAGAATAACAGCCAAGGGAGAGACCGTCTGAGAAAAATAGGAGATAAAAAGAAGTTTCTTTGAAAGGACCGGGATAGACTGAGCCGAGATATTTTTAGCGAGGATAGTAAGGGAGATTGACGTCTGCCCTGAGGCAAAGCCCAAAGTATGGAGAGGGTAGAATCTCTATCAACGTGGATCCCAAATGATAAGGCAAGGGTGCAAGCCATACATTGCCCCCACCGTTAGTGAGGATGTAGGCTCATGGTGTCCCACAGGGAAAGGCAGCTCTAAGGTGTAACAGGTGGTGAGGGTAGTGGGGGCCGAAGATAAGGTGTGGAGAGGGAAATAACAACTGCTTAGAGGTGATATTACGTTATTTAATCGTGAAATACGGTTATCATTTCCCGTGGTATTACCGACTATGGAATGGTGCAGTCTGAGTGTTAATATTTTGTGAAATTACCGGATGAGGCACGGGGATGAGACTTGGAGCTACTGGAGAGTTTGAGGCTTCAACAAAAATCCATTGAAGGGTGGATGATGGACATAGGCTCCACCTAAGAGGAAGCAAAAGAAGATAGTCATTTGCTTACTTTCACATGAAAGCCAGATGTCGACAGGCAACGATGGGCCTTAGCTTTAAATTACTGGTGATACCAACATTAGATTGCTGACCACTACGTATAAATGATATTGAGGAAAAGCCAGACCGATTTGAGAACTGGAGGCATCTAGAACCTGCCGAAAAAGAGTTTTGTGCTTCTGATCCAACAGGAAGATGTTTTCTGTGAGGTTCTGCAATTTCTGCTGCTCAAAGGGTTAGGGGTGTTGCAGAATGATGGCTTTGAGTGCCTCGTAGGTTATTTGTTCTGTTCTTACCTCTAATAATGAATCTGCTGCTTTCATGAGCTCTATTATTAAATGCAAAAAGGCCAGACAGATTTTAGTCTTTGCAAAATCTGAATGAAATGTTAGCTAAAAGAGACGGAGTCAGTGTACTGGCCTACTTAGTAAATTTTGCAGCAATTGAATCACTGAAACAATTTTCCTATTGAAATTTCATGACACGTATGTTGAAAATTGTGTTTAAACATGAGTTTGCTTGAAGTTTGCTTAAGAGAGTTTTGAAGGTCGACGTGGTTACTAATGCATCGTTTGGATTCAGGGTTAAGTTTCAATTATTCTTAGTTGCCTAAGTCAAGTGGCTTCCAGCTTGCGTGGATACAGAGCTTCTTGGTGGTTAAGCAAAAGCTAGCACTTCACGTGCTGCAAATGTAGCAGAGATGGCGTTGTCCGTATGCCAATTGATAATTGCTTCTCCTCTCTTGTGCATCAAAATTATGTAATCCTCCAACGGCGTAAGGTTACAAGTTTTCGCCATAAGTTTATTGCCAGCGGGCGCTACCTGGCAGGGAAGAATGAGTTTGTATCTTTTTAGAAGTAATCAATTTTTAGTCACCAGAAACATGTACCTTTTCAAAAATTAATTATCTAGTGAATAAAAGTAATAAAATCAAAACCATCTTTACTAAATATTGGCATTGTTAATACCTCTATTCTCGTTAGTTACATTTCTCATTACAAGTTAATATTCTTCCCCTCCCGAAAATAAAACTATAAATTTGATATATTTTATCTGACAATAAAAAATATTAGAGCATATTTCTAAAGTAATTTCTTCACATTGATGAAGAATTCTTGAAATGAATTTTAGAAATATACCCCTTTTATAATGAAATATATGTAGATCAGGTAGAATCCAACTTTCGTGTAAATCTTTCTATTTTACGTGCTTCCTGCACATATGACTGTTTTAACCGTTTCAAGCTTCTCTTTCACTAATACCTATATTTTCGACCTACTCATATAAGGATCTCTTCAGTCAGGGCAATATTCAAGAATAATTTTCATTACTATTATTAACTTGTAATCATAAAACGGAGTCAGTAATTTCAATTTCATTCGTTCAATCCTTTAAATATAATTCATCTTCACATTAAAGCAAATTTGTTTAAGTTACCAAAAACAAAGTGTAAATGTAAATTATTAGGTATTTTCTTCCTTATAGTGAAACGGCAGAAATTCTGTTATTAATACAAAACTCAAATAACTAATGTACTCAACTAAGGGGCAGCAACCATAGCAGGTAAGTGGAGAACGTTCCAAGAAATTACGTTTGACAAACGCACAAACGCCAAAGTTGAGAACGAGCATCATCATATTCCTAGAGGAATAAAGACATATTAGAAGCTCTAAACTTCACTTAATCCTTTTCGTAGCCCGCAGGGAAATGTCACGTATTCTCTGGGGTCTTGTGAATCCTCATGAATCAATCTGAGGTATTTTGCTCTCCCGGCCCTAAATCCTTCAGCAGGTCATGCCGTTCTAATCTTTCAAACATTTTCAACAGCATGATGTTATTTGCAAATGAGATTTAGTCGCTGACTGAGAGGGAATTGGAAATGTGAATCAAAGATTTGCGAGGGTATTTATGGTGAGAGGGCTAAAGGTAAATGCACAAAGGAGTACTGAAATAATAGGTAGTGGGAGGGAATGGAGGGGGTGATATGCAAGTCCGCGTTATCAAACTTGAACAAGTGGGTCCTTGGAAGTATGTAAGATACGTAATTAAGTGAACTAGCATAGCGGAAGTCGATAGCAATGACAATATTTTAAATAGTATGAAAGAATCTGTGGCGATTAGGGAAATTGTTAATACTTAGGGTTTAAGTGTGAAATGTTCCAGGAAGCTGCTTGATGAACACGTTGCTCTATTGAAGTGAGACTATGGCGTGGAAGAGTAAGCAAAGATTTTGAGGTAAGACAGTGATAATGGGCAAATTGAAAGAGTTGTTTGTTTTATAAAAAGTGGAATTGATGAGGAGCACTAAGTAAGAGATCGCTATGGTTTGAAGAAGATGTATTGATGTAAAAAGACATTATAAAATATACGAGAGTGAGTTTCAAAAAGTCAACATTTTTGAAAGAAGATGTAGACGGCGTGAAAATTATGTTAATGGGTGCTTGAGAGTGACTGGAATGATCGAGGAGGAATTGTAAGTCATTGTATTATAGGTAAGCATTGAGTGAGTTTGTGAGTTTGGCGTGATTATGCATTGTGACCACGGATGAAATGGAGCCTTCAAGATGATACAGGACATAGCACTTGATCATGCTGGAACTATGAAGGTTCGTAGGAGTAGAAAAAATAATGGGTTGCCCTGTGCATAATAGGAAATAAAGGCGAGTGCGATTAGTTTTAGGAGAAAACTCATATTTGTTAAATTCTTTGTGTAAAGAGCATAAACCTATAGCATTTAAAATAATCTCACTACTGAGTGCGACGTAGTTTATTGAATGATAGTTCCTCGTTATGGAAAACTGGATTCGAAACATTAATTATTGTGATGGCTTACAAAAAACCTATACTAATAATTTGTTGCTTGAGGTGTTTAGACTCAAAAAGAGCGGCTAGAGCTGGATTGACAGAGTACACTCTACACGGTTGCATGTACATTTTTGACGACACTGATGAGAATAAGATCGATTGAGAGAAGTTTAAACCTTGGGTTGCCGCTTCTTTATTTAGCAGACTTGACTTTTAGTGGCTCCTCCGTTATTTAAACAACGTAAGCTCTGTATTCATCCCATAGCGAACGACGATATTACTAAATATGTAATCAGGAAGTAAAATAAGTGAGAAAAAGATTTGTAATTAAAAAGCAAGCTTGTTTTTTCTACATAAATACTAAACCATATCTAATTATTTCCAAATAATTTTGTCAAATGGACACAAATTTCAATGTATAATAACTTCATTTGCAAATCTCTGAGCTTTGACACAGCAATTAACCAGAATTTAGACTGGCATTATGATAAAACATTTTAGTCCATGTATATAGAACAATGCAGGCTGATTGAGAACCAATCTTCTAGCCCTTTTAACAATATGGCGAGACTACCATCTTCCTTTTCTTGGCACTAGTTCCTAATATATAAAATAGATGATTCCTTTGCTCTCCAAATCACTATTAATCATAAATTTATTGCTACATGAAAATCTTTGGCAAATCGAATGGTTTTTCACTTTTGTGTAGGTATCGCCTTCATCACTTCATGTTATCTTATAGAATTCAATCAGCTAATACAGGTCAAAATTGACTTAATAAATGGTTCACTATTTTGCCTTACAACATGGTATAAACAGATTTCGTGATGAAGCGATTTCTGAGTTTCATTTTAATTAATATGAAACCCACTTTTATATTTATTTTACTGAAATTCCAATTAGTCGTGTGTCATTGGCCACTTCAGTGCATAATTATTTATTATTAAGAACAGTTTTGACCCTACCTCGAGGCTCATATTTAGTCTCCATCTTTCCTTGCCTAACTTATTGAACTATCGCTCAGTATATTATACTGTAGTTATGGTGACCCAAACCTCTCGTGATGTTATCAGATTCCTGTAAAGCTGTTTCTCCTAATTTAAATTTGAAATTTAAAATTACTTGTGTTTATTACTAGGGTCCAAACAATCTATTATTATAGTTTATCATAATCACTTTTTAAAGAAATCTTAGGGCAGTTGCAAAGATCCTATATATTTAATATTTTAACCATTTAGACTCACACTAAACTCCTAGCAAAGAAACGGAAAAATATCTGCAAGATTCATAATTGTGAATACATTTTTTACTGTAAAAATGTCTATAAGACAGAAAAATTCAAATAGGGAACACAGATGAAGAGAATAAGAAATCATGAACTAGTAATATTTTTAAATTCCTCTAATTACTACTCATTTACATGATTTGAGAAGTACATAAATGCTCATGTGCACAAACCCATTAGTTAATACATATATATAAATGTGAGGAGAGCTGAAAATCCAATGTGGTTAAATATGATTGACAGACATATTACTGAATTAAACGGCTTCCCAATTCTGACTTGTAGACGTCAATTCCTTTGATGTGAAACTAATCCAAGATTAAGTTTTGAGCTTCGGATTGGGCACGACTGAGCAATTTCTGCACATGAATGGGAGACCAATTTAATACACGTTTGAGAAAAAAAAGCCAAATTAGCTGTCAGAGTATAATTACATGGTCTAAGACCAATTACTCAGTTGAAAATTATCAACACCATCATGGTGGTTTGTTTAAAGACTCTAATCTTAGTTGCGTGTCGTGGACAAGGATAAAATTAACGCATCTATAAGTGAAATATGCAGAGGGGCTAAGCTGTGAATCTGCTTCGTTGCTTATATCGAGGTAAAAACCCACATTTTATAACGAGATAATGATGCCTAAGTTAAAATAAACTTTTTATAACTTTATGATTTGGTCTACACATATTAAAACTAAGGAAATTTGCTTGGAAATATTATATACAGATGTCTTAAGTATAATCACATAATAATTATAGAAAAGTATCTTTTAAAGAAGAAACGACCTAATTAACAATCTGTTGGGTATTTAATACAATATAAGAACTGTAACAAATATGTAATATGTATCTAGAAGCTTGAATAATTAAAATAAGGGTTGAATTGTTATTTCAGCATATAATTGAATTTAATCATAAAGTAGACTATAATATATCTGTAAATGTGGTCGATTTACATGCAAAGCATTATTAGTTAAACACTATAATGAAATTAGCAGTGATTAATGAGAGAGTGAAGAATTAATATTTCTAAACTAGCAATGGAATAATGCATAAAATTATATCTATAAATATACGAGTGTATATATATACTTCCTAGCCAAAATAAAGGTCGTTCACTGAGTTTTGATACATTATAAGTTTTTGTCACTTATTTTTTTCAGAATCGTTTAGTTTAGAGTAAACCTATATGACAACATTCAGTATTGGCCCTAACGTAGCAACCACCTGGTATAAATGTTATAACTGTGTTAATATTTACAGGAGCTGCAAGAATGAAGACGCTTGGAAATGACATTGCACCATTTGATAAAGGGCGCATCGTCGCCCTCCATGAATTTGGCAAATCAACACGAGATATCTCTACAGCAACAGGTTTAGGCATGAGGACTATAAAGAGAACAACTGCACGCTAGAAATAAGAAAGCGAAGCCGGTTCAGCTCATAGCAAATGTGGAAGGCATCAAATTCTTAACTAAAAAGACAGGCTTTCCTTGAAGCTTTTGGTCAAGAAATATTGGCGTTGCTCGACGCAGTAATTAACCAGCATGTTCTGAGAAAGGTCCAAAAACGACCTTAATGAGAACTATGCGTCGTGAACTAAAAAAAATGTATGTTACGCAGCTGCGCCTCAATCAGGAAGACACTTGTGAATAGAACAAAGCGGAAAAAAGGGTTCAATTTGCCAAAGAACATAAACCTGGAGTTTATAAGATTGGAAACGTGTCATGTGGTCCGATGAATCTACGTTTACCCTTTTTCAGAGCAATACGCGCATTAGAGTATGGCGAAAACCTCATGAAGCATTGGATCCATCATGCATCGTCCTCTCCATGCAGGCATCTGCATCTGCATCTGGGGCTATTTTACTTGGGCTGATCATGGAACTAAAACCCTCTGCAGCAAAAATATATGAAGTCCTGCGAGTATGTACAGATCTTAGATTATCAAGTTCACCAATGAAATAGACTTTTGTCCGAATGGCGGTGGAGTGTTTCAGGACACTAGGTCTCTCATTCACCGAACTAACATCGTCAAAGATTGGTTCACCTAGCATGAAGGATCATTTCGACATATTGAGAGGGACCTGAGTGCCTTATCGCCTCTTGCATCATCATTAACCGATTTGCCTCTGTGGTTGCTAAAATTGTGGCCAAAATTGAAGCTACAGAAGATGCAAAATCTTGTAGAATCAATGCCATAGAAGATGAGAGCTGTAATTCTATCGAGAGGAGGTCCAATAGCTTATTAGCTAATTATTACACTGAACGACCTTTTGGAGGGACAGGTAGTGTATATTTACAGATACCAAATTTAAAGCATTGATTAACATTGTAAAATCATTTAATAAATATGATGCATGAGTGTTTTATGGGAGAAGAAAAAGGTAAAATAATCATTACTGCCACCAATCATGACGAATGGTTAGTGGTTAGAGACCATTGTGGATCGATACTGTATATGTGCTTACCTAAACCTACATATATAAAATGATTTTAAGCATAACAGACTTTACTTAGACCTCGCTCCTCTTAAAGAAAAATCTTATCTTTTTAGAAATACCCTTTTGTGCATAATTTCCATAATTAGTAAAGTATTAAAAATTATTATTTTGATAGCTTTTGCCAAATTCTTGTGTTCGCCAAACTATGGAAACCCACATAGCTTGTATGTTAATGACAAACTGATTTATCCTTTATTAAATGTTTATCTGATTAATTAGTTTATTACATAATTTCAATATTTTTGCCCATTTAATAAATTGGTATTTTTTGTCACATCATCTTCATTATAGATGAAGTTTAAGTAGTAAGATTTTTACGGGTACGGGATCAATAGACCATTTAGTTGGAACTGCTATTGAACCTACGTGACCTAAAAAACCTTAATATATATATATAATGTATTTCTTGGAGTACGTGTATATTTATGTATATTTGTGTATTATACTATAAGAGAGGCCTCCAGTTATAGAGAAGAAATTTTCTGCCATTGCAAACAACTCTGCCCATTTTGCATAATCTCAATGCATACAGTTGCAAAACCGACCATCTTCCGCGAATCGTTTTAATTTTAATAAATTTGCTTTAAATACATTCCTTAAGCAACGCACCAAACCAACCCCACTTATTTCGTCTTCTCCCCTAGCTATCCTGGATCAGAAGTCCCCCTCTGCTGAATAAGATCATTATCTGGTGGTAGAGATTGCTCTGACTCAGAAACTGGGCGCAAGAATTAGGTCTTGAAATCTTCAGGCATAACTGACCAAGGGGCTTAAGATATCAACAAACCCAAACCTTGTACCTTACTGTACCCTAGTTGGCTGGAAATAAAGTCCAGTTTAAGACCTGTTTAGTTCTATAAAATAAATTTATAAGCTCTAAATTTCTTTTTTAAATTCGCTAGTGTTCGGTGAAATTTATAGGAGGACACCTTCTCTATTTACCTCTTAAGAGCAGACCTTGCTTGTCATAGTAATTATTTAAACTAAAAAAATCATTCAGTTTGGATTCCACCTCCACATCGTACTTATAACACTAGTCAGACCAGTGCTTCCGTCTGTAACGTGACCCGGACACGTTAGAGAAGAGAAAAGGATAGGGGCACCCCCGTGCAAACAAGGATATATCGATCCGGTATATAAGACTCCGGTGCCTTGCCTTCAAGTAGTTGTGTTGCGCCAAATATTGATGAACCACACCACTTTAAACAATTAAAAATCAAGATATTGGGCCTTAAGGAAAGCATCCAAACAACACCGATCACCCCACCGTTTTACATATCTATTAAATCAATATTAGATAGAGAAATATCCAAATAACGCAAGTCGATTCTTTGGTTGAAATTTAGTAATTTTACCCCAAACTTAGCTGATGTTTAATAATACTGTTTACTTTGGTCGATCATTCACTGTAATCTCTTACCAACTTCTCTCCAACAATATTGATTATGAAACTAAAGATAATAGCATCATCAGCTTATCTCATTCCGCCGCTAAAATGGAAGTCTTATCAGCACATGTCAAGTCATCGCAGGCAAAGTAACTTCAGAGAAGCTATATTAATTACAATCCATCATTCAACTTTGTCACATATTCCAACCTTCTCTGCATATGACGGCAGTTACTAGGAGAAACTCTGCACTTGAGATTCCTTTTAATTTAAAAAGCAAGCAGAAGAGAAAATTTTATTTTGTTTAGTAAATTATGAGCGATTTGATTATTTTTGCCCTTAAATCAAAGGCAAAAATTACAAAAGTAGCAGTTAGATCAATTTTGGGGGACCTTCCTATTGTTCACTTGCTAGATATTTCAGGATAGGGATAGTTTAAATGCATATAAATGTTAAATTTGAATGTAAATTTTAAAAGGAGAGAAAGCTATGGAATTAGTTTGTTACACATACTTGTAATTTGTATATTCTTTTATTTACATACCAATAATAACGGAACTCATGATGATCACCAATGATGTAATTCGGAGATCAAATTCTATGAAAGATACTTGGTTGACCTTTTTCATACTGAAGGGATAGGATAGATAATAGGAGACAAACGAATGAACTATATTTAAAGGGGCAGGAAGAATATGTATTGCGCAGTATCTTGTGATGGATGAATGTGATAAAAGCTTTAGGGCATTTAAAATTTAAAAATACTTATAGAGAATTTCTGGTTTATATTACTTTTTTTAGTTATAGCCCATTTTTCAAATTTTAAGAATCGATATCTATGCGAGCACCATGAGAGCAATTTTAAAAAGCAATGGTTAAACGTTACACGATAACAGTTTGAAACGTCATCATTTCAATCAAACGAGTTTAAATTTATTTTCAAAACTATTTTACTATTATTAAATGTGTTATGATTCAAATTCTTCTATAACAAGGTATGCATCTATTGTTAATCTCAATATAGAGAGTTTAATGTAAAATGACTCGTACTTCTCATTGTAACCTGTTGAAATACACACTACTGCTACTACTTGCAAATTCACAGTCCGAACCTAAGTGCAATTGAAAGTTATGTTTTGTTTAATCCTTCATTACTTCATAGAACTCTCCAAAAAAATAGAATGCATAATCAAATAAGATAATTGTTTTTCAAAGGTTTCTACCTTTACTTATGCAGAGGTAATCTTTTAGTGCCCCAATTATAGATCTGACATTCTGCCCTTCGGCTCTTCCAGATTTGCTAGAAGAGATAGAATCTAGGCTCTAATTTACATAGAAGTCTGAAAAGTCGAACCCATCATAATATATTAATGAATAAATGAATGCTTCTTAGAAATAGTAATTTTTAAAAAGAGTGAAAGAAATTGGCTTAACCAGATCGTGAAAGAATTTCAAACACTACAATCGCAATAAAATGGGAAGGTTAATTAGAGTTAGGTGCTGCAATGGATCTATAGATCTGCCGCTATAAATAGGA
Organism: Ceratothoa steindachneri; assembly: GCA_963969495.1. Lineage (NCBI taxonomy): Eukaryota > Metazoa > Arthropoda > Malacostraca > Isopoda > Cymothoidae > Ceratothoa > Ceratothoa steindachneri. The sequence goes on along the minus strand of OZ018324.1, from coordinate 72,695,924 downwards.
TATTTTTTATATAATGATAAGAATAATTCATTGAAATAAAGAGACGAGGTAATGTTTGAAATTATTATTGTTATAAAAATATTTCCAAGCCATTTTAGAGCAGAATGCTCTTCTAGCAAGTATTATCTTACTACTCTTAGTATTATATTACTAAATGTATAAGTATTATTAATATAACGATATTATCACTGGTATCAATCACTAATAGCAAACGACACTGTTAGGTGAAAATGTTATATAATACGTATGCTAATTCGTTTTAGATAAGAACACGATGAATTTGTTGCCATCAAGGAATTTAAACCAATCAGTTTTGATATGAGAAAAGTTTAAATGAATCTGAATGGCAACTGTTATAAAATTACAGTATCAAATTCCAAATTCATTAACATTTTGAAAAATAGACCCCGCGAAAAATCAAATGCAGTAAGAACGTTTTAAAAAACTCCGGTATACAAAATCTTTTTGTCATCTAAAAGATAAGCATATTATAACTAATGAGGCGGCAAAAAGTAAATCTCCTTTTTCAGCCTCAAATGTACATTTGGGAACCAGGGCTTGTTTTCAAATCTCATTAAAAAAAATTGCAAAAACAATATGTACCGATTGGATGCTCGACGTAACTTACTTTGAGCTTTTACAATCAATCGCAATTAGATAAACTCGGGCACCGAATGGAGCTGATATATGGAAGCCACTGAGTTTAGAGAAAACAATTAAATCTTCCCATGTCAATTCTTTAATATATATTTTATGGTCGATGGTTAAAAGCCCTTAAAAATATTTTCCGCTATTCTTTATTTATATGGCATGTTTCATAGAGTATTCTATCTTAAAGTCTCTTTAATTAAAGCAGATTTTTAATAAAGGTCTCATTTTCATAATGTGATTTTGATTTTTCCCTTTGGAAATTTATTGAAATTCATTTTGATATTTATATAAAATCATTGAATTAGATTATATAAACGTACCAGGCAGACTTAAATATAACTTTTCTAAAATATAGAGTTATAGAAGAATAGAAGATATATAAAAATAAACTTTCTGAACTTCAGCATTTGTAATCATTTGGGTTTTAAAAATTCAAAAAATTTCGATACTTATATTTATTTCTGAACTTCACCATTTTAGTTTTTCATATTATAAAAGAATTATTAGAAATAACTTTATTAAAAAAAACATAACTTATAACCAAACTAAGATGAAATTATTATTCAAATACAAGAAGGGAATTTGTTTGAGTATTTGAAAAATAATTTCATCTTAGTTTGGTTTAGACTTATGTTTTTTATCAAAGTTATTTCTAATAATTCTTTTATAATATAAAAAAGGGGGAGGTTAAGAAATAAATGTAAGTATCGAAATTTTGTGAATTTTTTAAAACCCAAAGAATTACAAATGGTGAAGTTCAGAAAATTCATTTTTATATATCTTTTCTATAAATATATATTTTAGCAACGTGCTATTTTGAAAGGGGAAAAATTTAGTTTAGAGTTCCTTTTTAAAATTATTATAATTAGCGAAGTTGCGAAAATTTTTAAAAATTAAACAAGACCTAGAATGAAAGTTAATCTAAGAACCTTCACGCCATTTGCCTTTTTCATGAGGTGTGTTTATTTTTATGCAATAAACTAGATTTTTAAAACAAGGATGGATGAGAAGAAGTTTAAAATTTAGAAATAATCTGGTACTGTTCATTGTATATATGATGTTAAGTTTAAGAAAAAGGTTCACTCTCACCAGTAAATCATAAAGGTGATATAAAGAGTAAATAACGTAGTAAATATTTAAGGAACTACGCAGCTTATCTTTAAATTGAAATGGTCAAATATGTTTGTGTTAGCTTATGTTGGCTGCAAGGCTTCCCAAGGAGGTCTTACTAGTTGATTATATCACATATGATCAATATAAGATGAGGTAGCAGATAAGATAAGGGTATTACGTATAAAAGAAAACAAAGAAGGAGCTTTGCCTTAGAATAAAGAAAACGAGTTCATCATTGGAAGGATTATTTATTTCAATATTTCAGTTATTATCTTACAAGGGTTCATATGAGGGATTGCTATCTGAAAGTATACTGGAGACAGTTTCATTAAAGAGAGAGATAAGAGAGTTTAATGAGAAAATAATGCACGTCTGCTGATTGCTAGGTAGTAGCTGAAGAGGCCGATGAGGGAGACGCCAGTTCTGGCGCAATGGTTGTAGGAGAGTTTTTCTGTCTATGGTAAGGTAGTGTGGCTGTTTTTCCTCCAATTCCTTTGGTTTGTAAGATCCTTCATCTGACTTTTAACGAAGCGTTAAAAGAGAATATTTCATTAGCAGTGACCTTTCCACAACTTATCTCTCTAAAAGGGTTCAAAAAAGTATAAGCATTAATATTAGATGAATAAATTTTTCAAGGAAAAGGTTTTGATAAGAATTATTATATCGTGCCTCCCCTCTTTCCTTTAGTTTTAATTTTCATCTATCCTTATATCAGTAAGCCCTAGACGTATACAGGCAATACTAATTTTTTTTTAAATCAAATCCTTTCTTCCATATCCAAAATTTAAAAGCGATATCATATATGCTTTTCTCACAATTTATCAAAAGAAAATATAATGAAAACAACCAATATAAATGCGTTGGATACACCTAATTCAGAATATAAGATCATACGTCATATTCCGTTTTTCAGGAGCAATCATGATGTTGTCGTCAGAAGAATGCTATATTATTATGTTTTCAAAATAAAGAAATTCTAGAAAAAGGGTAAAAGAAATTACAATCGGCAAACTCTTAAGGAAACTTGATGATATATGAGACACAGCATAGAGATCAGGAAGTGGCAGGCCTTAGTAATTAGTAAAAGAAAACCTGCATTACTGTAATCATAAAATATGCTCTAAATAAAATAATACAGAAGCTCCATTTTCGCAACTGATTATTGCATGAAATCTGAATATAAATAAATTTCTGTGCACTGTGTAATATTTCATCGTGAAAATAAATAAATACGTAATTGATTTGACTATGATGTCAGGACGAAAAGAAAACGCGCTTGCATTTCTCAATTTGTAGAAGACAAAATACGTTACAATAATTTGGTAGGTAATTTCCTAGGTGGCTTTGTTATCTATGGCTAACATTAGATTTAATGCAAATTTCTTAGTCACAATATCTATTGAAGTAATTTCCACATTAATAATTATTACCCTTAACATAGAATTATGAGCGCATTTTGAAGTAATGTGAGCAGATTTCAATCGGAGTAACATGTTTTAAGGGTATTGTATATTCATGGCTTAATATTAGCTGGAATAATATAGAAAGGATACAGAGAGAAAATCAGTCATCCATTTCATTGCTTTTCATCACAGTAGAAAAACAGGATAATTTTAAGGAAATCGTGGTAGGAAAAACCCACATCCTACGTCCATAATGGGATAGAAATTGTTTATTTTTGTGAGCTCGGTAACAATACTTGTCTCCGCAATTATTTTTGTTTATAAACATAGTCGATCAAGCTAGAGTGGAAATATTACCGATTTTCATATCGTATGAGCCAACAGGGAAAATCCGTTATAAAGTTTGTTAATATTATAATACTTAATATTTTTACTGAGATAGGCTCTTATTATATTCGTGAATTTTAGGTTCCTGGAATATTGGGATTTTTCAATTTGTTAGATGAAAATTAATTTACGACAATTCCTTCGAATATTGGTTCTAAAATTCTGTGTTTGGATGTGACATTGTTTCTCTGCCTAAAACATATTCCAATAATCATAATACATCTCTTGATGTAACTTATTTAACTATTTTTTATGTCATCAGTTTGTAATGTTAAATGATTAATTCAACATTACAAACTGATGACATAAAAAATAGTTAAATAAGTTACATCAAGGCTTGCTTTGATTCGTTGTTGGATATCATCCGCTAGTGTCTAGCATCTTGCCAATATTTTCCCTCTACTCGTTTTTCGACAAGGTATTCCCACCCATCGTTGTGATAAAGTTTTCCAAGTCGTAACTCGTTAGTGTGAAGGGCAGAAACTAACCAGATCAGTTTACGGTCAATCCTGACTTGTACCCAAAGCATGGAACCATTCTCTCAGCCAATGTTAACATCTGTAGAATTATCTCCAATGGCATGGAGGCTATTAGTAATGCCCTTCTTCAAAAGATTTACAAGATTATCACCATTATTTCAGCAGGAGTTTTACTACTGGAAACCTTCTCAGAGTTGAATTGGTAGAGATTTCTACAACATGGCTCTTTGAACACAAACATGCTCTTCTTTAATGACGCTGAGAAACTGACGATCTGAATTTTCTACTTTCACCATAACTTTTGTTGTATCTTGCGAGCCATCATAGAAGATGTACCTTTGTTACAAAGTTCATCAAAATCCTGATCCGGGGATCTCATAACTTTTGGGTGGGGTTTCCTCTTTATCTTATTATGTTTAACTATAAGTGTGTTGTCCTCATTAAGCCAGTATTAATAAAGGGAGATGTTGTGATGGAGGCTCAGGCATGTAGCAACATTAGGTATTTGTAATGTATTGTACTGTTGCATTTATTGGAATTTGAAGATGTTCTTGGTAATTTTAATGTCAGTTCGCAAATTCCAGCCTCTCAATCTTGAACACTACTAATTTCTCCTTCATTTTCATCAGAAGAGAAAATTATTTCATTGATGTCATTTAAATATTGGCCTCCTTATTTGTCTACTTATATTGAGCAACGCTTCTTGCTGCTTCTTCATTTTAACTTCTTTGTTTTGCTCAGATTGATCTTACAATCAAATCTGATGTGATCCAAAAAAACAAAACGTTTGTTTCTCATCTTTAATGAAAGTAATTTTCTATAGAGGAAACTTCTCCTCCCCAGGTCATGTAAAATTCATGTGTTTCATTTTGGCAACCAGGCCAGACAAATTCACAGCAAAGAACAATTTTTCACTTCCAAATGATGATGTCACAAAGCTTGTCAGGTTTTGCAATGAAAGTCTATTTGACATGTAGCAGTTCGGTTGCAATAGTTAGATTTTGGGCCTGCTCCCAGTTCTCTTGTATCTTGTTTAATTTTATAAGTTGTGTTTTACAACATGAGCTATAATAGAACGGTTCATTTGTTTCCACATTTCAAGCACTTTATAGTAAATTTATTTTGCAAGACTGGCTGTTTTGTAGTTCCTTTCATTTTCACTACTTTGTACTTTTAGCAATAGTCAATATATCAGAACTTCATTCAAAGTTGGGAGTTAATAGGGCAACAAATCTAGCATTTTCAATCAATATGCTCATATTTGTGAATGTTCCATCTTATCATAATTTAAAATTTCATTCCAGGTCAATTTCCTCTGGCTTGAATAATAGAAATGACGAAGCCAGTAATTTTCAGCTTATTGATGCATATGATTTAACCGGTGAAATAAAGTAAAAAGCAGTAAATAACATATAACTATTAATATAATAATTGTCCTTTAAACCTCTCAAACACTCTAAATGTCAGATGTTCAAGTAGCTTATAACCAAGCAAAACTAATTTATATTAAAATAAAAACATTTGAAACCTTTTAGGACCAACATTTATCGAATTTAAGACTAGACGAATTGAAACACCCTACTGATACATCATAAATATTTCAGGCATAATTTCGACAACCGTAAATCTGAGGAAGTGAAACAGATCCTACCTTTCGAAGCAATCCGGATCAGAGGAGACTACATACGTCAGAATTCCATACAGTGCTGTCCCCTTATTATTTTTTTAATATAGCAGATTTTTAAGATTAACTAAATCGCATATGCATTATTTTTTCTTCGAACTTTAAATATCCAGGGCTGCGTCGTACAGAAAGAATGAAAGATTTGTTAAGAAATCAGTGAAGATAGAGTAAGTGAAATGAATGGAAGATACAAAACGGCATGTAGTTGTAAGGCATTTGGACTGGGTGGATGCACAATGGCTGTCACTGTAGGACTTGTAAGGTCATACTGTGTCTCCAGGTTTCCCTTGTAGCAATTAAAATGCCTCTGTTTCATCATTCACTCACCAGCAGTGGCCTCTCTATTATAATTGCTAATCTATAGTGACACGCAAAGCTTAGTTATATGCTTAATATTTTGTATTGTTGTGAGAAGTAATTTGCATCAGAGAGAAAATAGTTTGGGTTAAAGCAAAAGCTTTAATTTGATTTTAAAATAGAAAGTTAAAAATGGTTTACATATACATAAAATCTATAAAGTTGCACGATCTTTCCAACTTTTTCTTTATACTTATTGCTTTAAAAGGCTTAATATTTAGGGCTCAAAAATGTAGTGTATTTCCTATATCTAGTATGAATTTGAGTTATAGATAGAGTAGTATTTTGAATTATTATAAGTTTAAAAAAAAAACGGAAAAAAATCTAAGTTAAATTTATAAACTGTAATTAGAGTAAATATTTTCCTTAACAAAAGAAAGAGCCGTAATGATGGAAAAATATACAATGACAATGCTACAGATAGAAAGATGCACAGACGTTTTAGATATAGTTAAAACTATATCACTCTAAAATTTAAATAATCTTTAAAGAGTTGTTGAAATAAAGCAAAAGAAATGAGATAGCAAATACTAATCGAAATTTCAGCTTGTCAGGAAAATTCATCACACGTATTCGGTAGAGGTTAATTAGGTATGCCTATATGAAGGTACCTTTGCCTTTACCTTCGTTCAATATCATTTAATGGACTTAATTTTAAAGGATAGTTGCTAGATTATTTTATTTTTTGACTTTTCTGTTGCAGTAGAATAAAGATGTAAAAAATTTCAAAATTTATCATAGCTTGGTCAATCACAATGTATATAACGAATTATTAGCTGGGATATCTACTTATTTCAGATAATTAAGATGAGGTTTTAGAGTAGATCGATCAGAAAGTAACGCGAAACTATTTGCATCTTTAAGATTTCTTGGCGTTTTGCCACTTAAGATGAAAATATAAAGTGCCACAAGGAATTAAAGTAATGTGTAGAAACCTGTCGATATTATGATAGTTAATAGAAATCCCTAACTCCCATTTTTCATCCTTCCTATATATTCTGGGTATAACACTCTAAGACGATACCTATTCAATTTTAGTGATGGAACTGAAGCAAAATTCATGGGCATCAATGATAACGAAAAGTCACTGGTGAATTCTAGGTGCCTAACATCGGTTGGAGGTTGAGCAAAAGACAAGAAAAGAGAAGTATAGGAAAGTTCAGCATTTTATGGTTTTCTTTACATTTTATATATTATTATTTATTTCTTATATATCTACATTGGAATTCAGTAAAGGTAATAGTTTTAATTCACAGCTCGCTTTCCCAAATTTCGATAAATCGTACCAGGTTTGCCAAAACGCTATAATATACAAATTAAAAACGGAAAGAGTGTGGCTCAAAAGTCGCACTACACTAAAAAACATTCTTTAATATTTCATTTAATAAAAAGGAAATTTTGAATAACAATTCTATTTACAAAATTTTTAAAAAATATTCAGTTGTTGAATGATTATTTAAAATTTTCTTTATCGAAAATAATAAATCTTTCAAAGGAAAGAATTTTGCCCCAATTTTGAATAATCAATAATATTACCATAAAAAATTATGATGCAAATTTTTTACTGATGATAGTATACTGGACATATACTCATTAGTATCGTCGTTAAACGTTCTTAACAGCTCTCTTTATAATCTTCAGAAAATCGTTTATTAAAATTCCATCGTTCTTTCTAAAGTGGAACTTCTAATAAAGGCGACATTAAAAACATTATTTTACAATTAACAATTACAATAAAGAATAACTTGATCTTTAAACATAACCTTCGCTTTCACCTAATTGAGATTTATTAGATTTTTCTGATATGTCAATTTCTCTATCATTCCTGTATCTTTATTTCCACTCATTAAATAAAGTTTGCCTCCTTTCTTTTTCAGTTCAATACTTCCTACATGATACACTAAAATTAAAACTGTTACCTACATATTTATATTTCTGTACAAAATGTCAGGTTTTTAAAAGCAGAGTATTTAACCTAAAACAAGATCTCGATATATAAATGTATTGTCTGAAAAACAATAATTAAACACAATATCCTGTAAATTCACTACCGCCTTAAAACTCAGCTAGTTTCATGTATTTTGAATTATTTTCATTTAAATTTTAATGAGAAATTGTCCCCAAAAATGAACCGACATGGAAAACTTTCTTGACTACATGCAAGTAACATGACAGTTTTAATTATTTCTGGTTATTTAAAATTTTTGATTTATAAAGAAATAGAGTGGCGAAAAATTTGGTCCTTGACAGTTCTCACGAAAGAAATATAGATGCCAGCTCAAAATAGACCTTCCTTAAAACTACGTTAGTACCATGGGTTTTTATCCGCCGTTAGTACCGTGGGGTTTTTGAGTACCCCAAGTTTTATTTTTGTTAAATAAAGCATGTAAGCAAAAATAGCATGAGGTTTTACTGATTTATTTGGAAAAGGTATGCAGCATTGTACATATTATTATATTTCATTGATCACGTATTAAATTAGGTTATAAATCTATCAAGACAATAGAAAACAAAATTTATCAAAACTCATTACTGCAGATCCTTTTACAAATATCGTGGTTTATTATTATTTTTTTCACGGGATATATATCGTGTGAATGCAATATATTCTAATCTAATATATATATATATATATATATATATATATATATATCTTAAAACTTGCTTTTTTCAAACATCCAAATCAATCTGGTTTATCACCTGATATTGTACTTTGGCACTCAATATCAGTGACGAGCAACTTGCTCTGTTCTTTATATGCATGTTCACCACACTCGCTACACAGACTTTTTACTTTTACGATCGTGTGATCCAAGACAGAATGCATGTCTATTTGCCCCGTGTGTACTTGCCTGGCGTTGGGTATAATGCCAGAATTCTTTTTACTCCTTTCCTGAGATCCTTCTTCAGACGTATGTTTTGCACTCTTCTCCTCAAAGTATCATATATAAGTTGCAGAGCCACCTTATAATAAAGCTGCGGCAGTTTTTCTTTTAGTTAGTGTGTGGCAGAATAGGTATAGGAAGTCTTTTCTTAGCTACCATACCTGCTTGGCTTGTTTGCATGGGAGTTATGTGGTAGAAATTATCAGGTGTCGAGTCTTTGCAATTAAAGTCAGAAATATGTTTATCTTCCTCAACAAAACCTAACTCACTTTCACCATCTCTATCCCTTTTAACGTCAGCTTCAAACAACAATTTCCGTATCATCTCCTTCCCATTCGAAGTCATCCATTTGCAACCTTAATGAAAATAAATGAAATAAAATAAACTTCAAATTATAAACGGAAATAAAGAGTTATATATTTTAAATAATTATTGTACTGAATTTATATTTATTAGGAAAATAAAACAAACTAAATAAATATTTATAAGTCTTGCGCATGTACCTGGTTAGTACCGTGGGGTATTTGCACACCTCATACGGAGAAATGACGTCTTCCAAACAACAAAAGTTGTCCCAGAACTATTAAAATGTTTAAGAGTGTTCGAGGCACAGAATCATAAAGTTAATGATGAGAAAACTGATATAAGTTGAAAGATCAATGAAAGGCAGGACTTTTAAAAAAGTTGAGCTGTCCAAACACCTCATGGTACTAACACAGGGTTAAAAAGTAAACTGGTATTCCTTAGATATTTTGGACAGTACTTGATCCTGAGATAGTTTGATCCATTTGGCTTCCCAATAAGTTGTCAATGAGTCTTGGGTAAACGATTCCATGTTCTCTCTTCCCTAAATGTTCAAGTCTTCTCTTCTTTATATTACGCAAGCTATATATATTCTTACATTTTTCCTTTATTTAAACTCAGCACATTCTGTACAAAACACTTCTTACAAAGTTTCTAACAGATATGTTCTTGTTTATTTCCAGTTCTTGAATTTCAAAACAAATTTTGTCAGATAGGATAGTATTATTAATTATTGACTACAATTTTTTTTCAATACCAGTGAGGAAGAGAGACAGCCTTAAGTGAAGAGAATGACCTGAAAAATAATGGCACCCAAAAATAAGAGGATGATACGGCCTAACCTGATCATTATGACGTATCTTCGCTAAGAATTAAAGCATATTTCCTACTTCATCATAGTAAAACTAAATTGTATAAACTCACAATTTGGATGTATCATAAGCCAATAAATGTGCAAGTGAAATTCTCTAAGAAAAGTAAATGTGATATTTTAATGAAACAGATATCCATTCTCTTGAGGGAACAAGATATATGTACAGAAATGTTTCTTTTAAGTTACATCTATGTGCATAGACATAAAGTTCATCATGTTTTAATAGTCTTAAATCTTTTTCCAAATATCTTAACTATCTTGAACGCAAAATAAATCCGATTTAAACCCCCAAATCTTATTTCGGAAAAAAATTCGATTTATTTTCCAGAACTGTAATAATTAATTACGTTATTCCAGAATTTAATTAAGGGAAAAGATTAAATATGCTGGAGGTATAAATTATTAACAAAAATAAAAAAAACTCGAGGAAGAAAAAAGTTTAAATTACCACACTCTAGGTAAATAAATAAAGATTCCTGCTAAAGTTGAACCATTTCTCTCTTTCTTTAATTAAATCCAGACGTGACGAAAATGTTTTAAACACAAGAGTAAAATAAATACATCATTTTTGATGTTAACTTCAACTTAGAATTTAAAGCTTACATATTCGTTGTTATTTATTTATTTTCTAAAATTTTAATTTGAGTATAATTAATTATATGCTGAACGTAGAGTTCAATAGCATAAAACTAATGTTTGGAAAAACAAAGACAAGAGGTCTAAGTTGATGTATGCTCGAATTACCTATGTAATTTGATTGTTGTTATCTTTGCATATAATTTTTTTTTAGGCTACATAAATAAATTCAGCAAACATTACCGTTAGAACAAAGGCTGTGTAAGTGTTATGTTAACACTTTTATTACATTTTCATATGTAATCTCTAAAGTAAGTATAGTTTAAGTACAACTGTAAGAACTTTAACTTTACTTGAGTTAGCTCAAATGTAATTCATGCAGGATATTGCTCAATAAATTATCTATGTGATAAAATTGGCTCTCGTAGAGAAAAAGGTATTAAGTAAATTAAATGAGATGTAAGAAAACCAAGAAAAAAGAAAGCAAAATAAAATAAAATAGAATAAGCACCTCGCAAATAACAGGAAGATTCAAGCTTCGTTAAATCGAAATGCTGAGGCAATCTCTTTATTACGAACCTATAACCCTTATACGAAGGGTGGTCAATAAGTTTAGCGAATCGGTAGGGCAAAACATAAGAAGGACAATGGTTGTTTGTGGGGGTGTTAGGACAAGTTATGACAAGTTAGGAACTGCAGCCGCACGCTTCTGACTCGTCTATTTAAGAAGCAGTAGCTGATCGCAGATCGTCAGTCACAATTCTTTCATCAATTGAGAAGGTTGAGCACCGCGCAGTGATAAAATTTTGACCGAGAAAGGCAAGAATGCAAAAGAGATCTATGAACGCATGGTTGCAGTGTACACCGACACCGCCAATTTCTATGCAACAATTGCTCGCTGAAATAGGAAGTTCCGCCATTGTTGTGAGTACCTTGAAGATGACCCCCGTCCATGACGCCCGTCAGACGTGACCAAAGAGAACAATGTGGCCCGTGTGGAAAGGATGATCCTCGAAAATAGACGGGTCAAGGTCGAAGAAATCGAGCAGGAACTTGGAATATCACATCGAGGTGTTGTCAACATCAACCACGATAATTTGGCTAAGACCAAGGTTTCTGCCCTTCGGGCCCCTAAAAACTTCACGCCCCATGATCGACTTCAACGTCGTCAAAGTCCACAAGTTCAGAGTTGCACAAGCTGCCCTGCACGAGTGTGGATTTGAGGAGCTTAACCATCCCGCCTACAGTCCAGATCTGGCCCCTAGCGACTACTTTTTATTCCGCCAGCTCAAGGCTGCACTGCGTGGACGCCGGTTTGGGGACGATGAAGATGTCCAGCTTCCCCTCCAGGAGTGGATTGAACAGCAGTCGGGAGATTTCTGGTTGTCGGAAATTCGAAGCCTCAGGGACAAGTGGCGCAAGTGCATTGAAGTCGAAGGTAGTTATATTGAAAAATAATAAAACACTTTTCCTCATTTCTCTCATCTATATATTTGAATTGCAAAACTTGTTGACCACCCCTCGTATTTATGCTAAAAATACAGACCAAAATAGCAATTTCTTTGTTAAATTTGTGCAAGAAAATGATGCTAGTGTTTTGAAGAACTTTTACTCTCAGGGAAAAGATATAGGAGGCAATGGCAAAATTCAAAACAGGATAAAAAGGCATATTAAGTTTCACAAATAAAATAAACCAAATATAAATTGTCAGTCGAATTTTTCCTGTCTATATATAAACTTCTTGCATAGTTTATTTTAAATTGGCAGGCAAATTTCCAGGGGCAATAAAAGTTGCCAGGGCTTAAGCAGGGTGTTATTACTAGCACTCAACCTTACCTCTGTTCTTAGGTTTTCTCTTACAGCATAGAGATCGAAATCATTAGGATATACCAAAGTGGACATTAAGAAACCAAAACGCGTCAATCTCTATGAGGCTATGATATATACTTGGGGAGTTTGCAAGTGCACATGCATCCCTTTCGCAATTTTACTGTCAAAGATGCCTAATCCTCTTGTTATGGATATTAGTAGTGGTCTAAATGAAAGTTTGCTAGTTAAAATGCACCGAAAATATAAAATAATGAGCATCTCTTAAATTCCTTAAGGTGTGGACATAGACGGCATTATTTTAGAACAAATTTCCTAGCATGTTGCATTGAACAAGATCAATTTCATTATCCCAAAAGATGGCGATATATAAATAAACTGCCCTTCCGAATTCGACCTGTTAGAAAAAAAATCGATTATTATCTCTTTTATATTTCTTACTTAATCAGTGTTTAAGCATTTAGTCTCTATTTCTCTTTTTCTTACTCTTTTGTCACTTAAATTGGTATTTAGTGATGATAGATTGTGACATTGAAGCCAAATTTAGAACGGCCGAAAATAATTACATAAATGCCACTCGGTCTAAATGAAAACTGAGGAGAAGAGCATTAAATTAAAACGAAGAATAAAATATAACTTTACAGGACATGAGATGGTTGGAAATTGCTGCGCTTCCAAAATTATCATTAAGAAATATGTACAGTGCCTACTTAAACTAGAGAGCAAAATACCAGAATTCCCATTTACTTTGAAATGCTGGTTTAATTTAAATATAAATTGCACACAATATTTTTAAAAGTGCCTCTAATAATATGGAAGGTTCATTTCGTAGACGATTTGCCAAAACTAGTTTAGGAAAGTAATATTCATTTAAATAAAGAATAAGTCCGAACCTAGAAAACTATAACTAATAACTCTCAGTTTACATGTTAAAATTTGTAACGTAATTATGGCAACAATATTCCAAGGATATTGTAAACTGTGAATAATTGTATAATTTACTCATCTGGATAGTGAAACGAGTTAGGATCACAAATCTTTAAAAAGCAGGCTAGCCAGTGGGAGAGTGAAGTATTAATACTTTCTGATATTTTTAGAGATTGTATTAGGTCAAATATTGTTAGATTAAGCATAATATAGCACAATGAAGAAAACTGTCCCTGCACCTCTAAGAAAAAACGGGTCGCTCTACAAAAATGTCTCCCAGCGAGGATCGCACGATACATGTGTCAATGAACAAAGAAATTTAGAAGGAAAATTAGCATTTCTTGTTTGACATCGACAAAGTAAATTTAATTTGTGTGGATTAGATGGTAAGCAGAATGAGATCTTGTAAAGAAGATGCATTCCAAGGTTTTTTAACTCCTTCATAGCCTAATTTAACTAAATCTAACCTAACCAAACTAATCTCGAATAGTCTAGGCTATTGTAGGTAAAGTTGAGTTAGGCTAGGTTGTATGTCGATCGAATAAGCCTTCGGATCCATCATTTTTATTAGATTCACAGGATCTAAGACGTCATAAAGTTTAAAAAACTGATTTGAAAAAGCAATGAAAGGCGGTTAAAGAATGATGTGGCAGTTATGGTGTGAGGCATAATTTAAACCACTAGAGTTTGTCAGCTACTCCTTTTCACTTCAAATTAATCGGTGCTATATAAACGAATCTTATTCAAAAACAAATTATGTTATCATTTTGAACATTGAGAGACTGTTATCCTGTTTCCAAGAAAGACGATGCTCAGTGTCTCAGAGAAAAGACGCAAAAGCAGTTCTGGATTAGGAAAATATCGACGTGATTAACTGGCCTATGCTGAAGAATTATAGATGATGCAAAGATTTGAAGAAGATTAAAATTAAATGACGACCGAATAATTTGACAAGTTGGTTGAGTTCTGCGACCGAAGATCTTCTCGTCATTCAGAACAATGGACTGCATCATTCTTATTAAGATTTTATTCAATCTCGTATGAGAAAATTGGGTTGGTTATCTTTCTGGTTACATTTATAATTATCAATTTATAATTATGTATTCATCCTTTATTGAAATGCACATTATTTTCCTTAAAATATCGTTTACCTGATGTTCTACGCATTGAAACTTAGACACAAAGAGATTCAAAATTTGTAAAGAATATTCTGTAAAGTTTTCATGTAAATTAAACGAGTCTTTTGGTGTAAATACATATTTTTGTATTTTTAATCAGATTTTGACAGTTCTGGATCATTATTAGTTTTTAATATCATCTATAAGATACTTTGGTTTAAGTAATATAGTTGAAAAAGTGTATGTGCAAGAACGTGAAGGTGGATAATCTTAATCTAACTTGAGTTTATCCTTTTAAGCTTTAAATTATACTTGTAGCTATTAATGGATAAACTGTGTATAGGGAATTTTGTTGACATCTCTTGCAAAGAGTGCAATGAAGGGTGGCAAAGATCAAACAGAGGGAGATAAAAATAAGAAACGAGTAATTTAAAAAATTTATGGAAAATTCAATCTGACAGAAGTCGAAGCCCAAGGCGGCACAGGGATAAGGTTTTAAGAATAGGCAAAGAGGTTATATCCAAAATGAAGAAAATAAAATAAACGTTGTTATAATTATGATTGGAAGAGAGGGAATTATTAGAAAAGATGTCAGGCCCATGTACATTGAGTGAGGATGACCAAAATTTTGGATTTTCTCACCCCAAAAAAGGTGTGAGGTGTAACATGGGCACCGATCTTCCAGTTTATTCCTGGAGGATGTTCTTTCAACACAAACACCCTCGTTTGCGGGGTGTCTCGGCGCCTTTTCAAATTTAAGCACTTTCTTTACTTATCTCTCCTTAAATATTCATGAGGGAGAAGACCACGTTCACTTTTGCCTCGAAAAAAGCACATTAATTTACAACAAATTCATGAAAGTAAGACTAAAATGAAAAGGGAAAAAAATCATTGATCACATAGATTTAGAAACAGAGACGTGAATCACGAGGAATGATGAGTTGACATAAATCTTATTGCACCTAAGTTATTCAATGATTCTTAGACGCAAAATTCCGTGCGATATAAAAAGCAGCAGGAATCAAACATTCAGACATATTTCATCCTAAATGATATATTACAGTGCATTTTGTATAAATAGATCAGTAAAGAAAGTCTGTGGCTAGAAAAGAACGCAATCCTTCAGATGTCAGCCGCAGCTATTTGCCTGTGCTACCTATGACATTCTCTTGCTGGTTTCTTTCCATATAATTTTACAATGATGCTAATCTTTTTCCTATATTTCTAACCTGAAAGGGGACCTGACTTCAACATGTTAGGACAAGTTATGACAAGTTAGGACCTGCAGCCGCACGCTTCTGACTCGTCTATTTAAGAAGCAGTAGCTGATCGCAGATCGTCAGTCACAATTTTTTCAACAATTGAGAAGGTTGAGCACCGCGCAGTGATAAAATTTTTAACCAAGAAAGGCAAGAATGCAAAAGAGATCCATAAACGCATGGTTGCAGTGTACACCGACACCGCCCCTTTCTATGCAACAATTGCTCGCTGAAATAGGAAGTTCCGCCATTGTCGTGAGTACCTTGAAGATGACCCCCGTCCATGACGCCCGTCAGACGTGAACAAAGAGAACAATGTGGCCCGTGTGGAGAGGATGATCCTCGAAAATAGACGGGTCAAGGTCGAAGAAATCGAGCAGGAACTTGGAATATCACATCGAGGTGTTGTCAACATCAACCACGATAATTTGGCTAAGACCAAGGTTTCTGCCCTTCGGGCCCCTAAAAACTTCACTCCCCATGATCGACTTCAACGTCGTCAAAGTCCACAAGTTCAGAGTTGCACAAGCTGCCCTGCACGAGTGTGGATTTGAGGAGCTTAACCATCCCGCCCTCAGTCCAGATCTGGCCCCTAGCGTCTACTTTTTATTCCGCCAGCTCAAGGCTGCACTGCGTGGACGCCGGTTTGGGGACGATGAAGATGTCCAGCTTCCCCTCCAGGAGTGGATTGAACAGCAGTCGGGAGATTTCTGGTTGTCGGAAATTCGAAGCCTCAGGGACAAGTGGCGCAAGTGCATTGAAGTCGAAGGTAGTTATATTGAAAAATAATAAAACACTTTTCCTCATTTCTCTCATCTTCATATTTGAATAGCAAAACTTGTTGACCACCCCTCGTATTTATGCTAAAAATATAGACCAAAATAGCAATTTCTTTGTTAAATTTGTGCAAGAAAATGATGCTAGTGTTTTGAAGAACTTTTAACCTCAGGGAAAAGATATAGGAGGCAATGGCAAAATTCAAAACAGGATAAAAAGGCATATTAAGTTTCACAAATAAAATAAACCAAATATAAATTGTCAGTCGAATTTTTCCTGTCCATATATAAACTTCTTGCATAGTTTATTTTAAATTGGCAGGCAAATTTCCAGGGGCAATAAAAGTTGCCAGGGCTTAAGCAGGGTGTTATTACAAGCACTTAACCTTACCTCTGTTCTTAGGTTTTTCTCTTACAGCATAGAGATCGAAATCATTAGGATATACCAAAGTGGACATTAAGAAACCAAAACGCGTCAATCTCTATGAGGCTATGATATATACTTGGGGAGTTTGCAAGTGCACATGCATCCTTTTCGCAATTTTACTGTCAAAGATGCCTAATCCTCTTGTTATGGATATTAGTAGTGGTCTAAATGAAAGTTTGCTAGTTAAAATGCACCGAAAATATAAAATAATGAGCATCTCTTAAATTCCTTAAGGCGTGGACATAGACGGCATTATTTTAGAACAAATTCCCTAGCATGTTACATTGAACAAGATCAATTTCATTATCCCAAAAGATGGCGATATATAAATAAACTGCCCTTCCGAATTCGACCTGTTAGAAAAAAAATCGATTATTATCTCTTATATTTCTTACTTAATCAGTGTTTAAGCATTTAGTCTCTATTTCTCTTTTGCTTTCTCTTTTGTCACTTAAATTGGTATTTAGTGATGATAGATTGTGACATTGAAGCCAAATTTAGAACGGCCGAAAATAATTACATATATGCCACTCGGTCTAAATGAAAAATGAGTAGAAGAGCATTAAATTAAAACGAAGAACAAAATATAACTTTACAGGACATGAGATGGTTGGAAATTGCTGCGCTTCCAAAATTATCATTAAGAAATATGTACAGTGCCTACTTAAACTATAGAGCAAAATACCAGAATTCCCATTTACTTTGAAATGCTGGTTTAATTTAAATATAAATTGCACACAATATTTTTAAAAGTGCCTCTAATAATATGGAAGGTTCATTTCGTAGACGATTTGCCAAAACTAGTTTAGGAAAGTAATATTCATTTAAATAAAGAATAAGTCCGAACCTAGAAAACTATAACTAATAACTCTCAGTTTACATGTTAAAATTTGTAACGTAATTATGGCAACAATATTCCAAGGATATTGTAAACTGTGAATAATTGTATAATTTACTCATCTGGATAGTGAAACGAGTTAGGATCACAAATCTTTAAAAAGCAGGCTAGCCAGTGGGAGAGTGAAGTATTAATACTTTCTGATATTTTTAGAGATTGTATTAGGTCAAATATTGTTAGATTAAGCATAATATAGCACAATGAAGAAAACTGTCCCTGCACCTCTAAGAAAAAACGGGTCGCTCTACAAAAATGTCTCCCAGCGAGGATCGCACGATACATGTGTCAATGAACAAATAATTTTCGAAGAAAAATTAGCATTTCTTGTTTGACATCGACAAAGTAAATTTAATTTGTGTGGATTAGATGGTAAGCAGAATGAGATCTTGTAAAGAAGATGCATTCCAAGGTTTTTTAATTCCTGCATAGCCTAATTTAACTAAATCTAACCTAACCAAACTAATCTCGAATAGTCTAGGCTATTGTAGGTAAAGTTGAGTTAGGCTAGGTTGTATATCGATTGAATAAGCCTTCGGATCCATCATTTTTATTAAATTCACAGAATCTAAGACGTCATAAAGGTTGAAAAACTGATTTGAAAAAGCAATGAAAGGCGGTTAAAGAATGATGTGGCAGTTATGGTGTGAGGCATAATCTAAACCACTGGAGTTTGTCAGCTACTCCTTTTCACTTCAAATTAATCGGTGCTATATAAACGAATCTTATTCAAAAACAAATTATGTTCTCATTTTGAACATTGAGAGACTGTTATCCTGTTTCCAAGAAAGACGATGCTCAGTGTCTCAGAGAAAAGACGCAAAAGCAGTTTTAGATTAGGAAAATATCGACGTGATTAAATGGCCTATGCTGAAGAATAATAGATGATGCAAAGATTTGAAGAAGATTAGAATAAAATGACGACCGAACAATTTGACAAGTTTGTTGAGTTCTGCGACCGAAGATCTGCTCGTCATTCAGAACAATGGACTGCATCATTCTTATTAAGATTTTATTCAATCTCGTATGAGAAAATTGGGTTGGTTATCTTTCTGGTTACATTTATAATTATCATTTTATAATTATGTATTCATCCTTTATTGAAATGCACATTATTTTCCTTAAAATATCGTTTACCTGATGTTCTACGCATTGAAACTTAGACACAAAGAGATTCAAAATTTGTAAAGAATATTCTGTAAAGTTTTCATGTAAATTAAACGAGTCTTTTGGTGTAAATACATATTTTTGTATTTTTAATCAGATTTTGACAGTTCTGTATCATTATTAGTTTTCAATATCATCTATAAGATACTTTGGTTTAAGTAATATAGTTGAAAGAGTGTATGTGCAAGAACGTGAAGGTGGATAATCTTAATCTAACTTGAGTTTATCCTTTTAAGCTTTAAATTATACTTGTAGCTATTAATAGATAAACTGTGTATAGGGAATTTTGTTGACATCTCTTGCAAAGAGTGCAAATGAAGGGTGGCAAAGATCAAACAGAGTGAGATAAAAATAAGAAACGATTAATTTAAAAAATTTATGGAAAATTCAATCTGACAGAAGTCGAAGCCCAAGGTGGCACAGGGATAAGGTTTTAAGAATAGGCAAAGAGGTTATATCCAAAATGAAGAAAATAAAATAAACGTTGTAATAATTATGATTGGAAGAGAGGGAATTATTAGAAAAGATGTCAGGCCCATGTACATTAGGTGAGGATGACCAAAATTTTGGATTTTCTCACCCCAAAAAAGGTGTGAGGTGTAACATGGGCACCGATCTTGCAGTTTATTCCTGGAGGATGTTCTTTCAACACAAACACCCTCGTTTGCGGGGTGTCTCGGCGCATTTTTAAATTTAAGCACTTTCTTTACTTATCTCTCCTTAAATATTCATGAGGGAGAAGACCACGTTCCCTTTTGCCTCGAAAAAAGCAGATTAATTTACAACAAATTCATGAAAGTAAGACTAAAATGAAAAGGGAAAAAATCATTGATTACCTAGATCTAGAAACAGAGACGTGAATCACGAGAAAAGATGAGTTGACATAAATCATATTGCACCTAAGTTATTCAATGATTCTTAGACGCAAAATTCCGTGCGATATAAAAAGCAGCAGGAATCAAACATTCAGACATATTTCATCCTATATGATATATTACAGTGCATTTTGTATAAATAGATCAGTAAAGAAAGTCTGTGGCTAGAAAAGAACGCAATCCTTCAGATGTCAGCCGCAGCTATTTGCCTGTGCTACCTATGACATTCTCTTGCTAGTTTCTTTCCATATAATTTTACAATGATGCTGATCTTATTCCTATATTTCTAACCTGAAAGGGGACCTGACTTAAACATGGAACTCGTCAACTTTAATTACTCTTTTTAAAACTCTTTTTAACACCAAGCTTTATTCCTATTAAAAAATTCATTTTATTTACCATCTGAGATTCTCTCCCACCTACAGAGAGATGGCATCTTTAGTGTTTTTTAATGGCTCTGTGAAAGATGTTGTTTCCAAACTCATCAACAATGATTTTTCAAGGGATTCATATACTCAGGCAACTCTCTTAATTCGGCTGGGTGGCTTAGGAATACGATTGACACAAGGCATTACTCTTTCTGGGTACATTTCTTCTTTGAATTCAATTAACCCTTTAATGCGAGCTGTTCTTTCACCAATAACCGATTTGGCTCAAGTGGACAGGGTGGCTTGAAATATCAGATTCTGTAGGGGGATACTTGGGAACAATTCCTTTGAGCCTAAAAATGAGAACAGCTTGAAACAGAAATGTTGGGATCTACCTTTGGCTCTCCTTATACCAAATGGCCCCAAAGAGAGGGCAGATAAGGTTAAAATAGCCCGTCTGCTAGGCACGGGACTTCCTGATAGTGGCTGTTGGCTGTCAGCCAATCCGTCGCTGTCTTTGGAAACTCAGTTGGATCCGGATGCCCTTAGAGTTGACATAGCTTCGAGGGTAGGTGTGCAAATTTGTGAGCCACATAGGTGTAAATGTGGATCTGCTGTTGATCCTCTAGTTCTGCACCTCTTGTGCTGTCAGTTGGTTGCTGGAAAGATCCGCAGAAATTCGTCCCTTAATGATATAGTATGCCGAATCATGAAAATAGTGGTATTGCTAGCTGTAAAGGAGCCAGTTGGACTTCACCGAGGAGATAGTAAGCACCCAGATGGGATAACAATGTTTCCTTTTAGGAATGAAAAGAGTCTATGTTGGGATGTAACCTGTGTCAATATGCAGAGCATATTATTAACAGGTCAGCTGTCTCTGCAGCTTCAGCTGCAACAACTGCAGAAAATTCCAATGGCTAAAGTATTTTGCCCTGACTGAGAGGTTTCTGTTTGAGCCAATAGCCATAGAAACGAGCGGAGTCTTTGGCCCTTCAAGTGCACGGAAAACACTGTGTAACTCGATTTTTCTTTTTGAGTAGCAACTGTTATTTTCTATTTACTTGTCTGGAATATATGAAAAAACACTGTTATTATTTTAAACTATGCTTTTATGTCCAGGATAATGATAATTACATATTCCCTCTCTAAGGAAGTGGTGAATTTGAACTTTCATTTGCTTAAAGTAGAAACAAAACGACGTGATAAAAAAATAGCTTTTTTTTATTCTAGAATTACATAAGTGAGACAAATAAAATATTAGAAATGAGTAGTTTTCCGTAATTTACGCTTATACTGTAAATTATTTTCACGAATCAACCCCTAAATATAGTCTCGCATCAGATTTTCATTATACGATCCTTGATAGCGGCGTTCAATCTTAGTAGATCCTGGTGAAAGCGCTTACCATGATCCTCGGAGTACGCTCCCATATTCTCCTTAAATTTATCAAGATGAGCGTCAAGCATATGGAGTTTTAAGGAGATCCTGCAACTCATCTTGCCGTAGTTTCTCACCAAGTTCTCAACAGCTCTACATATTTTTAGGCTTTGTGATTACCTAGGAAGCACAGAACTACTGCGATGAAGCTGTCCCATGCTGCGTTTTCCATCCTAGTGAGCTTCTCGGGAAACTCCATGCACTCATTCCATGATCTTTTTTATTTGTGGACCGACGAAGACCCCGGCTTCAATATTTGCCGCAGATAGCTTAGAAACAAAAAATGTAGATACATGAAAGGTGCAGACTGCTTATCTAGAGCTCTGACGAATTGTTTCATAAAGCCCAGCTTTAAGTGCAGAAGAGGCAACACTACCTTTGGGGGGTTCAACAAAGGCTGCCATTTGACGTTGTCTCTCCCCACACTATACTTGGTTTGTTGTGGCCAATCTCGTTGATGGTAATGTGCCACGGTGTCCTTACTCTGCCAAAGGCAAAGATAACAAGGAAACTTGGTAAAGCCGCCTTGGAGACCCATGAAGAAGGCCACCATTTTGAAGTCTCCGATAACCTCACAACCATACCTTTCATATTACCTGCATCTAGAAAGATCTTGAAACTGCTGAATTCCTCTTTGAGCTGGACCAAGTGAGCAAGGGAAGAGATGGTTACATGTTTTCGTTATGAAGCAGCACTGCTTTGTAGGCTCCTGAACGAGTTTTCAATGAAGATGCGCCACTCGTTGGGATCCCAGGCGATACCGATTGCCTCCAAAGAACCGCTCACATTCGGAAAAAAGCAAAGCTCATCTTGACATGTAAAAAAAAGTTGAAAAACACTGGTAACGATTTCTCGGACTTGAGTCTCTAAGTTGAAAGCTTGGCATTGAACTCTGTGAGACCAAGATCTCTGACAAGGTCGTTGAGATCTTTTTGGTTGGGGTAGTATGGGTTTCTCTCCTTAGTTACACCTCCGTAATCTGGATCAATGACTTCATCCTCTTCTGAACTGCTTTTCCTTTCTAAAACTGCTCCTCTCCTTTTGGAAGTGTTGGGACGAGGAGCTCAGAATTGTATGGCACTAGAGCAATAGATGACTGATAACAGGCACATGTTTACCTGCTTGATGTTTGAAGCGGTCAGTTAGTTCCCTTGTGACTGTTCCTTCGAGCGGTCTCACATTGGAGTTTTAGATGTTTTAGCTCCCTTTCGATCTTCTCCAACGTGGCAGTTAAGTTCCACGCCGGAGGGAAAGAGGCATTACACGAGTCCGGCTGTTTGTCTGCACTCTACGTAGATAACCTGACCTGTGAAATGTTTAGATTAGGGTAAAGTGGGTTTGTGGGGCAGTCCCCCAATTAACGTAGGGATTTAGATACGTAGGGTAAAATATTTTGAAAATATTTTTTTCTGATGTTTTTTAGCACAATAAACTAGTTATCACCAAAGTTTCATTCAATCGTTGCATAAAATTAAGAAATGAGGACTATCGAAAGTTGTGGTCCGTTTTTAGGGGGGTGACCCTGTATTAACTTACTTGAAGTTCATTACACGAGTTTTCTCACTACCTCCTTGTCTCATGTTTCTATAAGACCCATTATTTTTTCTACTGAGGGCAGCTTTCTCTATTCTCAATAAAAGACTGATTCCAGAAATCACCTAGCCTGAAAGAGGAATTATTTCGTTTTTCCCTCAAGAGAAGAAACGTCATAAAATATACTTTTCGTATGAAAATCTTTCGCATTAATCACGATTAACCTCATGCACTAATAGAGATAAGGAAAGGATTACACTTTTTTCTAGGGATAAATCACGTTTACCTTAGGTTACCAAGGCCAGGAACGAATTAATTGACGAGGAAGCAAGAGGCGGACTTAGATTTTACTAAGAAGGAACCAGAATGGTCAGAAACGAGGCAAACCTTGAAAGAAATTCAATCAATTTCGGCAAAGTTGTTTCCAACAAAAGATTTTGAGTGTCTTGCTGGTTGGAGCAGATTATTACTTTCTGTACTAACTCTATCCCAAACATTTGTTTTTAGCCACCTCGCGCCAACATTTCTTCTATACACTCACGAAGGTGGTTAATGCCATTAGAACTTTTTCTAGATATATTTCCGCCTCTCTATTATGTCTTTTAAAATTAAGCGGAGTTGTCCCCACAATGCATCAGCACTGTGATTTCAACATATTTCGCTATCTACTCTCTATTTGCATTAGGCTAATTTGTTATTTCTCTTATTTTTCCATGTTCTCCTTCATTTTTCTATCCTTCCCTTTGTTCTTTATTCACCGCAATAAAAAGCCATCTTTGATTGCTGTAATCTCTTTTCTCTTTTTTAAAATAATAATCACCGTCTCATTAAACAATAACTTCATTTTTTTAAGAATTAAATATCCCGAAAGGAATGCAACGTACCACCTGTGTATATTAACAAAGAACAAATATTAGCCTATAATCTTAATTGTACAATCTTTCGCCTTAAGGAATTTGTAAGCTAAATATGACTTGATTTTATAGTACAAAGTGCATCCCCATAATTTCTTGAAACTCGCCAATATTGCCTGCAAAATTGGATCAGAAAAGTCATATCATGTGTATGTTTATATCGCTTCTTGACCTTTTGTTCGGCTTTGCACACAGAAATTACACATTGGATGAAATCATCTGATTCAACCCTAGGAAGCTCTTAATTGAAATAGGTCGTTTTTCATAATAAGTCGCTCTCAAAATATCTGGCAAGAATGGAATGAAATTACTTCTAACTGTAAATTATGTTCTTTAAATTGACTTAAAAACTCAATAATACTCTAATATTTTTTCTTCTCTTAGTTTTAAACTATTTCTCTCTTTTAGATCCCTCTATCTAGCTACTTTACTCTAATTCCTTAAGTGAGGCTGTTTATGGTTGTATGTATCTACTGTGCGTCGCTTTTTCATTGACAATCAAACCTTAACCACTAAATGTTCAATGCTTAATATCACTTAGTTGTATAAGAAATAACCAATCTTTGGACCAGGAGAATGTTTTTTATAAAGAAAGTGCTCTTCCTAAAAGAAGAGTATTTTGAAATTTTGTTCAATAAGGAGACAGATGCAAAACCAATGGCTGATGAAGGCAAAAGTAAGAATGGGCGCTTTTCCAACCCATTAATTTGTATAAATGGATGAAAGTAAATGGTATTGATGCTATTTTTTTCGATAGTTAAGGCCCAAACATCTATTTTTCTCCTAACATTCAAAATTTACTCATTCTTGAGATGATATTTCTTCTCTTTTCTGCGAAAAAGATTGCCTTACTGGAGACAATTTGAAACCCATCTTCGTAGCAGGTAAATTCTTTCTTACCAAACAGCATAAAATCTACTAATAAGAATCGAAAAAATAAAAAAGATTGAAGCAACCTAAGTTTAAAAATGATTTCATGAATTAATTAAGCTTCTGCTGAACTAATTTTCACATTCTGAAGTTTTAAAAAACACATTAATCATTCTTGGAATTAATGCCCAGTAAAGAGATTATCGTGTCGGAACTTCCTATTTTTTCCATTAAATAACCAAGAGGCTACCTCATCGATTACCACTGATACGGGGTGAAGCAGAGAGGATAGACGATTTTGAAATGGCTATTACTCATCCCTAGGGGGAGAGATATATATACATTTGTCTGACAGATACCATTTGGTCCCTGGTCTCTAAGCATATTATTTCTTTACATATGAAACTATGGTGCTGTGGTCGATATAGCACCGAGTGTTCGCCACCAACACTTTCGTAAATAATAA
The DNA here is from genome assembly GCA_963969495.1 of Ceratothoa steindachneri. Lineage (NCBI taxonomy): Eukaryota > Metazoa > Arthropoda > Malacostraca > Isopoda > Cymothoidae > Ceratothoa > Ceratothoa steindachneri. The sequence continues at coordinate 72,670,353 of OZ018324.1, read as the reverse complement.
CGAGTCTGTCACAGCAGTTCAGCGTGAGCTCCGTCACTGATTCAACCTTCTCCGAAATCAGGCTGTTATAATCGTGACACAATCTTATATTGGCTTCATGCACTTCGTACATGAGGTACACTAATGGATAGCAGACGGGTGGTGAACCCGAGAACGGTATGTAGCCCAAAAAATGTGGAACGCGTCGCTCTGCTCGGAGACGTGCTACTGAACTTTGCATCAAGAATTTCCCAGTTGTCGTTATTTTGCTCTTGAAAATCCGAGAGAACGGCACAAAATACGACAGCACAACCTAAAAGTAACGGTTTGGTGTGCTGTTGGAAAATAAGGCGTTAATGGTCTTTACTTTTCTGAAAACCATAAAGGAAATCCTGTTACTGTAAACTCCGAGAGTTACTTTGCGATGGTAACAATTTCTTTGTGCCTAAATTACGACAAAAACTTATTCCTCTCCGAGGTGCGTGATTTCAGCAGACTGTGGTGACACCCCACACAGCCAGAGTATTAATGCTCGTTTCTCACTGTCTCTTCGGTGACTGCCTTATTTCCACGTTTTCTGACCTTCTTTTGCCCCCTGGGGTCACCTCATTTATCCAAGTGTAATTATTTGTTGTGAAGAAACCTCAAGTCAAGTGTATATGAGCATAAGCCTCTTACTTTGGGCGATTTGAAGAAAGCTATTCTCGTGGAACTCAACCAAATCGATAGGCCAATGCTGAAAAGAGCGGCGGCCAACTTCCAAGAACACCTTCAGAAATGCATCGAGAAAAACAGACACCACATGGGGGATGATGTTTTCCACATTTGATTTTAACAGATTTTGAATCTAATACGGACACATTAATGTCAGAAAAAATTTGGGAAGCTAAAATTAATGAGTTTATGAATTTTTCAAAAACGTCGATGCTCTCTGCCTTACCCTTTATCTAATTAGATTTTGCTACTAATTTCTTCCCTATAACCATCTCGCAACGATCCAACCCTTTGTTTTCCGTCTATTTTGAATAAATTAATAAAGATAGAAATAAAACTAATGAAATATCAAAATTTAGATTATCCTCCGTGTGTAATTAAACCTATGTAGTAATAATAATGTTTCTTATACTGATGGGTCTACCTCCTTAGCAAATCCTTCGAATCACCCCGATTAAAGTAAATCCAAAAGTATTTACGAGAGAAAAAAAATGAAGATGACGTTTATAGTTGGTATTAAAGAAAGAGATATGAACAAACAAAGGATTAAGGTAACGCTAAAAAAAGAATAGGAATATTGAAAAAGTAAGTTTAACCTATCAGTCTCTGGCATCAATTTATTTTTCAACTTAATTCTTGAAATCTCTTTTTAACATCACTAATATTCACATGAAAACGATGCTATCTTTATTTGTGTTTTAAATGTCTTAGTTCTTCTCTCCTTACCCCCACAATGCTAAGCACCGGTTTCATTTCACCTCTTTCGCTTATCAATAATTTCCAAAAATTGTCCTCATGATAAAGTTAAACTTACCCGTTTTAATATTATTCAACAAATGTTTTTATAACATTTGTTTCTCTAACATTAAATGCTTTGATTACTACTTGAAAATTTCCACTAAAGTTCCTCTGAACCGGAGGAACATAATAACAACTCAGTAGAGTCTAGTAAAGTTGGCTCAGGATTTATAATGTCATAGGAGGAAATTTGTTGCCTCGTAATTTTTCGAAAGGATACACAATCACTCTTCAATTATAATATGTTTACTCAGGCGTATCAGACAACGACTTGGAGTCTTTGTTTTCTGGATCAAGTCAGAGTAACATTTGGCATGGAAGCTCAATTTTTATCATTAATATAAAATAGCTCAAATAGTTACTTTTGTCAGGTGTAGAAGGACCTATTTTAAGAGTTGGAAAATAAAGAAGTATGTATTAGATAAAGTACAATAAGGTGGTACAGCTTAGTTGGTATTTGTTGGTAGTTTGTTACATTGAATGCATGGATAGAGGATGATGTTTAAGAAAATAGAGAATTTTTTGTCTATTTAATCTCCGTAAAAATAGGATGCAATAACAAACTCTGGGTACTGTCATTGTAGATATATGAATCTATGGATGTATGTATCCTTCTATATCTTTCTCTTTATTTTGATTCTTAAATACCTAATTTATTATCGGCCAGTGAATTTAAAGATTTAATTCACTTTATCATGTATTGTATATTTTAACAATATGCGTTATCTTTACTTAACAGTTGGTTATCAATTTATATACTTCTATATTATTACACTAGAAATCAACCTCAACTATGGCTAAATTATTTTTTCCTTATTCGTAACCTTTCGGTAAGATTACACAAATTTTTCTCTCTGCATCACGGCTTGTATTCGTAGCATAAACGTGGCAGATTCAGAAGAATTTTTGTCCTCTCTCTACCTTGACTTACATATCTTTTCTCTCTCAAATACTTACTTTTTACACTTTCTTGACTAATAAAAAGCGATTTTAAATTAATCGAAATATTTCAGAATTCATCACGTTGTACTACTATAATAAATCATATGAAAATATCCTTAACCTATTAAAAGGTTTTATTATTCTGATCTAAATTAATTTTCGCTTCAGGAAGTTTTATATCATAAACCTGTACTGCTGTATAAAATTCCAAGTAGTAAGTTAAACATTAAAGAGTAGGCAAGATTTGTAAAATTTTGAGAAAAATTTTTCGAGCTCTTTTCGATTTACCAGGATTTTAATTGTTTTAATTACACAACTGTTAAGTAAATTAGGAGTGTCATTCTCCATTATTGTTCGCCTTCAGGATGTTAAACTCTACTTTTATATATTTTTTTTTTACAAAACCGATTTAAATATTGGTGATAGGTTATTAAAGTTGTTTAATTTACTTTTTAAAATATAGCTAAAATATTTCTATGAAGGGCCGTGTAATACAATGTACAGGCAGTCTAAAGTACTGTATTGATCAAAAATTGCGGTTTGGAATTAGAAAGGAAGCAAAAATATCGGAGAGACGTGGAGTTTTAATTATATGTAGGTCGCTCTCTTCCCATTTTTGTCTCTTAAAGTTTTAATTGGAAAGTCATAGTTTCTTTTCTCCAAATGTCATAACCTTCCAAATCCTTGATTATTTTAATTAAAGTTTCCTTATTTTATTCTTAAACTCATTTTTTCATACATCTTTTTTAGCTCTTTTTCTCGTATATTCTAATTTTTCATTTGGTGTGAGTAAAAAAGGGATGATATGAAACGAATTAGAGGATAAATTTCCTTCTTTGTGGAGTGCAAAACTGAATCTGATTTTGAAATTCTATTCCTGATTAAAGTCAGAAAATTTGGACTTCTATTTGCATTCAAGAAGAAAATTAAAGTACATATAAAAATAGAAAAAAAAAAATTATATGTATGTTAATATCATAAATTACTACATTTGTAGGTTCTGTGATTTTATCAATGCTTACGTTTTGGTGAAGGCGGTGCTTCTAAATTAAAAAGTTAAAAATTACATGGGAATATTACTAGAGAACTTTAAATTCAAATAAATAAATTTGGATATTCGAAAGGTGAATCGTTTATTAAAAATATAAGGAATAACTCGATATTTACTTAATGTGTTCGTGATTATAATTTTACAAATCTTTAAATAGTCAGCGAAACTAAATTACGTGTTATTCGAAATTTTACGAAAATAACAATCAATATATCGACTTGTACATCCTAGTTTTTTTAATCATCCTAAAACTGAGTGAAGTGGATTTTAATAATTCTAAACAATGAAAATTACTCGATACTCATCTGATTATAAATCCAAATTCGCATTTTAGGAAGCAAAAAAAGCTGATTAAAACACCCAAGATTAATATACATCTCCGCTTGTGTAATTTAATTGGTTTGTTTTCTAATACATATGTACTGCTCGGGCATCTTTTCAAGCTACTAAACAGTAGATAAGGGATTGTTTTTCTGTGTCAATTATTCGGGAAAATTCAGTGACTAAAACCTAATTGCAAAGTTGCAGGAAGAATAATTGCTTTATTTACTTGATTTTATTAGTAATTATTTTTTCTCATTTTGAAAATGAAATCGCTAATTTATACATTATGGTTTTCACCTTTTTATCTTTGTTAAACTGTATTTTGCAACGAAATATTTCGTAAAAATATTTTTTATCTTAGGAGATTGTAGAGTGAACAAAACCATCCCTATTTTCACAGTGAAAATGATGTTAGAGAGGATGAATGTTAATTAAAGAAGATTTATCATATTCTCAAAATTAATTTAATAAGATAGGATACTGGTCATTTCCACTGATGACTGAAACTAGCTCTCTGGTAGAGAGGTTTTAAAAATAGAAAATTATTTTCTATATACCTAAATTTATTATCTAGCTTCATGACTTTATTACGCTTGCACAGCTTATTTCCATTTCCTTTATTCTTTCATTCTGATAGAAGAGTGCAGCCTTTGGTTCAGCCACGCTGAGCAGCGAACCTTTTCCAGTTCATTGTGTCTCAGGAATGGGAGGTCGGCTCCGATAGGTTGCCATTACAAAGGAAATATGATCAATGCACCGTTAGTGGCAACATTAGGCTCTAATGCCAACGCGTTCCTTTCACCTCGGCGGCATCAGATAAAGTCTTTTTCACGAAAATGGCAGTTCGACGGGCAATAAACTGTGCGCGATAAGGAGGTTTAGGCGCCAAATTGACATTAAGCTGCGAATTTTTAAAACTTAAGCACATTTCTTAATTCCGATGTATATAGCGCAAAGCTTAGCGGCGTTAAAGCGATAAGAAGGTAATGGGCCAATTTTGGATTGGCACTAAGGTTGAATAAAGGAGATAAAAGACGTTGTGGGCTGTTTAAGAAAGAGAGAGTCGAAAATTTAACAATAAAACAGGATTTTAGAGCTCAGAGGAATAGTCGTTATAATAACATTTAATTTGTTGCCATCTCTAGGTTATTGTCTGTTCTTATTTATACAAGATGCATTAAGAAAGTGGGTCAAATTTGTAGAAATAGTAAAAATGGAATCAACTTATCTGCTGGAAAATAAAGGCAACAATATGAGACATTTATGTTATATTACCACGCGTCTTTTGTAAATCGAAAGAAAGGTGAAAGTGTGCTTAAGGTTTAATGACCACAACAATTTAGGTTACTTGTACTTAAACACGCTCAGTAAGAGTTTAGCTTCTATGTATGTGCGTAACAGCATACGCGATTTCTTTGGAGAATACCAATTGAAATCGAAAATATGCTCAGCATACATAATTGCGGCTTTACGCAATTGTAGAGAAGTGAAGAAGATTCCGATTTTTTAATTACCCGATGAACCAAGGTTACATAATGAAGCTGAAGTACGTAAAGAAGCACACGCCAAGACACGTCGGAAGTGCTTACGGTTATGCATAGCAAATATCTTGCTTTTTATGGTTCTGGCCGTGGTTAACAGAGAGGACCACGGTATGTCCTCTTTATCTGTTTCCATGGCATAAACCTTAATGCGGACGTTTACATTGAGATGGTATAAACTAGTAATACTTTGGATCGACCAAGTAATGCGGTAAGACCTTTTTACCTGGTAGGGATCTGCTGTAACAGAAAAGACAAGGAAAAGATAGGCGTGGTTGTTAAAATAGGTCCCGCATCCCTAGTCCCCATACTTGTTCCTCCAGCCTATTCCGACGGCAACCCCCATATTTTTTCATGTAGGGCGTTTTTATGAAGGATGTCAACAAGGTCCCCATTGCGTTGGTAACTAATCAATAGAAAAGAACTACATAACGATAGCATGAAACCAGTTCAGATCATGCCTGCAAAACTTGTGAAGTCAAATGGTGACCATTTTGAAGAATTTCGCGACTATACATATATTTTTTTCTATTTGTATGTTCGTTCATATAAAAATTAGACTTTCTTTTGTTGCACTTGTTTTCTTTTCCGTGTAATATTCTTTATCGATATATCAGAAACCTCCTGTACAGGTAAGTATTTCTGACAAGGATTGGCTTTCTTAAGAACATACATAACGTAATAATAAGAAATATATATATATATATATATATATATATTATATATATATATAAATATATATATATATATATATATATATATATATATATATATATATATATATATATATATATATATATATATATTGAGTATTTAAAGGAAAGTGAAAGGGACATTGGAAGACAGAAAACAAGGAATACGAGCGATATACCAAGTTAGATATTCACAGGGTCCACTCCTGGTTAGAATATTTCAAATTTTTAACTATTGTTATTTCTCTCATTTCAGTATGCATTAAGCTAATTGAACTTCCTTAGAAGTCTCTTTCACAATGTTCCTTATCTTGGCTTTACGACTCCGTTTCCCTTATCATTTCTAATTCACATCCAATTACTTTCTCTTTCTCTCTCTTTTACTCCAAGGATATTTAGTATGGAATGTACGACCGCTGCACTTTTCCTTCTGCCTTTATAAGGTTATTGAAAGGCTTAAATTAAACAAAATAATTTCTCTGGTGGTTGCTACTGCTCGTAGACCAGGCATTTGCCCTCTTTTTCAATGGCATATATATAGTGAGTCTTTCAAATGTGAGCTAGTTTAAGATATTATATAAATTTTCCGCAGAAGAACTGTCTAGACAAGGGAAATATTGGGGCTGTTAAAGTGATCCTTTGTGAAAGTTTGTTGTGCTATGCCGTGAAACTAAGTGGCTAGAGCTCCCAGCTGGCAAACGGGAGAGTAAGATTTAATTCACTGCCTAGATATTTCAAATTTTCCTCACCCGCTATTCAAGATATATGGATTTTCTTACTTGAGCTGTCCTTGGCTCTCAATAATCCTTGTTTCACTAATCCTTGTTTTGGCACTAGGTTTACACCAACTTCATTTCATAAGTACCACATACTCCACCAACTGTCTCTGTTTTTATCACATAATCACTACTAGCTTTTTCAGTCTGCATGAGAAAAATCCCACAATTTATCATACTGTCCGATAGAACTATAGCTTATAGACCTCGGAATTCAGGGGTGCTAAGAATTTCCAAGTTTCAGCGTGAATCTCCTGCCAATGAGAAGGATGGCTCTGGCATTAGTAGAAATACCGTCCACTCATATAACACTACCATTTATGTGGCTTACTTGTTTCTTTGTTCTTTATGCGTAGTTTAAACACCATTTATTTAGTAATTATGCTAATTATCTGCTTCTCTCTAAGGCACAGAAATCTAATAACTTTGTTACAAGCCTCTTTTTATATCTTATTATAATTTCCATTCATGTTTTCAATTCAAAGATGGAATTTGTGCTTAATCCAAAATAAATCTCAATTTTCTCATCTCAACGAGCTCTACTCTCTAAATGCAGAAATTTTCTTGTTCAAGATCTGTCTCTCTCTGTGACCACACCTACCTATTGTTTAACCTAATTCTTTCCTAATTGTACAAACTTTGTATCCTTCTTCGACTATATAAACTCTTACTATGAGAATGTGACATCCTCTTTTTCCACCAACTAAGATAATCTAACACTGCTATTTCAACGTTCACCAAAAGGAATGTTTCACTTCTTCCCATTCGCATGCTGAATTGGTCTAAGCACACCTATTCTCTATTTTCATGAATAAGAGCAATTTATCTCCCACCCTACTCATATGCATATATATTTTACCGCTACAACCATTAAATTAATGTTCTGAATTTAATCTTCACTTCTAGTGTATCTAGAGTCTTTTATACATTCTTGCTCCCAAAGGGTTGATCTGATCACACCTTATTAATTGTCCCTATTCTAACATCACCTTGCCCTCGAGCAAACCTTTTCTAACGTTAATATTGGCACCTGATAAAAGCTAAAGGGACGAGCTTAGGTAACTTCTTTTATGACTTACTCTTCTGGGTTTATGCTTTTCCGTCAAAAGCACATTACTTGAAATTGGTGCTGGAATGTATCCCTTCTTCATACTAGAATTTTTCATCATCCAACATGTAGTTCAACCGCTGTTGTTCTGTGGTAATTCAAGCAAGTTTTCAGGCATTTTGGGTTTGGAAATACTATCATTACCTTGGCTCTCCTTTCAATTTTCTTAATGCCTGTAATTGCAGTAATCTCGTTACTCGTCTGGCCAAGCGCTCGTTTTTCAATGCTAATATTACGTGCTTTCGTCACCCAATAAAATATTTTATTGCTTACTAAAACATCTCAAAACAACTTCTGCCGGAAAACCTTTCCCTCAAGCTTCCCTTTTTTACTCCCGTTGCAAAAGCCCCTTTATTTCGCTCCTTATCTCTTCTAACTCACCATAGATAGCTCTAACTCTCCTCCTCCCCCAAGTTTCGTCTTATAAACTCTATGCCGCTTCCCGTGGTCACTTTCAAACTGTACGAAAACTGCTTCCTTCTCCTGACACAAACAGAGCTTATGGTCAAGATGGTATCCATTCATGGATACTGAAAGAGTGTGCCTCTTATCTCACGTTTGCATATGCTCGGCTATTTTGCTTCTATTTAAAAAACAAAATTTTCCTTCTCTGACAACCTGCTATGATATATCCAATCGCCAAGTTCAGTGAACGTTCTGACCCTTCTGAATACACTAGGCAAAATATTTTAACTTTTTGTTTTTTATAGACATGTAAATGAAGGTTTTTAATTAGTTGTAGGGCACTGAATCCAAATTTGAAAACCAGAATTCTGTATCACGTCTAGATTTTGTGTAATGATCCCAACCCCCCCCGTTTCGCTATCTGTTCCGATTAATAAATAAAAATTCCTTTTAGTTTGTATTTTTTTCACTTTTTAACAATAATATTTTGGAAGGATAAGACCTTCCCTCTTTATTTTGGCTTAGGACAGACAGTGTACATCACTGAGGAAGTTATACCCCACCTCCCTCCTAAGTTATGAAGATTTTATTGTATTGATTAAATTTGTTATTCACTTAAAGTTTAAAGAAACTTTGCTGTAGCCTTCTCGTTTTTCTTTTGGGAAACATCGAAGTTTGTTTTTGTAAAGACCAGCAATAATCCCCTATCATATATGGATTAAATTTTCCTTGGTACTTCGTGTCCATAACCAAAATTTGTTGATGAAAACGTTCAGCATGTTCATCACTAAAAGCTCCCAGAATTTCAAGAAAAAAATCGAGATGAGAATGCAGAAAATGCATTTTAAGCTACATTCTACATGCCACATTTTCATAGGCTTCCAGCATATTGTTTACTATTTCTCGGTAATTTGGAGATTCAAAATTGCCAAGAAAGTTTTCAGTGACCTTCACAAAGGATGTTCATGTGTCGTAGAAAAGTCTCCCGACGATATACTATATATCTATTCTTTGTGCGGATTATTCTATATTCGAGTGCGGGGTTTTGATCAGATGGCCGAGTATTACTCTACGTTAATAAATAGGCCTGGAGAGGGCTTATTTATCTTTAATATACTTAAAAAGTGGAACGGAGCCCAAGGATAAATAATGTTGAAAGCATTAATAAAATAAAATTTTATTAATTAATCTAACAAAAATAACACATGGAAAATATTTACCTTACCGGGGATTAAAATGGGAGATACACATGAAATGAAAAAAGACATAGGATAAATTTGACTAAGCGGTGGATTAAGATTTGGAGTGATTTAAATGACAAAATAAACAAGAAAGGAAACAGTTAGCTAAATCCCTGTTAAAGCATGGAGTTACGTTGGCACAAAGTTAAATAGTTAAATGCAATTCGTAGCTTACGTATTTATAAGGTCGTCGTGCAGATGAAGGCGATTTGATAGAATGGCTTTGGTTCGACTGGCGATTTCCTTCCCAAGAGAAGGGGGTTTAGAGGAGTTGTCCTTAACTAGGGGGAAAGGACTGACTTCGAATAGTTGGGCAAATTGGGGCTCGGAGGTATGAGCGATCCTTGAGACAGGATATCGAAGATCTTCTGGATAAACAATTGAGGTTATTAGTGTAACCAAGCGTTCTCTTGAAAAACGTTAAATGGGGGAATTAAGTTACCACTGACGTGATATCAGGGGAGCAAGAAACGTTTCTTGTCGAACGGGCTCGAAGAACAATGACTGTCCTAAAGTTCTTCTCTTCTGAACAATTGAACATGAGGGGGGGGGGGCTGTTGACTTGACGTCTTAAGGGGAACGAACCGTGGCACTCAAGGATATTGTCCTCTTCTGGACAATAAGGGGGTTCTCGAGGTAGAGTTCCTAGGTGCACAAGGGAGACCGGATCGGCGTGATGCCTTGCGAATCTAATGGCGATCTGATTCAAACGTGAAATTCTATCGCATAAATAGTCAGAGACAGCCCCTTGGGGTAGTGGCAATGGGAGGCTTTCATAGAATGTCCACCTTGCGCTTCGAACAATCTAATCTTCCCATAAGCCTAATTCAATCTGGCCAGATCGACGCCTGCAGAAAAACGGGGGATTGAGCCTCCTTCAATAAACTTGGGGTGGGGTAAGATAATACTCAGGAAATGTTAGGCAATGAGGACGCCATGCTACTCTCTTATCGCAGGATGCTCGTGGGAAGCGTCAGTTTCAATATGTGATAGAAGCGAGGCGCGGCAGGCAGCAGGCAATTCTATCACACCATTTTTTGCGTTCTTTTTCATTGAGACACAAAGGGAAGAAATCATCAGAAACAACTCTGCGAATTTGTGGTCCAGTGAACTTTTTTTGGATCTACTAGAGCATCATGCTTAACATTATGTTTGCTAACAATGTGTTCTTCTCTGGCTGGCCATTCTCTCTTTTGATAGTGTTTTTATGATTTTTGCTATCCCATAGACATAAAAAGCAAATATACTTTGTATATCTCAACTGTAACCCAAGAAGAAGTGATACAACTTTAAAATCACAACAGATGCTCCAGTTATGCTTTTTGTACTTAATAAATTTCAACAATAGTTGCATTGATGAATATGTTTCTTGAAGACTCGTAGCGTGGGATCCAGGAATTGCAGCTTTTTTGTTTGCCATTGTGCAGCAGAACAGCTTTAAGACTTACTTTACTAAAGTTAATGAAAAGTGTCGTAGAATGGGCTCTCGACGATATACCATATATAACTATTCGTTGAGGGAACTTATTTAATTATCTTTAGAGTACGTGGATGTCTGGCTGGCCGATATTATGTATCTTCGATATGCTTAAGAAGTGGAACTGAGCTCAAGGATAATAATATTGCTATCATTAATAAAATAGAGTTTTATTAATAATAACTATCAACAATACACAAAACGGAAAATATTGACATAAACAGAGAATGGAAAGGGTCGTGGGGGCTCGGGCTAATCCAAGGATTAAAAGATTTAAAAAGGTAAAACAAATATAAGTTAAAGAGATGGGATGGTTCGCTAAACCATTTAAAGCACAGGATAGAATTGACAAAAGGGTTAAATACTAAAAGGTAACGTTCGGCTTACGTAATTTTATACTAGTTGTGCAGAGGAAGTCGACGTGAACGAATTTTCGGTCCGCTGGAGAGTTCCAGCCGAAGGAGGGGAATAAAAGGATCCTGACGTGGCGTCTTGGGAATGAGAACCGTTTCTTGACGAACGGGCTTGAAGAACAATGGCTGTTCTACGTTGTTCTCTTCTGAACAAAAAGGGGGGGGGTGAAAACCGTCTCTTGTCTACGGGCTCGAGAACAATGGCTGTTCTAATGTTGTTCTCTTCTGAACAACAAGGGGGGGGGGGTGAGAACCATTTAGTGTCAACGGGCTCAAAAGAACAAGGGCTGTTCTAATGTTGTTCTCTTTTTGAACAACAGGGGAAGCCTAGTGGACTTGGCGTCACGAAGGCTCGAACCTTGGCACTCAAGGGATATTGTCCTTCTTCTGGACAATTGATGGTGGATCTCGAGGTCGAGGGCCCTTTGGCGCACAAGGTGAGACTGGACCGTATTGATGTCTCGTGAAGAAAATCTGGATCTTTAATCCCCTTGGCGTGGGAAACAATGGAGTGGGGGCTTCGAGGGAATGCACAGCCGAGCCTGAGAACAATACCTTATCTGCCCATAAGCCTAACTCAATCTGGCGAGGTCGACGCATGGGGCGAACGGGGGAAGATAAACCTCTTTGTTTAAACATTGACTCAGGTGGCGGATATAAGGCGCCTGGCTTCTAAGCGAAGATGCACGTGGGTAGCATCGTGGTTTTGAATAACATGTGATAGTGGTTGAAATTAAGCGGCCTCAACCCGTTCTATCACAAAAAGTCTCCACTCATTAGGATCATAGACACAACCGATTTCCTGCATCAAGCCATTAATATTGTTGCAGTAACATACTGTATTTTCTTGTGAATATAATTTATTTAACTTCTGGTGAGGATCTCGAAAGAAAGATACCCTGACATTTGGAAGGAGAAGATTTCTTTCTTTTAATCTGGAGGCAAGTAACTCAGTTTTTCTTTACTCAGATCTAATTCCGTACCAAGTAGTTTAGTTTAAACTTTGTTGGTAAAATAATTTTTTTTCTGTATCCTGATCAATTGGAACATATGTTTGATCTTTTGCAATTCTTCAGAAATCAATGTAGAATCATCATGTGAACTAAAATATTCACTTATTGTTGTAGGTGGCTTCGGTACTGGAGTAGATTCATCTGTGGTGCCGGTTTCAACGCTAATGGGCAATTTGGATGAACAATTTTAGATTTGTTTTTCTTTGAAAATCCAGCTATATTTGTTAGGCATAAATAACAATCATCAAAGTAATTTGAGGGATCACACCATATCATGGGAACAGCAAATGGCATTGCCTTCCTCTTTTCAATTAACCAAGCTGTAAATATTGTTACACTGCGTGTAGCAAATATGAGGGGCCCGATCTTTACCCTGCTTCCCTATTTTGCATCCAAAATAGTATCTGTAGGCTTGCTTCATCTTCACTGCTGTTTCTATTTTTCTCAATTGTACTACTGGTGTGAATTGCCCACTCACATAACAAAATATGTTGCGGCTGTTTGCAAATCCGCGTCTAGAACTTGAAGTCATGACATGATTTCAAATACTAACTTAGGCAAGCAAACGATACACAATGTGAGATCCTTATTATAAGGTTCTTGTCAGAGCAAAACTTTGATAAAGGTGTTATTTTCTTTACCAGTTACCAGTTATCAGTAGCAGAAAAGTTATCACAAATAAGTATATATTAATCTGAAAATCTGAAAAAATCGGGAAAAAAACCTAGTAATTAGAATTCAATGATGTTTGAGCATCAATATTCTACTTTATATATATTAAAAATGTTAATAAATATTAAATATATATTATTTATTAATATATATTATTATATATATATATATATATCAATTATATATATTAAAAATTTCATATTGGTAGAATATTGAGCAAAAGTGTGAAATGGCTTGAAAAGGAAAATTCAAATTACACATAAACTAGACGTGATATGCAAATTCTAAAGACAAATTTGTAATCACCTATTTTCTGCTCTGTGACAAAATGTCTGATCCCTAGTGTTATCGTTCTGAAGCTTTGACATCGATGATTTCCAAATTTTTTCAATCTCTTCTTATATACGATATAATTAAATACCTTGAAATTCCTACACCTAATTGATCGCCAGTATGGCTTCCCTATGCTAAAATCCAACAGTGAATATTCCTTCTTACATCACTAATGATTATTTAATATCGTTGAAAGTTTAGGGGAGTTATAAGTAGATGGCCTTGATATTTCCAAGTCGTGTAGATTTCCACCTTTACTATGTTCCTTTTCGCTGGATTTACCGTTCTGTTTTTGTGCGGATTACCCAACTCCACTTTCTTATCAATACCATCGAACCCCAAGGATCTTTTCTGTCTTTTACAGTTTACCCTATTTTAATTTATGACTTTTTCTCCTCCCCTAAAATCTCGAAACGCTTATCCTATGATTAGTCACCACTGCATTCATGCACATCTTTCATTTCTCTCCTCCATCTCTCACTCCTTCTGCTTCTCCGCTGGTTGTATTCTTCTCCTTAATCTTGACTATAAGGAGATTTCTCATTGCAATAGACCAAACATTTTAATTGTACTCACTCAACATACTTCTTGGAAACTCCACTTCAGAGCAATAGCTAGGTCTGTGTATAAGAAAATGGATGTCCTAGTAGATGACTAATATTCTTATGAAAAGGGGTTACTTTTATCCAAGTTACTGTTGCGTCTTTATATGGAGTGCTGTTCTCACATTTGTGGTTGTTATATTCCCGTATCCTAAATTGAACCAAATGAATCGAAAGCTATATAACCTAGAAACTGTGTTGAAATAACCTCCAAACTTTACCTCCTTTATTTGCACCGTAATGCTTATTCACTTTTCTCTCTACAGGTATTTCATTGGTTTATGCTCCCGGGGCTGGCTGTTCATCAGTCTCCAACACTAGCTTGACCACTCAATACTCGGCAGCACCTCTTTTGCATGCTCATTGTGTAGCCATGTATGTGTACGTATTTTACTTTTTTCCGGCCTTGATATTGAGTTTGGTCCGTGCCTGGTGCGGTAAACATTTTAAAACCCCAAAACAAACAAAATAATTCAATCCTATGGACAGGAGAGGCTAGAAGTTTTAACAATAGTCATGTACGTAGAATAATATTTTTCTTATATTATATTATTTTTCTTGATTATTTAGCATAACCCGTACACTCTACATATATATTAACCCAATTTAGTCTCTCTTGGTTTATTATTGGTGCAAATAATTAAGTAGTTATTCAACGGTAAAATAATCGCAAATTTGATTTTTCATTGTCAATGATAAAAAAAGATTTATGATGTATATCGCGAAAATAATTAATAGAAATAAGATAAAAAGATTTTATAAAAATTCCTGATAAAATGAATCACAAAGTTTATCCTTCAATAAATTTGTCTAAAGATTTATCGCGGTATATTTAAAATAAAATGGGGTTAAGAATTTTGTTATAAGATTTGGCAAGAAACCAAATTGTTTCTTTTTTTTAATTTACTGATATTTTAAGGCAGATCATCACCAAAAAAAGAGTAATTGTTTCTAAGTTAAAAGAGTATGCTCAAAATATAAGGATGACTGGGAGTATCCCCTCCTTTATTTTCATTGAACTGCATCCATAGGAAGGAGACATTCGTGGTCCAGTGATGCAAAATGAAGCATAGTTTGAAGGAATTATAGACACTGAATTTTAAAGTCTGTTAACAAGTGTCGTTAAAATTCTTTGACAAATTTAAATGTATTTTGAGACATTATAATTAGCAAGATAAAGTAAGAACCCTGAAATATATGCCATTTTTCGTATACTTGTACCCTTGTTAGCCATCATATTTGCCTGCAGTTATTACATAACATGTAGATCTGTCTTGTTTTGTCTTACACCAAATAGTTCATATTAATACAACCATTGAAAAAATTTTAATTGGGAAGAATAACCAATTAATATTGCTACACTCTTT
The DNA here is from genome assembly GCA_963969495.1 of Ceratothoa steindachneri. Classification (NCBI taxonomy): domain Eukaryota; kingdom Metazoa; phylum Arthropoda; class Malacostraca; order Isopoda; family Cymothoidae; genus Ceratothoa; species Ceratothoa steindachneri. The sequence continues at coordinate 72,654,905 of OZ018324.1, read as the reverse complement.
TATTAAATATTAACAAACAAAAGTCAACTTCATCATTACGAGCCGTGACTGAACAAACAAAACAAATTTCTAGAAGTCAAATAAACAATTAGATTAAGAGATAAGATAAAGAGATAAGTAAAAATATATACAAGTAGACAGAGAGACGAGTAGAGAAGAAGAGTATAATAAAGGCAAGTAGAGAAGTATAAAAAACGACACTCAGATAAGTTAACAGGGAGACAAAATAACAAGTAAACAATGAAACATTAGAGAAGTAGAGACATAGACAAGAAAACAACAGACAAACGCAAATTAAATCAAGTTTAAGATCATTAGAAATCTAAGTGTTTGGCAAACAAAGCATGCCTCAGAAAACATTTCCAAACAATCCAGAAAATAATTTATGGGGTCACAGAAAAATAATAAAAAAATAATAGTAATATTTTATTATTACGATAACTCTATAACTAAACTAAATAACTTCGTCATAAAGATTTAAAAAAAACTTTTACAAAGTGGTATGTTTAGGCTGAAGTCAAATTAACGGTCGATACATTAATCAGGTTGCACTAATTGCTCTAATTAAATAACATTAAAATACACCGTTTACCCAAATTCGTTAACTCTCTTACACTGCAGGAAAGAATTGTACTTAACTAACAAAGAAAATGGATTTTTTTATTAATGTGCTTGCCGGCAGGTGTTAAAGGGGCTATAGCGGCTGAAATTATTAAACTACGTATTTTTAGGGTATTAGAATTTGCACCTGAATTTCCAAAGAAAATTTTTAAAAAATAACCATGACCAAAACAATATAAACCACCCCACACAAAAAAGCCACATTCACGCACCGGAGAAAGACTCACTTGTTAAAATAGTAAACAATCACAAAAGAAGCTAAAAACAAATCTACTAAATGAAAAAAGATATGAAGAAGAATTAGGATCAGAGAGTTAATGACGAATCAAAAAGGTAAAAGAGGAGATAAAAGAATAGGGCTAAAAACAAAGAAATTAAATGAAATAAGAAATATAAGTATATAGCTAAGGACGAGCAACAAAGGAAAGAAAAAATAAAAGTAGAAATAAGATAAGAATCCTAGAGAGGAACCAATTAAATGAAATATGAAATAAAGAGAGAAATATAAGAAGTAAGCTAGGGAGGAAACAACTAAATTAATGAAAAATAAATGGACGAATAGTAGAAAAGGGCTAAAGAACAAGCAGCTAGATGAAGGGAAAAATAGAAAGATGAAATATAAGCGAAATATAAGAAGATGGCAAAAGATGAAGCAATAATATGAAAAAGTTATTGAAGAATAGGCTAAAGACGAAGCAACGAATAAAAGAAGAAATAAAATGAAGAAATAGAAGGAGATGGTTACAGCCAAGCAAATAAACGAAAAAGAAAATAGAAAGACAACTACAAGAATCTGGCTAAGGTCAAGAAAATTGAACGAAAGAAGATAGATTGGAATAGGGCTTTAGAAGAAGCAACTAAATAAAGAATAAACAGAAGAAGAAATAGAAAAGGAGCGATAAAACTAAAGCAACTAAATGAAAGTATAAATAAATGAAAATTAAAGAATAGGGCTAAAGACGATCCAATTAAAACAAAAAATTAATAAAAGAGAAATAAAATAAAAGAGATAAAGACGGAGCAACTGACTGAATCAAGAAATAAGGAAAAAGAGAAGAAGAAGGCAAATAAGAAAGCCATAAAATGAAAGACTAAATAAAAGGAGAAATGAGTGGGCAAAATAGAAAGCAACTAAAGGAACGAATAAATAAACGTAATTAAATTAAATAATAAATAAAGAGAAGGCTAATTTAAATGCAACTAAATGAAACTAGAGTAAAAATAAAAGAATAACGATAATTTTTATGCGAATTTAATGTATAAAAGCGCTTACTTTCTATGGCAATCATAGTGATAATTCAGAGAGAGCAAAGGCAGGAATTCCATAGTTAGTAATATTACATTTCACAAGTAAATATACATATTATGGCTGCAGCACATTCATTGAACTGAAAACTTATTGGCCATAAGAGAGAATTTAGTAGTTAATAATTGCCCTCTAAATCTTCATTTCAAGAAGGGATCGTAAAATGTCATTTTATCACTTGTTTAGTAGGAGTTTTATCACCGATTTTAACAATTTTTAATGCCCCTATATTTTGGGATCTTACAGCATAATTTGCACTCCAAACTACGAGTTGCCTCCCTATGTAGCGTTTATTGGACTAGATGCAAATGCCCATACTGCGACAAAGCATAACTGGTTCGCTTAATTTCGCTTATCTCGTAAACTATGCTTACATCCAGCTACGACGTAGCTATTAGCACTTGCTTGTAATTGATTAATCGAGGATTTCTTATATAGTTACTGCATATTCAACTCTTAGCGAGGAATTTTATCATTTATGGCAGAGGTGCCTAAAGGAGAATTCCTGAGATAACTTTACTATTAAATTTAACTCTTAATGAAATTGGATTCAATGATTTCTGTACTATATTATATAAAAATATAATTATACGTTTCCATTAATATTAAAATAATTCCCTAGCATTTACTTTCCACTCAAATCTTGTCGAAGATGAAGCGGCCAATAAGGTTGACATGGGCGAAAATACTTGATACTAAATAAGGGAATGACTAGGCACCTTTCTTTAATTTCCTTATCCTTAATTCATCAAATTTGAAAGAAGAACAAAAGAGCTTCTTGCAGGTTTGATTTTTAAGTAAAACAAAAATAAGGTGTTGTTAGGTACTCCCACGTTCTCAAAGAGAAGATAATTCTTAGGGAAGAAAGTGAAACCGCAGGAATAGACCGAATCATAGAATAGCCATGTAATGATTACTATAGCTTCTGGTAGGAGGGCAGTTAGGAGCTATTGAAAGCCAGCTTTCTCTCCTAAATTATATGTTTAAACAATATTGTAATATAATAAATTAATATCATCTGAATCTTATGATTTGTTAAAATACATTACATTATAATATCAAGTGTTACTAACCCAATAAATTATATTGATTGTAACGAGCTCAGTAACGCTTACCAGAAAGGAACGTCAGACCGTATCTACGACAACAGCCCCAATTTGAAAATATTCATCAAACTAATATAGCTCTCTATTATCTTACCATTAACAATTCTAATGGTGAGATCTCACCCAATACTCAAAACTCTATGCGAAAAATAATCTTCCGAAGATGTTTCAATTTTTAGCGCGTACAGTTTAAATCTATTGATTCGTCTCAGTTTGAGACATGGAGCAAAATAAGTTTCTAGTTTGTATTAGCAAAACACCACAATGCTTTTCAAAGTTTGAATTAGTTTATATTCCAATTAACTTACATGCCCAAGGAATTCAAGGTCAAACACTTGAGTCTATGTTGTTAGTTTTTTCTCATAGATACTAATATTAAGTTGTTAGAAGCTAAGCTATTTTAAGAATTTTTAAAAACGGAAGTACTAGAACTGTTCCACTTAGACTTAGGTAGGTTAAAGTAGATTTCAAATAAATTGCTTTCATTGTTAATATGGTAGTTTTATGCTATTTTTTTCTCGTTGTTTATAGTTATAAATATGTTTTTAAATATAATTTAAACATTTTATTTTAGATAGTGTCTGTTAATAAGTTAATATGTAACACACCTTTTGTTCCTGGCCAATAATTGTTCTTTATCAACTGTTTTTATTGCAAAAATAGAAAATAGTAATTATTTGTTTAAAACTATACTTTTGTGGTTTGTATGATGAAATATTTACTAAAAATAAGCAAACTATGATTTTTCTATACTTTGTATGGCTAGAAAACAAAAACATAGATTTATGTTTGTACAATTTTATTCATATTTGCACAAGAAATATAAAAAAAAACAATTAAAAAGTTAGAAATGAACCATTTTTGTCAATTTCTGTTTTAATGTACATCACTTTCCATTTTAAGCCTCCAATATACTCTCCGAATCATGTTTTCATAGTATACTTATTGATATCTATGTTCAAACTTCAGTATATCTTCATGATAGTGCTTTCCTTGCTTCTCTGACTATGATTCCATATTCTCCTCGAACTTGTCAAGATAGGCATGAAGTAAATACACTATCAGGGTCATCCTCCACCCATTTTCCCATAGCTTTTTATTATATCTTCAAACAGTTCCACTTGAATGTCAGTTTTGTGGTTGGTCACATAGTCTTGAAACTCGAAAACTTAACTATTCCAGGCTTCGTGATCCTTTTAACTAAGCTTTCTGGGAATTATGAGAAATCTATGATTTCCATAGTTTATGATGCGATAAATACACCAGCTGCCATCTTTGCCTAAGAGATTGTGAAAAAGATTGAATGTACTTTTTGTTAATAGCTTTAACAAACTGCTTTATGAGTCATTGGGTCTATCATTTGCTTATGCTTGACATTATGTCCTTCAACAGAGAACTCAGTGATATGTGGCCAGTGCTTCTTGTAATGTGCGGCCTTTACTTACTGTCTCCAAAACAAAGATAACACGGTATCTTAGTGAAACATCCCTAAAACGCCACAAAAAAATGCTCTCATTTTAAAATATCAATCACTTTCCAGCAATACTCTTTATAATTAGAAGATTCACACTGTTGTTGCCCTTCTTGAGATATAATGAATGAGCCAATTGCTGGGATGGATGTTTATCCCAAATGTGGCGAAGTGCAAATTTAAAGCTTCCTGATGAACTGTCAATGAAATTCCTCCTCTCATCTTGATTATATGTAACTTAATTTGCATAAAACAGAGCAGATACATCATTGCAGTAACATAGCCCATCTTGATAAGTAAAGAATCTTGGGAAATATTTACATATGGCGCTTCCTTTGGGTGTCACTTGCACATTTTCATCTATTAAACCCACTCTTTTAGTTTGGAAATCAAAAACATAGCATTTGACTATGACAAACCAACATTCCTGTCAAGATCCTTGAGATCTCGTTAATTTGGATAGAATGGATTCTTCTCAAGAGCCATATCTCTTACAGTATAGTCTACATCTTTACTGAGCTCTTCAGCTTTGAAAAGTCATTTTCTTCTGAATGTAGCTTGTTTCTTTCTGGAGCAGGTGGAACAGGTAGATCACCACTTTGTATTACTGTTACAAAAGAAGAGGGAAGGTCTGTATTGCAAATTTAAGATGTTTGGAAGAGTCCACTCTACAGAAGTAGCAGTTCTTTTACTGGTCAGTTTGTTCACACCAAATTTCGGGAATGGCAAACCACATGGAACTTCTTTCTCTTCTATACCATTTAGTAAAATTTAAAAAAATATATACTTCATTACTCTTTTTGCTTACAAACAAACATAAAAGCTTTAGTATATATTACATCTAATAATTTGCTCTTTAAAACTAACAATTTTTTTATGAAGTTTTCTTGCAGTGTTCACAAGTAAAACGAGTTGCCCATAGTTTGTCTTGGTTCATAACTGGCAAGCTAAATTATTCTTTGTAAACTTCACACAGTTTATAAAGCTGCTCTCACATCGAACCTTTTTCTCTTGTTTTGATGAACCGTTTTGAGAATAATTGTAGCTTCCTGATGTCATTTCTCTTCTGGTGTGTTCACTATGGTAGCCTGAGCTGAAATTATAACAGATTTGTCAATCTCTGTATGAATATTTCTTAAGTAATATTGAATAATAATTCTAAATGTTCTAGAAGTTTCCAATTATTCTTATTGATATTGATTTCATTTTGTTTTTATTTCATTTTTAGGCCACATTCACATTTTATTAAAATGTTTCCTATTTTTCCATTCTTTTCATCTATCCCTACGGCGATGTTGCTCCCTTTAGAACAAGAAGCAATTACAAAACTGCACATAAATCCTAGTTATATCTCAGTCGGGCCTATGATTTATGCCTGTCATAAAGACAATATTGCCAATATAATCAGCGAATTTTTGCTTATGGCTCTTTTGAGGTCATGTTTTTTTTTGCTGGGAGGAATTTAGACCAAGTTAAATTAATGAGCTCATCAGAGTTTTATTCTTTTTATAATTTATAAGGCGAAAATGTATAAACAACTTACTTCGTTCTTCCTTTCTATCTGTCTGTTAGGTATCGGGAGTATTATGCCATAGTAGTTGACGAAATGAGCTTCTAATACTATAAGAGGCATTCTAGAGGTTATTTTGCTCCATATGGCTACCAAGCTTGAAGTCTTAAATAAGATACTCCACTGTATTTCCGACTTGCACAGCAAAAAATTAATTTTTCAGTAGTGATTCAAACCACAAAGTCATTTGTTCGCTTTTGGAACTATCAAAGTTTAGCAAACCTCAGGGCTTTCATTGGCTTGCCCTTCGTATTTTTAAAATAACACGCTTTTTTACTCTGATTACTCTAAGCGCTTCTCTTCGACTCATGCACTAAATTATTCGCATATTATGTTTTAACTCACCTTTGGGGAAGATCGCTTTAAGTTCTACTTTGGTAAAACTTTCTTACAAAATTATCTATTATTCTCTTTCGGAAATAAACAATCTGAATACGGTAGTCGCTTAAACCCACATTGCGAGAAAGGCAACGACAAGCTAAGCGAGAAGAATGGATTAAATAAAGAGTGACTTTGAATCAGATTGATTATAATAACCGTTAGCTAGGGGTTTGGATGATATTTGGGTCCCCGAATTGTCATTTATTTTAGCATATGATGGATCTTTTAGTGTCATTCTTAATCTATTTCACACCCTCTCTGCTGAAAATAAACATATTAAGATTACATTTAGTATCAATGGCAATAATACATTAAATGAAGGCTAAAACGTTTGGATTTCTTAAAACGACGCTATTAAAATACAGCCTTTTTTGATCTGTACTTAAGATTGACGAGGTTTTATATTTCATATATTTCTAATTCTTCTCCATTTATATTTACTTTTCATCTCAGGGTTCAGATCTTACGTTAATTAGTAGGCCCCACTAAGCAGAAAAAGCATCTTAAATTAGTCCAGTTCGGAGATGAAATCTCTATCAATTTCCACCTTCTTTCATTTAGCTGTTTCTTTCTTTATCTATTTCTGTTTCAATACATTTTTTAAGTTGTGAGTAAAAATCCCTCTGTTCGTTATCTCACTTTACTTTATCGTAGATACATTTTGCCCGAATTTACATTCGATAGGAAGATAGAATGTACGTAAAAACAGTATTTATTTTTGGAAGATAGCGCAAATTCATTAAAATTTATGTATAATTAGAACTTGGAATATAACTTACCTTTGAATTGGATATTTTAGTACAACCTCGAAAAACGCTAGAATAAGTATAAAACTATATTCTACTCTTGATTTAAATGTATAATGTTCTTTTAAAAGGACAGAAAACATTGAGCTTTGACCAGCACTTAACTCAAAGTCACCAAAATTATTCCTTGTAAGGATTTTATAGGCTTAATTCTTTTACAAAAACTGATAGGTAATAAATGAAGTAAAATTTAAAAGGGAGTAACGGATGTTAATAAAAAAGGAACGTATGGAATCTAAATAGGTTAATGAAAATACTCGTACATACCATGACTGTTGTCTACTGTCTAAGAGGATCGTCAAGTTTCATCTTAAATAAATATTGAATATTTAGATCTCTTAATTCTTCCCTCTCCATTCTGATATATCGGTTAATCCCCAGCAAACATTATTCAAGCTTAATGCCAAACTTGTTGAAATAAAAATATTCGACCGGGCGTATGGAATGTTGTGCTACCCTGGGATATTAAGCAAATTTTCTGATTAATCGCAAATGAGACAATATTAAAAAGCAGAAAATTGACAATGCTATAATTAGTTAATCAAAAATGCATTTATATTTCCTATGGATAGTAATAGAGAAAATATTTGATGGGAGAGGTTTAAATACTTTAGTAACAAAGATTTTAACATGAATATTAGCGTAGTTTTAAGGTGGAGTGGATAGTTATACAAAAACCTCACGATTAACATAATATTTATTATTAAGTGTATCAGCTTGGAATTATCAATTTACATTGATTCTAAGTAACCTATTTAGGGCATGCTTTGCTATTTGTGCTCTTTGTTTTAAAAATTGTTGCCCAAATCTCAAGATTTATTAATAACAGTAGGTCAGCGATCAAAATGGAGAGAATAATCAAGTGAATTTTAAGGAATAGAATGATATAGACATTTGATTAATACATTCCGAGAAGTAATACGGACTTCTTCTTCTTTATTCAGTATCTTTTTTAGGTGAAGTCCAAACTGATTCTATACAAGTCAATGACAGGGGGTAGAGAACCTGTAATTATTTAATTGGATATGAAATTATTATTGAATTAGAAATAAAAATGCAAGAAAATGAGAAAAAACTCTCTCTTTACATAAATAGCAAATGTAAGACAGGTTAAAAGTGGTTTCAAAGAAAAAATGAAGAACAAGGCGTGAAAAGAGTGGACATAGGGAGGAAGAAAGAGATCAGAGATATTTACATTGGGAATAAGGAGTGAAAATAACGACTAGGAAATTTGAAAAAGAAGTCATTATTTCTTAAGCAAACAAGATCAAAGTGAATCGTAGTTTAAATAGATCATTTACATAACTGCACAGGAATAAAAAAAATTAATCATTATTTTTAGAAGGTATAACATGGTATAAAAGGATTTATAATTTAAAGCAATTAGAGTATTTGTCGGAGAGGGCAAGAATAGATGCCTGATATTCATTTTTAGTTTAAGATTAAGGTAATTGAAGGTGCGATCATTAATGATACAGAAATGTAAGACAATAGAGTCGTTTACTAATCACCTGATAAAACAAACCCGAAGTGATTTAGCAAGCTAAGTGGGAATTTTAATTGTTTTGATTTTGAATTCATAGTTATTCAGAAATCGCAACAAGAAGACGACATAAGTAAACTCATATCAAACCTTTTTAATATAACATGTTTACAAAAAACACCTAGAAATACTTTGTCCGGCCAGACCTGTATATAATACTATTGCAGAATTGGATCCTTAATTTTTTCTTATCCAGAAGAATTACAGATTTTATCTTATAATGATTGTAAGTTACACCAAGGAAAGGTTTACATGGTAGTTATATTTAAAAAATCTAAGGATCCGTCATCTTATGTTTATGGAGATTATGCCTGTGAAAGAATGGATTTAAAAAAGAGGAGTTTTGTCATCTGAGCAATTAATGAGGAATTAAATGATAATTTTCATGGAACTCTATGTATGGGAGGATGGACAATGTATTCTTGTCCAAGGGCTACAGAAAAATTATGTGGGGAAAGTAATGTTAGTGTTTTAATGTGTTCCTGAATCTCACATACAGTTTTTCATATCCTATTTAATGAACTTCCTTATAGAAGTGGGGTCCTAGTATCAATTGACTGATATTTTGGTGTTGTGAAAAACATATATGTAGAAATCTAAATTTTCTAATTAAGGTTTTAGTCTATGTAACCCTTTACATATATTACGGTAGAAAGGTGAAGTAACTTTTTAAGCCAGAGGTACATATTAATAATATCTTAATGGACATAAAGGGAAATATAGAAAAAGAGATTAAATTTTATTTAGATCTGAAATATTAAAGATCGATATTATATATTATATTTATCAAAGTAGCGAATTGCCATAAATTACATTTAAACAAACCTATTTTATCTTAACGCCCAAAGGCACATTGCGCCGAGAAAAGTGCCCGTAAGGAAGGCCTTGGTCATTAAGTTGATTGCAACTCTTTAGCTGGGGCTAGTGAACCTTTAAGCATTATTATTTTAAGACCATACCCTTCTTTTCTTTGCTTTATTTCTTTTTCTTTATCGGTTTAAAGAAAACTGGTTTGTTAATCTCTATAAACAACGCCCTTTAATTCTGATGGTTGCAAGAGACCTGGCATGACAAATACTGGGCATTGTGTTGATAGTAATGGGAAATACACTTTGCCACAATAAACATTTTTATGCGTAATGTAGAAGCCTAAATACCGCGTACATAAGTGTACACAGACATACTCCGACACAAGCTGCGTGCCCTCTCGTTTCTCTAAAATGCATTTCTCGCCGCGAATTCACTGTCGCCCTTTTTCGCGCACGCGTAAACTCCGAGATGGCTTGAAGGCGTGAGAGACATACTGTCTGCCCAAAGATGAAAAAAGGTCTTTCGCGCAACGATACGGATTTTACGAGAATTTCATTCTCTCTCTCTCGATTTCTGCCCGTGGAGGAAATAAAGGGAAAACTTCTCACTGGATTCATGCAGAAGCTCTTGGACCTACGTCAAGTTTGTGAAGCTCGATCCACATAAGAAACAGTTTGCACACTGCAAGGAAGGAACTTCTCGGGGAATTGGTTGTTGCCGTCATGGTAGTTGTGGGTGCCAAACCTCTCGCAGGCTCCCCCTTCAGAGTCTAAGGTTACACAGAACCTCCCTCTGCGGATTACCCTAGACACAGCTAGGTAATTGGTTTTGGCCACCCAGTCCAGGAGTCGAATAATCGGACAGGTACTTCGAGGAAGAAGTCCGATTACAGTTACCGTTTGGCTCACCCTTGTGATCCGGCATAGGATCATTATGTCACCGGTCTAGGATTACCCCCTCATTCGGTAACTTTGGACGGCTGGACTAGGTGCGATCATCGTCACCAGAAGAAGAACTTCACCCTCATTCTCAAACACACTTATGAACTCCAAGGTATCGTAAATTGAATTATCCCTTCCCCTAAATTCACTAGTTTATTTGTGAACTAGAATTCCCATCCCTGGCCCATTACCTCGAGTATTAGAAGTGCTTACTTAATTTAATGTTTAATTCAATAATACTATTCCATTCATGCTGTCGGGTGTTATTAAGACGCAAGCATCCCAGTGAGTAATTTTCAAGTAATCCCCACGACATTTTTGTAGAATTATTCATTCAGTGCAAGATTAATTCTATTTATATTTATATACGCTGTTGCTTATTTCAAATTCATGTACATTAAAGATTATTTTTGTTCTGTGTGTTCAACTATTTTGGACAATCCTTTGGCAATTATTCAGCAATTCACCCATGGTTGGCTTTTACTGAGTGGGGATCATCATCTTAGTTTTGATCAAAAGGTACGCACCAGAGTTATTCATATTCACCGGAAGTGGCTAAGGTAGGTGTATTGGATACGCTTCACTTTCGCTTCACCTCGGTGCGGTAATAAAATATATGTCCAGGAAGTGGGACTGGGATTACCCATTCACCAAACTTTGACACGTACAATGGGCTGAAAACCTCACTAAGAAGGTTTGTAGTGCATAAGGTTGTATTGCATAAGAAGTACTCTTTAATGACGTATTGAATGAAAGGCTAAATATAATTCTGGGCTCCCCTCTCTCGGTGTTTCCCATATCAAATCTCCGGTTCTTGGCACTCTGACTAGCTATTTTACCTGCTTAGTTAGTTGATGCATCAATTGGAGAAGGAACGTTTGCTAAGCTTTCTTAGAACTCTCAGAGTCGCATCACTTATAACGTACAAATATCTAAGTAGGAAGAGGCTTGAGAGACTGGACGTGAAGCATATCTCACCACCTCCTATTCTTTTTTATATTGGCCGCAATTTTCTTATTTTCGCTGGCATTTTCGTTAAGATTCAGAGAGCATAGAGAGAGAAATAAACCCCACATTGATGGTGAGGAGGGTAAAGCGACGGAGAAATCACCTTCAGATGGTTCAGGTACTCGCATCCGTCCACTTTTATTTAATAGATGTACTTACTTATTAGCATTTCAAAAGATGACCATGTAATTTTACGGCTAGATTGTACTGCTTTCTCAATGAACCCACCAATCTTCTCCTCGCCAAGGAGTGGTCTCACCCTCTCCTAATGCTCTGGTTAGCAGGACTTTCTTTTATTCCCTTCTTCAGATCAGATTCATCGAAACAACTCACTAGTTAAGCTAGTAGAGTCTTCCCATTCAAAGATTTGCAGAGTATGCTACAACTGAAAAGAATGCACTCGGAACAACCACTGCAGAGGTGCCCGCTTTTGATCGCCGTAGTTAAATAGGGATACCGATTTATTAATGTGGCTAGTGGTATGGGTCTTTTAGTCCACGCGCGTACTTTCTCGAGCTTCGAATTGTGCTCTATCTGAGCATGCCCGACCACAAATCTTAAAGATAGAGATCAGCTCGCTAGCCCTCTTGACACATATAATTGGCCCAGCCTGCCTCATGGCCCCGTCAAAAAGGGGATCAGGCAGTGCTCTGCCATTCTCTTAAGAAGATAAAAATAAAACAAATAGAATAAAAAAACAAGGAGATCTTTTACTTCCGTGTGTGGATGCACTGGTCATCCTCCAATTCATCACTGAAAGAGAACTATGTTAATACGTACGGATCAGTGTGCACTCAATGGAAGAACATTAGACCCGAATGTTAAAGAAGTTGGGTGGACTATCAGTGACCTTGGAGCTCTAAATCGAGAAGATACATGGCATTTATGAATACACTGGATTTAAATCTATATGAAAAATTTGCTAGTATGCAGTTCATAAGAAGCGGTGTTTATGTGAGAGGACTCAACAAATCTCTATAAAATATTCCGAAAAAACTCGCTGACCATTTAATGCCCAGGGTCGAAAGTGTGATGAGAAAATATAGAGAAAACTAGATGCTCACCTAATTACTCTTCATCACGTTCTACCATGAGAGGCTCACTGAACTTGTTGCATTGCAAATTCGGGTTCGCCGAAAATATGCGTGAAATTCTCCGAGGCAATGCACGATAAACCTGTATCTTATTAATTAAAGTGTGCAAATTGTCTCGTGCCACACTCTGTTTCCGTAAAACAATATGACCGTAAGGGTACGATATCATGGCCGTACAGGTAGCGAACCGATTCTCTTACAAAGAGGCAAATAAGTTTAGTAGAATTCAGTCAACGGGACTTAAGACTTGCTACAGCTCTCAAGTTATAAAATATTACGATCTTTCTGCGCCATTTATGCCACTATCACGGTATAAACCGCGTTAATATAAACCATTCTGTGATCTCTGATCAAAGAGCAAAGTGGTCGCGGTCATCGATCTTTTTGACACAGACGAAATAGGGGACATTAGAAAGTCGGGCACCTCCAAACAGCAAAGAAGGCCTGACTATAAACACTTCGCCAACCAAAACATTAGAATCAAGAAGAGAAAAAGACTCGTACGCCGAGCCAAGCTTCCTTCCGTAATCAATTGAAGCCCGAAGTGCCTTTTGCACTTTCCACGGATTACAGTTCTTAGAGCTTAGTCTCCACGCCAACTACTGCTATTTTCTGAGTGCCTTATGTCAAGGGGTGGGTGTATGTTGCCAGCATCTTTTTTTAATTAGGCCTGTAGGGCATTTTAGTTCAATGGAATTGCTTGGAACTTGGAATAAGTTTGGAGAAATTGCGAAGCCACGTCTTCTCCTATTCTAATTTAGCTATTTGTTTTCAGGAACCTATGTTTGGTGTGTGTACTCGGCTCACTTGCCCGGGGTATAAAAGTTTTGCAACTCCACCACTAAAGAGTAGGTGCAGTGGCAGTAGCATAGAAAACAGGTTATTTGTCGTTTTAGTGTAAATTCCAAGGTCAGCAGATCTGATCAAAAAGGAGGAGATTATTCTCCTCATTGTAGATAATTTGACTTATCACTTTTCGATAAACGCTTCTTTTTCTAACTTCGATCTATCGATCTGCTCTACAGTAGCAGAACTTGATTTTAGTTTACAGCTGGTTGGTGACCCTCACGGTAGTGATCACTTTACCATCAATTTTTTTTACTAGCCTGCTGACAAGAAACCAGTTCGTTTGTACTTGTAGTGTGCATGTAAAGATGGCTAAACTCTCTATCTCAGTTTTGGTCGATTTATGAAGCTATTCAAGACCTTTTCCGCCTCCCTGATTATAAATTCTCAAACTTCTGGTCGATTTTCGCTCCGGCTGCTTCCTTGGTGATCGTCAAGTACAATTTTATCCTTATGAAAACTCCAATCTATCTCGATTTGTCTTAATTTCGTTGTCGATGCAAGTCTTCCGTATGTTTTGAAGCAATCTGGATGCTCTGTTTGGCCGCGCATTTGTCTTTTCTAGCCGACAAGTTGCACCATCACAATTTAATCATGTCATTAGCACATTAAATACTTTCAACTACATAGGTTGTTAACCCTCCAACGACCTGTTTAAGTTAAGGTAGCTGAGCTACGCTCTTGCTTCCCGCGCAGATACCGCGCGCGGGAAGAGAAAGTTTTGTATGCAAAATCTATCGTTGATTTCGCAATAGATAATAAGTAATATGCATCAATCTTTAAAATAATTTCATTTTAAAAGAACAACCTAATTCATTAATTCACTGGTTCCCGTTCTTTATTATATTTCAAGCGTGTTTGCCTTCTTAGGTTTATTTCGTAAATGAAATGTATATCTTGATCTTAATGAGCTGTCAAGAAAATTGGTCTGTTTTCTTAAGGTAAACATACTCAGTCAATGACTAAGAATATGTGAAACATACCATTTGCTTCAGAATTAAGGATGGTCATAGCTTTTAAACAGAATCCTAACTAGTTCGGATTTAAACCACCATATCACATTGGCATAACTACATGAAGTTAGAAATAGATGGCAATAAGAGTGCTGGAGATAGAAAAATAAAAATGTGTATATGATATACAGCCGCAAGCTTTCTTCAAGCAAGAAGGGAAAGAGGAGAGAAACTCAAAGTTTAGTGGTCAAGAGGGAAAACAAGCCTCAAAGTATTAGTTCTAGAGAGGGGGGGAATATTCATAGTTCGAACTGACGTGAATTTGGGTGATGGAATCCATATTGATATGTAGTTTAAAAATGTCTCCAAATTTTCTAGATTAGTACACATTCGTTCTTTGCACTCGCTATGATATCGTACTGACAGGTTTCGAATTAGGTATTAAACACACCCAGCAAGCATGCTCAATTCAGTATTAATAAACTAGTGGGCTCGATCAAGTTTATGTAGAGCCACCAATAACAAGCCATTTAACTATAGAAAATTGTAGTTTGCTTCTTTTGCATTTGTTGTTACTTCATATAACCTCCATGTGATCCTTGCTACTATTTAGTTAATATAATTACGTTGAGTCAAAATTAGTTATATGTATAGAGAATTTTCCTCCCACAGGCTCAAGCGTGAGGGATTCTACATTGCAACAGTATTGAATTCTGGAAGTAAACCATGGTACTGCTGGTTTCTTTATATGAAGAAAACTTCGTTGTTTATCAACAATATAATTATTTCAAAGAGAGTTTCGTGAATTAAAAGGGAAAATTATAGAGAGAAAAAAATATACAGATAGATAAATAAAATTAAAAATAAGTGAGACGCTGTAAAGCTGGAGGGAGCGTGACTGCAATTGTTTTGAAGGAGATATGCGTTTATGCTGGAATTTGTTTGCCTCTTATCTTTTTTATTTATTAATATTTATTTATTATTTTGTGCATTTCATTCATGGCTTCCCTGAAAATTAACTTGTTTCTTGCGCAATTAGGCAAAGTACATACGAGATGCAGGCTTACTTGTTTCCAAATGCCACAAACCCTCATACATAGATGAAGATAAAAAAAATGTTTACAATAAAATTTTTCTACCACATCTAATATTTTACCCCACCTTGTACAGACATCCATTTCTTTGATAATTTACTTTACAATTTTATTTAGGATGATTTTTGCAAAAAAGGTGTAAATGTATTTAGAAAAAAAAAGTAAAGTATTAGATGACAAAGAGATAGTGAAAGTTAGATTGCCACAACCGAATTTATAACTCACATAATGGAAGAAAGTAACTCAACAATAAAAAATATTGGTGAAGACTTAAAGTTTGGAGAGTGCATTTATAGTTTCTATAAAGGATAGAATAAACTAAAAGTATTTGCTGTTTGAATTGGAAAATTCTGTCAGCATTGAAGAAGATAAATCTTTGGAATATTTATTGGCAGTGATTTTTTTAGTAAATATCTCTACCGTTATTATGATGAATATTGTATTACAAACCCAGTCTTAAAGTATTAGAACCAGGTGATTTGTTATTATTATTATAATTTTGAAATTCATATTGTTTTTATTTGTTCCCTCTCCCCTAGCAATTAAATTATTATTTTACTACTGATTGATCCCATTTTGTTGTCTCTCCTCATCTTTTTGCAAAACAGTCTCCCGCCGGTTCTTAATGACTCATTCGCATCTCTTTTTCCATTTTGAAGTCTTTGTTCGTTTTTTTTGTCGTTTTAACAGGGTCTCTTTATCACCCTACCCATGTGAGAAACTTGCGTGCCGTAAATCCTAAGATTATGAAGTAGAACATAATAAAGACAGGAAAAATGGGCCCATCAAAGCCACACATACACTCCCACAATCGGTACAAAAGGCTGGCAAAGCTGAAAAAAAGCTTTTCTCAAATTTATATCTCCTCTGAGTTCCATGTTTAATACCTTTGTGTTAAAACCCCCTTATCTCTCTTAAACAGCACTACATTAAATAAATAGATTATAGAAAATACATAAGATTTTATGGTTTCCATAAAAGTGTTTCTGATAGAACAAAATGGATCAAGATTTGAGGAAAAGTAGAATTGACCAGAAAAGTCCCTTCACACCCACTTTTCTTGCGACAGATTTACTCAAATGGAATTCTTTAAAAAAAAACAAATTTTCAAATTTGCTCGTAATTTTCTCATGTTAATTTACACTTTTCATTACACCCTTTGTATTCTTGGGTTACCTTTTTAAAATTACAGTCGTTTCATTGCTTATCAGTATATTCAATTTTACATCTAAAATGAGTTTAGAATCGGGTATTTAAGGGAAAAAAAGATGTTTAAAAGAAGAAAAGAACGGTATTCATAAGAACTTTATGGCTCACAACATAAAAGGTACGAGTATTATTCTTATCATTAGGATTCAGATGAAGTTTAAAAACGCACATATATTCCTTGACCTGTAAACTATACAGAAACTGACATGCTTTAACAGCAAAAAGAATATGGATCTTTTAAGATGAATATGAAAATTTTGACTCTATTCTTTATATACTTTGCGCTGGAAGAGAAAGTTAAGAAAAAGTGAAATAAATAAAACTCTTTTGGTTTATCGGATTAATAATTCAATTTTTTTAAGATTATATTTTTAAAGATTCAGTCTTCGCTGCTATATTATATATCTTATTCCTCTACAGGATAAAGTTTATTCAAACAAAAAAATTGGAATGCGGTGGCGTGGGAGAATACCAGGTGGTTTGCCGTGAGAATTTAAGAATGGCATCGACGTTATGTTAGTTTTACGCTAAGAAAATGAAAAATGGAATCCAGCCATTGGGGAATTAGGAAAGAAGAGAGGTAAGGATTAAAAACCCAGAAGGACGGTAGAAAGAAAGTGAAAATATGATAATGATACATGTTAAGAGTGTTATTCAAAAGAAGAAAAAATAGTTAAATCATCAGCAAGAAAAAAAGTTAAAAGGAATATATTCATGACAATATAATGCAAAATTGAATGGAATGATCAAAAGGGTAGTGTTTTGAAACACAAGCCATTTTAGACTTTGTCAGTGGGTGCTTAAACAGAATTCCTTTTAGCTCTTAGCTCTCTACATGACGAGCAAAACCATCGAGGCCTCATTTACATTCTACCTTTAACATACTTCTATAATTATTTTATTTTTGCTATCACTTAACTTATTCTATTTGTGAAAGTCCTTTGATTGCTTGAAATAAGTAGCCTCTTGGCATTATTCTTATTCCAACCTTGAGGTGATGAATCAAGTATCGGGGTCTAAGATAACGAGAATTCCTTGAGTATTTGTTCTGCTCACGTATGTATTTTCTACCAAAGTTAAAACTGAGATGATTAGGTAGAAAAAATGGCTAATCGAAAAGAAAGAAAGGGAAAGATAGATTTGACCTAATCAATCCGCCACGAGATTTGTGAATAAGTGGTTTATTCCATTTGGTTATTATTCATCTTAAATATAACCTTATTTCAACCTGAGCATACCAGCTAACCCATATTTCTCTCGCTACGCAAAAACTAAGGTAGAATGCAATTATAGGGTGCATGTCTTAGTGAATGCTTTTTTCATTAAATAAATAAATAAGGAAATAATTTCCACACGAAGACAAAATTTTACACTAGCATTCATCTGAGATCATCTATCAGGGACTTTTAAAACGCCTATCATACGGTTAATGTTTATTATCATAATATCAAAACCTTTGCCTGCAAAACAAGAATACATGAGAGAATTAGTATTAATTTTAAAGAATTTCTCCAATAAATTCCGTAAAGACTTGTATCTTACACTTTCTTTGACATATTATTATAGTATTTTAAGTTGGTTTTCGAATAGTTAATTTAGTCAAAATCTATAGCTTAGTTGTTTCATTCCACAAATAAACTAATCATAGGAAAATCTCAAATGAGGTCGTTCACTCCATCAACTCTCTTATGTAGAAGAAAAATAACTTATTGAAGATATCTATTATTTATAGCAAAATAAATGGCTAATTTCTCATGATAACACACAATAATCTTATGACTTGATTGCTCAATAAGGGAAACATCTAAACATAGGTCTAACCATAGGTATTCTCTTATTAATTTTAAAATATGAAGTTGAATAGGTATATTAAATTTCTCTGCTTCCAAACTTTCCGGCTATTTTTCCTTAGGACGTCGATCACATTTTCCTTTCGTAATGGATTGCCTCATTCGGACTCTAGGTTAATTTTATGGGAGCCTGAATCGAGACCCCTTATACGTATGCTGATTTTGCTGGGTTGTAAATAAGCTAAGATAAATACGGGCAATCTGCCTTAGCCCTCTTTTAAGTTTAATAAGGAACAGGAAATGCCATACTACCTGAAGCTTCTTTATTTCAATTATATGCAAGATATTATAAGAGGATTCATTAAATAGCCAAATCTTAAAAATTATTAAGAGCTAATTTCGAGTACCTTGGCTCTACTACAGATATTGATATATGTACTATAATGCATAATATTAGGCCTTAATTATTAGTCCACCTGGAACAAAGACTTGTGATCATTCTCTTATTATTGAGACAGCTTCTATTGTATTCGAGACCATTAATAGAATGTCTTCCTTATAATAATGACCTCGTATATCTCCATTAATTTTAATTACCTCTGGTTCCTTTGTCAATGTCTTGAAAATCTAATTCTCGACAGTGTTAGGTAAAATGCATCCTAAGATCGAACGTCTTCTAGTTGTGTTACATTATTAATCGAATACCACCTAAACTACGAAGTTTAATCATTGTTATTTACAGGATAGTATTTCAATGCTGCCTTTATTAAATTACCATGTGTGTAAAGCTTTTAGAAAGAAATCTTCCTTAACTTTCAATGTAATTTCCTATTTGTTGAATAACCTATAGAACATCATTTAATACCCAATGTTTATAATATTAGCTGAATAATTAAAGTGTGTAAATTTTTTTAGAAAATAAATTCTACCATTCTATAAACATTAAAATATTTCGAATTTTTATTTTATGAAACCAATAAATGGACAATAAATAGGTAGAGAATGCAAAGGGGAACACCAATTCAAATATTTTTTAAGCCATGGGGCCGCTATACTTTATTAATTAATTAAAAAAAAATTATACCAATTGGATGGAAATTAAATTCAGAGCATGTACGCAAGAATGTAAGTGAGAACAAATCAGTAAAGGAAGCAGAAAAGATCGGGGAAGGGAAAAAAGTGAAAGTTACTGCAGAACTATCTGCGTATTTTGAGGCTTGGAGCGTACGCAGTCTAATAGATTTCAGCTTCAGCATAGTTTCCCATGCTCTACCTCACATTTACTTGCATTTCAGGAAAACCAATGACCAGACATTTACTCTTCATATATAGAATAAAAGAAGAAAGATACATGTATAGAATAATGTTAGAGAGCTTCATTTCTAAATGTAACAAACCCAACTAGGGATTTCTTAAATTTGTTGAAATGAGAAAGAGGGTGTGGATGTAAAAGAAATACTTTTGAACGTTGTCAGGCGACAAAGTTACCGATTTATAAGAGATGAGTATTATAAGAGAGGGGTATTATAGTAAAAATAATAAAACAAAAATAATAATCCTCAATCATGAAATATTCCAGTGGAAGTAACTTCGCAACTTTCAGCAGAATTTAGTTGAGGCGATGCTGGAGTTGAGAACGCATGATGAGGTGAGCTTGATGCATAAGTGTCAGCAATGAGGTAGGTTTTAAAAAACGCAGGAACTGAGATTATTCCTTACTCAGCTCTCGTTTTTCACTGTCATAAAATACAAAGTGTATCCGCAAAAACTAAACAATATAAAAGATGATAAAATCTCTGTTAATCCACTGCTCCTAATAACGGCAAGAAAAAATTTAAAAAACTAAAAGAAAAATAAAAGTTGAGATAAAAAGTTTAAACATACAAAAAGTAATGTGCTTCAAAATTTAGATCAGAAAATGTAAGTTAGAAATTTAAATGAAGAACGTCGAAAGAAAAACTATTCTGCTTTACAGTCTTGTCTTAAGACCTATCATGCTGAACAGTTTATCTGGTTAGAGCTCTTTTTCTTTATTAATCATTTACACTTTTCCAAAAGAAAGCATTTATAATCTGTGACAAAAATATTATGAAAGTAAGCACAGGGATTAATTAATATGAATGGTAGTGTAGAAAAAACTAAAGAGTTTTGAAGGAAACATAAAAAAAATGAAATAATGAGGAAGAAATTCTTGAAACACAGATTTTAATTGTATTTCTTTGAAGAATGAACCATCAGGAAGATTAGACCAAGCGTACACGAGTTGAATGCAATTTATTTTTTGTAAGTCAAAAAATCTGGATTTTACATCCCCATCTAGATTTGCTTATGAATACAGGGTCACCCCCCCAAACGGGTCCCCAACTTTCTATAGGCCTCATTTCTTAATTTTCTGCAAGAATTGAATGAAACTTTGATGATAACTAGTTTATTGTTTTTTAAAACATGAGATAAAAACATAAGAGTCCTTGGTCTATTCTTCTTTATTCTAGAGCACGTGTTGTAGATGACCTCCATTTAGCTCTGTGCATTTCTTGAGGCGCTGCACAAAGTTGTCCATGATGTCTTTACAAACCGACCGACTAATGGCTTTGATCTTCTCACTGAGGGCTTCCTTGAGTTCCTTGATGGTTTTGAGTCTCCCTGCGTACACTCTGTCTTTAAGGTAGCCCGAGAAAAATAAATCTGGGGTACTAAGGTCTTGGCTTTGACGTGCCCACTCAAAATTAGTCTTGAGACTGATCACACGGCCTCAAAATTCCTCTTCTAAGACAATCTCCGGATAGCTGTGAGGTGTGAGAGCTTGCTCCATCTGGCTAGAGACAAACTTCGAAATTAGCGATGGGAACAGGGTCTGCAGCTTCCTCTTGAAGGTTTCGAAGACCTCAACATAGCGATCCTTGGTGACTGTCACTATTGCGCCAGATTTCTCGAAGAAGAATGATCCAATGATGCCTTTGGCTGAGATTGTAGTTCATAACGTCCACTTTGGGAAGTGTTGGGGCTTGGTGGCGACCTCATTTTGTCTGGAGGTCCCCTAGAAGACATTTGTCTTCGATTTTACATTTTCTTCAAGATGGAAGTGAGCTTCAACTGATGTCCAAAGGAGGTTAAGAAAAGTTAGGGTCTCCTGAATCTTTTCCAATATCCTGAATGCCATACCCTTTCTCTGCTCCTTGTCTGAGACTTAAAGGCTCTGCTTCGTCTCTATTCTGTATAGATAAGCCTTTAAATCCATTACTATCACTCTCCTGCATGTCTCACGGGATATACCGAGAGACTGACTTCGCTTGCGCACAAAGCGTTTTGGACTCTGCTGAACTGACTCTCTCCCGCTCTCGACCAGCTCACCTATACGCTTCCTGCGGCGTCCTGAATGGCTGCATTTAGGTTAACCACTCTACCATAGCTCTCAAAGTGCTCCACCCAGTCCTGAATTCTGCTTCTGGAGGGGTCTTTTTCAGATTCAAACTGAAGCACGAAATATTTAACGCAGTATATTCTTTGCTGGTGCTCTTATTGAGATCTAGTTGTGTTTACAGGCGTTGCTTCTGTATGTCCTACAAAGTAAGGGTTATAAGTGAAAGAATGACTTGAAGAGCATCTGGCTGGTCTATCAATAAATGAATTTTCATCTTCTTAATTAGTAACTTTAAAAGTGGAATTTTAGAAATATATTTTTTCTAGAGTTACTTAAGGTACAATATACAAGTTTGCTTTGAGATAGAGAAGAATATAGATCCACACCGAGTGGGGTGACAGATAAACTTTAATTAATTCACTTTTTTTAAATTTAATATATAGTGATTCTTATGGTGTGCCGTTTCTTTTTTTTTCTTCTTTCCTATCCATTAAAACCTTTGACTGAACAGAAGCATTTCTTTTTCCTTCTAGTCCATTTTCTTTTAAAAACATGCTTCCTAAAATATAAATATTTTAACTCTAATATTCATTTTGATGTATGAAATTCCTTGAGATTATTTTCTCTATGTTTAAATTCAAATATTTTAATCGATGCCGATTTATTAATTGAACATACTTGCCTATTACTTTCTTCTCTTTTCTTATCTTTTCTAGAAAAACATTGCGTCACGGTCTCAAAAAATACAGGCTGTCTATAAAGTAGATGCATATTTTGATGAAAAAAGATAAATTATATAAACTATAAATCAATAAAATTCAAACGGTTTAAAGTTTACCGTCAACATGTGCTTCATGCATTTCAATTTATCGGATTTTCCAGGAAGTGGCACAACTAGCTGTTTTTTGGCATAGATTAGATTATATCATTAGCTTGATTGGACAGAGACCATTAAACACCTGGAGCTTGTTTAACTCATGATTTTCAGAAACTCAAGAAGCACATTAATCCCAAAATCTAGATTACATCATAGATTTTAAATGAAGAAGACGCATAAGGCAACCATTACACTTTGTTATCCCTATGCATTCAAGGTTGCAAATAAATAAAATAGACACATATATGCTATCAGTAATTTTAATTTTTATTCTTTCTCTTTTCTCATAATAGTCATTTAATTTCGACATAATCTACAATAAAATTACTTTCTTTATAATCAATATTTTATCATTCCTCTTACTCGTAAAAAGAAACGATATTTGCATTAGTTATTTTATAAAATTTCCCCAAATCAATCGCTTACATTAGCAAATGACAGGCTCAAGTTTGTATAAGACTCAAATTCTTTTCTTGATTAAGTACTTTTGGTTTTATGGGATTTGCAATGGTCACATCAAAGAATAAATTTTGAAAATCAACAACTTTGTAAAGGGATATATTAAAATTTAGTTATCCAGCAAACCACTTGTTATATGAAAAGTTTTCGAAATATGTGCGCGCACAGTTGTGTAAACGTAATGGGGTACATCTATTTATCGAAAAAAGAGATATCCACTTAAACTAGTAGTTCTCAACCTTTTTCTCTCCATTCCCCCTTCTTGCATTTTCACCATCTTTGTAGCTCTCCTTCATTTTCTTCCCAAACCATCACCCCCCACAAAAGGTAAAAAATCGTATATGTAAAGAAAAGACGTTTGCTTTTTGTTTATTGCAAGGTTAATAATCGTATTTTTATATATTTTGATATACTTTATAAAAGTTCATTCGCTGTAGTTTTATATCAAAATTAAAAGTATTTGTATTTGACCTCAGAAAAGTTGTATCACACTTCAATGAGAAGGTTGACATGGTTTCTTTTCAGTCAATTGACGAATCCGAAGTTGTGTCACTCACAATGCACAACTTACGTTGGATTCCAAATCCAGTTGGTTTCGGCTCTTATTTTTGATGTGCAGAAGGGGGGAGAAACTAGACTCGCATAAACATATAGTTGAAAAGGGAAAGAGAAGTTCAAGTGCAATCTCACAAACTTTGGGATATGACTGGTACATTGAATGCCAGCATACATTCAATGATTTTGTTTCATAGAAATATTTGGCAGTTGAATCATTTTTGAGATCGAGGAATTCGTCTTGAACAACATTGGAAATGGTAATAATATCAAGCGTACCATTGAATGGATTCATCACTAGCTTCCCTTCTTCCTACTCTAATTATAGTAAGAAAACATTTCCAGTTCACGTTCCAAACATCTCAGATGCAGAATGATTTCAATTTTAAGCAGTGGGTCAAGCAGATCACCTGCTTTATTCTCGTACAGGGGAGGCTGAAAGGTCTTCAAACATGGTAGCATTGCTGGCACCGACTTTCCTTTGCCAATTCTGGAGCTTAGCAAGAAATGCACGAAGACAATCCATCAAGTGAAACACATTTCTTTCCTGGCCCTGTAGCCTCAGATTCAACCGATTTAACAGCTTAAATATATCTGTTACCTATACAAGACGTGTCATGGACAAACCTCATTGAGGTTACCTAACAAATTATCTTTCCCTTGCATTTCCAGGGAATATTTAACCTCCCTTCGAAGTTCAGTCTGTCGATTCACAACATTGCCCTTTGAAAGCCAGCGCACTTTGGAGTAATAGAAAGCTCCATGCTCCGAATCGATTAAAATAGGGTTTTATATTAAATTTCTTCATAAAATTAATCTCTCACCCACAGATTGAGTAGGATTCATGCGAACCCCTTCAGTCCTAAGTTGTGATAAAAATATTGAGTCCATCCGAGGTTTAACCATAGAACAAATAAGTATTATATGCAGTTGCACAAATTTTAGCTAAGCATATTAGAAATTATTTATAGTAAAAACAATAATATTTATTTACTGCAATTTTTCATTTAACATATTTTCTTTACAATAAATATACAAAACAATACAACATCTGATGGTTGAATTTTGTCATTAACCATTAGGTCATGTTTTTTAATTATACAATTAATTATGTAACTGTTAAAATTTTTTTGTCGATGTAAGCAATTGAAAATGAAAATTTTCTTCTCCTAGGAAAGTTAGTAAGGCAAATTTTAAGAAAAATTCAGATTCCTAATATTATTTAAAAAGGGAAAATTTCTAACAGCTCGTCTTGTCGTCCCCTAAATTCCTGCCATGGCTCTCTTGGGGGCCATGACCCCAAGGGTAATAACCATTGATTCAAACCCGTACACTATAGATCTGCCTTTAGTCGAATCAGAAAGAATATCTTTCCTTTATAACAATTTCACTTCACTCTTTCACTCTGCTTCAAATGATCATATCGTGAAATAAATCATTTTGGGGGAGCCATATTACAATTGTCATCCTTCTAACCCAAAAGAACCTAAGAGATCACTTCTTCTTCACTGGTCAAATCATCTTTTGAGATTTTACTTTTGATTCTTTAATCTACTGTTTCTTCCCATTTTTCTTGTATAAAATTATTTCAGAGAAAGAGGAAAGCCTCTGAAAAGTAAAGAATAAAGCTCAAAGGCAGCCAACGCTTATAAATAATCTCTCTTTTTTATCAAAGTTTGAGTGATCAGACTCCATCTAAACTAATGTGCTTATTCGGAGATTTATGGTGAAAGAACAAATTTCCTTTTTTAAAATAGTCTCTTCACACTGTTTGACATCTTTGGCAACTATTTCTAAATTTTCAACATGTCATACACATTTATGATGTAATTTTATTTTTTCCTCTTTGATCGAAAATGATTCAATTATTGAGGGATTAAACTGTAAGAATCGGAAGAATTTTTTTATTTACTTTAGCTGCACAAATCTGTTCATTTGCCATAAATTTCCGAAGACAACGTTAGTTTCCATCGGCTCTTATTACTCAAACCTTTACTCCGATAACGGGAAAAGGAGATTAATTCTTGTGTCGGAGGCTGTCGCGCCTTTTCCTCGGTTTTATAAAGTTTTAATTTCTCTCGAAGCAATTTACGCATGAAGCATTTTCGAAAGATCCTAGATAAAAAAACTTAAGTAAAATATCAAATAGTGAGCTGAATAATGAAGAAAAAAGGGTGATCTTGCGCGGATATACAAAGATAAGGATTTTTGCGAGAGAAAAAAACACTGATTTTATTGAGTAATTTAAACACATAAAATTGTGAGTGTCTGTTAGAGAAAATATTTGATAAATCGAAGAGAGAGAAAGTGCCTGAAAAAGGCCGTGGAGGAAACGAACTTATAAGCCTAAAAATTACTACAGCTTATGAAAAACACTAGGTGTCATACAAACTTGAATTCTATATTTTGGTTTGAGGAGTATGGAGTTAAGTCAAATATCTAATCAGCAATAGTAAATTACCGAAGTATTCTTTGACAGAATTAGTTGCACAGAAAATGAACGGCATCCGTAAACTCAAAGAAATTTGATCTTCTTCTTTCTTCAGATAGATGGGAATCTAAGTTGTGAAGATTGTCTTTCTCCATCCATATTGCTATTGATTATCGTTAAGAGTTGGTAGAGACGTGAAGTAATGGCGATTGTTCTCTAGTTTCTATGATTTATGTATATGGTCTTACTTTTTTGTTAGGGAAATGTCTTACTCGTAAGATTCTATCTGTCCCTTGTAGTTTTATCTCCTCTATTAAATTACCTATTAAGGCAGCTATTTGAGATGCAATCTACTTATCGATAATCTTTTTCACAGCATCTGTTATTTGTCCTAAGCAATATTGTCTGCTCTTATTGATTAGCTCTTTTTCTTTTATATGATTAAAACATCAATTCACAAGTTTTACTTTGAGTGAGTCTTTGACTAATATTATAGTATATTTTTCTTTTTAAACTATTATATCCCTAACCTATATCCCTAACCTCTTTTTAACATAACAATCCTTTTCGATTTTCAATTTTTTTTAAGCATTTGAATATTTTTTCTACCTTTGATTTCTCTTTAACAATATTTCATATTATATTTTTATATCACCTCTTCATTCCATTAAAATTGATTTGTTCAATAGCCTGAGGTTTGCTTTGTTGTGATTTAGTTGATATTTATAAGCTTTGTTCCTTCCTTGATACGTTTTAATTCTTCTTCAGAGCATATATCATCACTACTTACCTTAGTTTTATTGAACTATCACTATAGGCTTAATATATTGTTTAAGAAGCAATTTTTCTGAGTTTTGTTGTTCATAGATTTCAATAGAAATATTCATAATTCCTGTATTCAAGCTTGAATATTTGACTTATTTTATATGCACTCTTTATTTAATCTGCCTCTTTTCTTAAAAGTTTGCAATTCTCCTGAAAGATTCTTTTGTTCTTTAAGCCCAAGATATAATGGAAGGTATTTCTGCCAAATCAGCCTCTATACAGATAAGTAATAGTGGAGTTCTCGCTATCTTGGTGGACTTTTAACATTAATGTGCCGGTTTCAAGCCCAAGCAAACGCAGAGACAAACTTAGGCACTCGTACAAATATGGGTACCGATTAATACAGGCGCTGTGCACCCACCTACCTCGAGCTAGGTAGATCTTATCTAGCTCATTAAAAATATACCAATCCCAACACCGCTGTCTTTCATCTACCGCCTCTACAATACAACACACCTCCTTTCTTTCTTTTTTTACAAGGAATCCCGTTTATGGTTAGCTTCATATATCCCTGGCGCAGAAAGGATAAACCATCTCCCTGGGTAACGAGAAATCTGTGATCGATATTTTCGTCATAGAAAAATGCTTTTCAACATAAAGACAAATAAAGACAGGCCTCTGGTCTCGTCGGACTTAGAAGAGATTGTTACGCTATTTTTTATGTATTTTCATTATTCCGCAGGGGGTGCTCCTTTCCAAGAGGTGGATAGCATTACTTATTTAAATATCGATAAGTAGATAATATTTCGTATTATCCATCCTAATCATCCCTATTTTTTAAGTTGATAATTACCAAAATAGTCCTATTAATTCATAATGGAGTAAAAACTCAGAAATAAAGAAACATTTATTAACCCCAGTTCAATTATACAAAGTGGATTTAAATCACTCCATTAGATATGCTTGGATAAATAGATAAAAATAAAAAGAAGCACATCTACTTTTACACACAATCAGCTTGTATCTATAAAATTAATAGACAAAGTACTATCTCCTTGTTACGGTATCCAAACTGTCGCTTTATGTAGCCTGACATCCTTTTGGCTTTCTTCTCTGCCTCGATGCACTGTTTGGAGAACTGAATCAGAAAAAAGGGTTATAATAATTAATTCCTGTCGAATGAATCAACTAAAATCAACTCAGTTTACTTTGATTGGAAACGAGAAGAATTTTAAATCCAATATTTAGACATTATTTACCTCAAAGAAAAAAAAGTGTATTTAATAAAAGGAGAAAATTAAAAACCTAAGAGAAACAATGCTGATTTTAATTACGACTGTAGCATTATTAGAAAAAATAAGAAAGAATGCACATGTACTGTACTGATTTGAGAGAATAATAAACATCCAGATCTCAAATACTTTTTTAATCGTCTATTTAAATCAACCAAACTTTGTTTATTTTTTCTTTATCATATTGATTCTAAAAAGAGGTTTGAGAATAAAATTGGAAAGATAGTGTATGTGAGAATTTGTGAGGATCTGGAAGAGTGGTAACTTTGCATATATCCCTTCTATTGTGTAATGTGGGATGGCAGGTTTGTGTTAATATTAGTGTAGTGAAATTAATATACCACTTTCCTCTTCTATTGATCAAAATTAGTTCCTAAAAACGGATATAAAAACAACAAAATATCTGAGAAATAGCATTAAAGAGAGAGGAGAAAAGAAATGAACAGAAAGATGAGTAGGGCAAAACATAAAATACTAGGTGCGAAATAACACTGTACAACAAATTTCCGGGTGAAGAAAAAAATATAGATCTCATGTGTATTTTATTATGAGGTTGAGTACGCTAAATTAGAATTTGATAACAAAATTTTCTATCACGTAACATTTTCTTGTAAATTGCCGAATTATTAATTATGCAATTTCCACGATATCATATAAAAGTATTTCGCTTCCAAAGTCAGATTAAATGTGTCCATTGTAATTAATTCATGAATATATAATGAATCAGCATTTTTATTAGTATTATATAATGTATTAACCTAAATTTTAGCATTTACTTCTTCGTTTGTAAGACGTCTCAGGTGTGTCACTCTTCAGGTTCGGGCAGAAGTCAGCCAGCATAGTGGGGCTCCATTTTTGCTTATACCTGTATTCCATTGACGCTATATTTTGATGGAACCTCTCTCCATGTTCACCACTCACATCTCCTGCATTCTCTGGAGGATGAACATATGCGAATGAAGAAAGTGTATCTTCAGTGACATATAGCATCTGAGATCTTACTAGCACTTTATTAAGCTCTCCAGTATATGCTCTCGTTAGGCCCCTTTTTGCTTTTACTGAAGTCATTTGCCTACATCCTTAAATGCATGCCAAGCTAAAAATATGGATACATGATAGATTTCTTGCATTTTCTGTTGCGACCCGCAGTGAAACAAGATCAGACTAAAAATGGATATTACTGGCTATGATTAATTGCAGAAATAGTAAAATTACAACATAGTATGTATTCTGATCTGTTAAATTAATACATCTCTAGAAAATATATCAAAGACCAGGAAAGAAACCATATTGAATCCCCAATTCAATATCTGTTAAACAGAAGTAGTAATCCATTAAATGGTCCTTTGGATCCCTCCAGCCCATTTATACGCCAAACATGAGGCCAGGAACTTCGGCTTCAGTCTGAGAGGAGGGGAACTTATACACTTGAAATAACACATGCGAGGTGTCCAGCCTTTGTCCTGGTCACCTACTTTCTATCCAAATTACAGTTCCTAAAGTTTCTTGAAATCTTTATTTAACTGTCTCTTGTACTGTCTTAGTGTAACTGATTCACATATATAACAGAAACTGTCTGGTGAATTTTTGCATCCTCTAGGCAGTTTAGCACTGTCTCCTCTAAAGAAAAACTCTGTCGTATTGAATAATAATATTGATAGTGACAGCAACAAATATCTAATAGAAAAGTAAAAATAGGAAACATTTTTAGTAGGTTAGAAATTTATCAAGCATCACGTAAGAGTTACAATGGATTTGGATCCATATATCTAAAAGGATTTTGAGTATAGTTTCATAAATTTCATAGGTCAGGTTGACAAATTCCTTAGAAATACACCATTAAAATTTTCTCAAAATTTTATCCCCACGGAACCATCAGTGTATTTAATGTAATTAAGATGGTAATTTACGAGAAACTGGAGGGTAGCTGAAAGAGACGTATGATATATTCGTGTTTAATGCAAAAAAAAGAACACCCCTAGAAAAGGTTATTGCCATTTCATTTTTTTTATCGTTGTAAAGTGTAATCAAAATTTACTAAGAGTAAAAACAAAACTAAACTCTTACAGCAAAGATCGTAGATATTAGTACTGAAAAGCAGAAATATTAAGATTAAGTACTCCTTCAGGGACATTCAAGATAAAATTACATCGAATATCGGATCACTTGCCCAAGCGCGGGCTACTAAGAACGAACATTTCTTAGTAAAGAAGAATTATATCCTTAATTTATCAAATAGAGAAAATTCTTTGCTGCAAATATTAAAATATATAAAGTTTAATTATTGCATTTTGAATAAAATTGTAGAGAATTTCATTCATCCAAGAAAAAAAAGTTCCACCAGAATTTTGAGCTTTTACTCCTAAATATCCCTCTCAAAAGTAAAGAGAAGTACCTAATTGCCCTAATGCTAGCATCTAACTCTAACGTTCAAGATGCTGGGGCACCTTTCGTCTCGATAAAAACAAGATGTAAACCATTCAGAAAATTTTCTACCCTTTAGAGTAAGAAAATATTTCCGTTTCTAACAAAAACAACAAAAATGTTTGTTGTGTGCCCAACATTTGCATAAATTTACTGCACACACATTTTTACTTCCTCTTTATTCACTACTTTCTATGGAGATCTCTCCTAACATACTTTTGGGAGAAGAACCTTCGTTGGATTTTTGCTTTGAAATGATCTCTTATCATAATTCGTCATTCCTTTTTCAAAAACGTTCGAAACTTTACTTTTTATCTTAATAATTCCCCAAATCCGAAAATTTAGGGATTTTTTTTTTTTTTTTTTTTAAGAGCTCATCTGGCGACTGCCTACTTGGGCATTAGTCGCCGTATTAAAACTGGCCTAGTTCTAGGCTACTTTAAAATAAAATTAAAGAAAAAAACAAAAACAAAACACCCCAAAATGGGGAAAGGAAGCAAGCTGGTGCGTCGGGGAGAGGTCCCCCCGGCGCAGGAGCGTGCAACCAAAGGAAAAAAACAAACAAAAAACAAAACAAAACAAAACACAAACCTTGCTTAAATAATAGGGAGAAGGCCGGCCTCCCCCAAAAAGTCAGCAAGTCCACCAGTCAAAGTGCACGCACTCGTCCCGAGTACAAGGGACAGGCGGTAGCGACCCCGCCCATCCCGGTACCGGGACAGGTGTCGTGCGCGAAGATCACCCAGACTGGGACATTCGACAAGAATGTGCCGAACAGTCTGGGGGACGACGCAGTCGTTGCAATAGGGCGCAGGCGAGCGCTCCACCAGATAGCGATGCGTCACACGAGTGTGTCCGATTCGGAGACGACAGAAAGCAACCTGAAGCCGCCGCGGCATTGGGGGATAGGTCCATGGGAACAGTCGCGGCGCAATGGCACGCAACTTTAAGTTCCCTTCGACCGTCTCCCATCTTCTTTGCCAAGCAGTCCGAAGAGCTGCCCGTATTCCTGCCATGTAGTCGGTGTGAGGAAGAGCGAAACGCTGGTCCGGTCGCAGAGTCCTCGCGGACTCTTTGGCGCCCTCATCGGCGCGCTCATTCCCCGCAATTCCCACATGTCCAGGAACCCAGCAGAAGATAATCTCGACATCTGCCCGGCTCGCCAAAACCGTGGCGTCACGGATATCGCGAACCAGGGCATGCGGAGATTCCAATGCCCCGAGAGCACTCAGGGCGCTTTGTGAGTCGCTATAGATCACAATCCGGTCTCCGACGAAAATTTAGGGAGAAGCCTAATGAGTTTGAGTTATATTGAAATCAAATTTAGCAGAAAAATAATTACAATTATTTAATAAAAATATAATAAGAAATAAATACCAATCTGAGCGATGAAATGAATTCATCGAAATCAGTGAATGAGAAAGTGTGTAATTGATTTTATGGAAATTAAAAAGTATTGCTACAGTTTTTAATGAATTTCCTTCTTCTTAGTTCTCTTACAGGTTCAAACAATGCTTATGTTTATCAGTAAAATTGTGTATGTTTGTCTTTCAATCTCATTTGTAGCTTCTTTTACCTCTCGTTTCTCTCTTACAACTTTGGCTTAACCATTTTTCTGGCCTTTGTCAATTTGATTTAACGCATAGGGATGCTCAATGTATGTATACTGTTAGACATGAGACCTAGAGAGGCACCGCACCCTTTTAGCTCGTGTGCCCCCGGTTACGCAACCTACGGGAATCCCTTCTGGCGGAATGCCCGCATTTGTGCGTCCGAATAACTCCAAACATAAAGGAGAAAAAGGAAGAGGTTAAATATTTTCCATAATATTTTTTCATCGTCTACTTGAATTATTTTTTTCCAGATCCTTTCTTATTAACTTCCCGAGTGGTGTAATTCATTGGTATTGACCTTTATATTCTAGAAAAAAATCCTTTAATTCGGTCGAGGAGTAATTTCCCCATCGGTAATTTTATTATTAGCTATAATATATAAGGTACCTCGGTAAATATTTTCTTAATTCTTCTATTTATTTTACTGTATCTCACTCACTCTCTACCTCTGCCTCAACTTCTATTTCTTCCACTACTCTCTCTCTTTCTCTCTCTCAGTCTCTTTCTCTCTCTCTCCCTCTCTCTCTCTCTCTCTCTATCTTCCTCTCTCTCTCTCTCTCTCTCTCTCTCTCTCTCTCTCTCTCTCTATATATATATATATATATATATATATATATATATATATATATATATATATATATATATATATATATAAATATATATAAATATATATAAATATATATGTTGCAAACAGCTTTTATCTATTCAAGTAAGTTCTTTAAATGTTGATTAAAGAATATTACACTGAATGGTCACGACTCAGAATTATGTATGTATAAATTCGGCAAAATTCCCGAGATACACATTTAATACTTTAGTTTAAAAACGTGTATATAAATACATGTATGTCTTCTCCAATTCATGTATGCGATGAAGTACATTAATAACCTAGGTCTGCTCACGGATTACACCTTTATTATAGAAAAAATTTCAAGGAATAATCATGCTTCAGATAAGGATGGTGGAACAAAAGAGAAACCTCCTCTTACGAGTATCTCCTTGAAACCAAAAGGGAATATGGAGGAAAATAGCATTCTATTCTTTACTAACAAAGCCAAGGGATGAAAAGAAAGAAAAGAGGCTTTTTTATAAAATATGAAGTAGGGTAGATCGGAAAAGAGGAAAAATAGTGCAGCAATTTTGTTGCATTTATTCCCTTGAATTATTTAGACAAAATGGAAGGCCTTGATCCGTAATGGTTTGTGTTGTTCCGACAGACAAAAATAAATATGATATAATAGTGAAGGCATTCAATCAAAGGAGAGTAGTAATTAATAACTCGAGAAATGAAACATTGATCAACGCTTAATATAATTTTCTACTTGCAACTGTAAATTTAAAATTGCACCATAATATTCAATTAGAAATTCCAGTATATGCTAATAATTTGAGTGGGCGTCTCACTCCTTTGTACTCGTAAATATCCGATAGTCATTAACTTGTTGAAAGTTAGAATATATAAAAATGTTAAGGAACCCTATAATATCTTCTTGTTATAGCCAATAAACCATATGTAAGATCATAGGAATATACACTTATTCCTTTAAATAAAAGAAAATTATTCGGTAGAAACTAGAAATTTCTGAGTCTAGGCTGTTTCTAAAGATGAGAAATAAATTCTCAATTTCTACCTCAAGAAAGTTCATAGTGGGCGTTTCAATTGCAACTCTAAAATTATATCTGCATATTGCTCCTTATAATCATTAAATTTTGATCATTAAATTTAAATGAAAGAAGTACTTTTTGCCTTGAATACTAAGTATTTTTGCAAAAGGGCAGCTCCACTTACTAACTCTGCAATCTCTTTGCATCTAATAAGATAGAAATTGTATTTTATCAGATATTTCTCTTGAACAGCTGTTATTGATTCGCTGAGCATTGAATACTGACAAGAAAAGGTTAAAATAGGATCGAGCATTTTATCATTTAATTTTATCTGTAGAAAAGCAAATGTATTCTCTAAGACGGATATATGATATGAGGTTGTGACATTTGTAAGTATGCCAACTTCTATATGACCGATCAACTTCAAATTTGAAAAATCCATTCTTTCGAAGGATCATTTCTAACTAACCTAACTATGCCAGAATCTGACAACATTGCTTCTCTACAAATAATATCGTCTCATTATCCTAAAGTTTAATGTATAAGTAATCCATTGATGAATCAGCAAAGCAATACATACTTGTTTTCTCTAATGATTCCTAGAATGGGCAATCGTTTCTTGTATCATAATTGCTTCTCTATTAAAAATTTCATAAAATGATCTATATCTTTTCAAAGGCATCAGATGAACAAGATTTAAAGATAAAATACGACTTTTTACTTCCTAAATTAAATGTAAATACTTTTGGTTTGTCAGCTATTTTCTAATCGATTTTATACTATCTTTGCTTGTAGGGTGACTTGAAAATGGAGCCGTTAATATTGTTTTCATTTACTCGTCCAATTTTATCCTTAGGGATTTTATAGAGCTTCTCTTTTTAAGCTAATTCCTTCCACTTGCTTCTAAAGAACTATCTATAGACCCGATTAGAAAAAAACACATCTTTAAAACCCAGAGCAATTTGTTTTAACATAAAAATTTTTAAGCTTGAGTAAACTTCATATATTTTTATATTTCTCTATTTCTTTCCTATTTTTAATACCCTCTTATAAATATTTCTCGGGATTTGAGTCATTTTCTCTTCTACAAATACTTATCTAAGGCCAAAAAGTTGCCTTTTGGTAGATAAGTAAGTAGATTAATCTATTCAACACTCTCTTCCATATTGTATGATGTGTTTAACTAAATAGAAAATAATTCCTGCTCAACTATTTTAATTAAACTCGAAAAAACAAAAAGGTTTTAGCAGGTTCATAACATATAATAAATTGCACTAAGGAACAAATTTTAACTTTTTATTTGTTACAGACATGTGAATAAGTGTTTCTAATTAGTTTGAGGGCGCTGAATCCGAATTTGAAAATCCAAATTCTCTATTACGTCTAGATTTTGTGTAATTACCCCCCCCCCCACACACACACACCTTTCGCTATTTGTTCCGATTAATGGATAAAAACTTATTATTTTGTAATTTTTAGTTATTAAGCAAAAATATTTTAAAAGTGGGGGGGCTTCCTTCTTTATTCTGGCTTAGGACAGTCAGTGTACATTACTGGCGAAGTTATCCCCCCCCCTTATAAGTTATGAAGATTTAATTGTATTGATTAGGTTTGTTATGCACTTAAAGTTTAAAGAAGCTTTGATGCAGCCTTCTAGTTTTTATTTTGTAAGACATCAAAGTTTATTTTTGTAAAGACCAGCAATAATCCCCCATCATATTTGGATTAAATTTTCCTTGGTATCACGTCTCCATAACTAAAATTTGTTGATGACAACGTTCACCATGTTCATCACTAACCGCTCCCAGATTTTCAGGAAAAAATAGAGATGAGAATGCAGAAAATGCTTTGCCTTCCTTTTCATTGAGACACAAAGTGAAGGAATCATCAGAAACAACTCTGCGAATTTGTGGTTCAGTGAAATCTCCAGCTTCTATTTTTGCATAAATTAATGATCCTTTGAATTTATTGTTCAAATATTGAAAGCCTTCACTCCTTTGATCCATACCCTTTAATTTTTTTTTAGTAACCCTAATTTAATGTGGAGAGGTGGAAGATGAAATTTTGGGAGATCTACTAGAGCATCCTGCTTAACATTAAGTTTTTCAACAATGTGTTCTTCTCTAGCTTGCCATCCTCGCTTTTTATAGTAATTTTTATCACCTATGCTATCCCATAAACATAAAAACCACATGTACTTTGTGTATCCCAACTGTAACCCAAGAAGAAGTGATGGGAAATTTGGATAAACAATTTTATATTTGTTTTTCTTTGAAAATCAAGCCACATTTGTTAGGCAGAAATCACAATCATCAAAGTGAGTTTAGGGCTCACACCATATCATGGGAACAGCAAATGTCATTGCCTTCCTCTCCCGATTTAACTAAGCTGTAAATATTGTGTTACACTGCGTGTAGCAAATATGAGAGACCCAATCTTTTTCCTGGTCCCCTACTTTGCATCCAAAGTAGTATGTGTAGGCTTGCCTCATCGTTACTTTGGTTTCTAGTTTCCTCCGTTGTGCCACTGGTGTGAATTGCCCACAAACATAACAAAATATGTTGTGGCTGTTTACACATCCGCGTCTAGAACTTGAAGCCATGATAAGATTTCAAATACTAATTTGAGCAAGCAAACGATACACAATGTGAGAGCCTTGTCATAAGGTTCTTATTAGAAAAAATTTTGATAAACGTGTTATTTTCTTTACCAGTTACCAGTTATCAGAAGCAGAAAAGTTATCACAACTAAGTATGTATTAAACTGAAAATCTGATATTATTTATATAAAAGGGGCAGGGAATAAGTTTTGCAATTCGAAAATAAAGAAACGAGATATGAGGAAAAGTGTTTTATTATTTTTCAATATAACCACCCTCGACTTTAATGCACTTGCGCCACTTGTCCCTGAGGCTTCGAATTCCCGACAACCAGAAATCTCCCGAATGCTATTCAATCCACTCCTGGATGGGGAGCTGGACATCTTCATCGTCTCCAAACCGGTGTCCA
The DNA here is from genome assembly GCA_963969495.1 of Ceratothoa steindachneri. Lineage (NCBI taxonomy): Eukaryota > Metazoa > Arthropoda > Malacostraca > Isopoda > Cymothoidae > Ceratothoa > Ceratothoa steindachneri. The sequence continues at coordinate 72,617,966 of OZ018324.1, read as the reverse complement.
CGCAGTGTAACCCTAAGCTGGAGGAATAAAAAGTAGTCGCTAGAAGCCAGATCTGTACTGTAGCGGGTATGGTTAAGCTCCTTGAATCCGCACTCGCGCAGGGCTACTTGTGCAACTCTGGCTTCGTGGACTTTAACGACATTCAAGTCGATCATGGGGCGTGAGATTTCTAGGGACCCAACGGGCAGAGACCTTTGTCATGGCCAAATTTTCGTGGATGATGTTGATAACACTTCCATGTTATATTCCAAGTTCTCGCTCGATTTCTTCGACTTTGACCCGTCGATTTTCGAGGATCATTCTCTCCACACGGGCCACAGTGTCCTCGGGGGTCACGTCTGACGGGCATCCTTGACGGATATCATCTTCAAGGGAATCACGACCATGGCGGAACTTCATATTCCAGCGAGCAATGGTTGTATAGGAAAAGGCGGTGTCGGTGTACACTGCAACCATGCGTTCATGGATCTCTTTTGCCTTCTTGCCTTTCTTGGTCAAAAATTTGATCACTGCGCGGTGCTCAACCTTTTCCATTGTTAAAAAATTTGCGATCAGCTACTGCTTCTTAAATAGACGAGGCAGGAGCGTGCGGCTGCAGGTCCTGAATTGTCATAACTTGTCCTAACAGCCCCACAAACAGCCATCCCTCTTTGTCTGTTTTGCCATACCGATTCGCAAAACTTATTGACCTCTCCTCGTATATATATTAATTATATATATTAAATATATTAAAAATTGCATATTGGTACAATAGTGAGCAAAAGTGTGAAATGCTTGAAAATAAAAATTCAAATTACACCAAAATTGGACGTTATATGCAAATTCTAAAGACAAATTTGTAATCAGCGCTTAAAATCACCTATTTTTTGCTCTGTAACAAAAATTGTGTTACACAGTGTTATTATTCATCAATTTTACATACCATATAATTCAATATTTTCCCAAATAATCTATTATTTAAATTATAAGAACAGATTTTCAATCAATAATTCTATCAACTGACTTAAAGAGACAGGTATACTACATTATAGAAAAAAGGAAATGATGGCACGGAAGGACCTTAAACGTCGTCTGATAAGTTAATTAGTGATATCTCTCCCAAACTGCTGTCATACTGCTCTAGAAAGAGCTATGCAATTAAATAGCAATGACTGAACAATAATAACCGCTATAAAGATAAAAACGAGGCTTATTGTAGATGAGTTTTGGGAGAAAAGGCGTCAAAACTGGGCGATCAGTGAATAATAAAAGGCCTCTTTAGACCGTTGAGTTGAAGTTTAAAATTTTTGGTTCCCTACGTGAAACTTGTCCGAGCAAGAGAACTGGCGAGTCAATAGCTCCTCAGAGTAATCTACTATTAAACATTGCGGATGTGATGTGGTAGATTGTAGAATTATTTCTGCTGATTTAGTGGGATATCTTTATAAAATCACAAATAAATTACACCAGCAGGGCAATCTTTAAATTATGCTGCCACTAACTACCCAAGACTGTAGTTGTTAGGAGAACCAAGGACAGGAAGGCACTTTAAATTTGGATTGATCCTGCGAGTCTCCTGATTGCAATGATATCAAACTCCTGTACAATCATCTTGATTTGCAAGACAGAAGAATCAATCGACAAATGTACAACTGATATGGGACTGTTTGTTTGAATGTTAAAATAAAGTTATAATTTATGTAGCGAAATTTAATATTATTTTTATCTACCCCTCTATCCTTTATTATTTTCTTCATGTTTGCATTAAAGTTGATCTATAATTACTATACTCTTTAAATTCTCTTCTTCTTAATGTGATAATTTGTGTATTATTTATAATTTTAAATGGGTCCTAATATATTCCCTTATAGTGTATACAGGGTGTTTTGGCTAAATTTGACTGTTTGGAATACATAACCCCTCACAGTATCTCAGTCAAAATAAATCTATTTTAAAAAGTAAAAATATCAACGAGATTATGATGATGATGGCAGTTTACTTAAAGTAGCCGCCATTAGTTTCCAACACAAACTCAAGCCGGTTTCAAACCTTGGTGTATGCGTTCATTACTGTGGCCATAAGGGAAACTTGGAACACCAACTTGGCTACCAGCTCGTTCTTGATATGAAAGGCACAGTGGCTCGTCTCTTTATTAATCTCGCCTCACAAATAGTAATCCATGGAATTAAAATAGTAGGAATTAGGAGGCCATAAATTGCCGCTAGTGAAAGTCGTCGAAGTTCTCCGACAACCACTACTGAGTTGATTGACCACACTGAATTAACCACATTCTAAAGAAGCTCCGTTTGGCCGTCGTAATTGTGTCTAAGGGCGTACTCAAAGATGTAGGGTAGCATGAGGTCACTCTTATTGAAAAACTTTCACACACCATCCTATTTAGGGGGAACTTGGTTTTCATGATACATAGAACGTCGCATCCATTGTAGGCAAGCCACATGTGCTTCTGAGTATTGTGCAACTATCCCTGAAAGAATTTATTTTCGTCTAGAAAGAAGCAAATCATCTCTTGCTCAACAGGATGCTTCAGCTTGTTCAATAGCTTACTTGACTACGTAAAACGGTTCTATTTGACCTTGGCTGTCAGAATTTATCTATTCTGCCTCTTTTACCGATGCGAACGAAGGTCATCATGCAGTGCTATCTTCATAGTGGCGACTACAGCACTTATCTCCTTCGCCAAAGAATGGATTATTTTGCTTGGTTGTTTCATTACCTTTAGAGGTGTTGGATAAATTTTGATTTGTGGACGTAGACAGAGCGCCTGATGTCTCCCTATCTGGCGGCTAAGGCTTCGTAGTCTCCGTTGAACCTGGCCATTTTGAAAGTTATATTTGCTTAGTCATAATAAGAACTCTTCCCTTACTACCGGAGTTGTGTGCTACGAAAGAATTGGTTAACTACGCCACTCCCAAAATTCATTGAATGCAAATCTGTATCGAATGTTTGGGGAGAGTTGAGAGGTTTCACACTCTTTGAGGAATCCAAGTCTTTCCATCATACCTCATGAAAAAACGAGGACTTCATTACTTTCGGTAGTAAGAACCCTAAAGGTACATTCACTTTTAAACAAATAATCAGTACCCAAAATTTTCCTATTGACTATAAGGGTTATTAGGTTGGTTTATTTTCTTGTTTAATAAATTTAATACACTAATTTGGTTGAAAGCCTCAATAAAATAGGAAACATAATCGGCTTAACTAGGAGAATTAAAGAAGCGAAAAAACATTTTGCCTATTTGTCCAAGTGCAATTTATAGCTCAAATTCGCTAAGCAATTAATGGAGGATTTAAAGCATTGAAATGTCGGTCTCTTTCTATACTTGCCAAGTCTTTTGTGGAACTTTCTAATTAAATTAATATCCTCCAGTGCGTTATTTTAGTTGAGAACTGGAATTATTATCGTCCTAATTTCTATGAATCTGGTGTTTGTTTATCGTTAGGTTAAAAGAAAAAATTACTGAAGTGGAGATTAATTCTACAAAGTAAGAAAGAAAGTAGAATGTAGAATACTAAGCAGAATTACTTAATCATAGGAATGAAAGAATAAAATAAAGTGAACCCAATGTTAAGAGTGTTTAATCTGAAAAATGGTGGAAAGAAGTATATTTGTTATTAAGTATATATAGGTTGAATTTTTCGTTAGGCTAAACAAAAGAACTATGGATTTTAACACGATAACCTTGCAATGGATTGCGTTGTGCAGAGGGAATGAAGCCCTCTTACATCTCTATCATGTGGGAATATCAAGCCCTCTAAAACCATGTGCCCCGCTTAGTCCCCAAACTTTGACACATTTTTATTTGACACCGTTTTGGTAGGTATAAAGACGATCCCATTCTCATCTTATCCGAGAGAGAATTTTGTAGGCTGGTCATTGACCATTTTTCAGCAACTTAATTCTGGTGAGGGCCAGGAGGGTAGGGGACGGTTACACGATTAATCTCGACCCTTATAGGGTCGTGAATTTGAGCATATCTGCATTTATAGCCTTTTACCTTTCTCCTTTCTCTATCATTTATCCATCAATCTACCCCCAATTCTTAGTGGTTCTACATTTCGGACAAAAATGTCTCCCTAAGCAATAATAATTTCTTAAAAAAATATAACAGTTTACAGTGAAGTGATCGCCCATCCAGCTTTTTTCTTGCTTGCTATCTCTCCATCTGAGAGAGTCACCCTCAAGCGGTTCCCTCCTTAGTAAGGAGGTGATCCTCCTCATTTGCAGTGACATAAGTCTCTCAAAATCAACCAACCTAAGGGATACCAGGGCTCATCTAATTCACTTGAGAAGGACTTATACCAGCAGACCGTTTTGGAATTGGCTAAAGCTTTTTTATCTCAGACTACCTTAAATTCGTAAGAGCCTGGCCGCCAATTTTTGGAGTGTATTCTTTCATTACAGGCACGCTCGTGCTACAGATGCTTTGAATTAAATTTTGATTGTTTACCAGCCATTTTCACCTTCTCCAGGACCATTTGACCTAGTCAGGTATTAACAGAGCCTCCGAGGCCTCAACAGGGGATGTATTCATGGAGTTCGCCTAGTATGTGGGTTTCGACCCAACGCTGAGATTAATTGGGCTTTGCGAAAGAATGCATTCTTCTACAGGAAAAGAGTTTACTGCCTTAGCGGAAAGTACTCCAAGCCTAAGTAAACTTTCAACTTAGGGACTCACCAGTGTGCCTAGCTCATCAAAAAATGAAAAGAATAAAACAAAAGAATATAAGATCTATTGTCTATGTGGGAGTGCAAGGGTACTAAAGTGACGTGCGTATCTTTTGTTATTTCCTCAAATGACAAAGACATGTAGCTTCCTATCAGAATGACCACATTATTGCCCTTTAGGCTCTCAATGGAACGCTTAAGCGAGTGATGAAATTTGACCTTAACTTTGTAATAAAGGGAGATTATCGAAAAGCTAGTCCAGTAGAATCCGTTCAGTGTTAAGCTATTAATGGGACAAGAGATTTGATTTCGACATTTTCCTTGCATCGGATAGGTAACATTAAAGGAACCTTTTCCTCCTCGATCTAAACCTGAAGATATGTAAGCTGAATGCAAGAATGGCTAATCCCTTGATAGAAGAACTTTGGTTCTATCAGCCAAAATCCTCCCCGGAATAGCGGGCTACTTTTATACAGAGTGAATACGGGCTAAAGCACGTATTTCTCTTTAAGTTCTTCTCGACGAAGCGAATATAACCAAAGATCTTATATCATAATTCAAAGAATCTTTTCGTGACACATCTGACATACATCTGCTTCAGTGTAGGCCACGCACTGGGTGTAAGCTTGCAAAATTCTACGGCGGCCCAGTTGACTTCCCCCCAAAAAACAGATCATTTCATCAACCTGAGCAACACGACTTTTAGCCAAGACCAAGTTGATTTCCTTAACTTGGGCCTAAACTGCCACTATATGACTAAGTCATTTCCTTTATCTAAGAGAAATGAAATAGAGATCCTCCTCGAAGACACACTCAAGCTCGAACAAGACCGAAAGGTCGATATCAATCCTAACCTTGCTACTGAACCATCCGCAGAGTCGAATAAACGCCGCGACCACAGACGGAGCTTTCTTATCACACCTCAACTGAGGCAGGCTGCAAAAAAACTCAGAAAAAGCAAGTATATGGTCATCCGGAGAGCAGATAAATCCTTAATCTATGTTATCCTGAGCCAAGAAGAATACCTCAACAAGATGAAAACGATGCTGCACGACACAAAAAATTTAAGAATATTACGTGGAATCCGACTAACGATCTAAAAACGAAGCCATACAAACTCATTAGGAAAAAAACCACGACCCCCAACCCTATAAAGATTCCCCTAATTGAAGGCGACTCCAGGCAGGGTTACGCGTACGGCAATGTAAAACGCATAAACCTGGAAATCCCCTTCGCCCCATCATAAGTCAAACACCAAGCGTGACTTTTCACCTGGCAAATTTTCACAACTTGATCATCGTGCCCTATACCCCATCAGACTACACGTTACCCTCTTCTTCAACTCTTCTAGAAATCCTACAAACTTCTCAGCCAGCAGCCATACTAGCTTCTATGGACGTAGAATCTCTATTCATAAGTCTTCCTGTTGATGAAACTATCGAATTGATAGCCAATGCCATTTACCATACTGGAGGCTCCACGCCCCTCACCATTCCTGAAGACATATTGCGACAGCTCCTCCAAGTATGCACAAAAGAAGTCCCGTTCTACAGTCCTGATGGGAAAATGTAGGTGCAAATCGACAGTATCGCGATGGGGTCACTTCTTGGCGTCCTGTTTGCTATTTTTTACATGGGCTTAGTTGAGAACAAGATTTTCTAAAGCAATATAGCGCCCAAGCCTCCCATCTACGCGCGCTATATCGATGACATAATTATAAATACGAATAATCTCGAACAAGTGAACGGCCTAGTTAAAACATTCAAGAACAACTCGTGTCTGAATTTCTTCCAAGAAACGGAAGGTGAAGGATCCCTTACCTTCCTTGATATCCTCATAAGTGCACAGGAGTCCAAATTTGTGGCCCAAGTATACGTTAATCCCACGAACTTGGGTTTCTGTTTACACGGTTTTTCTGAGTGTCTTAAACGTTAGAAGAGATCATTCATTAATGTCTTAGTTAACAGGACAATTTCTCATTCATCCTTGTGAACGGCTGTTGATCTTAAACTTAAGAGGGGGTCCCGAGTTCTCGTTAACAACGGCTTCCCACAAGAATCCATAGACGCCACCATGAAAGTGAAAATGAACTTGACTGCTAGTCCTGGTGTCAGGTCTACTCCGAAGAAGAATAATATCGACCTTTATTACAAGGCCAATATGAAAACCGGCCATCGTGAAGACGAAAATGCTCTCAAAGCCATTCTTCATCGTAACGTGACCCCAACCGACCCTAATACGGATATTAATCTTATTATATACTACAAGACGAAGAAAAAAAGTAGTTGCATCATGAAGAACAGCTGTCTCCTTCCGAAGAGAAAACTCCAGGAGACTAACGTCGTGTACGTATATTCATGCGAAGTCGGTGGCTGCGAACACCGCAATTCAAAGTACATCGGCGTAACCTCCACAACAATGTTAAGGCGACTGACAGCTCAGCTTCAAGATAGCGCGATTGAAAACACGCCCACTCTCATGGCACTACCCTAATCTGTGAAAAAATGAATAAGGACACCTACATCATCCTGAGACTCCAAACCTGCAGATGATTGCGAATGGCCAAAGCTGTCATTATTCAAATGAAGAAACCGGCAATTAACGTGCAACTTCAGTCGGAAACCATACTCCTGGCATCTCAGTGTCTCCGACTAGACTGCCGTTAAAAGAGGCATGTTTTCAAATTTCAAGTTGCCTTTGCCTCCTTTGCCAAAGAACTAGATCGGAGCGAGAAATAGTAAGAAATGAAATGAAATGAAAGGAAAAGTGAGAGGAAATGTTTTAGATCTCCGTGCCCCTCCCCCACCCCGACCAGTCCCTCTTGGAGGAGGGGCGAGGCCAGGTTCCCCCGAGTTTCCCCGGCGCCTTCCTCCCTCTGGGCCTGAAGGCACCGAGGGAAAAGAGCTCCGGAGAGGGGGAGAGAGGGAGGGAAAGAAGAAAGAGATAAGGATAGGACAGACTGAAATAAAGTCAAAGGCTTGAAAGTTGACCAAGTTGGCCTGTGGACCTGTTTAACATGAGACACGGACCACGGTGTTTTTATATTTTCCTAGCTTTTTACTTGTTACGATTTGCTGTACCTGTCCCTGGTGTTAGTGTTTGGCCCATCTTTTTGGATAGTGGTAAAAGAGGAAGATGATTGAATTGGAAGGAAGATGGAGGTTTGTAGAGAGGTGCAAGTTGCGTGGAGGTCACGCTAATCTCTGTACTATAAACTAATTTTAGAGTTAAGTTCGAAATAAGTTAGAGTGCAAGTATTTATGTTTGTTTATTTATGTGGTTGTTTTGTTATTATGTTTTGTGTGTTTAAGTTAGGCGTTCAAACCGTTGTTAGAGTTATTTGCTTTCCTGCTATGTTATTAACTCGAGTTTCTATGATTTTTGGACCATAATTTTTCGTGTCTGTATCTGTTGTGTGTGCTCAATTTCCGTGATTATTTCTTTGATAATTCTCTTCTTTATTCATGTCGTTGTTCTTTTTTCGTTCATTTTCACTTTTTGGTTAGTTTTGTCATTCCTTGGGGGTATCAAATCCAATCCGGTGAGTTTGTCATTATTCGGGAAATTTTTCTTATTTGGTTTACACATAAATCTCCTTCTTTTAGGACTAGGAAACAGCATATGTGTCCTCCATCCTGCCACTCGTGCTAATTGATTATTTAGTTCCTCTCCTATTTCTTATTGTGTTTCTATATGATTTTTTTGGCTCTTTTTTCAATTACTTTTGTAATCGTTTTATTTTTGCTTAGATGTGTAATTTTCGCGTGTTCGTAATTATGTATACTGCCTTATTCTGTATACGTTGCATTCTTATTAGATTGCTTCATGAAACAGTATACATTGCAATTGTTGGATATATCAAGGTAGGCTGTATCATGGCCTCGTATCTCTTTTTCTTAGTTTTCATGTTTAAATTTCTTAATCTGTAGACTAAAGTTAGCATGCCTCGTGCTTTGTTTATTCTTTCGGTCACTTGTTTCTTGTAACCATTTTTGGTAATAGTTAGGCCTCAAATCTTGCCTTCATCTTTATAACTGTATCGCTTGCCATCAACGTAAACGTCGGATAGTTTATGCGATAAATAGGTATAATTCTAAATGTATCTTTCTTTGTTTTAATTTTCCATTTGCGTTCATACTCGTTTAGATTTTCTATTTCTGTTGCCGTTACTCTGGCCTGCATCTGAGGGTTGCGATAAACACAAGGAAATTAATTGAGTGAAATCATCTGCGTATCGTATGTCCACACAACGCTCGTTCCTTGGTGGGGGAATATCCGAGGTATACACTGAGTATAGCGAACGACTAAAACACTCTCCCTGAGCTAGGCCCGCATTAAACCTGAATCTTTCACCTTGGTAATTCCCCGTGTCTATGTATGCATATCTTTCCATGACGTAGTCGTATAAAATTCTTTCCAAATAGTAGCTCATTTTCAGATTTAGAATTTTATGTTGTATGCCTCTTTGCCAGACTTTATCGAATGCTTCCGATACGTCCCGGCATACAATGACCATACTGCATTTTTCTCCTTTCACTTTGCTTATTTTTTCTGTAATCATGCTGAGGGCCATCTCCATATTCCTGTTCTTTCTGAAGCCGAATTGTTAATTGTTCCTGAGATTGTTTTCTGTGAGATATTCATTTAATCTTGTGTTCAGGATTGTTTTCAAACACTTTCCCGATGAAGTAGAGAAGTCGCTTTTATTTCTTCATTCTTAAGTTTCATTTCGTCTGTCCATATAAAGTATTTAACTGTTTTGTATGTGTTCTTAAGTATTGCATTCTCGTCAGCTCTTTGTATTCGCCTCCTTATTTTTTCCAGCTCGTCGTAGATTTCTTCTAAAGTAGTTTAATTTATTCTGCTTGGTGGGTAGTCATTCAATTCTTGTTTATATTTTTTCCAGGCTGCTCTATGCTATGGCTTCCATTTTTTAGTGGGAATTTGTATTGGTTGCTGATTAAAGTTGAGTAGTGTTGCTGTGTAGTCACTGCAGATAACATTTACAGGTTTCATGTGGTAGTTAAAAGCAATGTATTGTTTTCTAAGCAAATGTCTGGAGTTGTCGCTGTTCTGTCGTTAATTAGCGTTGGGTACTCTTATCATAGTATTATTAATATCCTTCTGTCTATTAGAGCTTCTAGGTCTTTTCCTGTTTGGTTTCTGTTCCTATATACTATGTACGTGCATCTTGCGTTCAGGTCTCCTCCCCATAAAGTTGGAAGTCTATTGTTAAATATTCTCACGAAGTTATTTATTGGGAGTCCCGGTCGTTGCGGTGGTTGGTCTCCTGTAGTAATTATTATATTGGTTAATTATATTTTGACCTCAATTGCGAGGTAGGATTCTGTTAGTCCTTGTTTTGTTTTGTACTATATTCTTTTCTTTATGACTATTGCTGCTCCGTAATGTGGTTCCTTTATGTAATTAGTTGCTATTACGTCGTACTTCCATATTTTTAATTTGTGAGTCTCAAGGTTAATCGCGTGAACTGAAATTATAATAAAATCGGGATCTATTGCTCTAAAAATATTTCCGTATGTGTTTTATTTATCTTTCCTAAAGCCATACGTATTTATCTGTCGAATTCTTATTCTTCTATTATCCATCTTGTTTGTATGTTCTTAAGCGGTTCTTTTTAGGGGGAGAATGGAGCTATTACGTAAATTTATTTGCGTCTTTTTCTTTTTGTCGTTGCTGAGGTCTGACTCTTATCCGTTAAACATTTCGCAGTTGGTATTTCCGGTATTTGGTCACATGGGGAGGTGTCCCTAGTCTATTACCTTTTTGGTTTTTGCGTGTTTCTTTTTGCGTTTTTCTTATCATTCTCGTCGGTGCTGCTCTCAGATTCTGTTTCCTCGCTTTCTGTATCTTCCTCATGTTCAGATTCGCTTTCCTTTCTCTGTGTTTCCTCCAAGTTTCATCTATGTATCTTGTGAAATAATTTTTATGTTAAATATAGCCAATGAATCTATATTTTGCGGGAATTTCATTGGCTCCAGCCCATTTTCCTTGAAATGAATACATCTCAGTATTTTTAAGTTCAGAGTTCCGTCAAGCGTTATTTGAGTGGTTGTTTTATTGGTTTTCGTTACTGCTGCCGCCACATATGAGGTGTTTCTTGTTCCTTCCTTTCTTTTTTGTGTTTCAGTTTCTTTTCTCTTTATTATTTCTTTTCGCTTGGCACATGTCATTGCCATTGTTCTGTGGCTCCTCCGCAATTAAAACATTTTTTTATGGAGTTTGTGCAGCTCCGCCAAGAATGTCGCCCACTGCATTCTGAACATATTTCTCCTTCCTTTCTTAGGCAGCTTGCTGTGATGTGGTTTTCCATTTTGTAGCACCTAAAACAGATTTGTATATTGTCTACTGGTCCCTTTAAATGTTACAAGCTGGAATCCTCATACTTTATGCAAGGATTTCCTTCTGTAATGCCTTTGTTGCACACTATTTTAAACACGTGTGTGTGTTCCTTAAATTGATTATGTCGTGTATCTTCATCCAAGGTTGATGTTCCATTATTTCATGTTTTATTTCATCTGGGTTTGTTTCCCTACCCATGACTCTACCTTACGGCATACGAGGCTTTGGTTGGCAATAATATGTGGTGGTACTTTAGCCTCTAAGTCGATTTTCCTTAAAGTGATGTTTCTTGCTGATGAAAGTAGCAGTTTGACATCGTTGATTTCCGCACAGATGACAATAAATGCATTAGCTGTTCTTATCCATTTGATCAGGAAGATTTAAAAATCCTTGTAAATGCTTTGTACTACATCCTCTGGTTTCCGTTTTATCCCGTTCTGAATTAGCCGAAGTGGGAGCCTTTTGGTGAAGTCCTGTGGGTCTATGTTCATTTTTTCATGCCCCCCCCCCGATGAGTGGGGGGTTCTCTGGAAAGATAAGCTAGTAGAATATTTACCCCACTCCACTAGTGGGAGAAATCCCCTATCTGTTCTTAATACTATCTCGCCTGCCTGCTCTGGAGCTCACACTCCCTGACCAGCATACCCAATTAGGCCTAGCCCTATAAGCTGTACTGCAGTCAGATTTATGCTCGCCACCGATAACCGGGCTCGTTCTCTGGCGCCCTAATGGGGTCTCCTTCGGGAGTTAACTACACCGTACTACTAACTGCTTCTGAGACTTTGCTGGTGGTCAGTTTATACTGTCCTAGAGAAAAATAAAGTAGGAGAGTTTCAGTTATATAAAGGTATAGTATGAGATAGGAAAAATTTAAGGAGATCAGCGGTTTGGAGTAAATCCTCGCGAAGCAGAAACATGAGGTCTCTCCAATTAGTCTGATTCGCACATATATTTATTCTTGTTTATCTTTGGTATACACTTAAACGTATATAGAAAATGCTCTCTTCGCAAAGTTATTTCAAGTCAAAAGATTGATGTAACTTAGCAGTCCATAGATCGCTGCGAGTTGTCAGATGAACTAAGCCGTCAAATTGGACATTGGACAGGGACAAATAAAGTGGGGAATATAGTAGTAGAGGGTTTTTTGTAGGAGAAAATAGTGGGGAAAAATAGGAAAATTTATAGAAAAGCGAAAATTAAAAGTAGAATAAAAGACAGGTCCATGTTGATAGGGCATCTCTGGCTTCCTTTGCGTTTTGAAATATATTTTATGATATATATATATATATATATATATATATATATATATATATATATATATATATATATATATATATATATATATATATATATATATAAAAATATATATACGAGGGGCGGTCAATAAGTTTTGCAATTCAGATATAAGGAAACGAGATATGAGGAAAAGTGTTTTATTATTTTTCAATATAACTACCCTCGACTTCAATGCACTTGCGCCACTTGTCTCTGAGGCTTCGAATTCCCGACAATCAGAAATCTCCCGACTGCTGTTCAATCCACTCCAGAACGGTGAGCTGGACATCTTCATCATCCCTAAACCGGCGTCTACGCAGTGCAACCTTGGCTTAACGGAATAAAATCTACTCGTAGGGTAGCTCCTCGAATCCGCACTCGCGCAGGCCAGCTTGTGCAATTCTGGCTTTGTGAACTTTGACGACGTTGAAGTCGATAATGGAGCGTGAGGTTTCTAGGGACCAAACGGGCAGAGACCTTGGTCATGGCCAAATTGTCGTGGATGATGTTGATAACACTTCCATCTGATATTCCAAGTTCTCGCTCGATTTCTTCGACCTTTACCCGTCGATTTTCGAGGATCCTCCTCTTTTCACGGGCCACATTTTCCTCGTTGGTCACGGTGACGAGCGTCCTGGACTGAGATCTTCTTCAAGGCACTTACGACCATGGCGGAACTCCCTATTCCACCGATCAATGGGTGCATAGGAAGAAGTGGTGTCGGTGTACACTGCAACCATGTGTTCATGCATCTATTTTGCATTCTTGCCTTCCTTGGTCAAAAAATTTGATCACTGCGCGGCGCTCAACCATTGTTGAAAAATTTGTGACTTACGATCTTCGATTAGCTACTGCTTCTTAAATAGACGAGGCAAGAGCGTGCGGCTGCAGGTCCTAACTTGCAATAACTTGTCCTAACCTACCCACAAACAGCCATGGCCCTTCCTCTGTTTTGCCCTAGCAGCAGGGTTTTGGTTTCTACTGCTTTTTGTGAAGATTTTTTATCTTCTTATTTGGGTTGTTTACACCCTGATTTTGAATTTTCATTATTTTGTTTATTGTGTTGATTTTGTTGGTTTGGTATTTTTGGCGAGTTAATTGCGCTAAAATTTGGGGGCAAACTTAAAAAATTAGCACTTTCACTTTGCTAATTTAGTGAAAGGTGATTTTGTATGGCTTTGTGTGGGTTGGGTATTGTGAAAATCTAAGTGAACCTTGTGTCTACGTCATCGTCAATGTGTACTCTGTTGCCTTTAAAAGGTATTGCGCGTCCTATCTCATCAAAGTCCATGGGCTCGAGTACAAACTCGAGAGGGAGGTGCCGGTGTACTTTGTCCCAGATCTTAATTGCTCTTAGGTTAATCTTCACGTTTATGTGGGTTATCCACAGTACACCATGGAGCTCACTCTGCCTTCTCCGCTCTCTCCTTTGTGTTCCCGTTATAATATAGACAGCCTAATTTTGGACCTTTTGCAGTTTAATGACTTATGCATCATTTGTAAGGAAAATAATAGAATGGCTTAATTCATTCCTCCTAAATATAAGGAAAATTCGAGCTATACTGCTTGTGATTCTCGCCAGGGGGCCCAATGCGTAGATAACAGAGTGCTTGGTCACAAATCTTAGGTAAGAGTTGGATGAGTCAGTGTGTGATTACGAGGGTAGTGCAGCAATGGCAGATAAGTGACTATTAAAGGTAGTGCCCAAATTTAAATGGGGTGTGATCAAGTAACCTTTAAGCTATCAAGGTTAAAAATAATAATAATAGTTCTACAGAAAGCAACATTGAATTGGTACCCATTAGAAACACCGCAGTTTTGTAATGAGCGATTTTCAAGAAGTGGGATAAACGAGTTTGTAGTAAATAAAGTTCTTATAGTGCATGAAAACGATGTTGGCAGCAAGAATGAGGGATGGATTCACATGTCATCCGTAAAAAAATAGTATGATACATAAAGGACTGAAACAGACTTCTGCTAGATTAGATATATCACTCTTGACATAGGCAGGCTGAAAGCGAGTGATAGAAATAATTTTAAACAAATTATTTCTCAGGACATATTTGTAGTTTATTCTGGTATAAGATTGTCAAGCCTTTTATATATAGCGGTGATTTTGATGTTTTAAACTATTGAATTAAAATTAAAAAAATGTCTTGAAAAGGGTAAGAGTCTTTTACATACAAAAGGCTAAAAAAAATAAATAAACTTAAATATTATCATCTACAATGGCTTTTATAATTTCTTGTTATAATCTTCATTTCACCACAGGATTATTCTCGTTCCAATCCCTCGATAAGTTCTATAACAAGTAATATTTTGATGACATCGCTTTAATAGCTGAAAATTTTTCCTAACTAACTTTTTAATATTTATTTTTCAAGTTAATAATAAGTGACATTAGATTCACGAGCCCCCAAAATGTACGTTGTCATGGTTATCATAAAAGCATATCATAATGAAACAGAGTTTGCTCACTTTCTGAAAGTTGCTCTGTCCTTTGTTGTCAAAATTAAAAAACCCAGAAACCGTTTGATAGGGATCCAACATTTGTAGTAAAACATGAAACACATGAAAATAGATCTAATGGCATTAAAACTCAAGATTTTGTACAGAAAAAATTCAAGCATATCACAGAAAGTCGGTGCAAAGCGATTGCTCTCGACGTTTAAACATCAACAAGCTGCCTTTGGTTTTTCTATGGTAAGAACACCTCTACCAGGACCTAAAGATGGAGCTAAGGAATGACATATGACTATACAAAGTGCCAAGTGAGGTTCCAAATGTAATGCATACCAAGTTTCAAGCCTTGATGGCTAAATGAGTCATTAGCTGTGAGGGAATGTCATGCATTCTCACATTTTTCAGAAGGCTAAGAGTTAATGATGTTGCCTACACAGATGTTTTGGAGAGGTTTTCACGGCCCTGAATAGAAAAAGTAGTCAACCGTAGACCTCGACTCTTTCAATAAGAATCTACATCATCTCATAGGATTAGAAAAACACATTTTTTTCTAATTAACTAGCGAAACAAGTTACTTATATGTACAATCATATAATTCCCTACAAATACAATTCGCCAACATTACATATATAAATTACAAGAGTGAGACAATAAGGTCCATCTCTACCGAACTGTTTATAGCAGCAATTTTAGGAATGCTCCAAATATTTGACCTAAATGCAAAATGGAATGAGAAAAATTGAAATATATCTAAGCCACCCAATTCTCGGACCATATCTTATTTCTTTTTAAATTTCGAACAACCTACTGTCATTGAATACACAATTATTGCTAGATACTTTTAGTTCTGCTAAAGATGAATGTCTTGGACAGAAAAATACTAGCTTGTGGCTCCTAAGAGTGTCACTTGAGGAAAATACGCAAAAACTAACGAAGGGAGAGGGAGGAGAGCATCTTTAAAAGCATCATATCGTTATTCTTGTAACGTAATGTATTTCCCCAGCGATTTTAACACTTGTAACAGAATGATACAAATTTGCGAAGTATTTAATGAAATATGCTATAAAATGTACTTCAAAACTATAAAAGACTCACGGCTATAAGGCATAAATCAAATGTACAGCATAGTGAGATAAGATTACCAATAATTCACGTAGTACTTATTGTCAAATGGGATATTAGAAGAAAATAATAGTCAAGCAGAAGAAAAATAATATTATTCTGGTCCATTTCTTATATTTGGCAACTATCCAAACCTTGGTGAAAATATATTCAAGTAATACTGTTCGTGATTAAAAATCACTTATGGTGAAACTCAGATCTCCTCGCCAAAACCGAGAACAAATTCCTAAACGTGTCTCAAAGTAGTAAAATTACAAGTTTAGTTTGCATAAGCAAACAAGAAGCCGGGAGTATAATGGAAGCTCTATTTAGTTCAAGCAATATCAAATAGTTTAGCAACTTTTGCAAGTATTATGTTTGCTTTTTTCTCTTTCCTTCACAATTTCTCTCTTTCGGCGTTGGCTATTCAATCCCCTATCATTTGAAATCGAAAAAAATATTATTTGAACTAAATCCGCAAAAAAGTCCGTTTTCTATTAGGTCATAAGTTACCTCTTAGCAAGATTTCAATAGCGCATTAATTCCTCATAAAATTATAATTGCTTTCAAACCCTCAAACCCATAAATAAGACCTTAGCACCAATAATTTTGACATTTCTTCAATTCAGGGTGATTTTTCATATTTTATTCCTTCCATAAGATTTTGAATTGCGCTCTTGCGAGACGCCTTCTAACTTCTCTTTGTGTTTCATATTACGTTCATTCTTAAGGGGAATATGTGTTATCAGAGGGAAATTAGGAAGATACCGAATATAGCAGCTAAACTAAAGTGATTTAGAAAATATATGGCAGTGGGAGATTACGATATTTATATAAGCTGCGATTCGTCTTCCATAGTACATAAAAAAAATAAAAATGTTTATACCAGTGATTCTCAACTATTTTGTCCCATGCTCCCTTTTTATCATGTAACTATATATGTATAATCCACCCCATTTTCAAGATTAACATAAAACAGTGAATTATTTTAAGGTGTGAAGAAATTAATGGTTTTCCTAACATAAAATACTACCTTTAGTTGTTCAAATTGCAATAAATTTGCTGCAAACACTTGAAAAAAGGATTTTAGGAAATATTAACGAAGATTTGGAGGCTTTAGTGCCAGAGAACTATATGAAAGATAAAATTTACATGTGAACATTGCTTAATTTTTATTAGCCTATAGGAGCTGTAAGGAAATTTAAATGATAGGGGAGATGAACGGTGGAATTTTACTGCCAATTTAAGTGCCCCCAAAAATGCTCGATCGCAAGTAAAAACCATTCTTGGCCCTAAAAGTTACCTTCATCAGCAGGAGGCTATGCAGGGTATTTGCTGGGATGTGAAAGTTGTTTGTTATGAACTCCAGAATAATAATCATATAATCATACAGTTATCACGTACATACCTCCACCCTGGCTATGAGCATAAAGGAATCCCGCTAGATTTAAATATTTAACTTAGTCAATCAAACTTCTTAGAATTTATCATATTATTCATGAATATGTATGATAATAATGTGTATTTTGCTAACATGTTTAAATATTTTGTTTATAAATAGGAATTACTTACTATGTATTTTACTAATGGTCTTTAATGAATAAAATGTTTTCGAAATTCAGAATTTAACCAATATATGTATATTATTATTATTCAGCTAAAATTTTTAACTATTTTCTATTCAATATCGTTCTGTAAATCTAAAACTAAAGAATTTGAGAAGAAAAGACAGCGCAAATATTATATAAGTAGAAAATGTTAAAAAAATAAAATATTCAATATATCCTGTTCAGGAACCCAACCGGGACAAAATCTTAGAATAGTTATAGAAAACATCTATCATTGAGGATTGATTACATAATCGCAAAATAAATTTACTTTGAGCTTACTGGGGAGTTAAATGAAGATTTAAGTTAAAAAAATCACCCTGAACCTTTAAAAGTATCGACGAAAGGAAAGAACGCATGGATATCTGAGGTCAACAAATATCACAAAAATAAGACAAAAATATTATTACACTTTATATAAAATTCTAAGCATTAGTTTCTTGATGGTACTTTTGAAGTAGTTCCAAAATTCTTTGGTAAGCTCTATACTATTCATGCCTTAAACGATAAATATACATTACCCTGCATTTATTCATTTTTGCCAGATAAAACTCAAGCCACCTATACCAAAGCGATACAAGAATTACGAAATTTAATATTAACTCCCGATGATTGATTTTGAAAAGGCTATGCTGAATTCTTTAATAAAGATCATTCTCCGACTTTGACATAAAAGGATGCTTTTTCCATCTTTGTCAAAATATTTATCGAAAAGTACAGGAATATGGCTTCCAAAATATATATCAGGAAGACAAAGATTTTGCGCTGCAAAAGAGGATAATACCAGCCGTTGCTTTCGTACCTCTAGACGATGTTAGGACAGCATTCGAAGAAATATATAACCCTATTCCTAATAAATGTTTAGAAATTCTGTATTATTTTGAAGTGAATAATATTAATATTGGAAGACCATATCGACGAGGACGAAGAGAACTGACATTTAATATATCTATGTAGAATATGTATGCAAGAACTCACGACGAGCTTCCCACGGACGAATAATTTAGTCGAAGGATTGCATCTGCGCTTTTCTCCCTTTATTAGATGTTCGCATCTGAACATTTTCAAATTTAAGGCTCTTATCGTAGAAGAAATCAACCATCAAAACGTAAATATTGCTCAATTATGGCTGCTTTACCGGCAGAACCACAGAGAAAGAATATAAAAATAATAGTACTCACATTCTATAAATGGTTCAAAGCTACTTTAAGGTATTGCCTACAATTTACCTTTTAGCTGAGTACTGCAGGAGTTTTTGTGCTGATATTTGACTCCATTAATTCAAGTTCTAAGTTTTAAACTAAAGTTTTAATCAACTTTTTAAAAATAAACTGTATCTAACTTATTACTTTTATCAAGTCAAATGTTATCACACTTTTTAAAATAAACGGTATCTAACTTATCATTTTTCCATGGGGATTTTGTCCGCGGAGGAAATTGTATTCCAGGGGATTTTGTCCTAAAGTCTATGAACAATCATGGTTTAAAGTTATCTGGTGAGGTGAAAGCTATTATTATGTATTGTTGTTTTGCATTAAATTTATGTAATTTTATTTAAATACACATATATCTTGAAAGAAGATGATTTAGAAATTTAACATTTAGTAACAACTTTACAGATTTTCATCCCTTCTTGAGCTACTTCATTGAGACAACGAGTTGGAAAGGAACTTCGCGCTGCTTGTGAGGTAACCACCGTCAAGCATTTAGGTGGTTCTAAAATAGAATGGAAGATACTTTTAGCTAGGGAATAATAAATATAACTTATGCCACCAAGTTTTTCAGGTTTTAAAGTCATCTATCGAGAAATTTCATTCTAAAACACTAAGAAATGAAGTTGTTTTTCAGCAGGTCAATGATCCGTGCCATACATCCAACCACACCAAGAATTGGTTCGGAGAAATGGGGATTACTCTTATCCAGTGGTTACAACAAAGCCCCATCAATTATATACAATGGAACATTATTTAGGAGTGCTTGTAATGAAAATCAAAATTCTACAAGTAAAATGTTTTTAAGAAAAATAAGAAACCTAAGTGAAGAAAGATAACTTCCGAAATGGTAGGAATATGTATTATATAAGTATTAGAGTAATTAAAATAATAAATATATAATATATATGTACTAAATTCATTAACAAGAAATGCTCATTTAAATTATATGAATGATTTCATATAGTGTGTTCTACTTTTGGCAAATGGTGTATATGTAGAACATTGGCAAATTTTATAGGCTTCTCAACAAATTTGTCCTTCACAGGTCAATAGAAAGGAATTACTTACTATGTATTTTACTAATGATCTGTAATGAATAAAAGGACATGTTTTGGAAAATCAGAATTTAAACAATATAATTATTATTATTCAGTTAATATTTATAACAATTGTCTATTCAATATCATTATGTGAATCTAAAGCTAAAGAACTTGATAAGAACAGAGAGCGCAAATTCACCTTATCCATCACATTGCAGGCGCACACGAGGCATATTTAACCAAGAATAGCACATTGTGTTAGTGTGGAAAGTTTTTTTTTCATACTCCAAATGCAACGGCGTTTGGCCATGTGATGACCGTTTATTTAATTCCTTTCACCATTACCAAAATGGCCGTTTGCTCTGATATATGTAGAGGCGGAAAATAATAACAAATCATATATTTCATCACAACGCAATAATGCGGACTCTAGTAAATAATTTTTGGTGGCATATTAAAATATATTTCATTTTCGACTGAAAGAGAATTATATTCTTGACCACCTAATAAATGGGTAATTTTAAAGGTAAAGCCAATTTGAGCTTTATTTTTAATTTACTGTAAGATATTTAATAGTATTTTATTTGGAATATTAGTGCTTTACAACCTTTTTCCATTCCCTGAATATTTAGGAAGGGTTACTTTAATGTGAGAATGTCTCTCAAAAGTCATATCGCTTTTAAATTGAGGTCAGAATAGGAGCTGCAAATTGAACGATATAACATTGTTTTTGCACAACTTAAGCTCAAATAACCCTTATTTTAGTGCAAGAAATGCAGAGAGAAATTTAGGAATCGTTCACTACAACTTTCCAAGACAGAGAGAAAGATTGCTGAGTGTGATTAACAAGACATGGACACAGCTAACGTTCCCTTCTTGTTTTCACTGAACATCAAACCAACTCTCTCTTCTCTTCTTTTGGGGCCCTTCCACTATAATATCTTATCACCACTGACGTTGAACCGCTACCCCTCTCTTGTTGTAAAAAGGGACTCTACTCTAAAGTAATTGCTGTCAATACACCCAAATAACACCTAGATACCTTCAATCCCAACAAAGTTCAACAAAAGTTGCCTTTGGGCTTGCCAAATGGTGTCATTTTGATTTTTATGTGTATTTCATTATCAAATGTTGGGATCTCGTTTACATTGGTAAGGAGGGATATAGAGGGAGGGAGGTTGACTCGCTTTACCATAACGCGCAAACACCACTAAAAAAACTCTACCTCGTTCCTCCTTTTTCTATATCCAGCAGAAGCGCAAATCCCTCCCCCCTTCTTCTCCTCAAATCAGCCGTTCAGAGCAATGAGGTGATATGTACTAAAAAATTTCATCGACTTAGAGGCCCTACATGGGAAAACGGCTTTATGTTTCCACGCCTCTTACCTACACAACCCCTTCACTTTTTACACCTATCATAAACTTCGTATTCTGTTTGCCACGTTAATCCCAAGCACTCATTCTCATAATCAAACTAGCTTTTAGTCATTCAAACAAGGACTCTTCTGCTTTATCTTCGCAAACCCATTTATATCCTGTAAATATATCTTCTCATACCATCGAAGAACCTTCTGAGAACCACAGAAATACTCTCCTTTATTCTAAAGTCTTCTGTAATCTAGCCATTTATCACTATATTTACCCCTCGTACAACAAAAATTCCTCCTAAATTGTTCTATTCCCGTCTTCTCATTCATCGTACTTTGGTTCCTATGTGCTACTGCTACCTTTGATATCATTCTTAACCTCACACAACATCACCTTAGTGTCTTATACTCACATTTGTGCCTATCCTCTTCACCACAGCTGCCACGGTAAACGCTTTAATCAACACTTCCAAATTCCTCTCACTTGCAGATAATAACTCCGAATAATCAACACGGAACAACATAAAAGCCATTTTACTCAAATTTTTGGCCATTTTCCATAGTTATAGTCGTACTTCTCCAAGTAATCTATCCATAAATATATTAAATATGATGGCGACATTATATTCACACATATGTTTTCTGCTTCATGTCTGTATATTAAACAACTCATTCTGGGCGTTTCATTTCTCACCTATACACACCTCCTCGTTCCATTTTAAACCCTTTTTTTCACCATCTAAAACTTTAGCACTTATTTTTTTCATTCGTTGAAGTTGCTCAATAATTCCGGATCATAATGATTATACCCTTTCTCACACTTCATATGCACAACTTCATGCACCTTACTTATTGTATTCATCTTTTATTTAGCCCTCTGTTTCAGTGCAAATATGTACTTTATCAAGAGAGTTCTATCTAATATAGCTCTATAAGATCCTAAATTACACTCTTGCCTACAGTAGGCAACAAACCCAGTCCCTTGTAGGGCTTTTCTTCGCTTTTCTTACTTTTCCTCTTACAAAACGCTACTATCACAACCTTAGTCAATCGGGAGAAGAATTTACACTTTAAAATCACGTACAACACAAACACCAGAACAATTACAGAGTCAAAGCACTTACAAGCACAAAATTTTAAACATATCGTATTCGGTGGTTGTTTCAGAACAACATTATACAAAAGGTCAAAGTACTCTTTCCGTAATACCGCTTAATATCTCACATTCATCCTTCCATCCATACTTTGGTGTTCATACAAATATTCTGCTATTGCATTCTTACCTTATCACTTTATTTCAGAATAACACATTCAAATTCAAATTCACCTTTTGTTCAAATGGTTTATTTTCTTTGGTAATTGGTTAACTGTTCGTTTTACTAATCGCTTTGGTTCCTTGTCTGCTTGTATGCATTCAACCGCAACTTCTTGGCACCCTTTCAGGCCTACTAAACATTTACATTCTCGTGCCTCTCTGTTATATATAAAGGGTATTTCAATAAGGTCGCTTGAATTTTAAATCTAAATAAAACAGGTTGTGTGTGATATATGCACTCAATCTATTTTAAATTTAAAAGTAAATTTTATGGCATTAAGTGTGGAATATGACGTTCAAATGTCCGCCACGGCTTCGCTTCGTGGAAAGTATTCGGAAGGCCCAATTTTCGATGACTTTGTCGCATAAATCTGCCTGAATTTGGTGCATGGTGTTCGTTATGTTGTCTTTAAGGACATCAACCGTTTGCCAATTATTCGCATAGACCTGCGATTTAAGGTGACCGCAAAGAAAGTAGTCTAATGGCGTTAAATCGCATGATCTCGGTGGCCAGTTGAAGTCGCTGCCGCGCGAGGTGAGCCTGCCCTGAAATCGCTGTTGCAAAATGTCTATCGTGGCATGCGCAGTGTGGCAGGTAGCGCCGTTCTGTTGGAACCACATGTCGTGAGTATCCATATCAAGCATATAATCTAGTTGAGGCCGCAAAAAGTTGCTTATCATCGATCTGTAGGTCTCGCCGTTGACAGTTATGGCAATCCGAGCTTTGTTCTCAAAAAAATACATACCAATGATACCGTTAGACAAAAATCAGCACCAAACAGTGACTTTGTTTGGATGTAATTGGTGCTGATATATCTCCTGTCGATGGTTTTCGTCCCAAATCCGAAAATTTTGCTTGTTCACAAATCCATTCATCCAAAAATGGGCCTCGTCCCGGAAGATATTTTTTAGGGGGAAATTTTGGGCAACTTCCAACTGCTCTAGAGCCCAATCAGCGAACACAGGGCGTTTCCTATGGTCGTTTATCTTAATTTCCTGGATAAGTTGGATTTTGTACGGGTGCAGACCCAATTCCCTACGCATAATGCGCCAAACTGAAGTCGCAGAAACGCCAAGTTCTTGTGAACGACGAGAAATTGGCTGCCTCGGATTTTCCCGAACACTTACATTTACAGAAAGCAAAGTTTTCAGCAGACCTTGCGTTACGGTGATGTAAGGGTGTTGGCTGATCGTTGCTCGACCCTTTTGTCTCGAATATGCCCACCAAGCGTCGAACAGTGGACTCGGCCGGACGATTGTGGCGAGGAACGTTTGTCGAACGGAGCACTGATATTGATAATAACATTTGATACTTTGCACACACTGTTCAACGCTATAACCTACCATCGTGATTTGCCAAGTAATACTGAACAGTTCACAGTGAGGTTCCTAGATGTTGCTTTAACAACCTGGCCATTATCGCCTGACAAAGCTTGAGCGTTCTTGTTGAAAGACCCTTCATATACACCATTTAGAAAAGTTTGTAACATTTCAAATTTTCTAAAATATAGAATTAACACAAAATTCTTATTAAAATTGTGATCATAATTCATTTTTAATAAATATAGGATTTCACAGAACAAACGAATATTTTGAGTTTACTCCAATTTTTCATTTCCTAAGCTATCAAAGTTATTTAGCAATTTATCTTTAAATTACTAAACAGGTAATGTTAGAATACACTACTTTCAGTAAATCATTTCCTATTTTTAAATAATCATTTTCATCTCTAATCCTTATTGCACTCGTTTACTCAAAATGCTCCTAACTTTTCGCAAGTACTGTAATATCATAAATATATCCGAAACTTAAAATACTGGTCATTGCAGTATGAAATGCTATCAAGAACATTGAAGAGAGAGGTATATTACTGACTAGGCAATAGAGATGATGGCCCAGAAAAACTTTTAAGTCACACGGTGTCAAGGAATAGGCTGAGGGATGGTTGGAGTTTCCACCGACTCTTATATTTATATATATATATATATATATATATATATATATATATATATATCGTATTATCACGAATGCGAGGGGTCGTCGTACTACTCCTTATACATCGTTCGGCCCGTGCCCTGAATGGATTTATTAACTCAGAGTGCTTAGAGGTTGGCTACGGAGGGATTGGAATAAACTTTGCCAGCAAGCGACCCAAAGGAAGTTAGATATACAAACAATATGAAAATAAAATTTTCATGAACGCAAAACAAGAAAGATATATATGCAAATAAGGTTCTTTGAGAGATAAATTAAGAAGTGAAGCTCGGATATCTCACTTAGCTTGTAAATAACTGTTCACTATGTAAATCCCTATACACTTTTGATGTTGCTAAGCTTCGCAGTGAAGTTGGGGAAGTGAAAGGGAAGGGTTACCTTGGAATCTGATGTTGGGATGGCGCTGGTGAGTGAAGGTGGTGAGAAAAGGGGTGGAAACGATAAGGTAGGTTCTCCAGGGCCGACCTGATCCCACAATTCCGTCACGCTTCTGCTGGAAGAAGGTGATGACGGGGACTCCTTGTTAAAGAGGGCCACACGCTCTTGAACTCCGAGGAATCTTGGGTGCCTCAGTGAGGGGGGTGAAATGACCTATCGACGCGTAGGGTCACAGAGTCAAGCCGAGATGTAGTTTTTTTGCTTATGGAACCAGAGTGAGGCTGTTTGTAGCTTTGGATCTGAAAACGTGAGTACGAGCTTGGGTCCTTACTGACTTGCAGACCAACGGGGTGAGGAGCCCCCCTAACTGGGACTGATCTCCTCTCTAAAGACTTGGTCCTTCGACGATTTACCAGAATACCGAGATAAATGGCAATTCCTGCTCCGCCAGACGCTGTGCAAGCTCTACTCCCGAGGGTTAAAAGAATACATCTTTTATACCCAAAACACGGGAGAGGTTCACATGGCTCCGGAAGTGAATTTGATATCAAGCGCCCTTCTTAGGGTGAGAGCTGCTTGATTATCTCCTCCATTTAGTCCTTTGTAAACTTTCGGAATCCACCGGAAGCCAAGATAGGCTCCCATCTATCGATAACCACTCCGGGAAGGATTGCGTTGGTTAGCTAAAATGGCTGGTGGGTTCTTCCGGCGAGAGGCCATCAGACATCTGGCCGGAAGGGAAAGGTTTGATATCACGGCCCAGCCGAAAGGCAGGTGGGGAAACGTGGAAGCATTAAGCTATTCTCCTATACACGGTAATTTCATCAGAGCAAATTTCCTAAACTATTACCATACTGATCCAGAGAAAGCAGTAACGATGGAAAAAGATCACTACTACTAGGCTGAAGCTGAAGAAGAAACTTAGAGGATCTGAGCTTTTCAGTCGAGTGCTAACAAAGAAATCATTTTTGAGACATTGTAAAAGAGCAAATACATCGGATTAACATAAAAAATCACCAAAATAGGTTAATTGTGCGAACGATGAAGCGTTGCGAGTTAATGTAATTAGATTGGGTCTCTTTTGTTATTTATTATGTTTAAATTATATTTTTAGATCAATGATCCTAAGCACATATTAAGAGTGTGCCGTAGCTATTCGGAGAAGAAGGAAAAAAATACCAGATTATAATCATAGATTCGTCACTCTGATCTTCTGATTGGTATCCTATAAAACTTTGTAGCATTATACGAACATACATAAGCACAGATAATATTGGGCTGTTCACTTTAATGTTTGAATGTAATTCCACAAGAATAGATGATATTGGGCTGTTTACTTTAATGTTTGAATGTAATTCCACAAGAATATTTCGATTCGTTAGCAAATAGGATGACAATAATTGGTTCAAAGCAAATGACAGAAATTTGTTGAGTAAAGACTTTAATATTATTTTTCCTAAAGTTGTAACTTTTGTTATGCTCATCATAATAACATTAAAGTTGATCTTTTCTTTTCTTGTGTAAATTTGAGTTTTATTTAATTTGGAGGGTGCCTTGTACACTATATTTATATATATGCGTGTATATGAATGAGATTGAATGATGTAGCTTCAACAACATTAGAGGGAAATCAAAATATGTTCCAGACATTACATATATAGAGTGTAAAGTGTTCATGCTTACGCATCAGGAGTTTATTCGTCAGGGATGATTGCATTTTTTCTTTTCTCTTCAGCCTTTTGATCGCAGTCATAACATTTTTATGGTGTCGTAAGATTTTTGCGTGGTAATCCTCATAAAAGTAGAATAAAATAGAGAGGTGACGATGATGTAAGGAAATTATATGCGTGATCACACATCACCAGATGTTTTCAGCAGAAGATCAAAATAATTACGAAACTAAGTTTAATAATAATAATAAATGACTTCGATATAAATTGTATTGGATTTTGTAAATTTACGAAAAATATTGCCATTCCTTAATTAGGGCGAAAGGAACTTGCTTTTGCAGTCTTTTACATACTTAAAACGTTTTGCGCAATTTTTCTCTATACTTATCTACGATTTTTCTACGTTAGTCTCTTCGTTAATTCTACCTTAATTAGTTTCCCTAATCCAATTGAATTACAATTCACTTTTCTTTATAGAACCTTATGGGGTTTGATCCATCTTTTAACAAATTAAATTGTACTAGTACTGGTTGATTTGTACAGGCTTACGATTGCTAACAATTCATATTAACTCAGTTTAGCATATTAAATTACTAACGTATACTAAATTTCGTTTCTTAAAGATATTAAGTAATTAAGAAAGATTAAATTTCTCAGATGCTTTCAGAAATAGAGTGCAAATATTAGCATGGATACGATTCTTGATATAATTTATACAATTTGCATATTTTATGGTAATTCGATGTCTTATCTATGATCTTGAACAACTGAACGCTGAGTAATATACTCTCTCCGCTCTCTTGCTAATCTTAGTTAATCAGCAATTCATCACCTCTCTTTAGACCTATCTTCTTCTAATCTTTCATTCTCTTCCACTCCTCTTTCGCCATCAAGAAAACTTCCCCTTTATATTAGGTTTCTGCTGCTTAACAAATATATATTTTAAGTGGATTTAATACATAATATATTTTCTGTTTTGTTCTGCCACCTTTTCCTATTTTATTGGTTTTAAAAAATAGAAAAAATATTCTTCGAAAAAACAAGAAATATTATGCAAATATTTTGAGGATCAAGAAGCTTAATTGAGGATAAGTAAGATTAATTCTGGAAATATATAAGAGAATTTAACAGGAACGCACAAATTAGAACTTAATGAGTAGAGTAATGATAGCCTAACTAAGCATACCTAGTCTATATTTACTTAAAAAAAATGAAAGCGGTACGAAATTCCCGGCTGCACTAATATAGTGTATTGCTTTGTTTTTTTCTTGTAATTTACAGAGGTTTACAATAGCCCAAAAAACAGGAAGTGGAAAGGACTCCTTTTCCTCTGAAGTGCTAATTATTGCCATATTTCAAAGATACGACTCCCTAAAGTATCGCAACTGGCGTTTTTCTTCTTTAAATGAGGATGCACTTTCTCCTGGTTTCCAAATATCCCTTGAAGCTCTTTTTTGTCTCCTTAAAAGAATTCTACTCCGTGTGTTTTATTTCCTGTTTATTATACAAATTGGTCGATGGAGAGTTTCAATATATCTTAAAAGATACAAGAGTTAAAGTAAAGGAGCTTTGTTATTGTAGAATGTAGTTGCCACATCCAATTTATTCTTATCTATATATTATCATTTCCTATTATCATCTTCACTTTTTATTCACTCGCGTTTCTCCATTGTACCCATCGCCTTATCTTCCTCAGTAACCAAGGACTAAACGAGAAAATTCTATAATACTTCTATTTAGGATGAGAAATTTGAAATTTTGTTTAAATTGATAGTCATCCTTGATGTGATTGAACCACATCTTTTACATCAGACTTTAAAATATTCACAAGAACGGAGAGAACAAATCATGTATATGTTTTTATTTCTTGGCAGACTATATTTAAAAGGGCTCACGCTACTCGTATTTAGAACACGTCCTATTATCTCAATCCGTAACGGAACTTTAAATTTTAAAAGGTGATCACTTTCTTATCAAATAAAATTTCTAATCATTAATTCCCTCTAACCCCTCTCTACGCATACTCAACTAAATATCATAAATACAAATGATATACAATAAATGAATTGTGATCTACTCGCTCTTATTATGAATGTTCATGTGAAATTGGATAAACTGCTATGGGCGATTCCTAGAAAATACTATTTCGTATGTTACTCACCACCAGGTTGGTTAGTGTTTTTTCAAATTAATAAAGAAATATAAACATCACATCCGAATGATGCAATAAACGTCACTCAAGGCCTCGATTCGAGGCCAAAACCGTCGCTTTGTTCCGTGTAATCGAATCAAAAAGAGACATAACAACCCATTCCATCGATCACTTCTGTATTCATTCGCCGACCATCTCTTCTCACTTCTTTCAAAGCGGATGTGACATTATTTTCCCTGAATTGATAAGTTCCTCCTTATGCCTAACACATAACTGACATCTGTTTCGCATTGCCATGAAAGAAGAGTAGAATGGAAATGCAACAGTATATTTTCATCGAACCGCGGGGGAGACAAAACCCTTGATTTAATCCTAAAGAATGTCTATTTTTATATAAATACAAGCAAACCTGTATTTATTAAGCAGCCAAAAAAAATCCTGTTTAATATAGTTATCTAAATTTAAGAACCGTAAAATAACGAGGCTTATCCGCCAGAGAGTAGTAACGAGAACATTATAACGTAACTAGTTAAGAGAAGGAGTCTGAAAAGGTGTTGAATTTATGATAGCCGTCGGTATACCTGCGTGTGTTGCCTTTGAGAGTATACAAAATCTTTCAGATGTCAGCCTTATCATTATCACCTATGCCATTCCTGAAAGGCCCGTATCAGCGTCATTATGAACTCAGAGCAGATATAAGATCGAGGCGAAGACTCTAACTCGCGCCTTACGTAGTCACCTCACTTAGCTACTTGGGCTACCTCTCCTTAACCCATACCCACTTCCCATAACATGTGTTCTTTACCAACCTCTTTTCAAAAAAATTCTTCGTAAGATGCCGTTGTTAGTTTTTATTTTTCGGAAAAAAGAGAAAAATATCTCGAACCGAGCAAGCTTTTTCACTATACTACCAAAATCTGCAACATCTTTTATTTTTATGGTATAAAAGATTTCTAATCCCAAAGATCGCTGAAAACCAGCGTCTTCTTTTCACTTCAGTCATTGTGTGCGTGCGCATCCATATGTATCAGAGTACATTCATCCCCAAATTCATCACATAAACTAGAGGTTAAAGAGTCTCATAGACTCGTCCCAAACTCTGATTGAATCTTCCTTTTGTCAGAGATATTACGCTCTTCTGAGAAAACTTTTGTGGGTTTTATGAAATTAAATTTAATTTAGTGTTCTGGCAGACATAAAGGAATCTAAGTTTATATTTCGAGCGTAGATATGCGCAGAGAGCAAATTAAATAGATATTTAATTGATATTTTTTAATAAAATCTATATTCTTGAGGGAAAAATGCAATTCTCACATGATTCAGTCAGTATTATCAAAGATTAGGGAGAGAATAAAAAGTAGTTACAAGATGGATGATCTATTTCAGGTCGATTATTCCGTAACTGACGTGTGGTGTGGCTAACAATGGTTCAAATGACTCGTCAAACTTTACATATGCCCCAACTAAGATACGAGTATAAAACAGACTCTAAACCTTTTATAAAAGCTGTGTCCACCTCGGTGAATATTATTCGGAGAGTCAATAATTGTCTGCATGAAATTTGACAATATACTACCAGTACAGGTAAATTTATGACATTTCATCCTCCACCCCAAAATTATGACCACTTTATTTTTCCAGTGAATAAAGTGTATAAGAACGCAAAAGAGAAAAAGTAATAAATATATAGCAAAATAAATGGAACCAAATGTGTTTCGTCATTATTTTTTTTTCTTTGAAGGCTATAGTTACCGCTAAGCTTGAGACTAAAAATTTTGGGACGTGGTCACGTCATGTAACAATACATGATAACAAATTAAGATAATAAATGAGAATAAGTGCAGGGGCAAAAAGAATGATTGATTACCGAGGAGGGAATAAGCCTATGATTAAAAATAATTAGAGACGATACGGGGATGTAAGAAAGAGCGTTGGACTTTTATGATGATTCTCAGCAAGGGTATATCCGCTAAAATTGAATCTACTTATGTGGCTTATTTATAGGCGATATTATAAAGACGAAAAAAACAAAACAATGCACACCAGAGAAAAACATAAAACTAATTATAAAACAAGTTATACTAAAAAAATAACACATAAAGAAAAGCATGATCCAGCAAAGGAGCAGGGGGGAGGGGGGTTGCTTGAGTGAGAATAGTTACATACATTAATCAAGGCGAGCGATAACAAAGTCACTGATGGCTATATTGAAACTAATTCTTTCAAAGTGGAACCGGATACGACTGAAGTTACGGAGATAACAGAAAAATAAATTGCTGATATTAGCAACATGCCATTTAAAATAGAGATTACTGTTTAAAGGAAACGACCAATTTTCTAAAATTGTTAGAGAGTGCATTGGTAGAGCAACCAAGAGTTGAAAGAAGGGCTACAATATTACAATGAGTGACATACTATCCGGGTTGAACCTTAAAAGAATCTCAGTTTTGTTATGTCTGGGTTTGGTGAAAATTATATGAGGATGAATGCAGAAGTGATGTGTGCCCATGAGTCGTAAGAAAATAGGCCAGATTAGCTTGTTTGGTCCTTATTTCTTCTTCTCGGGCGGAACGAAGGCGTCTCTTACGTGCAAGAGGAAACAGGACAAATGAGACCTTGAGTAACTGCTTCCTAGGTTGAGGTCAGAAGAGGGGGAGAGAGTGGGGCTATTCGGTAAAATTGAGGCGAGATCCCGAGATATCAGCCCAGAATTAATGGAAGAGAGTCTACGATGATGTGATCGTGTGATAGGACCATTGGCCAGGTTAGTTTGCAACGGTAAAGTTAAAATGATTTGAATAATAAAGTGATCAGAGATAGCATTAAAGGTTCAGTGGTAGAGTTGGTAAACTAAGTATTAGGAGAAAACGAGATCGAGAATGTTGCTGTAGGTGTGGATAGGGTGGGTGGGGTGGTTGTGAAAGGGACACTCGACAATAATTGCCGAAGAGACTAGGGAAAGACACGGTCGCCTCAGTAGGGTGCACGGGATCACTTAATCAAATAATCAAATGGCAGTGCATCCCAAGAGTGTTCCCGTTTCTGAAAGGACAGAAAAGGAGTTTTCCACCGGCCGTCTCTTATTTTCGTTTCGAGGTAGCCCAAAAAGGCTGACCTTAGACTTAGAGTCAAGGCACACAATGAGTAATGGCGAAAGAGAATAAAGCTTTAAAACCATTCAAATTACCCCTCTGAGACCTTTATTCAGCATGTTTTCCTATTATGTTCAGGTTTTTCTTTTCAGAAAACTTATCCATCTCGGTCATCTCGTAAAAAGAGACGAAGTAGCTGAAGATAATTTTGTTTTTATGCCTCCATTTTTCTCAAGGGGGAAAAAAAAATTTTTAGTACAATGTATCTCCAAATATCTGTGTCTTAAAGCATAGAGTCATGGAGCCTCACATTGACCCAAGAAATCCACGTGGCTCTCAAACACAAGAGCAAAGGACGAGAGAACAAGCTTAAGAATCGAAAGAAGAGGATGTGGGAACGCAGATTCGTTTACACATGTAGGTTTACCGCAAGTTTTAAGGCAATCTTGCCTCCTGTCTACGATCTTGAAGCATGCGAGATCGAGGAAGGACTTCTGCTATCGCAAATTCCTGGCTGAAAGACGTCCATCCCCCAGCTCTGTGTTTATTTTGGGAGAATCACCTTCGTGGCCGAAGGAGATTTCACCGTATCGTCAGACGAGTTAAGCTAGTACTGGCGCACAAGACACGTCACTTCTCGATTTGGCTCTGTTTTCGTCTATACGAGCACAGAGGCAAAAAACTCTCCCGTCGGAACTCCGACAGTCAATCGGCGATTTTCCAGCAACGGCCGTTCTCGTTCACCAGCGCAAGTATTCCCTCGTTAAGCTATTCCGAGCTTAAACTCAACCTCCTGCAATTCTCCTTCTCGAATTGCCCCTTGCCCTTGTCGTAAAGATTAACTTCTGCAAGGCATTGACACGTGCGTATTTCTTTTAATCCGGTCATCCCATAATGATTTATTTGTATACGGCTCAGCGCAGCCTTTGAAGAGTCAATCCGAGTTTAGTCATTTACTTACCTTAAGCTCATTAGCTTGTCCCTTTTTGCCAGACTATCGTGTACCACGTCTTTGTTTTTTTAATTTTATTTCTGTTAATATTTAATCTTTTTATGTTATAAGAACTTTATTTTGCACCATAATGATTTATTTGTATACGGCTCAGCGCAGCCTTTGAAGAGTCAATCCGAGTTTAGTCATTTACTTACCTTAAGCTCATTAGCTTGTCCCTTTTTGCCAGACTATCGTGTACCACGTCTTTGTTTTTTAATTTTATTTCTGTTAATATTTAATCTTTTTATGTTATAAGAACTTTATTTTGCACTACTCTTTTAAATAACCCAGAACAAAATTCAGCCATAGCTAAGTAATTAACGACCAATCTGCACTCGCTCTTTGTAATTTGAACGAGTACTCAGGAAAACGATTTCCTTTCCCCTTCCCTCATTAGCTTAACCCCATTATCTCTTCACGGATCCGAGGAGAGGTCAACTGAACGTCCTTACGCCCTATTTGGTTATATGTACTTCGACACACTGAATGCCTTCATTTATTTTATTAAGATGTGTCTGAGGTGCATATAATTGATGTTCTCGGGACAAGAGGCACTTTGCTGTTCGAGGTGTAAACAAGATGGATATTCTGAGGAGGTGAGGAAAAGTTGCTAACCTTGAATGAGAAGTGATTGATGAATGTGATTATGTAGTGTTGCTATTGGACAGTGCGATATTGTTTAGTGTTTCTTTAGTTTTTGGTGTTTGTTCTGTGGTCATTTGTTTTAACAAAGTATGTCCAGTGTAGTGTTCTCTATTCTAATTTTTGTTGCTTATTTGCCTCTTTTTGAGGTAATGGTGGTGATCTATGTATCTATTTTGTTGGGGATAATGGAGGGATAATATTCTAGTGTTTCGCTTTGTCTGTTAAAGCCTTGACTTTCTATGTGATATTGGAGTGGTGTTATTCTTTTGTATGAAGAGATTATTGCAGGTATGCATTTTGTATGATTGCAGTGAAAGTGTTTACAGTGCTGCTGATGTCTGTCAAAACTGTAGTCTTGGCCAAAGTTTTTGAGATTACTATTTATATTTTTTTCACATAAGAACAGAAATAGAAGTGATCAAATGTTATATTTTTCTTAACTATTTTTATATCATAATTTGAAAGTGAAATATATCGAAATTTTAGGGCCAAAATCTTTTTAGTAATAAATAATTTAAATGGTGTGCGCCGTCAATATTTAGAATGATTTCCCTTGTTTTGCAATACTGCTTCAATTCCTTTCAGAATGCTAAAGGCTAAATTTAGGATGAGAGGTCTACTGATATATCTCCATTTTTATTCAATAAGCACCTGCAACTTATCCTAAATAGATAGCTTCTGTTTATCAATGTCCAGTTTGATTTTTACCCACAAATTCTCTATTGGGTTAGAATCTTGCGAATTCATGGGGCAAGATCCAAAATCAAGATGTTTTTTTAAAACAAGAAATTTGTTATTCATTTTAGGCCTGATAAGTTACGTAAACAAGCTAAAAAATACAGTTATCATCCTTAAATTGAGCTTGTCCTTTGTGGAAAAGGTGATGCTGAAGGTCCTTTGGGTATAAGTTTGAGTTCATGGCAGTTTCCTTTGGTAAAATCTTAGTAATCCATCTTTATTAGATCAGAATAGGCTCCATACATGTAAATTATGCTGATGCCTTACCCTCAGTAGGACACAAGACTTGTAAAAGCGTTTTCTTTTTCTTGGCCTAATAAGGGTTTTTTATAGATGCTCCAAACAAGTATAAGGGAGCTTCACGGAGAATATCCCTTTTCCGAGTATTTAATATTTATTCTTTATATTTTCTACAAAATTGAAACCTATCTGTTACGATCTTCTTGGTAAAAGATAGTTTATCGCACCTCTTCTCGACTTCAGACATTTGTCAAAAATTCTCCGCCTCACTGCGATCGTGAGAAAGCTTGCTACAGGACGAAACCTGATCATTAAGTTGATGCATTGAAAGAATTTTATCTTACTGTCCATTTGAAACTATCAGCCGCCCAGAAAACGACTTTACAAAAGTAGGACCAGTGCTCTTTGATAAAATACCTTTAACAACTTTTTCTTTGCATTTGCGGCCAATTTGGTTCATAGAGACAATGGTTGCACTCTTTTCTTTGCAAAAGAAACATTTTTTTAAATAAAAGATTTAAACAATAAATATTAGTAAATATATTATAATTACACATCATTCATTTAAAGCATGTTTTCATCATTTTAACGTTTTGATCGAATAGCATTACTCCAGGGATGAAAAATGACAACCTATAGGTACAGGATCAGAGCATAATGTTTGATCCACCGAAGGAATGCTTATTTCCATTTAATTTTTGAATTGTTGGCTTTTTAATAATACGTCAATAATGTAAGTATTAGAACATCTATTTATATTCCATAAATTTTGAAAGCAACTGATTAATTATTGTGTTTAGTGTAATCATCTTTAGTGGCTGCTCAGATCCTATGGATTTGATCCCATTCCTCGATGTTTTGAAGGAGAATTTTATGGACCAGAAGGTTATCTCTTGGGACGAAGGTTGTAGAATCTTTGACTGCGGATGTTTGGGGTGCTTAGTTGAGCGAAATTATATGTCTTTCAGAGGATGTAACTCTTTCAGTCTCTTTCTGGATTGCTGAGATACAGGCTGCCCTGGTGAAGAACTCGCCACCCAGTATGAGGTAGGGTTGAAAGGTAATTTGGTGAAGCTGGTAGGAAATGTTGTTTGGTGCAACAGTAAGTGATGTTTGAAAGAAGAATGTAGCATTAACTATTCATGTGTTTGATTTGTTGACAGTGCACACGTAGATTGATTGCAGTTGTGTAGGGGTGATATGGTAAGGAAAAGGGCGCTAGTGCGTGTACTGTATCTGAGAAGTTTATTGATTTAATTAGTGAGAAAGTAACCCCCAGTTATACCGTCATACAGGTATTGACTAGTGTTGCTAAAATTTAGTAAGAAAAGTCTTTTGTGTTGTGCAGAGTTTTA
Organism: Ceratothoa steindachneri; assembly: GCA_963969495.1. Classification (NCBI taxonomy): domain Eukaryota; kingdom Metazoa; phylum Arthropoda; class Malacostraca; order Isopoda; family Cymothoidae; genus Ceratothoa; species Ceratothoa steindachneri. The sequence goes on along the minus strand of OZ018324.1, from coordinate 72,582,297 downwards.
TTATGTAACCTGGGACTGTGATTTTTTTTTGTTTCATGAAGTTAACAAGTTCTTTTTTTAGTGATAAAACATGTAAGATAAGTGATAAATAACTATTCACTGGTCATTCTTCTTTTAGAGGTAGGTTAGAATATATTCTATGTAAAATTTGCTGTATAAATTGATATAAGTAGTTATGCGCACACGATCTAAGGTGGGAGTCTTAAAATCAATACCTATGATCAAGTTAGGCAAGATTTGGATAGGTGGTGTGATTTAGTACGAGTATAAACTTACGTTGTGTGTAAATATCTACTACGTGTATAAATGTAAGTAATATACACCTAATTTAAGTTTAAGATTAATGCCACTAACTAAAGTTATGCCTAAACAGGGTACCTATCATAACCATACTAAGAGTAACCTTAGGTAGTAGGATTATACTTTATCTTCGGTCGTATGCTCCAAACTAATATGATGGTCATTTTGTAATTCCCTTTCGTATGCACACTTTATTCATTTGTTTATATGAATTGCGTAGATTTATGAATAGTGGCAAGTAGTTTTGCTACAGTATTTATATTTTGTTAAAGGATACGAAAGTATACATAATCTTACCAAACATCAATAAGAAGCATGGTTGCTAAAAAAACAATTCTAATTTGACCAATGACACATAATTTAGTTTTTCAAAACTTAAAGAAAACTCGGACCGTTCAAATAAGGCAAAAATAAATAGAAAGAAAACTGTTGAATGGAGTTTAGCTCTTTAAAACCTCATTCGAATGTATATAAAAGTAAATTGATAAAAAGACACCGCCTCTAAGATTTTTTTTCCGTTTGACTCTAAAATTAAACTCAAAATTTATACAAGTTCCCATGATTTAAAATTTTGTGTCGCATTAATATGTTTCTTCTCTATCATAATATGTGTTTAAATTAGAGACATCCATATTTAGAATATTAAGAGATGACCTGCGGCAAACAAAAACTTAAAAATAAAAGACTAGTTTAAATATATGGGAGCTTAGATAATACAGTAATCTACAGATGTGAAATATTTAAAACTTGCAATTTTGTTTGGTGGACAATATGAGTTAGATAGAGTATAATGCGAGCAAACTAACCCCAAAATTATCTTAGAATGGAGGCAAAGCTTCGGTCCTCTTTAGGTACGTTAGTAGGAAAACTATACCTGATACTAATCTGAGTAATGCTACAGAAAGTAAATGTTGTTATAGATTGTACCATACAGTTTTATTGTTTTATTCTCATTATACGAGATTTATTTAAAATATAGTAACAGTTTCATGTGTGTTGCATAATCTTCTTTCTCATAGCAGGCAGAGAAATCATTACTATGGACTAACTCACCCCTTTACTTTTATCAGTTTTCCTTATTCTAACTTGACCTTTACAATCCTCTTTGAAAATCTACCTTTTGGCACGAACACTCCAATTGTTTTCTTTCTTCGGTTAAAATTAAATATTAATCAAGTTTTTTCCCAATTTTATCTTCAGAATGTTAACATCCATTCTCATGAAATTAATTGAACGATGGAAAGGAAATTGTTGACATTTCTACACAGTCGACAACTATTACTGACATTTTAATTGCTTTATTGATACTAAATCTCATTATCGATTAAAATAGGCAGTAAAAATAAGCCATATTTTGCCGGAACTTTATTTTTTAATTAGGAGTAAAAATATTTGTAGATTTTAACAATTTTTATTTAGATATTGATATTTTATGGAGTTCCACCTGGATAGAGATTTAAAGACGGTTTTTAATAAATAGATAAACCGGGCATGTTGTAAGTACGGATAATTTCTCATGTTAAGGTATTTTAAGCTAATGCTCGTACGTTTTGTGGGGTTCATATCATGGATGTTTATAGACCAAGGGAGTCGAGATATTATATTAAGTTCATACCCTTTTTCGTATTATTTAATCTAATATGGAGGTTATCCTCCATAAAAAGGTACATAGCCGTTTTATTGTTGTTTTTTGGGGCATTTAATAATTTTGTCAAAATATAAGAATGAAGTCACTTTCTTATTAAATTCAAGGTGATTATTTACTAATTAGGTTGTGACTTTAGCAACACATTTACCCTTTAAATCCTTTAAGCTGACAGCACTTTCGAGAGAAATGATAAGATATATATATATATATATATATATATATATATATATATATATATACATATATATATATATATATATATATATATATATATATATATATATATATATATATATATATAAATATGTATCATTTGATTAAGTCATCGGGCCTCATGAATGATGCATAATCAGCCTCCATGTGGATTCGAAGCACCCACTTCACGCCTGAGAGGATGGGCGTTACTAACTGAGCCACGATAGATAAAAGTTTACTCACCTTGAATTATCATAAGAGTTACAATTAATTGCCAGAGGTCATTTACACGTATCTTTCTCCACACTCGGGCAGGTAGTAATATTCTATTCAATGTATCCAGTGTACCAATGAAACCCTTGTATGAGTTCATTAAGGCATAATATCGCCTCTCGTGAATGATGAAAAATCAGCCCCCCGAAGATTGGAACCATCGCTCAGCCCGAGTGAAGTCGCTGGATCGAATCCCTGTGGAGGATGAGTTTTCATCTATGCATTTTGTGAGCTCAAAAGAAGCTGATAAAAGACATTGGCTGCTTACTTGTAATGACAGTTTGGGTTAATAAATCTTCGGTGACCTACATACATATTTTATCTATGAACGTTGTGGTCAACTTGTTCAATAAGAGCCACAAACTACTTTTTCCTTTCAATTTCAGAATCTTCATGAGTCGTTTTATATAAAACATTATATAAATATTTTCTAATAATTTTAAGACAAAATAGCTTTATAAGTCGAATATTTGTTTATTATCATTTCGGGAGTCTTATATGGCAGCTTCGAGAAGACATGCGGCTCTCGATCCCATACTTGTTCAATGATCCTTTAAACTCTAAATTCCTGGATTGATTTAGATCACATTCTTTAATGCTGAATTTTTTTAATGTGTCACTTCCTTCATTCCTCTTTTATAAATATTATTCATTTGCTATTTAATGTGATAGGGACGTTAGTAATACGGAAATAAAAGAGCCTAACATTAGAGTGAAGTTACTCCCCGATGCAATGATATGTCTTGTCGAAACTGAAACAACAAATTTAAACGCGGTGGTTAATTTCCTACAATATACAATAATAACAAAATCTTTTGAGCCTCCCTTTTTTTAAAAAAAAAGAAGTAAATAAATAGAACTAATTAAACGTTTTATTTCGTTTTAAAAGGTTTGTATTATATATTGAAAGTGAAATAGAGGAAAATTTAGAAGTCAAACCGATTTTATTAATAAATAGTCAATTGATGCGCGCAGTCAATATTTACAATGATTTTCCTTTTATCTATGATTGCTTCAATTCGGTTTGGCATTCTGGAGACCAAGTTTGCAATGATATCTTGACAGATATTGCTCTCTTTTGTCCAAAGAGTAGCAGCAAATACACACAATTGGAGCGCCTACCTTTATCAACAACCATTTTGATTATGGCTCAAAATACACATAAGGAAATTTGTTATTGCTCTTGCTTTGTAACTGTGTGCAATCATGCAAAAATACAGTTATCACCCCCAAAACTGTTGAAAGAGGTTCCTGATAATTACACAATATCATTCATATAACCCATATTTGTCATTATTTTACTCTTTTGATTCAATTATAAAAGTTCAGGGACTGAAAATTACCTGCTACAGAAACAGAACCAGAGAAGAAATTGAAAAATGATCACAAATATTCGTATAAGGGCCACGACTGTCATACAAAGATATATATATATATATATATATATATATATATATATATATATATATATATATATATATATATATATGCATATATATATACATATGTATATATATATATTTATATATATATATATATATATATATATATATATATATATATATATATATATATACGATACATATAACAACTAACAAACTTATTAAACTTATTATCTATGAACATTTTTAAATTCGAAATAAATGAAAATTATTTAAGTCACCTTTCTTTTGCGTCTGGCACCGTATTAATTGTCTCGAATCTAGAAATATTCGACTCAAGGATACAAAAATCAGAACAAGCTAATATTACATTGAGACTAACAATTGACTCTTTGATTGCGAATTTAAATATCAGTAGTTTTTCAGATGAAAGAAAAATTAGAATTGAAGATGAAAGTTAAAAAAAGATACAATAATACATATACTTAGGACAGCTTGTGATTCCTAATGCAGGTATGGAGAGATAAATCATTAGACGAACAAAATTAACGGAAAAAGAGAATGGAATGCATGGGCGTTGCAGCCAAAAAAGAATCACAGAGAAACTGATGAAGATTCTTACAAAACAAGGATCGATAAATGTTAGGAATAACACATATTGATCGTTAAAGTATTGTATGAATACAAAAGAAAAGAGCATGTATTGGAACTAAAAACCTCTATACATAATGAAACCCAGAAGAAAAAGCCGTAGGGTGTTGGACAATCGAATTTGGTCAATGTTATGAGGTCCGTGCTAGGCACAAAAACTGTCAAATTGTCGGTACAAACATTTTGGACGAAGATTTGCTTATCATTGGTTAGCTTTTTCTAGCTTGTATATAAAGCTATGGAACAAGAGTGAACGACGGACGTCAGTAAAGTGACAGTGCGCGAACCAATGTTGGAGCTAAAAGCGGATTTCCCCAAGGGGCATTGTTTAAGTCAAACCATAATCTCCTCGGTATAAACCGGGGACGCTCCAGCACCAGGCAACCCAACTTGCCTAAACATTCAATTTGGGGATAATTTCTGCCAGATAATACAGTGCCCTAAGCTAAAAAAATGTTCTGCTGCACTAGATTTTTTTTATCTTTCGAGTGTGATAGAAACAAATTAGTCAAACAAACTTAAAGTTCTATTTTTTTAGCACCTGTCTTTCAAGCGTGTTTTCCATCGGCTGAGGTGTGTCAAAATGGAAGTGAAAAGAATCCAACAATGCAGGATAGCTCAACATCAAGTGGATGACTGTGCAGAGACACGGAAGACCTCAACGTTCGACCTCTTTCAGGCAGACCTCAAGTTGTCAAGTGTTTGATTGTGAGAAAGACTTTGAAATTACCTCAAAGTTCAAAATAACTATGCTCGCAGAGAAGGAAAACATCTTGGTGGCTTCGGTTTTCAGGTACATCAAGGAGGAGTGTGGCAACAGCTTGGGTTGAAATGAAAAACCTTTGGTCACCTAATGCGAGAACAATGGCGGGAGCGCTTTCTTCCCCTTCTTAACGATTTGAAGTGTCATGGCAATAAAATTTTCCTTTTTATGATCAAAATAACTTCACTTTCATTTGGATCATCAATGAAAAGAATGCCTATCTGCTACCTTCGGATAGGAAGTCTTGTAGTCCTGCTACGTGTCTACGATCAAGCACTTGGCCTCTATGATTTTCCTTGACGTAGTGGCCTTGAATGGTGAAAAGATGAAACGGTGTGGTTTTCAGCTGGTTACAGTCTCACTTCACTCGATGAAGGAATATATTGGCTACAAAAGTTCTACCCTGAGTAAGAAATATTACAAAGAAGGCGGAATACATGTTTCATGAGGAAAGTGTCCAGGCCCCATGGTCAAGATCGTGTATGAGTGGTTGGGGTGACAGATGAACTTCTGGTCAAAGGAAATTTTACCTCCACCTTCGCTCGATCTCAATCCTCTCGGTTACACAGTGAGGGAACATAGTAAGGTCTGCAAGGTGTGTCACAGAAACGTTGTGGAGCGGAAATCTTCCCTCAGCCACGGGTGAGCCTATATGAGGAAGGACTTGGTTCGCAGCGTGTGCCCAGCCTTCAGGTCTCACCTGGAGCATGTGTTCACCGGTGAGGTGCAAGCAACCACATTCAATCATATTACAATATAAACACATATTTATATGTTAAACAATAAAAATAAGTCCAACCGCATCAAAACTCTCGTTGTGTCTTCTAATATAAGCGTCGAAACAGGTGTGACAATTTTTTCAATACCCGGTAGAAAGACCATAACTAAGAGGTTAAATGGAAAATAAAAAAACAAACAAAAGAAATTCATTGTAAGGCGAATCGTAGGAACCATGCTATGAGATTTCTAGGTAAGGCATGGAAACTATCTCTAAGCTACAGATTGAAATGAAATCGGGATAAAGATTACTTCAAATAAGTAGAAGAAGCACGTCTCAGAGAGAATTTTAAGGGCCACTCCGGTAGTCAGAATTCTATATAAACTCCGAAACCTCAGAGAGAGTAATAAAATAAGATTTACACGGCTTTAGTAAGAGCAGCGTCTTGTATCCAGCCTTCTGGCCATTCTATGACTCAAATCCACAGAAGAAAAACTACAGAGAGTGAAGAATAAAGGTCTCAACTAATTACAGTTATACTCAGAAGACAAAGGAAAAGGCAAAGTAAAGTGCACAGGACAGCGAGATTAAAACCCCTAAATATGGGGCATAAAAGAAAGGACAAGGAATTTGAATAAATTGAATAAATGTAGGAATAACTCAGATGAATTATCAAGAGCAACTGAAAACCATGCAGCCATGCACAATTCCTGAGCTAGGCAAATCTTTTGGAGAACGAAAAAAAAGCAACATTTTATGCAAAACAATGTGTGAAAAATAGTGAATGAAAAGTATGAAACCCGATGAAAACAGCATCCGAATATGAAAGCATAACACAAGATTAAAATGCAACCCCGATTACGAAAATTAAACGCAATAACGACCAATAAAATTCACGATACCGCCAACCGGATAAGAAAAATGAAACAAACTCAAAACAAACGAAAAAATACAAAGAAACCATACATCTCTAAATAAATAGAAATTATCACAAACAACAACTGAAAACAACCCCAAAACAACTGAGTAATAGCAACAAACAGAATAAAACAATGATAGCTATAAACTTGATCACCAGGCATATATTTCGAGTGCAAAATGAAAAAAAGAAATTATGTAACTAAGCCAATCTTTTAGAACTCTTTTATTGTACTCAAATGCCCGAGTAGGCAGGACAACTTTAACCTTTACCCGTGCAATTGCTCTTTAAGAGGACTGATCATATCTACTATGGATGCTTCGGATCTTCGAACTAATACAAGAAGCATCACTATTTTGGAAAGTAAATCAATAAACGAGCTTTGTGACCACAGCATATTTGATTTTTCCTACGAATTTCAATCAGGTTTAGACTTTATTTCCATTAGTAAGAATTCTTTAAATCCAACTATAGACCGTTTTTATTAGGAATAAAGTCATTTTAGCGGTTAATTCAGAAGTTTGATTTAAAATATAGGGAAGGCCCTCATATAATCGTAGGAATAAATGTAGAAATAAGTGAAGTTAAGTGTAAATAAACTAGTTAATATATCCGCTCTGAGGCTAAAAAGGAATAGTTTTCATTTAAAAAGCTTCTTAATTTTCCCAAATACTTCTTGTTATCCATGATAAAATAAGCAGGTAAAAATTTCTCCATGGAGAAGAGTGTGAATTGCATTACTCTTTCTTAGTTCCATTCTTTTCTTTTAAGCTTAATGCGATTCGCAATAGAGTTGAAAGAGAAGGAAGAGGTAAAATTGAATTACTTAGCCTAGCTATTTCCTCTCTCTACTTTGAGGAAGGAAAAGAGTGTTTCGAAAAATGAGTTAGGGAGTGCAGTGCTGTTTTTCTTAGTAAAAGTTGGGAATCTGGACTACTGGATGTTTGTTTATTGGTTAACACCGTCGCCGGTCTGTGAAAGATTTGAACCTTTGATGATTCAGGCTCGAATTCTCATCGGCAAAAAATAGCTCTTACGCTTTAAGGAAATATTCCTCTCTTTTTCTCTCAATAATATATATATATATGCAAAGAGGGGTGCACAAGGAAAATATAATAAAGATTCCACGTACTTTCAAACTTCATTTCAAGTTCGAAGGGACTTGGACTCTTCATTTTATTTTCCTTGTGGGCTTTGTTGCATTTTTGGCTTATCCACGCGATACTTTGTGAGTTTTATATATATATATATATATCATATAATATATCATATAATATATAAATATTGGGTGTTAGGGCTAAATTGGGTGGTTTGCATAGCAGAAATCTCTCTTAAAATATGTTAGCCCAATTAATTTATTTTAAAAAGTGAAAAAATATCAACTAAATTTATTATGATTGAGAGATAACAGTTAACTCAAAGTTGCCGCCCTCCGCTTTCACAGTGGGCTCAAGACGAATCGAATCTTGGCGCCTATTTTCCTCGCTGTTTTCCTGAGAGGTGGATGGGCAATAATTTTAAGCAGTAGGTCACATTAAAGCTTATGTAACGCTTTGCAGGCCGCACCTTCACCGTTAGATGCGGTCCGTGTGAAGAGGATAATCCTCGAAAATCGATGGGTAAAGGTCAAAGAAATCGAGCGAGAACTTGGAATATCACATAGAAGTGTTATCAACATCATCCACGACAATTTAGCGATGACCAAGGTCTCTGTCTGTTGGGTCCCAAGAAACCTCACGAAAGCTCACGCCCCATGATCGACTTCAACGTCGTCTAAGTTCGGATGAGCTGCTGATCCTAAACAACCAAGACGCGGCGGGAATCGAGGTTAGCATAGTGACAGGTGATGAAATGTAGGTCGAACACTGGGATCCCGAGACCAAGCTCGAAAGCCTTGCCTGGAAGCACAGGGGCTCTCCGACACCCATTAAGTTCCGGACCTAACCCTCAGCCGGGAAGATCATAAGCCACCAACTTCTGGAATTCTAAGGGACTGTTGATAGTGGACTATGCGCCTCGTGTAAGGACCATCACAGGCCAGTATTATGCCGAGGAACTGGCTGAGTTGAAGAAATGCATCCGTCAGAAGCGGCGCGGCAATTTGACACGCGCTCTCTTGCTCTTACACGACAATGCCACTGTCAACAAGGCCAGAGTTGCCCAAGGTGCCATGCGCAAGTGCAAATTCGAGGAACTCCATCATCCCCCCTGAAGTCCAGATCTAACCCCTAGCAATTACTTTTTATTCCGCCAGCTCAAGGCTACACTACATGGACGCCAGTTTGGAGACGATGAAGATGTCCGGCTCCCTGTCGAGGAGTGGATTAAACAGCAATCGGGAGATTTCTGATTGTCGGGAATTCGAAGCCTCAGGGAGAAGTGTTGCAAGTGCATTGGAGTCGAGGGTAGTTATATTGAAAAAAATAAAACACTTTTCCTCATATCTCGTTTCCTTATATCCGAATTGCAAAACTTATTGACCGCCCCTTGTATACTACATTGTTATAGATAAAGTGACACATTAGTAACCAAAGCTACACATTAATAGCCACCCATCATTAACTGTTTCCATAATTATATCAGAGCGACGATCTGGAGCTTAATGTCGAATCCGAACCATGATTTTTTATTCTATATCATGTGATCATTACCCAGCGAGCGAAAAAAGCATGTAAATAAAGGTTAGAATAAGTATATATTAATGATTGTATTTTTTCTCATCTTTTCTAGGAAAAAATATATTTGAAAATAAGTGATTTAAAAATCTATAACTTACAAACATGATTAATGAGATGAGATTTCGGCAAAATATTCAATACTTGATTTTTAATATTTTTTCAAATTCTGAATTGTAACACAGGCAACATAAAAAGCTTCCGTGGGCTGCAATTTGCCCACCTTTGCCTTGGGAAGATCTCAGAACACTTACTTTCTATTAGCCATTAGCTCTTCTTTGTTATTGCAAGCAGGGCTGTTGATCTCTTTCTCAACCGGGACTCACGATTAGTAATCAATTTGATTAAAATTCTGGAATTTAGGAAGCCAGAATTTGCCGCTTCTGAAGTTGTAGAAATTCCCTGAAGAAAAATTCTGACTCTTTTCAGAAATATGATCTTACAACAGCAACCCTATCCAGAGATGTTTTGAACATATTCTCTAGCAGCTCGAAAGTAGCCTTCTGAATTGTTCCTAAGTCTCTGCTAAAATGTCGGGAATCATGAGGTGACCATGTCTGGAAAACCTCAAAGAAAATCACCGAGGGGGAAAGTTAATCTTCATGATACATGGTACGCCACATGGATTGTAGGCAAACAAAGGGTTTTTCTGGGTCTTCTGCAACTAGCTCTAGGAGTTTTTTCTTCTTAGAAAATCGTTTGCCCCCTACTAAACTGGATGATACAACTTATTCAGTAGTTTTTTTGCCTTCAGTAAGCGTTCCTCCTTAGCCTTCGTCAGAATTTGTCCGTAAAACTTCAGGTACGAGTGTTATCTTCATGGTGGCGACTACAATACCCATCTCTCTCGCCAAACCCAGATTCTCTTACTCAGGTCCTTCATCCATTTCCCCTGCAGTGTTGGATGAATTCTGGAGTGCAGATGCAACCAGAAGGGCTGTTATAGGCCTTTCTGCTGGCAAAGACTCCCTAGTCTCCAATGCATCTGTTGATGCCACATCTTTTAAAGTTTATATTGTTCACAGAACATTGAGTAGAGTTCCTAACCATGGCCTTTTGATGCTCTGTGTGAATCAATATGTTACAGTTAAATCTTTTTCAATACTCAGATGGCTTAAATCATGAAGGTTAGCTAAGTTTTCTCAACTTAAACTGTAATCTAAATGCTTTCCTACGGCTTTCACTATTCTGCAAAATGCCATAATCTTCTTTAAACAGGAGACATTAAAAATCGTCATCTTGAGTCGCTGATAAACTAAAAAATACAAAAAGATGCTTAACTTAAAACACACAAATTGACAAGTCAGAATTTAATCCAGGGGCTGGTATGGAAAAAGACTTTCGAGCGAAGGTCGTGTGAAACTTTCGCTTATCATGGATTATTGTGGAAAAGACGATCGGAAACATTGAATTTAGGTATTTCCTTTTTGAGGACTGATTCATTGGGCTTCTATGTAGTTAATTGTGGGAATTATAAAGTATTTTAGGATTGTTAATTTCAAGTGAAGACCATGTAATTGACATTGATAATGCCAAATTCCTGAAATTATGATATATATATATATATATATATATATATATATATATATATATATCTATATCTATATATATATATATATATATATATATATATATATATATATATATATATATATATATATATATATATATATCTATATCTATATATATATATATATATATATATATATATATATATATATATATATATATATATATATATATATATATATATATATGCATATATCTCTCATGGGCGAGAGAAAATTATGAAATAAAATTGTATCCTCTTGTATATTCTCAAAAATTACACAACTCTTAATTTTTTTTTTAAAATAAGAATCTACTCTTAAATACTACCTTAAATTATACATAAGAAATTAGCCTTGCAGTTTTGGGTGTGCTGATTATCTGATTGGTTATCTCAGGATTATATTCAAAATATTTGGTATATCTATCACTTTTATTATCATGTTCACCATTTTTCCCCGAAGATCACCTACTACAAGGTCGAAAGACGTCTAGGCAAATAAAGTCATGCCTCTTCAGAGTAATTTTCTTCGCCTAGAGCCAACAATTTAAAGTATAGTTAAAGCTATAAAGAAGCTGCAATTTGAATTAAACAATGTAGCCCTAGCTGTGCAGTATATGAATCCTCCATAAAAAATGGCCTACTTCCAATATATATTTATATATATATATATATATATATATATATATATATATATATATATATATATATATATATTATATATATATATATATATATATATATATATATATATAGATATATATATATATTTATATATTATTTCACACTAAAAGTTAAACAATTTTTAAATTTTTAAATTGGATTGTAAGAATTCGAGCAATCATCTTTGAGAGTTTCATGTTTCACAGGGAGCCGTTTTAGCCACTAAGATCTTGAAACACTATGCTATTTCCTTACCTGATATTTCTTCATATCCCCTCTTAGGTCAATAGCTCAATCCTCTTAAGATGCATTCCTCCATAGGCAGAACTATCACTAAGGACGTGGATTGTGTAACAGTGATATTACCCCTGTTACACTAACAGTTATATTACCCCTGTTACACCTCTTTTAAATCTACCTATCCTTTTTCCGTCTGTCTCGACCCATTAATAGGTAAATGAGAGCGTTATATGCTCGAAAAGAAGCAAAAACCTAGCTGAACGAAGCTTAGAGCATGATATCTTTGCGAAGAGATCACGCTTTCCTTAATAGAGTTCGCACGTACGTTTTTCGAATATATCATTTAGATAAACGGAATATTTCGTTTGACTTCGTGAATATCTTTTTATCACCATATCGCCATTGAGTTTCCAGAAACGAGCAAATGTAGCTGAACGCACAGTACCAAATATAAGGCCATATCATAAAATTAATTTGACAGTTTCCTGGAATAAATTCTTAG